>CM062806.1:706086047-706686047 GCA_031772625.1 Pinus tabuliformis | reverse complement strand
GGAGGAAGATTTGAGCTCATTCTGAATTACTAAGGAGACTATAGCTCTCAGGATTAGGGCCCAACCTGAGAGCCATAGATCCCCTCTGCTGTGTGTTGTTGCATTTCGTTTCAGCACTTTGAGTTTTTACTTGCACATGCAATTTGAATTACAGGTTGTTAATTTAGTTGTTTTCATGAGTTTAGATAGGATTTGCTTATGGTGAATTTGTTTACAGTTGCTTAGGTTAGCAGAGGATAGATATAATCCATTGGAGCTCCAGCAAAAAGGGTTGTTAAGGCTCACTGCCATCTCATTTGGGATTGGGGTGCAGTCCATGACTAACCACCAAAAATATGCATTTCTCTATTTCATGATTGCTGCAAACACAGTCACGTTATGTTAGATGCTTCCACATGATTCACACCTGCACCACACTCCTTTACCACAGCCTCATACATATTTCTCTTCGCGTTTTGCATTGCTGTTCATTGAATTCATAGCATAAGTAATTTAGGTTGATGCATTTTCGGTTTGGTGATAGTCACAAGCATTTGTTTCATTTACACTCCTCTTTCTCGTTCCATTACCTTCTCCTTCATCTTAATCACGCATGCAACCACATCTCCATGACCTTCACTTCGTTCTGTTCTCTCCCAAAATCTTCTACTCCTCACGTAACTTCATTTCCTAGCCTTCCATTGACATAGCCCTTTACCTTCCAACCTACTCCCTACATTCACTCCCTATCCTATTCCTCCACTTCTAAAGCCATCACCAGCCTTATCCCTACCTCACATATCTCCTCCTACCACTCCAGCACTCCATCATCTCCCAAAACCTCCACGGCCAATCATCCTGTAGAATTGCACAGAACATCCTGTAGAAGACCTACAAGACTATCCTGTAGAAGACCTACAGCACTTTCCTGTAGAAACCCCTGCAGACATCCTGTAGGAGGCCACTCACTCGGTTGCTGAGCTTCTGAATGTGAGGAACCTCTGTGGATGGATGCTAAGGATCCCTAGGGACCTCTCCTAGCCTCCCCAACCTATCCCACGTTTTCCTTCCTTCTCCATCCCATCTGCACAACCAAATCCTAATAAGCACAAAATCACAATCATTCCATCCACTTAATGAAAAATTACAAAAGCATGTCTTTTATGATGCAAGTAGTTTAGATCCATGCATTTTCACTTATTTGAGGTAGTAGCAGCATTGGTAGAAGTTTCATTCACATTCTTTGCATTATAGAGGCTAGACTAGTCAAATTAGGGTTTCCTAGGTTTACATGCTTTGATTTGATTTCAGTTCATTTTTGTCAAGTAGATTAGTCTCCTTTGAGCTAGCTTTCATCCATCATTGATAAAGCTTCTTCTGTGAGCCTATAGAAGTTGGCTTGAGCCCTAGCGAACTTGTGCCAGCTGACCAAGTGACAACTGCGACAAGAGCTAGTACTTGTGCATATAGCACCGCCGCTTCCAAGTTTGTACGAACTACCGGGTTGATAAAATTAAGAGACTGGAAGCCCCAGGAGTTGTAGCATTATTGCTACAATACTGGAGCTCACCACATACCATGTTAAATTAATCAACTAGACAACGTAATAGACACCAAACACTCAAACACCAAATAGAAATCGTAAACAAATAATCAAGCACCAAGTATACGACATAAGCAAACTCATACCTTAATGTCATAACCCTAACCATTTTCATATACCAATCCAACTTAGTATGTTACATATAACATCAAGATTGTAAATGCAATAACCCTAATCATCAAGCTAACTATCATATAACAACGATAAGTTAACCTATAACATACGCATCAACAACATATAACATAATCATCAAGTTATCTAACATAAAAAAACAATAGCAATGCACAACCACATGATACTATCATTCATGACTATATGACACATGTGCATGTGACTATACTAATCAATATTATCTATCATGTATGTAACCATAACATCAAAAACATGTACATAAACCTAATGTATATAAACCTAATGGATATGAAAATCCTTAAAAAACATACCTGCATGCCAAACATATATCACCTATATGAATATCTTCTCTTGCCTCGAGGTCCAATGTTGCAAATTCACTTTAATGATCGACATCTCATGTTCTATCTCAGCCAACACATTAGCATCATAACAACTAATAGCACCACGATGACCTAAATTTGCATATAATGACTTCACAAGGCAATTTTGACCTACTATTCATGCATAACTATAACCAAGACTATACATGCATATCAACTACATATAGATGTATAACACATGAGTACAAAACCATATACACATCATTCTAGCTAGAGTCTAGTCATCAATGCATGACCATATCAACTACACAAACCATGACCTCATGCATGACAACAACAACCACATCATGTGCACTTGATAATATGTGAACATTGACATGCATAAAAAAATGCATATACAACAGTACACTCATGATAATGTAATCCACGAAAAAACCTTCAAACTTCACATGATGACATCACTACAACCATGCTCAACACCATGCAAATGAAACAAGCACATGGACTACAAACATAAGAAAAACATATGAAATTGAGATGAATGCATGATCAACACACAACCCAAGGAGAGCGCAACCATACTCTGATACCACTCTATAACACCCTCCTCCCACATCTACCCAAGAAACTAGCCATCCTGGGTAAACATGTGACAAGAGGCCACGATGATAAGACTCAACCTCCTAGGTAACCTTAAGGAAATGGAGTTGACAAAATAAGACCTTATAGACCTCCCTGAGGTGCTTCGGGATCCCCAATAGCTAATCCACCAATCCAAGTGCCCAACCCCTAAGTTAACCTAGCATTTCAATGAACTAAACCCAAATTCTCTCCCATGACAAGGCATGCATGTGACTAGAACCCTATAGTCACTCCCACAATGCTTGCAAGGGAGAGACTACAGTCTGTTTCAGCCAGTTTTGTGCTAGATACTGCGAGATTTAAGCCACTTTTTTAAGGTTGGTCTCCAAAGAAATGCGTAGAACTTTATGAGACTTCCCAAGACAAAAAAATTACTCCAACTCAAAGCCTCTAACACTCATGTGATTCCACCTCACGGTCACACATCACAAAACCATCATCATATTGGTTTCTACCCAAGCCTTCTAGGGATCTCGAGTGTTTGTTCCAATCAAGGCTCCAGGACTAGTAACTCAACCCATAGCTTCTACCAGGCTCCAGAGAATTTCTCCAACCAAGGCTCCAGGACTAGTAACTCAACCCACAGCTTATACAGGCCTCTAGAGAATTTTTCCAACCAAGACTCCAGGACTAGTAACTCAACCCCCCAAGGGCTCCAGAGTGTTTGTCCAACCAAGGCTATAGGACTAATAGCTCAACCTAAGCTGTTACAGGGCTCCAAGAAAACTCTAAGTATCTGAGAGTATGAGAGAGAGAAGAGAGAGAGAAGAGAGAGAGAGAAAGAGCTTCAAAACTGAGCTAACCAAGTCCTTCCCACTAATCCTCATAAGCCTTTTTATTAATGAGGCCTCTATTTTCTTCATTTTCCATTATTTTCCTTCATTTTCCTCCTCAAATGAAACCTGTTATCTTTCACCTTCCTTTTATCCTAATTTCCTTTATTTCCATAAATAAATGTGCAAAAATTCCTTTTTTCCTTTCCAAAGCCTTATCCATTTCCTTTGCCAATTTCCTTATCCATAATAAACTGAATCAAAACCCATTAGGATGCTTTACCGACCATTCAGCTTGGAATACATGTCCCATCATACATGGTATTTATATATTTTTACATGGAATTTTCACCAGGGTTGTTACAAATTACAGACACTGCTCTATTCCAGAAGAACATAAGGAAGAAACGACGCATAGGAGCAGCAAAGGGTGGTTACACCCATAACCTACTTGAACCCTAATGACTATCTATTTCTCCAATTGAAAGATCAATGGTTCATAGGCGCCCACCTCATCGTATTGTACAGAGGCCATGTGCACTTATCGAACACTCTAGAAGTTTGAATAAATGTGACCCAAAAGAAAATGAGTGTAGTAATAAACATGTACATTTCAAATAGAAAATCATGTTATTTGGTTGAGGCTTTTTACATTCATTTATGACAAACATTTAATAGTCCCAGTTGTAGGCCATCAATAGGGAAAGACTTTTAACAAAGGTTATATTATGAGCTATGAGGTTAATGTATAATGATAGTGTGAGAATTTTGTTGGCCATTAAACCCAACTGTTAAAAAACAAAATGAATAAATTGAACCATGTTTTTTAACTATATAATGTTGCATATATGTAGATGGTTTATGGAGTCAAAATTTTGATATGGTAGTGTAAATAGTAAATTTTTTGTTGTTGTTGTTAAGTCTGGTTGGATGTTACAAGTGGTATGAGAGCGTCATGGTTTCAACACAGTGGCATGTTTTGGAAATTAGGAAACAACTAAAGTGTTAATGATGCATAGAGTAGAAGAAGCATGAGGAGAGGAACTGGAATCACTCCACCTGGGAGATCATTGGTGGGGTCCGGACTTGTGCCGATGGTTGATGTTAATTGAGAGATGTGGGTGTAGTTTGGAGAGGAGCCTCGCAATACAAATATTATCTTGCTAGAGAAAGTTCAGTAGTTACGAGATGAGATGACAAATTTAAGAGCTGATAATGATAGGTTGAGGCAAGAATAAGAAAGGATCTTGAAGAGTCTTTCTAATAAAAAAAACCAAAGAGAGTTGAATCTAAGTCTTGGTGATGAAACTAGGCCTAATATACACCAACAGAGGAAGGAAAACCTAGAAATTGAGGGAGCTTGAATTGATAATGAAGAAGGATATGAAAATGCTTTTAGTGGAAAAGGTACCAAGAGACAAAAAGTTGAATTGCAAGGAGAAATCAAGAAAATCAAACCTCCAACATTTGATGGAGAAGTGGAGGAAGTTGTTGAGGCCTGGTTAATCAACATGAATAAATACTTCTAGATTTATGAATATGATGAAAATTTAAAGGCTAGGTTGGAAATTTATCAGTTGCAAGGCAAAGCCACCCTATGGTGGGAAGAAACTAAAATTGTCTGAGTTGATGAGTAGGAAGTAACTTGGGACAATAGTTGATTTTTGTCATTTGTAAATTGTTAAATTTAAAAACCATAGGTTATTGCAACTAGCTATTGTGGCTAGAACAAGAGTAATTGTGAAAGTAGAGAACTATCCTATTGAGGTAGAGGGATAGAAAATTAAAGCAAATTTAAATATGTTTCCCTTAGGACCCTATGATGTTTAATGAAATTGACTGGCTAGAAAGACATTGGTATTTGGTGAATTGTAAAGACAAAACCATTAGTTTCCTCACTGAAGAAGGTGTTAGACAAGAAATTCAGGGGATTAAGAGAGCCATTAAATTACGACCTATCACAACTAACCAATTGGGTAAGTTCACCCAGAAGGGTATCAAATATATGCTCTACAGGTGGGCTATATGAATTCTGAGTAAGTTAACTATAAAAAATAAATATCCGTTGCTAAGAATTGACGATTTATTCAGTCGAGTTAAAGGTGCTACCTTATTTTCTAAAATTGATTTGTGACTAGGCTATCTACAAATAAGGATAGAAGAAGATGATATTTTTAAGACAACATTCAGAGATCGCTATGGTCATTACGAATTTGTTGTTTTTCCATTTGGGCTTACTAATTCCCCAACAACATTTATGAGTTTAATGAATGATATTTTCCATCCCTATTTATATAAATTTGTTGTAGTATTTATTTATGATATTCTGATTTACTCGAGGAGTTTAGAGGAACATAAGGAACATCAGTGGATAGTGATGGAAACCTTATGAGAAAAGTAACTTTATGATAATCACAGTAAATGTGAAATTTATAAGGATAAAATCCAATACTTGTGACACATCACTTCATCAAAAGGAATAGGTATAGATTGTGAGAAAATTAAAACCATCATGGAATGGAATGTCCCCAAAAATGTTGCAGAAATTTGGTCTTTCATGGGTTTAGCCAAGTATTACCGCCATTTTATAGAAGGATTTTCTAGAATTTCTTACCATATAACCTCTTTTCATAAAATGTGAAGAGAAAATTCAAGAGCAAAGTGTCAACACAACTTTGAACAATTGAAACATTTATTGACTACAACCCATATGCTAAATGTTGCAGACCCAAAGAGAGAATTCACAATTTGCACACATGTGTGCCAAGAAGGTGTTGGAGTAGTTTTGATGCAAGAAGGAAGAGTAATATCTTATGAACCGCGTAAGTTGAAATATCATGAGAAAATATATTTTGCTTGACATAGAACTTATTGTAGGTTTTAACCCTATACAGAAATTACTTGCATACGAATTCTAAAACAGAGAAAATAAACAATGAGAGAGAATAACACATAAAACACATATACACAGATATTTCCCCTGGATCCCAAAACTGGGACTACCAGCTTGATTTTTCATTATGTTCCTTTCAATGTTACAATACATATATATACATGCCGAAGCATCCAATACCATGGACCAAAAAACCATCGTGTCCAAAACCATGTGCGAAAAACATGCACAAAACCATAGGTAGGTTCGCCCCACCTAATATAGGGTCCAAAAGAAAAATTACTTGGGGTGTTTCCTTGGACCCCGTAGAGGGGGGCTAACTACCCCCCTCAAACCCCCTGTACAAGGGGGGATTCCACCACCCCTATGACCACCCCGCTATACAGTTGGGGGCTCCAACCCCCCTCTGAACCCCTAGTTAACTAGGGGGGATAGTCGTGGAAAGCATACAACACAACCCAACATTCTCCCACTCGTTGTTTTCTTTCTGTTATCACTTAGATTTTCCTTAGAAGTTATTTGAAAGAAGGAAAAGATCCAAGGTAACTACAAACCAACCTTTTAAGTATAGATCCTATCCAATCTACACTTAGAGAGGGCTCTCTCTTTATGATTTAGCGTTGTTTTGATATGATATTAGGCTAGCTATTAATGCTTAAGGGATTTGCTTTGATTTGTTTGGTGGAATTAAGGAAACAGATGGGCAGAGCAGGTATTCAGGCCATTGGGCTATGGAGTCAAGTAGGAAAAGTCTAACAGGATTTGACTAATCACTGAGGTAAGAGTTCACAAGGCAAGCTAGCACAGCAGGGACAAATCTGAAAATCTTAATGGATGGAAATCTTAACCAGGGCTAAAGGCAATGAAGAATCTTTAACAGGGGTCAAGATGAAGAAGGGAGGTTTGGCAAGTAGCAAGGGAAATTAAGAATCCTGTACTAGGGGCCAATAGAAGGAATGAATTACAGAAGTGAGGGAGCAACTAAGAATTCCCGGACTTAAGAAATTTAGTAGAAAACATTAGATAAGCAAACAGTTAAAACAGAGAGCACTTAAGCTAATTCTGATGATATTATTCCTCGTTTGCTTTTAAGAATTATAAGAAAACACATATGATATTTCATAACATAAAGGAAAACAATATTCAAACTCAGAGAAATGATACTTATTTGTTTCCCACAGTGCACATGAATTGAGTGAAATTTCCTCAGCTTTATTTAATCCAATAAACCAGTCCAGCCTTGATTACAATAACTTCTTTAGCTCAAAACAAAATTCTACAGAAATGATTTTTAATCCACACTAATTACTTCATTTTTTGAAGTATTTATACAAAAACTATTACAAAATATCTCATAACTATATGAGATTTTTTCTAGGAAACAAAAGTTATCTTCCACACGAAGATAGAGACAGATGGAAAACAGATTGTTTGCTGTCCCTTTATTTATGAATGTGCTGGATACTGGAACTTGGATTTGCCTCTTGCAGTTGCCTTGGTAGTTATGTGCTGGATTTCACTCTTATCTTCACCTACTGATACTCTTTACCTGTGCTGATACTCTTTACCTATACTATTTCATCCTTTCATCCTGTATTACCAAAATTGCCATGGTAAATATTTTTTATTTCACAAATTTACTATAGTAACTTTATAGTAAATCAGTCACACTGGTCCACCATTCGTTATCTGGTAATTTTATCTTGATCATCTTTCTGTAAACTTCATCAGCTTCTGTGTACTTAGAAAAATTGGGCCTGTTGGCGAACAGATGTTTTACTTCATGTTCTATGTAAAATAGATTCTCCAAGCTATCATAAAGTACCTTTCCTGTAGGTAATGCTTTTACTCCTGAAGAACTTGCTTGACTCTTGGCCTGTTTATTTAGCCTTTCAATATAATCTTCCTGTGTCATTAACTTATCATGTATAACCAGTGGACTAGGAAGGCCTTTCTCTCTCAAAATTCCATACTTCAACATGAAGCTATCTATATCTTCTTGAATACTCTGACACCTTTTCTCTAAGTTCCTTTTAGTAAGAACTTTCTTTATTTCAATAATAGTGGTTGTTCTATCTTCAATCTCTAACTCATCTAGTTGGTGCCTGTTCCTGCTATTCAAGAAATCAATTAACTAATTTGCCCCTTCGGATTATTTCCCAGTTCTTCTTTAGTCTTCTATATAGCTTCTACAACAATTTTTATTAATTCAGTCTGTTCAAAGATTACCTAGATAGAAGGCCAAATATCATTGATGGAATCAATGATATTGGCCCACAATATATTTCTCATGTCTCCCAGTGGTTTTTCTAATGTCAAGTCCTTCTCCAAGACTCTAATTCTTTCCTCCATCCTTTTGTTTTTTCTTTCTTCTTCTTTGTTCTAAATTTGTGCAAGTTCATAGTTTGTTTCCATACTTGATATTTGTTCTTTAAGCTTTTTCAATTCTGTGGCCTGGATACTCATTTGTTCCATGGCTTTAATCATCTCATCTGTTTTTTCTGCTGAGGTCCCTACACTGGTTGATGTACCTATAGTTCAAATAGTCTCTGCTACTAGCAATGCTATCACTGGTGGAAGTGTTGGTGCCAAAGAAGTTGCCAGAGTGGAGGGTATTGCTGTAGAAACTGTGGGTATGACAGTCTGAGGGGTGGTGGCCAGCTCACTCTGCTTAGACTATATTGCTTTTTCCAATTCCTTTTCAGTTTCTTTTAACTGATCATTTAACTTAAGGACTAGGTCCATAAGTTCTTCCTCCTTTTGTTTCTCTATGACTTCTACAGTTTGAGGATGGTGGAGAGGAGGGATCTTGAGCTGCTTCTTTAGTGCAGCTATATCATCATTCTTCTTTTTAATCAATTGTTCAGCTGCTTTGACATCTTTGGGATCATGTCCCAATTCTATCACCAAGTCTTCTAGAGTTTTTATCCTAGTGTCTTTAGCCTGAGAGGAGGCCTTTTCCAGTTGCAACTATGCAGTGGTATTGTGCAATGAGTTTTGCAATTGATGTGCTGTGATGGCCTTATTAGTCAATGTAGAATAGACCATTTCACCAGTTTGCTTGTGCAGTTCTATTTGGTCAATAGGATGGATATCCTTTGCCAAAACTTCAAAATCAGTCTTTAAATAATCAACCATGGATCTTGGCTATTGTACAGTTGGCTTGAGGAAGCTCATCTGCATTTTTCCTTCCTTTATGTCAAAAGCTGACATAAGCCTAGTCTGGTTAGTTGGAGCCATTTTGAGGTAGTGAGCATAGGTTTGAGCTTTCAGTTTCTCATTCATTGCTTTAATTTCTTTGTACTTTCCTTTAATGTCCAGACTCTGTTCAGAGGGAGCTCTAAAAGAAGATACCTCTGTGCTTTGTTGCCTTTCCAATGCTTGTATCTGTGAGACAGATGGTGTGCCTCCTGTTGGAATGGTTGGCCTGCTATCACTCCTTTTAGCTGTTGAGTTGCCTGCTATTTCCTCACTGTACTCCTCCTCTGCATATGGGTTTAACCTTTGCCTTTTAACAAAAGTTTGATCAATAGGCATAGTAGAAGGAGTGGCTTCATCTCGACTTCTCTTTAAATTTTTCTCCTCATTTAGAGGAGTCTACAAAACAAGAGGTTTGCTCATGATTTGTTCAGGTTGAGCAAGCTCCTCTAAAATTTCAGGCTACTCTAACTCTTCTTGTTGTTCTGAATCTTCTGCTTGTTCTGAGGTTCCTTGTTTCTATGATGGTTGTGTGCTATGTTCTTGTGATTGCTTCTGTGATGAAGTTTCTCCAAACACCTATACAAACGAATCTTCATCAAACCTTCTTTCTAAGTCCACCATTACATTGTTAACTTCAACTTGTGTGCCATCTTGATCTATCAGAGTGCCTTCCACCCATTCTGATTGATTAGCATATTGTTCAATTTCTGAGATCCTATGGTGGATATAAGGAGATATCTTATGTTTCTGCCTTCTGTTACAAATGAATCCATGGGGGTCATAGGCCCATAAGAAACTTTGTTTTAACTTCAACCTTTGGAGGATTTCATTTGCCTCCTTTCCTTCTTCTCTGTTATTGCAAATAAATGCGCCTAGATGATCCTTTATTCTTAGCTAGGCATTCTTCTTGGTTTTGAGAAAGTGAATCTCATCAGAATTGATCATTTTCCTGTAGTACTCCAGAGCAAATAATTGCATGGGGAGATATCTAGGTAACTTGTAAGGAGGAAGCTCACACCCATAAATTCTGTTTTCAGAATGGTTTTGGTACAAGTACCAATCCCCTACTTAGTATTGTTTGGACAACTAGAGAACCCTCTTAATGTCTGCACTAATTCTGGGAGGGTGACTTCCTAATAACATTGTAGTCAATGGATGTACAAATAGGTCAATAAAATCTGTGTATGGATGGTGAGAATAACAAGACCTATGGAATAGAGTAGTCCAGAAGATGACAAATCTAGGATTCCCTCTAGTATCAAGCTTTTGGACAGAGAAGGGAAACTTATCAGTTTGGTAGTAGAGAAACAAATGATACAAGACTGATGAATACTTGAATACCCTCTCATTTTCAAGTCTCATAAACTGATCATGCATTTTATCTGCGATGAATTTTGCATAATCAAACTTGACTGCAGGAGGTTGACCAGGGGTAAAAATAGACATGCCAGCAAAAATAGTCTCATCTACATATTCATTAGTGGTAGAACCTAAAATTCATAATAGCATTGTTGTGATGTCTCTTCCTAGATCAGAAAAGAAGGTTGACATGTAAGGAGGGGGATCCTTTGGCATGTGATTTTCTTCAGAAATGAAAGTCTGGAGGATTTGAATACTTCTGGAACTAGACAACTTGGAGAATCTTTCAAGAAAATTAACAATGGACAGGGGGGTGTGGTCTTGGCCAGGCTGCAACTGTAACATCTCGTTTATGGACTCAACTGTAATGGTGAATAGGATTTTCTGGTCTGGGGACATTACAACTTTCATAATAGGGTCATAGCTTGCATGGTAATAATGACTAATTTCTGGGAAGACATGAACACTGGGGAATTGATACTTGGGCAGGTTTGATTCCCAGAGACCTATCTTGTTTGCATGGTTCAAGTAGATATCTTGGTATTTGCAATGCAATTTCAAAGAGGTTTCGTCAAAGGTGAGGTCTTTTATCTGGAAATCTTTGTATGCCTCACTATCCAGCACCTTCATCAGAATGTTCAGCGCGGAGAAGCCTCCGCATGTTCTACCGAAGTTTTCCTTGGACATACTTTTCATGTTGGAAGTAGCATATCACATCTCTGCATGATTGACAACTAGACTACACCAGAAGAAGGCATCTTGGCCCACTCCTCCATTGCCGATTAGGTTATATGAGATACAGAGTATCAAGAAAGTAGATGTCGAAGCAGAAAAAATGAATAAGTGCCCACTTGACCACCGAAGTTACAATCCGTATGAACCACATTGAATTGTGAAAGATCACTGCACAAGAATTCAATTCAACTAGATGCACAGGGTATTTCAGTGGGCCAAGGAGGACCCATGGAGAAATTGCTGCAATTTCTCCAGACCCAATGAACAGGTCGGCTTCACTATGGAGTGGTTAGCAAAGCAACATGAAGCAGCATCTCAGAGAGCACCAGCACTAGCAATAGTAGCAGAGGCAAGCATACCAGTGCACGACAAAGGTAAGAGGAAGATTGTTGATCACATGGAGGAGGAGCAAAGCTACAAGTTTCCAGCAAATCCATTAGTAGAGAATGTAGCTATGGCTATAGAGGCAAAGAGGCACCAACTCAACATGCGAATTGCGCAAAGGTATAGGGATAGGAGAATAATGGAAGAAGCATAGAAGGAGTTGCATGCGCTGAAAGAGAAACTCTGAAAGGAACAAGAGCTACCCAAACAGGAGAGGGAAGTGCAACATCAATAGGCACAACAGGGGGTGCAACATGTGAAAATAAATGAAACAACACCCATACAAGTAGTTAACTTATCAGATTAGCTGGCATCAGGAAGATACGGTGAACCATCACAAGAGAAAGACTTCACTCATGAGATAGAATAAGCACTTCAATAGTTGGATGCAAATATGGAGCAGCAAGAGTTGGAACAGGACACCGACCTCATGCCCCACCACCAAGAGCTCAATTTACCCACTTCACCACATCTAGATGATGAGAAAGTCTCAAGTGACCAAGGAGGAATTGAGATCCTTGGAAATCAGCTAAAGGGAGATATGCACAAAATCTCATTCGACAAGTCTCAACATAGAGTTGTGCAGTCTTGTAGAGTGTCAACTCTGGAGGATCATACATATCCTACGCAAGTTGAAGAATAAGTGATCGTGACTGATGTGCGGAAACATCCAGCAACCTTGGCTGATGCAACCAGAGTGTAAGCTGAAGCCACTAGCTCAAGTGTTCGCTTTCTGATAGCTGAGAATGAGTGAATGGCAAAGGAAATACAGACAGCCAAGCAAGGAGGAGACTTGATGACAATGTTCGCCTCAACTGAACTGAAGAAGGAAATACTAGATGAAGTATTGTCCCTTGACACAGTTATGTGAGTGTTGTACTCAAAGTTTTGTATTGTGCATAAGGTAGTCGTTCATCTCAATGGATGGAAGCAGCGATGTGCTAGAAGAGCACGTATCTTGACGAACTTGCATGATGTCGTTGATGACATGAAAACATGGACGATGAAGTACAAGGGGGCCCTGCTTCACTTGCTTAAGATGATGAGGGCCAATGCAGTCAAGCTGAAGGCATGTATACGGAGTTAGATCCAAAACTATGAAGAACTCCCGCAATTCATCACTAGCATATAGGCTTCCCATGCACGAGGATTCAATAGTATGGATGTTGTGGTGTGCACACATGTGATCCCATCTATCAGGACTCTCACCCAGGCAAAGACAAAGAAACATGTCCGACTAGAGCTTTACTCATACTTTGACGAGTGGATGCGCATTTCCACTAGCCCATACTTGCCCATCAGTGCAGACATCATGCACAAGTATGTTGTTGGTCCAACCACATTGAAGACAATGATGTGCATTCTTTCATATGAGTTGGACAGAGGAGCCCAGTAGTATACCAGGATGCAATGGATGCAAGAGTTAGGTTTCAAAAAAATGTCACTGCGTAGAACACAGACACCATCACGGACTATCGATCTTGGCATGAGTATGTTACTATCGATCAGCATGAGGATGTTGAGGAGTTCGAATTCCATGGTTTTCTAAGTCAGAGTGATGTCTAGCTTGGTTTTCTCAAGTCATTTTGTTTCACATGGGTACATGTGCATTGTAATGTAAAGTCATTTCAAGTGTAATTCAAGTGTTGATAGTTGGATGTAACAGTCATAGAGTAGATGAAGAGTCATGGGGGTAGTTGAACTGTCAAAAAGGGGAATGTCAAGGGTCACCCCACCCTTTGCTATAAATAGTCCCTCATAACTCATTGTATGGGCTTTTGGTGAGCCAAGCTTCCGATAATACTATCTTGGAGAGATCTTGGATAGTATTGTAATGAGCCTTGGCTTCTCCACTATGCAGAGCTAGTGCATCTATTTGGAGGAGCAGGCGGATGTGGCAGTAACATTCCACTATTGGTGGTTGAACATGGATTTATTTTATGGCTGGAACTTACACTTCTTTATATAATAAGGGCCATCATGTTTCATGCATATTTTGTATTGTATTCTATGCTATCTGGTTTACTCTAAATGATATATGTATTGGTTTTCTTACGCATGCATGTATAGACTATTCTATATAAGTATGTATGAATCTTCCTTAAATGTGTTGGTGGTTTAAACATCACTTTGGATTGCTCGCTAACTTTCCTTCCATGCTATGATGTATCTTTGCTCGTGTGATTCCTTCCAAGTTGATTACTGTTACAGGTTGCCAAGGGGCCCACTTATCTCAACCACCATGTGTTAGAACCTCTCATGCACCTTCCTTGACTCACCGCAGTTGCCACACCCTTGGTACCAACATAGTTATCTTACTTGCCTCTGTGCGAAATCACGGTCAAGGAATTACTATACGATCCACTGCTGAGACTCCTACACCAAACAATCTGAGGTCTAAGTGGTACTTCTTACCATGGAGATCCCTTGACATGTTGGTGAGTCTAGCACTGTCAACATTTCTGGCGTTAGAAGGAGGGCTAGATGACAAGTTGTGTCCTCTTATCTGGTTTTGAACCTTTGCATATATTTCATGGATTCTTGCACTCTTCTCCCTCCGCAATTTTTTTCGAATCATGAAGATGTCAGCATCACGAGGGAGTTTTTCGATCACTTGTCCACTTACATGTATGATGGTGAAGGAAAAGTGGCTTGGCCTGAGTACTTACATGACTTTCTCTCCATGCTTCATGAGGAAGATGGGTGTTTTGACGAACAAGCCAACTTGCTGCTTGCATACACACTTCACGAATCTCCACTGCGATGGTTATTCAGCCTACTAACTGACAACATGCACTCACTTGAGCACTTCTGTGATCTCATTGAAGACATTTTCTATCATTTTGATCTAAACCATCTTGACCAAAAACTACTACAGCAACGGAAGGCTCCGTATGAATCAATTATGGATTTTTGGTAGTGCTTCCATGACTTGTAATTTCAAGCTCCGATGAGCCAGATGAAATTTTCCTATCTTTGGGACTGATTCTAGTATTGCCTTAAGAAAATTGCTCACCTTAAGAAGAAGTTTGAAATCAAGCCTCACTCAACATTGTTCAGTGAGGGATCTTCAGAATCTCATGCAAATAGTCACTGTCTCGAATTACTGTCTGCCATCCCCTCATCAAACAGCTCCTCCACTGTTGATTGGTGTTGAGGATCATGCTCACACACTTGTTCAACTTTCTCATCCTCCCAACATCACTTCACTTTATTTTCGCACAGATTTGGTTGTGAGTCCTTCAAGTTCTCATATGCATTCTATTCCACAACCTCCATCTTCACACTCATATTTTCCTTGGATGATGTTGTCTTGTGTTCTACCATTCTGGAATCTACACTCGTTTTGAACGAGGAACAAACCATGGATGGAGTTGGTGTTACACAACCAACGTGCGTTGCATTTCATGAAGAGTATGAGTGGGAGCTTGAGCATCAACACTCGATGAAGGATGACTCCCTTCCATCTGAGCCTCCTCTGTTCTTTCCTCAAATATTTGTTGAACCTGCCATACATGATTTCTCATGTGTGCTTCATCCACAGATGCACCCATTGTTGATCACTTACAGGACACACCGGATGTTGGTCTATCATTCGAAAATGGAGAGGATATGTCATTCGTTGAAAATCCACTTGGTCTTTCATATGTCTTTTCCAGAAACACAAAGGATGAATTTGTTCGCTTTTCATCTACTCCTCTGTTTGATCCATCTGATCATGAGGATGCCGATGAAATCATTGATTTTTCTGATCGTGGATGTCGTGATCCATTTACTCCCATATTTGATCATGATCATGACTCTGTCACAGTTGATCTTTCGAAGCCACCGGTTTATGATGATCTATCTGATGAGGAAGTTGAAACATCCAAGACTGTCGAGGCACTTCAACCCAAGTTGATGGTTATTTCAAGCCCTCACTCTCTTGGGGTTAGTCTCACTTTCAATCATGAAATTGTTTAATCACCCAAGGCTCCTCATCACTCATCTATATGCATTGAATATAATTCTCACACACAGATCATACTCCCTCCACTCGAACGGCACGATCCCATATCTCATGCATTGGAGGAATCTTACATTGTAAGCACATGTGCACAACGCAAGTTGTCTTCGTTTCTTTCGTTTTCTTGCATGTCATAGTCAAGAGTGTGCTTATGCTTCAAAGTTTCACACAGTGTCACACAGAACTATGATAAGTCCAAGGACTGCTCGTCATGCACTAGTACTCACTTATGTCCTGTGGTCACTTTAAAACATGAAGTGTAGTCGTCTTCATTGTTATACCTTTCTTGATTGCTGGTTCGCCAAACTGGGTTTCTCGCAGACCAAGCCTTCACCAACATGGGTCAACCAATGCGTCGGTGGTTGCATTGGAAATATCACTTCATGTGATTAGGCCCATGCACCATTAGTTTAGGAGTAGGAGTAGTGTTTGCTTTCAGTTAGTTTGCTTACATGCTTCTTTGCTTACTTGCTTTGTTTGTTTGTTTGTTTGCTTGATTGTTTGCTTACTCACTTTGCTTTCACTTTTTCTTATGCTCTTTCTTTACTTTGTTGTTTGTTACTTCGCTTGTTTCATTTGTAGGATAGTTTTGCATGAAACCATTTATGACTCTTGAAACAAGCTTAGTAAAGTACAAGAGGCCTTGTACAACTATCACCACTTGCTTATCTGTCATCTTGCATCTATATGAAGAAATTGTTACTTTTAGTCCATTATACATCTATGGAAAATACGTATTGTTCGAATTGAACCTTGGTGAAAACACAACGCTTGCCCACTAACTAGTGTCACCTACTCTAGTCATTTGTTTTTGGGTTAACCCTTGTCAGCTCAGTCAAGTAGGGTAAGGTGAGGGGGAAAACCTTAACAGGCATGTCAAAGATATAATAAACTACTTCTCTATTGGAAAAAAAATTTCTGCTCTCAATAAGTCAAGATCCCTCTTCCGCCTCTGAAATGAATAAGTGTTATGCACAGTTGAAAAATGAAAAATGAAAAAAATGAAAAGTTAAAAAATTCAAAATGAAAAATGAACAAGGAGAAACAAGAGAAAGGCTTCATGCACAGGGAGGTGATGCAAGTAACTCTAGCGGGGTACGGACCAGGCTCGCTGGCAGTGAATCCATGCTTGTGTTCCTATGTGACTCTGTTGGGGTACTGTCCAGGCCTGCCGAAAGTGGAGCAACACCAAAGATGAAAATAAGACTCTGACGACTATACTGCTTGTGCACCAACATACCCCTCAACCCCAATCGAAACAAATGTGTTTCCTTGGCTTGGAATATGTGTCAATCAACCAAGATGTTGGCAGATGTTATATCTTTCAATCAAGCTAGTGTGAGACCAAGATGAACTGAGAACTGAACAATACTTCCGAAGGTGTTAGACCTTCTTTTCATGAACGAGGTCCATTCAAAGAGCTGGAGTTCTACTAGTGTGTCGCCAAGTGTTGTAGCGGCTACAACCACCCACTAAAATTTTGCCTTAGCTTCGTTTTGGAGCCTCCCTACCAACTTTTCGCAGCACCTTGTCTTGCTTCATCAAGTACACAAGCTTCAGTGTTTTTCTTGCACAAAGGCAGCCTGCCAATCACAGCGTGATGCGTTCCCCTCATAGGTTGTTCATTTGGACTTAGTCTAGCTACAGGTTGAGCAGCTCCCCCAAGAAATTATGCAATTCTGGAGGGAAACTAGCCTTCCCTCCAAAAATTATGCAATCTTGTCTCGCAGCCTGTTGGGCTCTTGAATTGCGCAATTCTGCCAATCAACCCTCACAATTAAAATTGCTCAATTTTCCCCAGCAAGGCTGCTCAGCCTAGAATTTGTGAAAATATGGGTAGCAGTCAGCTGCTCTACCCATAAATTGCGCAAATATCCTAGGCAACCAGCCCAACTCCCATGCAGAAATGTGCATTTCCTTCCAGCAATTGAGCAGCTTCATCCATGAGCAGTTGGGTTGACGAGTTCCACCCGAGACCAAGGAAACTTGACTTGCATGCATGGCTTTATTTTTCTTGGAATAGAAAAAGGAAACATGCAAAAGTCATCCCATGATTTAGGGAGATATTTTTAGCAGCTGGAGGTTACATGCAAAGTTCATTTAGAAACTTTCCTCCAAGTGTTGCTTTTTCCTAGAATTGTGGCATGCGATTCATGAGCTCACAACTTATTTATTCGATGCATTAGAGCTCATTCTTTCACATCGATCCTGTAGCTTTGACATCCCACAAGACATCCAGGACTCTTCGACACATCTAGCTTAGCTATTCATGGGTAAGTGGCCTCAACTTGTCTTTTTCAACATTTCTGTCACTTTTTGTGTATTCGCTTGTGTGAGTGTTATTTGCCTGATTTATTTGAATGCTTGATGTTGCTTACATGTATACTAGATTGTCGTAGCACTGTTTTATTTTTCGTTTCCATCTCACTGTTGTCACATGCATGAACTTGTTTTGGAAGAACGGTCGCTGATTCGGCGACTCACTTCACCCACATGCATGTTGATCTGTTTACTGAATATTTCATTTATGTTTGCATGCAGTGTCAATCACTTATGCTTTCACTTAGTGTCATGATGCATTCACTTTCTTATTTTCTTTCAGTTGCCTATCAGTGAGTCAGGCCAACCTTGGCTCGGACTCTACCTTCACCAAGATAACATCGCCCAATCTAGGGAAGGAAGGTTTTGTCTTCCTTTCCAGAAATGTGCATTTATTTCCAGCCACTATCCTCTAGGACTATTTTGCACATTTTTAAGGGACAATGACTGTTGGCCCATAAAATTGCGCAATGCAGTCCCTGAACCTGGAGTCACTCTAAGCTGGAATTGTGCATTACGCAATCCCAGCAGCAAGCAGCCAGTCTGGATTTGTGGCATGCACATCATGAGCTCAAAAATTATTTATTCAATGCATAAGATCTCATTCTTTCACATCAATCTTGGATCTCTAACATCCCATAGCACATCCAAGACTCTTCGACATATCCAGCTCAGTTATTCATGGGTAAGTGGCCTTAACTTGTCTTTTTCAACATTTCTGTCACTTTTTGTGTATTCACTTGTGTGAGTTTTTCTTGCTTCATTTCTTTGAATGCTTGCTATCATTTAGATGTATAATAGCTTGTCCTAGAACTATTTCAATTTTTGTTTCTATCTCACTGTTGTCGCATGCATGAAATTGTTTTGCACGAACGGTCGTCGATTCAACAACTCGCTTCACCCACATGCATGTTGATCTGTTCACTGAATCTTTCATTCATGTTTGCATGCATTGTTAATCACTTCTACATTCACTTAGTGTCACCATGCATTCACTTTCATATTTTATTTCAGTTGCCCATCGGCGAGTTGGGCCAACCTTGGACGGGACTCTGCATTCACTGAGACAACATTGCACAATCTAGGGAAAGAAGGCTCTGTCTTCCTCTCCAGAAATGCACATTTATGCCTAGCCACTATCCTCCAGGACTATTTTGTGCATTTCTAAGGGACACTGACTGTTGGCCCAGAAAATTGCGCAATGTAGTCCCTGAGCTTGCAGTCACTCCCATCTAGAATTGCGCATTGTGCAATCCCAGTAGGTAGCAACCAGTCTAGATTGCACATTGCGCAAATCCAGTAGCTAGTCTTTCCTCTCAGATAGCCCAGACTTCCTTTTGCATAGTTATAGCAGCCAGTCACCCAACCTCCCAGAAGAATTTGTGCAATATTTCCTATCAGTTTCCCAGGTATGTGTTCTGTCATTCCCAAATTTGATTTTTTTCAGTGAAAAATTTCTTGCCATGCATGTTTCTTGTCTCCAGATCTTTTAGGTGTTCATCCATCTCTTAGTAGTACAGGATCAATGGCCGCCAAGGGAGCAGGATTAGAGGACACTGACGGAAATGCAACTGGAGTAGCAGTTGAGCGAATGTCCTCTAGTCTACAAAGTTGTTTGTAGACAGGGACGTCAAGTTGAAATGGAAAGAGGTCAATGAATCATTTGTAGACACTTTTGAGGAAGACCTTGAAGACTTCTAGGTGTATGTGAACATTCATAAGTCTGGCTTGTACCAGATTGCATGCAGATACCCCACATTCCCATGCACGCACATGATACACTAGATCGTCTCTCACATTGATCCCGAGACGATGACCTTGAGCAGTGTCAGTGGGACAAAGCTTGCGACCTTCTGGGCACGAGATTAAGATGGGATGTATCAAATATCAGAGCCCATGACTATCATGAAGACTCCCTTCAGCTTACCGAACAACAATGCTAACTCCAGAGACATTCTGAAGAACTGGGTAAATGAGCCGTCTCGATTCAGGTTGACACCAAACTAGATCTACAAGAAGAAGATAATGTGGAAGGTGTATCAATACTCGGTCATATTTACTTCTCAACTGTATGACCAAGAAAGAACGAAAACCTTCTCCATGGAGTTGGTTGATCACACTGGACCAACTGGCAAAACCATGTAACTAGCCCCGCATGTTGGATCATTACCTAAAGTAATTGGTAACAAAGGCTTGACAGTCACCCAGAGGTATGCATGTAGATATTTACATGTCTACCTACATATTAGATGCAATATGTGCCCAACAGGAGTTCCCAGGATTAGAGTGGGCATGGTCACTGGCGGAGACTGATGTGAAGACATATTTCAAGTTGTTGTCTGAATGCAGCTTCAGAGGAGTAATCACATGGCTGTCTGATCATTTTTTCACCCAAGTGTACAAGATGACATTTGAACAAGATCCACCCTGTATGTCGAATAAAGAAATGGAGGCACTGAGAGACAATGTTGATTGGTATGCCTCACCACCCGTCACCTTCATCCAAATGTTCACTGCGGAGAAGCCTCTGCATGTTCTACCAAAGTTTTCCTTGGACATACTTGTCATGTAGGAAGTCGCATATATCACATCTTGGCAGGATTGACGACTAGATTGCACTGGAATAAGAAGGCACCTTTTCCCGCTCTTCCATTGCAGATTAGGTTATATGAGATATGGAGTATCAAGAAAGTGGATTTTGAAGCATAACAGATGAAAAAGTACCCACTCGACCTCTAAAATTACAATCTATATGACCCACATTGCATTATGAAAGAGCACTGCACGAGAGTTTAGTTCCACTGGATCCACGGGGCATTTCATTGGGCCGAGGAGGACCCATGGAGATATTGCTACAGTTTCTCCAGACCCAATGAATAGATAGGCTTCACTGTGGAGTGGTTATTGAAGCAACATGAAGCAACATGTCGGAGAGCACCAACACCAACACTAACAGTAGCAGCAGAGGAAAGCATACAAGTGCACAACAAAGGTGAGAGGAAGATTGTTAATCACATGGGGCAGTAAAGCTGCAAGTTTCAAGAAGATCCATTAGTAGAGAATGCAGCTATGGCTATAAAGGAAAAGAGGCACCAGCGCAACATGCAAATCACGCAAAGGCAGAGGGATAGGAGAAGAATGGATGAAGCAGAGAAGGAGTTGCATGAGCTGAAAGAGAAACTCCGAAAGGAGCAAGAGTTGCACAAACAGCAAAGGGAAGCACAGAAACAATAGGTACAACAGGGGGACATGTGAAAACAAATGAAACAATGCCTGTACAGGTAATGGAATTTTTAGATTAACTAGCATCAGGTAGACAGTGTGAACCATCACATGAGCAAGGCTCCGCTCATGAGATAGAACAAGCACTTCAATAGTTGGATGCAAACATGGAGCAGTAGGAGTTGGAACAGGACACCGACCTCATGCCTCACCACCAAGAGGTCGACTTACCTGTTTCACCACATCCAGATGATGATAAAGTCTCAAGTGAACAAGGAGGAAATGAGATCCTTGGAGATCAGCCAGAAGGAGAGATGCACAACGTCTCATTTGACAATTCTCAACATAGAGTTGTGCAGTCTCATAGAGTGTCAACTCCAGAGGATCATACATCTCCGGCACAAGTTGAAGAACAAGTGATCGTGACTAATGTGCACAAACATCCAACAGCCTTGGCTGATGCAATCAAATTGTATGTTGAAGCCACTATCTCAAGTGTTCACTTTTTGATAGCTAAGAATGAACAAATGGTGAAGGAACTACAAACAATCAAGCAAGGAATAGACTTGGTGACAACGTCCACCTGAGCTGAAATGAAGAAGGCAATACTAGATGAAGTATTGTCCCTTAACACAGTTATGCAAGCATTGTACTCCAAGTTTTTTACCATGCATAAGGGAGTCGTCCATCTCAACGAATGGCAGCAGCGATGTGCTAGAAGAGCACGTACCTTGACGAACTTGTATGCTGTCGTTAATGACATGCAAACATGGACAATGAAGTACAAGGGAAACCCACTTCACTTGCCTAAGATGATGAGGGACAATGTAGTCGAGCTTAAGGTACATATCTAGAGTCAAATCTAGAACTATGAAGAGCTCTTGCAGTTCATCACTAGCATACAGGCTTCCCAAGCACGAGTATTGAAGAGTATGGATGTTGTGGTGCACACACATGTGATACCATCTATCGAGAATCTCACTTAGGCAAAGACAAAGACATAGGTCCAACTAGAACTTTACTCATACTTCGATGAGTTGATGCACATTGCCACCAGCCCAGACTTGCCCATCAATGCAGACATCATGCACAAGTATGTTGCTAGTCTAGCCACATTGAAGACAATGATGTGCATGATTTCAGATGAGTTTTACAGAGGAGCCCGAGTAGTGTACCCAGATCCTATGGAGGTGAGAGTTAGGTTTTAGACAAATGTCACCATGGAGCACACAGACACCATCAAGGACTACCGGTCTTGGCATCAGTATGTTACTGTCGATTAGCATGAGGATGTTGAGGAGTTGTACTTCCATGGTTTTCTAAGTCAGAGTGATATCTAGCATGGCTTTCTCAAGCCATTTTGTTTCACATGGGTACATGTGCATTGTAATGTAAAGTCATGTCAAGTGTAAGTCAAGTGTCAATAGTTGAATGTAACAGTCATAGAGTAGATGAAGAGTCATGGGGGTAGTTGAACTGTAACAAAGGGGAATGTCAAGGGCCAACCCACCCTTTGTTATAAATAGTCCCTCATAACTCATTGTATGGGATTTTGGTCAGCCAAGCTTCTAATAAGACTATCTTGGAGAGAGCTTGGACAGTATTGTAACAAGCCTTGGCTTCTCCACTGCCCAAAGCTAGTACAAATCTTTGGAGGAGCAGGTAGATGTGGTTGTAACATTCCACTATTGGAACTAGTGGTTGGACATGGATGTATTGTATGACTGGAACTTACACTTCTTTATATAATAAGAGCCAACACATTTCATGCATATTTTGTATTGTATTCTATTATATCTGGTTTACTCTAAATGATATATGTATTGGTTTGCTTACATGCATGTATATACTATTCTATATATGTAGGCATGAATCTTCCTGAAATGTATTGTTGATTTAACCATCACTTTGCATTGATCGCTAACTTGCCTTCCATGTTGTGATGTATCTTTGCTCGTGTCTTCCCTTCCAAGCTGAGTACTATTACAAGTTTCCAACGGGCACACTCATCCCATCCCATATGTGTTAGAACCTCTCATGCACCTTTCTTGACTCACCACAATTGTCATGCCCTTGCTACCAACAGAGTTATCTTACTTTCCTCTATGTGAAATCATGGTCAAGGCATTATCGTATGACCCAATGCTGGGACTCCTACACCAAATGGTATGAGGTCTAATTGGGACTTCTCACCGGGGAGATCCCCTGACATGTTTGCCGGTACAACACCATCAACAAGTTGTTTATTTGCAAAACAAAATCCCTCATCAAATTCTCAAGATGAGTACCCAAAAATAATATTTTTCAGGTAAGAAACTAGATGTGGCACACTTTAGAATATTTTTTTCATCAATCTACTGTCATGTTACCAAGGATGCACAGAAAAAGCTAGAGCCAACAAATGAGTTGGGAATATTTGTGAGGTGCACTGATACACCTCACAACTATTGAGTGTACATTCCATCGAATAGGATGATAGTGATTTGTAGAGATGTCAAGTTCGATGAAGAGAAGTCCATGAGAAGTTCCCTTGAGTGGGAGCTTTAGTTACATGCATATGAGGAGCTTGTATCTCCAAAGGAGAAAACTCGGGACGATGTGGAGTAGCCACATGCAGAAGAGCAGAGAGTGGAAGCCGCCACTCATGCAGAGACTTCCAGAGATGGAAGGAAGTGCACTAGAGAGGTTTAAATATTGATGCATGATGCTAGAGAGAATGTGGGAGTACCCACATCACAGCGCAAGTAGAGGAGGTCACTAGATCAGTACACTAGCTACATGGGGTCTAATGAGCAAGAGTGTAGAGGTTGAGTCATCCTCATTCGAGGAAGAAGTGCAGAAATCAATATGGGTTGATGCTATGGTAGAGGAATATGACTCCATTATCAAAAACAATGTTTGGGAAGTGGTCCCAAGAACAACAAAAAAGTCAGTGGTGAGTTCTAGATGGCTTTAAAAGGTAAAGAAAGAAACATATGGGAGTGTGGAGAAATAGAAGGCTAGATCTGTGGCCAGAGGGTTCTACCAATTGGAGGGAATTGATTATGACGAGACCTTTGCTCCAGTAGCAAGGTACTCTTCAATCAGATCTATTCTATCACTGTCAGTGCATATTAGATGGAATATACATAAGATGGATATGAAGAAAATATTCCTCAATGGTATGATTCAGGAATAGGTGTATATGTAGCAGTCGAAAGGATTTGAGACCTTCAACAGAGAGTCACATGTGTGCAGATTCAAGCGAGCATTGTATGGACTAAAAAAAGCATCTTGTGCTTGTTACACCAAAATTGACAAATATTTCACTTTGTTGGGCTTCACCAAAAGTGAAGCAGATGTGAACCTTTGCCATATTGTGCTTGAAGGAAAATTGTTGATTATAGTATTATATGTCAATGATTTGATTATAATAGGCGATGAGAAGCTGATCAAATATTGCAAAGGATTTTGCAAGAGAATTTGAGATGAAGGACCTAGGGCTCATGCATTACTTTCTTTGTTTGGAACTATGGAAAGGATATGGGGATTTTTTTGTCTCTCAGGGAAAGTATGCTAATGAGATACTGAAGTAGTTCCACATGGATATCAACAAACACATGGAGACTCATCTAGCAAGTAATTGGAGGAAGGAAGATGCCACTTTAGGTGAAGTAGTGGAGGCTACTATTTATAGACAGCTTGTGGGTTCACATATGTATTTGGTGAACACACGACTAGACATGTGTTTTTCATTTACCAAACTTAGTCAAGCCATGGTTAAGCCAACCAGAATTTATTGGAATGTAGCTAAACATATGTTGAGGTACCTCAAAGGCACCACTCAATTTGGTCTTTGGTACAGATAGACAGAGGGAGTCAAGCTTCAAGGCTTCACATATGCAAATTGGGCAAGGAGGCCATCTGACAGGAAGAGAACATCAAGGGGGATATTTAGTATTAGTTCAGCAGTGGTTTCTTGGTACAGTAGGAAGCAGAGATTAGTTTCACTCAATTCGGTAGAACCAAATTACATGGCTACTAGTCAAGCAGCTTGTGAATCTATCTAGATGAGGAAGATCCTTGTTGGTTTATTGGTTCTGCATATATATCCTACAGTGATTTACTATGACAATTCGAGTTGTATCATTCTCTCTAAGAATTGAGCTTTCATGATTGGTCCAAGCATATCAACATCCAGTATCACCATCTATGAGATTGTGTGTAGAGGAGAATCATGTTGTTGGAGTACATTCCTACAAAGGATCAGGATGTATATATTTTGACAAAGACATTGTCAAGATGCAAATTTGAGTTTCACAGAGGCAGGATTGAGGTAGTAGATAATCCATTTCTTGTTGAGAGGGAGTGTTGAAAATGCAACAAGAAAATCATAATTTAATTTTTTCCTTGAATTAAATTAGGAATTAGATTGTGATTCCACATCTCATGACAACTTATAATAGTTAACTAAGTTAATTTGACTTAGTTGGATCAATTAATTTGAGTTTATGGTATAAATAAAGTCATGTATAGTGTCTCCTACTTTATAGGAGCCCTGGTTGAGTTTATTTTGAGTTGTAATTATTTAATTCAATCTAACTAAGTTAAATTTAGTTAAGTTAGTTCTAACTGATGGAGGAATTAGTGGGCAATCCAGTAGTGAGGTGTAACCTACAGTAGTGGGGTGTAACCAGAAGTAATCAACTAGTAAACTAAAGATTCACTCATAATTAACTCATGCAGGTCAGATTAGAGAAAGGCACAATTGAGATTGGAGTTCAAGAACAATTTACTATCAGTTGTATAATCATATGAATTATATGGGTGTTGCAAGAAATTAAAAGAAGGCCTATGAGGATTGCACAATTCATATTTGTGGAATTTCCCAATTAAATGCGGGCTAGTTCACAAGGAATTTTCTCAAGGAATTAGGAGCTTGGAAGGAAGCGGAATTGGTTAATTATTGGCTTGATCTTGTCTGGGAGGCAGTGAGATAGATAGAGATAGTGCAGAGGTTGTTTGGGCTTAAGCAAAGCCTTGTAATATTCTCATATTTTCTGATTAATGTAGTATACAAATAGCAGGGGTTTTTAGCTGTGGCTTTCCCCAGAAAATTATTGTGTTATGAGTGATTGAATTATTTCTCTTGTATGCTTCATGATTTCATCGATTGTTTATTGTTTCAGCTAATGAGTAGAGTAGATTCAAGTCAATTTTTTTAGCATATTACAATATGCAATTTGAATCTACAAGGAATTTCTACAAATATATCACTTATGTATCATCATGTCTAAATGTAACGTGGAAAATATGAAAAGAAAATAACATAAAATAAAATTCACATGACCTCTAGATGTATATCTTGAAATGAATTTTATCTTTTTATTTCTTCCTCAACCTTAACTATGTGTAACTTTCACAGAGCTAAAGTAGCCTCTAAGGAATCGTAGTTATGTGTGTCCAAAGGTATTTTTCCTTTTCATTCTTGCAAAAAAAGGATGGGTTCTATAGGAAGATAATGAAAAAAAGAGGCAGCAAAAGGAATTACATGATTATGAGTAGATACAACTAGAATATTTGCAAGTATGGAGGGCCAATGTATGATACTAAATAAGGGTTGTATAGGGTTGGTGTTTCATTCATCATTAATATGTTTCCAATGAGATTTAGGAATATCAACAATGTTAGGGTAAGGTTGTAGAAAATCATCGGGTTGGGCTAGTGGAGGAGGCATGACAACTTGACCACCAAAGTTAATTTGACCAATTTGCAAAATCCAGTTGAACTCATTAGAGTTTTCATTGAAATATATGGAAAAAAAAAAATATTATGTTTCATCGTTTGTTCCAAATGATAGTTGGCCTTCTACCTCTTTCCCTTCTATTACCACTACCATTCTTGTTGAAGAAACTCAGCTATACATCCAAACAAAGAATCAATAACAGTAAGTATCATACTAAATGTAGTAAAACATATTATTAATCATGTTAAATACATTAAACATGGCCCATATCACAATACAATTACTAAGAATTAAAAATGGATATGGTACAAGAAAATAAATCATTTTATTCATTGCATCCAACCATAGAACTCCTTGTATTTCCACTCAACATTATTAATCAAATAATGGCATTTATCTCTTTTCAATGCCTTCATAAGGCAACAACATCATTCATATATATTTTGAAATGAAGAATAATCTTTGATTTTGTACACAATTTACTTATGAGAAGTGAAATATAAGAGTATAGTGAGAGATTACATTAATTTTGGAAAGAATATGTCTTTTTCATCTCATTAATGCATGATATATATGGAAAGTGATAAGGTGAATTGAAATGGATGCAAATTAGCAACAAGGAAGTTGCTTCCGTTATGGGCTTGTAATAATCTGGAGAAGGAAATAATTAAATTGAATCCTCAATTAATTTGTTCAAAACTCTGCATATTTATTCATGAGACAGTTTGTAGCATGTCAAAATTACATATCTTTCAACCTTTATTAGTTGTAGTGTAAATGATAATACACACACAAATGTCTACAAGTCAGGTTGTAACTTTAATAATACCGCTATGTATTACAATTCAAACTCTTATATAGTCCTTCTCATGTATCTCATTATTCAAATGCCCATTGTTCAACCAACTATTTCCATGTGTCACAAATTGCTAGGCATGTTTGTGTTCCTCTTAGAGTATGAATCACAATTTTCATTTTCACCAACCTACTCATTAAGGAACTTGAGTTCCTTATATTTTAAAACAATACTTATGACCATAAATCTATTTAGGTTTGGAGTTAAGGTTTAAACATAACTCAAACAATTCAAATAATATGCCAACCAACATGAGAGCCAAATTTCCTAGAGGCTTCATACTCATATATTTCAAACCATATTTAAATTTACGAGTAGATAATTCACTCATCCATATTTTATATAAAATTGGGTTAGGGTTTTTCCTGAATCATTTTAGTGTGTTGTTAAACATATAATGTTCACAAATGCTTTGTGCAAATGATAGAAATATCATTTTAAAACTTCATTGTAACTAGTTATAACCCCAAAATCACTGCATGTGTCTTATAAACTTATAAGCACAAAAATTCACTAACTACAACTCGACATAAGAGTATAATCACTAACAAATGCTTAAATTATTTTGTATCATAGTCAAAAGCAATGATTCTTTTACTAGCTTCTACTAATTTTTAACCATAGTAAAAAATTTGCTTAGGTCTGAAGATGAGTTATATCAACTTTACTCCATGCAAAATATTTCAACAAATAAAAATAGAGTGAGCCTATAGGGGAACTTTCCTTTTAAAAGTGAAAGTATGAGGGATAAAATTATATTTGTGAAATTTTATTAGAATAAACACAACTATTCACAACAACAAAATAGATTCATAATTTCACTAATTTATCAGAAAAAAGAGGTAGAAATAATGCTTGGCATACATACTCTATTTGAGGCCATCTTAAACATTTATCTATAGAGACGGAAATTAGATCAATACCACATTTAATGCTAGCCTTTTTCAAGTTTTGAGAACCAAGATTGATACCTCCTAAGTGAGAAACTGAGAAACCAACATGTAGTGTGGTTCTAGTTTCATTCAAGGTTGATTGTAACTACTAGAGCTAAGGAATGAAGAATGAAGTATGAATTTGGATACATAAGGAAAGAAAACCAACTCCAATGCAAGAAAATTAAACAAATTCCACTTTCCATCAACTTCAATGCATACAAAGTGGCCACATCAAATCACACTACCATTGAATTCCCCTATCAACCTAAATCAACCTCATACTATA
This sequence comes from Pinus tabuliformis, assembly GCA_031772625.1. NCBI lineage: Eukaryota > Viridiplantae > Streptophyta > Pinopsida > Pinales > Pinaceae > Pinus > Pinus tabuliformis. Next base: position 706,656,674 of record CM062806.1, on the reverse strand, counting down.
TCCATGCATTATCACTTCAAAATTGTAACATATCATTTCTATTCAACGCAATATGTGTGTATGGGGTGGCACGTAAAGCATACCCATTATGGATACAAAAATTTCATAAATATATATTACCACCTTTTATCAATTCTTGCAGTGTGAACCAGATATCATATATGCAACCACAACATCAACCCCCTAGTACATAATTATTAACACTAGACCTTTGTTTCTATATGATCACCACCATGAAATTTTTAATTATAGTATAAAAATAGTGCCATATGCATTTTCATTTATTTTAAAGTGCAAGGAACAAACCTCCTTTATGCCAAAAGTAGCACAATCAAGTATGATATCATAATCTTGTCATAGATGTATAAAATATATATGGAATATAAGAAAGATATAATATAATCTGAGTTAGAGCTTAGTGGCCATCATTGTTTCATGTCTTCATATCACATACATATAGAAGCATATAATAATGATCTCCATCATAGGAAAAGAACAACACATGTGATACACAAATGAAGTGATAATATCATTATCACATACCATTAAAATACTTGTCATGCCTTAGCTATGTTTTTTTCTAGGGAACCCCACCTACTTAAGGTCTTATTATTTATATAGTAGTAGGACTTTTCTATGATTTGAAAGTCTTAAAAATCAGAGAGGTATATGTGTCAACACCCGAGTCATAAATTACCAACATGGTGTGAACTTAATACCTACAAGCGGTATTCAACTAAGTTATAAGAGAAAGGACTATCTTGGAATAGGGATGAAGAGGATAGGTCATGACTAACCATTAATGGTCCAGAGCTGCCACCTAGCAAGTATAATACTTTTTACATAAATCGTGTAATCATGGTCCAATATAATACATAAATACAAGGTGGCCACACTTTTAGCTCATTTATGGGGATATTGGTTGTGACAAGAATAATAAGTGAAAAAATAGCCTCAAATTACCCCTACATGTTAGGGGTAATAAGGCTAAAAGTCAATAATCTTTGGAAAATTTATCATAAATTTCACTTTGCACATCAAAATTGGGTCAAATCAATGGCATTGTAGAGAAGGCATGTTGGGATACTAAAAGGTAAAATTTCAAATTAAAAAGTGCTAAAATTTCATATATACAATTGGAGAAAGTTGAACCACTAAGCCAACATTTACATTAGGGTTTTAAAATGTATGTCAATTTAATATTTGCAGACCTTTTGATTGAGGTGTCTAGTTGATGTGATTCAAAATCCATTGGAAAGGGGAAAAAATAGGATAATGTAGTTTAAAAATGATGATAATATTTTATTTTTTTTTGTAAGCTTTGGTAGGACTCTCCGATTTACATGTCCATTGCATACCCCACTACGGGGGAAGGGTAGCCCAAGATTTGAACCCAAGACTTCCGGTTCGGTGAGACTTCATTTCCATGGCCATTGCCGCTTGAGCTACCCCATGTGGACACAAAAATGATGATAATATTTGATATCATTGTTGATACTATTTTGAGGTTGTAATTTCAGGGTTTTTGTTAGACTTCAATTAGGAATCAATGTAAATACCTATCTTTTATTAATATGAACATAAATACAAAATCAATCCCATGTAATGGATGAGGATTATAAATTAAAATTACTTAAAACATTTTAAAATATTTTGTGTTAGACTTCCATTTAGGGATCAATGGAAATACCTATGTTTATGGATATTAACATAAAGATAAAATCAATTCCATGTTATGGATGAGGATTATAAATGAAAATTATTTGAAATTTTTTAAAATATATTCTTATTTTTATTTTGGATATTTTAAGTGGAGGGATATCCTTAATGAAGTTACTGGACTCTACTCGGCATGGGGAAATATGAAGAACTATCCTCAAATAAATGAATGAGATATATAGAAAAGGAGGCAATGTATAAAATTCAATATGAGAAAAACGAAGTAAGAGAAGAGATATAGAAGAAGGGTGGTGAGATATCTAAGATATGAGACCTTAATGAAACATGAAGAAACAAAATTATTTTTTAATCATAATCAATAACTACTTAAGTTGTCAAAAATGTGAAAAGGCATTTGCAAGAGTTAAAATCAAGGATCATTGGTGAAGGAAATGAGTAAAATTATTGAAGCGGCCCTAGATGTTGATGATGTAAAATAAGAAATGTAAGTAGGAATTAAAGAATAAATATATAGATTTATGGAAAATATCAAATTCACCTTCAGAAGGAGAAGGAAGACAATATTTAAAAAGTTCCCCAAGAAATAGTCGAAGTTGAGATCCAACTTGAAAATGTTAAATTCAAATATGATGGAATATTGCAAAACTAGGCAGTATTGAATACCAAGTACAAAGAGTAGATAATGTCATTTTCCCTTAAGAATAATATGGCTAACTTGGGTATTCAAAATGAAGGAAACCCATCATGGTGAAACCATATCAACACTCTCAACACCAAGAAAGTTTTCAAGGAAAAATAATATCAACATTGGCATTACCAGTGAATAAGATGTAATAATAAATAATACACATGTAATCAGGAATCACAAAAACCATTTTTCGATAAGATGTTATCAAGGACCAACAACTACAATAAAATAGAGAAGTCACAACAACAACACATTTAGTCAAAGGAAATATAATTATGAAACAACTAGTTATCAAGAGTTTAGTTTGGATGTATTGATCATCATCAATGGAAACAAGAAGTCAAGAATATAAGAGAATTATATTACTTGGTTTCATCACATGTAACACTTTTAATTGGAAAGAATTGAGGACAAATATTTTTGGAGTGTACTATAATATAAACCCAATAGGGGCATATATGGGGTTCAATTTGTATGATATGACCTTAAAGGGGGCATATATGGGGATAATTGTGTATATAATAGTTTGACCTAATAAAATGGTTACATATGTAAATGTGTGAATAGGTATATATAGATAACATGTAGTTATTATTGGGCAACATGTTATTTGGATGTATGAACGTTTTGGAGAATTTGGAGTATGTTATTCTGGAGTTATCATATAATTAATCTCTCTCATCTATATTTAAGTTGTGCTTCACACTAATGTTTGGTGGACATTGTGTGTATTTTGGTATTGTGTTATCTTTAGTATTTGGTACATAACATGTTTCATATTCCCAAGTGCCTCACCTCGAAGTGTTCATATGTTGGTTCTTAAGAACATGGATGAGACCTTATAAATGTGCATTGAGTACAAGATGTTGAATTAGGCTATAACCAAGAATATATATCCCTTACATAGGATTGATGGCTTTTTTGATCAACTCAAAGGAGAAATGGTGTTCTCCAAATTGGAATTATGATTATGATGTCACCGTATAAGAGTTAAATAATTTAAAATACTAGAGACTACTTTGAGGACCTAATATGAGCATTATTGTTGGAAATAATACTAAGAGGGGGGGGGGGGTGAATCAGTATTATCATATCAATAATCTAATTTCCAAAACAGATTTGTATACGCTACTTCAACTAAGCGAACTAGCATGTATACGCGACTGTACTTAAAGAAACCAGCGTATATGCAGAGAACTTTTGATTTACCCAATTTATCATGCATTGAACTTTAACCAGTATATCAGAGATTTATTAGACCATGCAGTAAAAGTAGAATAAAGCATCATACATAAGCAACACACATAAACACCAAGATATAAGGTGGAAACCCAATGTGAGTGAAAACCACCTGCTACTGTCATCTCTGTCTTCTTTTAGTAATAATAATAAGAAAATCTATTTACAATCTTGCACTAGTGCAGACTTATACCAGTACATAGGCTTCTACCCACAGAAGGTTACAACCTTCTCTCATTCTCCACCATCTACTGGAAGGGAGCTACAACCCCCTAAATTTTGTACTAGCTGATATGTTTACTAGTACGTAGGCACCGACCTACAAAAGGCTACAACCTTCTCTCTTCCTTCAGGGACCACGTTTCATAAATTTTCAGACTAGATCCATCAACAACATGATAACTGCAATTCAATCATCAAATACATCTGCATCAACCAATCACTGAGACTCAATCATCACTTTCTGAATCAATCAATCACTTTGAAAACCCATCACAATCAATTAGATCATTCAGAATACTGTCACCAGAATACAGTAACCAGAACCCAAAACTCTGCAACAACAAACAGAAACAACTGAAACATACTTTATAAGGTATACGCTACTTCCATGTGTCGAACCTACGTGTATACGCACTTTTCTCAAAGCCAACTAGCATATACATCTGCAAATATTAATTCATAATTCTGCAGCTATTCCAGGCTTCTATTATACCCAAATCATAATATTTACAGAATAACATATGCGTCAGTATTCAAATCTAGACTATACATGATCAAACCACATAATGATAATTCATTTCAAGCCTTAAGATCCTGATCCATCATTAGATCTTATGCTTCATCAACCACTAAGGTTCATCCTTGGTTCAGATCAAGCACAACACCATAAGCTAATAACCTGCATACTAGATCTCATACTTCATCAGATATTCAATACTTGCACACTTGGCCTAATGATCTTCTCCTCCTTTTATAGTTTTAAGCATTTCTCAATACCATGGACCAAAACCACTTAGGACCAATACCTTGGACCAAATACCTAGGGTCAATACCTCAGACCAAATACCTTGGACCAATACCATGGACCAAAAACTTAGTTTTCCAAGGTATACGTGCTTTTCCTTTTGTGAAAGTGCGTGTGTACATATACGCTACTTGTGGTTAATGAACCTACTGTACACGCAGCTTGGTCAAGGTCAACCTATTTATACCTCTCTTTCTTCATTCTATGTAGTCTGATCTACAATTCTTTGTTGTTAACCTGTTGTACTATGATCTTTCATCTGAGTGAGTTGCCATCAAGGACAACACCTGTATCATAATGCCAACAATTATGAGTTCCCATTTCTACCTCTCATATTGGAAAATGAACCCTTAGTGTTGATGAGGATAATGAACGATGTATTACAATAGCATATGTATAAGTTTGTGTTGGTATATAGTTAAGCCATCCTAATATATTCTAGGAATGATATGGAGCAGTAGGAACATCTATGTCTAGTGTTGAAATAGTTGTGAGAGCATTAGTTATATGTTGGTTGAGCAAGTGCAAATTATTCAAGAAGGACATCTAGTATCTTGGAGATATAATATATAAGGAAGGACTGAAGGTGGACCCCAAGAAGATAGAACTTGAATGGTGGTATTAATTAATTGGAAAGAAATTTGAATCACAAATAGATCATGAAAGTTTGAGGTATTTATGAAATCAACCTTAGTTGAAAAACAGATGATAGAAATGGGTGGAATCTTTTAGAAATTGTGACCATCACTTATTGCACATAAAATAAAATAAGGATCTTGTATTAAAAGCCTTGATCATAAGCAAGCACATAGGTGAAACTTCCAAAGCTCAATCGCATTCAAGGATAGTAATTAAGATGTTGTTTGAGGAAAATAAGTGGTACCAAGAAGTATCCTAGTTGTTTTTGAAGAGGAGGAATTGTACCAAGAAATAAATCAAGAAGTATGATGATTATCATCTAGTCAAGATGGTGTGTTAGTATGAGGAATTGGACATTTTCCATCTTGAATATCCAATATACCAAAGGATATACCAAAGCGTGAAGAAACTTGATCACTGGGAAAGCCGTAAATTAGATATTGCAACCTATATGGTTAGGTTCCTGGAGTGCTAACATAATTGGATCAACTATATTCAGTGGAGAAGTTGAATCCCATAAATATATCATCTTAAAAGTGGGAAGAAATATACATATATTTCATTTTATGGTTTTTCATTACTTGTGATGGCAATGAGTCAATATTAGTTATGATCAACCATCTAATAAATATATCTCATTTCATTATGACCATGATTACCCATTGGGTAGGACATATTCGCAAAGTCTGCATTAGAGAAGTGGTAAGGTTTGCATGGTGTTCCAAAACTAATTTTGATCTATAAAATTGCATGGATATTCCACTATAACAGTTCATCACAACAAATATTATAATATTTTGAAATCATAGGCTATGCAAATCAAATTTTTGCTATGAATTACTAGTTGTGTTGAATTTTATAAAATAATTGAAATATGAAAATGAAACAATAACAAGTATATACCATCCACACAAATGAACTTCAATATTTATCCTAGGTAAAACAATATGGGAGGAAACACATTTAGAGGGTGAAGCTTGTGCTCTTGTCTCTTTGTTTTAGTTGTAAAATGCACATACAAAGGAATCAGATCTCACTATAGAGTTACATTTTGACATTGTGGCCTAAACAGTTGCTACATAATCCTCTTTCTATATTATGCTTGAAAAATACCACTCTAAAATATTTTTCTCAACTATGGAAAAAGATACAATATTAAATAATGGAACCCCTTCTCCTCCTAGTGGCCTAGTATTTAACATAGCTTAATAGTCATCTAGAGGTAGGGTTTTGACTTCCTCAACCCTCAATTGTGATAAGGTTTTGGACCTTATAAAACATGCTTCAAATTCCACATATGACTACCTCCATGTGTGTGAGTAATGGGGGAGATGACGTGGAAACCACTTGTACCATGGTGGTCAACAAGGTAGGTCAACTTGCAAGAGGCATAAATTTCACATATGACCTCCACTTGAGGTGATTTTCACGAAATTAGAAATGTATTGATGTCTAGATCAATGTCTAGGGTGTTTATATAAGTTTTGGAAACTAAAACTCCAAAAAATTCCATTTGGTGCCTAAAAATGGCTCCAAAAGGTTCTAGACCTTGATTTTCCAAACTAGGACTTGCCACTAAAATGGGACTTGCATGCCAATTCCTCCAATATTTCCACCCATAAAGTGACAAGATAGATGAAAAATTATATAATGATCCAATTTGGATTAAATTTTAATAGATTCTAACTCAAATTTTACTTCTTGGTTTTGGCAAAGTTATTTTCATTTACTACACACAAAACTAAGTTACAATATAGCTTATCATTCAAATGTAGATGTTTAAACTAAAAGGGTCAATGATAGTTTAGAAGATATGATTAGAATGTATGTGATAATCAACCAAGAAGTTAGGAAGAATACCTAACCTAAGTGGAATCTTCCTACAACAATGAATACCATCATTTTTCAAGAAGAGGTCATTTAAATACTTGTAAAAATAAAAGTACAATTTCCCAGTTAATTCAGACAACCTAGAAACACAACTAACTCACAAAAGAGATACTTTCAAAGAGACATAGAACACGTTGAAGTAAGTGCAAAAAAGTCAAATTACTTCCCAAGATGACCAAAAGGGATACATAGATGAAAATATATTAGCTTCATAGTTGAAGATAAGGTGTTCCTTAGACTAAACCAGTGATCAAGGAGGATCCAAGATGGCCTAAAATTTAGAGTCCCCAAAGTTTTATTAAAATAGTGTCAGGCCAAAGATATCGATAAGACAATTCCAACACAATTTTAATCATGTCAAACTAAGTATGTATGAGGAAGTTATCACAATTTGAGGTTTTGCAACAATAGGTAAAAGTCAACTTGCCATGACATTTAGAAACCTCTCAAAGTGACATGTAGTGGGACATACGAACGATATGTGGTAGAGATTAAGGTCAACACATGGCATCATGCAGTTGGGAGATTTAGCACAGTTAATAGGAAGGTGGACTAATCTGGAGATGGCACATGACCAAACTAGAGGGCGCCACATGGCACCACTAAATGGAAAATTTTGGGTTAATTCAACAAAATGGCATCAGTGGACTGGTTTATATCATATATCATATGGTTGGAAAAAAACAAAGGATGCCAACAAACTTCATCACATGGTCGAATGTTGTGGGATAATTATGAATGTTTGTTGATGTGGATGGATAGAGTCAAGTTTTAATATATCATATTGTTTATATATAGTTGTTAGTTGTAACATATGTTTGTTATTTAAAACAAAGATACCATTTTTATAAGTATTGGACCGTAGCCCCCTAGGGTGCGGACCCTCCAAAACTATATATATGTAGAACAATTGGCATTATGCCATATAGTTGTGGTTGTGTAGAAAGGATAAGACCTTGTAATTTTGTAGCATGGTTATTATTGTTTTTGTGAGAATTCATAGAATTTTTTCCCTTTCGGAGAATTTCTAAAGGAGAGTTATAGAGAAGGGTTTTTAGAGTCTTTTGGGAAGCTATAGATTAAATAGAAAACTGTAGATATTGGGGAATTAATGTAATTTGAGTCATTTTGTATCATAATTGAAGAGGCCACTCCATTAGAAGCAGACTCGGAGACATAGCCCACACTGGGTGAAATCTATTATTAATCTCATTTATGTACTTTTATGTTATCTAAAGTTATTTATTTATATTATTGTGTTTTCAATAAGATATTGGTCAACATTGGTATTTCAGATTCTATTTAAGCCTGATAAATCATAGGCCCCTGATAAAAGTTCTTGATCAAGTTTGGTATCAAAGCTCAATGAGTTAGTTTTATTTTTTTGTTTGAGAGTGTATGATTAAAAAGTCTATGCTTAAAAATGAACAAGATGAAATTGAATTTTACAATCCTGAAACATGTTTGAGGAGCTTCATGGAAAAGAGGAGAGATGTCTTCACTAAGATGAGGGAATCCTTTTAATTTTGAGGTGGTTTTTCTGAAGGTGTTACCTTTTTTTCAGTCAAAGGTGGAAGGGATCTATAAAGAGAAATATCTTATAAGGGGAGAATGTACCAATCAAGTAAAGAATGAGGGTGATCAACTCCCTCTTCCTCCTTCTTCTTCTCCTTCTTTGATACTTTTATCTCCTCTGCATTCATCACCACTTTCTTCTTCGTCACCATCGCCATATCCTCATAAGAACATTGCTTCAAAGAAGCCAGTGTTGGAAACCTTGAGCACTACTAATAAAGGGGGGTGAATCAGTAGTGTGAGTTATTCACAATTTTTTCTTTTTATTTACTTTACTTAATCACACACTTGTTAGCTTATTCACATAGATGATAAGCAAGTAAGTGATAAAAATGTAAAAATATAAGAAGCATGAACTAAAAGCAAACCATCAAAGCACAACCAACAAAATCATCTCATACATGAGACATAATATTTCTGGTGGAAAACCTTCTTGGAGAAAAACCACCCTTGTTGTTGTTGCGCTACTCTAATCTATGTTATTTCAAGTAATTTGTATTTTACATAGATAGTTGACTCCCATCATCCTAGAGATTCAACCTCATATACAATAGGCCAACACCAATCAACCAAGAGACTCGATTCTACTAATAAACTTGGAAGACTCTATTCTCACATGGATCTATGGACTACCATCCACTGAAATCCACCACGATAAAGGATCCTTGCCCAACTCCGATTGGGCTATCCAACTACAAATGGATGTATAAAATGTTCCTTTCATTGAAGCTTCGAAATAACTATTCCACTCTCATGAAGCCACTTCTCCTCTACTCTATGCTAACCTCATTTCATGTATTTTTTGTTATGGGCCCATCACACTTTCGTTGCGCAACTATGATTGGACTATCCAACTACCATTGGATGGAGAAATTGTTCCTTTCACTGAAGCTTTGAAATCACTACTCCACTCTCATGAAGTCACTTCTCCTCTACTCTATGCAGACCTCATTTCATATATTTTCACACTGGGCCCAAGACACTCTACTCAACTAGACTCATCTCTACAATACAATCTCCAACATTAAGACAATCTCATCAAATCAACAACAAAAACACTCATAACCAAAACCAACCAAGAACCATACTCTCAACCATACATAACTCCATCAAAAATAAACCACAACAACCAACAAATACATTAAACCCTCTGTATATCATCAACATAAAAAATAATATGGAATTCTACCAGATGCACCAACAAAACCTACAAAACAATTGTCAAATCATGCAATAGATACTCTACTCAAACCATGATCAAACATTGGCATTTTTCTCATGTCTATTCTTCTCCAAATCATGCCTTTGCTACAAAAACTATAACAATGATCTGAAATATGGTATTATGCTTTAGTATTCAAATTCAGCCTTTCGTTTTTCTCACTTCACTATCATTTGCAACACTTGCACACACTCTCTTTGCTCACAAGTAGGTCTGAATCTTTCTACAACTTCAAAATGAAGAGTATAAAACATGTAGGGCTAATTTCACTATTGGATTGGGATCAAGAGTGCCCAAAGCTAACGAAATCCAACCATTATCACTACTACTCATGCACTAAAGGTGTTCACACCCACTAGAGAACTTACTTGACCAATTTCGACCTTAACCAATTAATATAGAAGCTTCTAGGAATATACAAGTCAAAATACATTTGATGTGCATGAGGAATTTGAAGAATGTTTTGTGAAGAAGCTCAACAAAAAACACAAAAATGGTTAATCCTAACTGCAATAAAACACATTGGCTTCCCTCCATGTGGTTGGAGCCTTTCAACCACACATATTGGCTTCTCTCCATGTGGTTGGAAGCTTTCAATCACACACATAAGCCTGCATGGGTGCAGTTGGGGCAGAGCATAATGAAAAACATAAAATCTTTTATCATAACCTCTACCGCATATTGGATGACCTTCTCCAACATCTGAAATCAACTCCAATTCTCTTCCAAGTCCTATCACACCTTTGTAAATAATTCAAGCATGTCCCTCAAGTGCCACTGTCAAGTTGAGCTAAAGGCCAACAAACAAGGGTTGGAAAGACTGCCAACAAGTTCTCTACTCTCCACAAACACCTACACAAGTTGCAACACCTCTATAACATACTAAAGCACATCTCCAACATCATAATAAGGTCAATACACTGCTACAACAAGTCATGAACAGGAACATAAGCATGATGACCTAATCTTCCATAGTCCTCAACATGTCAATACCACTAACACATGAGCAATCACTAATCACTGCCATCATCCTACATCATCAAAAGGCTAACATCAATGCCAAATCAACTAGTTGCAACCACGCTACAAGGAAGGCATCAATACATCAACTAGTCTACATAGGGTTAACGTCAATGCCAAGATCCGCTAGTTGCCATCATGAGCCAATGCCAACATCAGCTAGCTAGAACCATGCACACCATAATGCCAAAAACCATTGTTGAAGTTGGATGTTAATTTTGTATTACCACTATATAATGGTGAGCTTAAAGAAAAGAGATTGGATAATTGGATTCGATAGATAGAATTTTATTGTCGTATTCAACAGAGTGATGTAGAATAGGTAAAGATTCAGTTAGCGTCTATTTATATTGAAGGTATAATTTTGGTATGGTGTGAAACCAAACTTCAACAAGGCCACAATAAGAATGGTAATATCCTTTATTCATGTCTAAAATTCACTAATGCATTAAAGAATCAGTTTTATCTGTTAGATTATACTTAGAAAGCATTTATGGAATGGAAAAATACAAGAAAAGGAAAAGGAAAAAGTGTGCAAAAGTTTTACTGAAGAATTTAGGAAGAAAGCATTGGCTTTGGGTATTCCATTAGATTCTTCAGAGATGGTTTTGGCGCATTTCATATTTATCTTCTCCATACTATTTTGATGTTTAATCCCACTAATTTGGATGAAGTATGTGTCCAAGCTACTCATCTTGAGTCCAGGGGAAAGAGTGCACAAAATTATTTTTCAAAGAAGCAACCATCTAAGTTCATTGAATGTAAATCTAAAGGAAATAAGAAAAGTAAGAAATTTGTGAAAGTAAAGGAAGAAGAGGAAAATCAAACATGCACGCATTGTAAGAAGGAATGGCATGATTATGTTCATTATTGGAAGTTGCATCCTCATCACAAGCCTACATTAGAGGAATTTTGAGGTCTAAAATGGGCTTCCTAAGAAAAATGTACAACCAAAATAAACATTATAACCAATAGGATTCAAGATGATGATGTCAACCATGGGGGATGATTCACCATTTTGGAGTAAAAAGGTAAAAAGATTAAAAAATAATGAAATAATAAAAGTACTTTTGCGACTCATATTTTTAACTTATGTCCCTAATGTTTTTCTCAAATTTCAAGCAGGAGTACTCATTGGATGCAAAATTTAATTCCTCATCCAAAGAGTACCCGTGTTGCATACTTTCAATGGACCCTGCTACACAAAAAATGACAAATAAATGAAAAAAATGATTTCAATCATGTTTTTCATGTATTTCTCATTTTTTAGGTAGCAGGTTCCATCAAAAGTATGCAACATGACTACTCCTTGGATGAGGAATCAAATTCTGCATCCATTGAGTGTTCTTGCTCGAAATTTGAGTAAACCCACTGGGAGATAAGTTGAAAATACGAGTTGGAAAAGTAGTTTTTCCTTTTCCCTCTAAAATTCGATGATATAATTTAATCTTATTTTATTATTTCCACTATTATTTTATAATTTCCTTAGGAGGCCCATTTAGACTTAAAATTCCCCTAATGAGAGAACCTTTGGAGGTAAATAGAATCAAAAGAATGTTGCCACAATGCAACAAGATTTGGGATCTGATTCAGGGGATGAAACTCAGGTCACAATTGTTGGAGTACAAGGTAAAGCATCTTCTCATGCTAGTTCTAGTTCTTCTATTCTATCTCCTAGTGTTGAAAGAAAAAGAAGTAAGATTTTTCATGTAAGGGTGATTATTAAGCATACAAAAGTAGATACTATTTTTTATATTGGTTCCCAAGTTAATTTGATATCTGAGGAAATTGTCAAGAACTTGGGATTAGAAATGACACCTCACAAGAAACCTTATCCTCTTGGTTGGGTTTGTGATAATGTGAAGTTGCAAGTGACAAAGCAGTGTAAACTTAAATTTGTTATCACTTCAAAATTTATTGATGAGGTTGAGTTAGATGTGGTTCCTCTTGATATTTGCGTAATTGTTTTGGGAAGCCCTTATTTGTATGATAGGAAAGTTGTATTATTTAAGAAGGATAACAAATATCACCTCACCAAAGATGGGGTTGAGTATATTGTAAGAGTGCACAACATGAAGACTAATTTATCACTTGTTAGTGTAGGGCAAATGAAGCGACTCATTAATGCTAGTAATAATTTTGTACTTCTAATTGTGAAAGCAAAGGATATTGAAAAATATGATGCTTTTAAGGGTTGTGATCCATCTCATAAGGATGAATTGATTAAACTTATTTCTAACTATGATGAGATTTTCTAGGAAACTAAACGATTTCCTCCAAAGAGGGAGATATAGTATGAAATTTAATTACAAGAAGGTGCCCCTCTTCCTAATATTGGTATGTACATCATCTGCGTGATTAAAAGTGCAAAGATTAAGAATCAGGTACAAGAGTTTCTTGAGAAGGGAGTCATCAGCCCTAATACCTCTACATGTGGATCACCTATTGTGATGGTACCAAAGAAGGATGGTATGTGAAGAGTGTTCTTTGACTTCCAACCATTGAATAATATCACGGTAAAGGATCGATGCCCTCTTCCTCAAATCAATGATTTGTTAGATCAGTTGAAAGATGAAGTTTACTTTACTAAGATATACTTTTGAATTGGTTATCATCATATTCATATTGCAAAAGTGATGTTTGGAAAACCGCTTTCAAAACAAAGCAAGGTTTATATGAATGGTTAGTAATTCCTTTTAGGATTTGCAACACCCATGAAACTTTCATGTGTGTGTTGAATGATGTTTTTCAACCATTCAATGATGACTTTGTGATTGTTTATCTACATGATATTTTGGTGTTAATCGTAACTTGGGATGAACATGTCAAGCATGTCAGACAAATATTTGATACTTTGAAAAAGGAGAAGTTGTATGTGAAATTGTCAAAGTGTGAATTTGGAAAGACATCATTAGTGTACTTGGGTTATGTCATAGGGGGTGGTGAATTGAAAATAGATCCCTCTAAGGTTGAAGCAATTGTGAATTGGCCCAAGAATACAATAGCAATGGAAGTTATAATTTTCCTAGGAGCAGTCTAGTATTTGAAGAAATTTATTGCTAACATTTTGTATATTGCATCTCCTTTACATGGATTGACTAGTGTGAAATAGGTATTTTAGTGGGAAGGCAAGTAGCAGAAAGCCTTTGATACATTGGAACAAAATATTAGTACCACACTGGTGTTAGCAATTCCATATTTGCAACAATAATTTGAGATAGACACCGATGCAAGCCTACATGCCATGGGAGCAGTTTTGATGTAGCATGTAAACCAATATGTTCACTCTAAGACCCTTTATAAATTTATTATTCATTATCTTACTTATGATAAGGGTTGTATGCTTTAGTACAAAGTGTTAAGAAATGGAAGAATTACTTAATTGGAAAGGAAATGATAATGCATATATATCGTCAACCATTACAGTATTTGTAATCGCATATGAAGCTACAACAATCCAAACATTTTAGGTGGATGGTATTTCTACACTATTTTGATTTGGTCATCAAGTATAAGAAGGGTGTAAGTAAAAAAGTGGCAGATATATTATCTAGACCTCTAGTTAATGCATCAGTTGTCTCATATAATGGTTCTTTAGCACTTAACAATTTTGTTGAACAATATGCTAGGGATATGGACTTCAAGGATGTGTACAAGAGGTTGACGCATGGTTCGCATGAAGAGAATTGTCATTTTCAATGAAATTTTCTCTATCATGTTAATAAATTATGTATTCCATATGAAAAAAGAATGCATGTGAATAGAGAAGCCCATACTTCTCGTGTTTCAGGTCATTGTGGTGTAGGAAAGATTGTAGCTCATTTGCAAAGATTTTGTTATTGGCCTCAAATCAAAGAAGCAATATCAAAATATGTTAAAGGGTGTGTGTTATGTGCCACTAGTAAACCAACTAATAGGAAATTTGGTTCGTATACACCACTTCCAGTTCCTTCTCATTCATGTGAAAGTATATCTATGGATTTCATAGGAGGTTTGCCTATGCCCAAAGAGGTAATCATTACTTGCTTTTAGTTATGGATAGGTTCAGAAAGATGTGTATTCTAATGCCTTGCAAGAAGCAGGTGACATTTGAACAAAATGAATAGTTATTTTTCCAAGATGTTTTGGTTCACTTTGGATTTCCCACTTCTATTATTTCATATCGAGATTCCCAATTTCTAAGAGAATTTTGGTCAAGATTGTGGAGAACGATGGACACCAAGTAGAAAAGGAGTATTACTTTTAATCCACAAACTGATGGATAGACAAAGGTATTCAACAACACCATGGTACATTTTCTCTGAGGATGTTGCAAAAAATATCCTAATCTTTGGGATAAACTACATTATGTATAGAATGCATAAAACCAAGAATTGCATTCATCAACTCAAATGTTTCCATTTGAAGTTTGTTTTAGGTACCTGCTGAAATCTCCATTGGATTTGTTTTTGGGAAAGATGTTGATTCTGATGAACAAAAAGATGAAGATAAGGCCCGAAAATTCATACAGAAGATCCAGATGGTGCATCAAGCAGTGCAGGAACAATTGAAGAAGAATCAAGTTCAGTATAAGGCTAGGCATGATAAACACAAGATGGAGCATCATTTTCAAGATGGTGATCAAGTTTGGTCAACCTATCTTTGTTAGTTAATAGGGGAAGGTAAGAAGCTCAAGCTAATCTGGTATGGCCCATTTACTATTTTGGAGAAGATTGGCGGTAATTCTTTCAGGTTAGATCTACCACCATATATGTGTATTTATTCAGTTGTGCATGTGGATAATTTAAAACTGTATGAGCCACTAATGATCATAGATCAGGATGAGAATGTTCTTAACCACCTCTTTCTACTTTGAACCAAGGCTATTTGTCACTTCAATTGGGAAAAGAGCAGAAAAGAGAGAATTACGGAGATTTTCTTTCTTTTGAAAATACAGGGGCTGAAACAACTCATATCGGTAAGAAAGTCATCTCGTATCAGTAATAAAATCTCCCAAATCGGTGTGACTGGCTGGCTTTGGAGAGGGAATCCTAATGAATATTATATATGTAATTTCCTTCCATTGATTATTTTCCACTTGAGTATCTGTATAAGTTGTAGGAAGATGTCATTCTAGATAGGAAGACGAGGACTTCATGTTGTGGATATGTGGAATACCTTCGAGTGGGTCTTAAGGGAATGAATCCAAGCAAGGCACAAAGTATTGAGATAAGGAAAGTGAGGGAGAAATACCCTCACCTATTTGCTAAGTAATTTACCTTTTGGTGGTCCAAAAACTTCCTAGTATGGAGGATTGATCTATGAGGATCCAGAATGGCGTAAAATTAAAAGTCCCCAAATTTTTATGGAATAGCTTCAAGCTGAAGAGCTCAATGGGACGATTCTAGTGTAATTTGAATCATGCTAAACCGAGACCGTATATGGAATTTATTGCAGTTTGAAGTTTTGTGGCAACAGGTAAAAGTCAACTTTCCATGACACATGGTAGCCTCTCAAAGTGACATGTGGTAGGACCAATGAATGACATGTGTAAATATGAACGAAATGTGGAAATGATTAAGGTTGACACATGACATCATGCGATTGGGATATTTGGCATAGTTAGCAGGAAATTTGACAATTACAGTGATGACACATGGCCTAACCAAAGAGCACCACATGGAAAGTTGACAATTATAGTGATGACACATAACCCAACTAAAGAGTACCACATGGTGGTACCGAATGGCCCACCACATGGTGGTGCCGAATGGCCCACCACATGGTGGTGCCGAATGGCCCACCACATGGTGTTACCGAATGGCCCACCACATGGTGGTGCCGAATGGCCCACCACATGGTGTTACCGAATGGCCCAACCAAAGAGCACCACATGACACTACCAAATGGAAAATTTTGGCATCAATGGGATTCGAACCCATAACCTCAGAAATAACAATGCAATGTTCTACCAAAAATCCATGAGCTCAGTTACTATGTGTGTGGCATGCAATTCTATTTGAGGTCGGTAGAACTGTATTACCCATAAAAGGAGAAGGTCAAAGGCCACAACCTCCCATGTGGACTGAAATATTCAACGAATTCATTAAAGCACCCACCACTAGCCACAATATTGGGTGGTTATACATTGATTTTGTATATTGTATATGGTTATGTTACATATATATAGTCAGAGGTATATGATGGAGGATATACGGATGCCCACATGGAGTATTAATATAAACATGACACATATTATGAACCAACATATATATATATACATGGCCATATAGTAATGGCATGGGTGGTTAATACGTTGGGTACAACCATCATATATATATCATGGTTGTTAAATTATATGCATTGAGTTGCAAAGACAATACAAATATATGGTATATGGTTAATACAAAGTCTGCAAGCCTGTGGAGTATATTATATGCCACTGAGTATGGTTACAATGACATACCACATATATCATATGGTTGAAAACAAACAACGGATGTCGACAAACTCTACCACTTGGTCGAATGTCATGGGATAATTACAAATGTTTTTTTGATATAGATGGATTAATATTTCATATAGTTTATATATAGTTGTTGGTTGTAACATATGTTTGTTATTTAAAGAAAACATACCATTTTTATAAGTGTTGGGTCATAACCCCCGTTGGTTCAACCCTAGGTGCAGACCCTCCAAAACTATATATATGTAAAATGATCTCCATTATGCCACGAAGTTGTGGTTGTGTAGAAAGGCTAAGCATAATTTTGTAGTGTGGTTATCATTGTTTTTGTGATAAGTCATAGATTTTTTTCCTTTTGGAGAATTTCGAAAGGAGAGCTGTAGAGAAGGTTTTTCAGAGTATTTTTGTGATAAGTCATAGATTTTTTTATTTTTTTGGGAGAATTTCAAAAGGAGAGCTATAGAGAAGGTTTTTTAGTCTTTTGAGAAGATGTAGAGTAAAAAGTAGGTTGTGGATATTAGGGAATGTATGTAATTTGAATTATTCTTCATTATAATTGAAGAGGCTACTTGATTGGAAGCAGACAAAAAGACGTAGTCCATACTGGATGAACTCTGTTATCGATCTCATTTGTGTTCTTTCATGTTATCTACAATTGTTTATTCATATTATCGTGTTTTTAATAAGAAATTTGTCAAACTTTGCATTTCTCATTCTATTTAATTGTGATAAATCATAGGATAGTGATAAAGATCTCGATCAACCAAGCACGGATTTTTTTATGCTTAGGAAAGTTGAATAAATTGGCATCAAGATATCGTCAACATTTTAAAATTTCAATGTGTATGGGTGTTGTTTCTTACAACTTGGCCATACCACAATATGTGATAATTCATGATGTTTTCCATGTATCCTTCAGTGAGAAGTATGTACCTAACCCTAACTTTTCATTGGATTTTTAATTTGTACAAATGAATGGCATGATAATTTCTCAATGAACCCTTAATGATCATCAAAATTGAACAACACCACCTACTAAATACATTTATATATTGTTTAAGGTCTACTAATAGCAATACTTAGATGAAGATGACACTTATGATTTAGAGTTAGAGATGAGAAATATTCCTCATTTTTTTAGTGATGACTCAACTATGAGGTCATAGCTCTTTATTGAAGAGGAGGATTGTAACATCCCTAGTGCAAGCTAGTTTTTAATACTTACCCTAGTGTTGGTTAGTCATTAGTTATTATGCATCTTGTATCATTTATTAGGAGAAAATGTTTTGGAATTATTATCCCCTTTTTGTTTTCCTCTATTGATCTTGACATATTCTGAATAATCAAACATATGTGATTACTTAATAATTACTATGAGTATATTGTTGATTACTTGTGATAAGTATTATTTCATAATAATTTTGAATATTGATTCTAACCTTGATGATGGCATATATTTATTCTTGTTAGATGTACGTTATCTTATGATGCATTTCAATTCATGATGATTATAATGCTTCATGTATTATATATTATATATCAATATTTTATATCATCTTTTGCTACACTTATTACAAGATGCATATTTTGGCCTAAAATATCTATTGCAGGCATTTTTTCCAAATGAACTACTTAAAACACAAAATGTGAGCTCACATATGTGCCCTTCATTTTGGCATAGACTGTACATATGTGACTCATATGAAATAAAAACGCATATATACACTAGTCTCTTTTAATAAACTAGTATATGTCTTCATTTTACACCAAAAAATATTTGATGTGCACATTATTTCACATTTTGGGGCAGGGTTTAGGTGTTTCTACTTAAATTTCACCTCATGTATCCCATCCCCAATGACCCAAACTAATTTTTAAGAGAATTTAATGATGCCATGGGTGGGGGATAAATACAGGTATTTACTAGTACCCTTATCCTATGAATTTCTCTCTTAATCAGTTTTTTCTACAATCCCTTTGAGATTTTAAGCTATCCACTAGACAGGAAACCCATGTTTCCTTGTCTTCTTGTTACCTTAGAGGATTTTAAAAAAGACTGCTTCTCTTTCTCTCTCTTAATTTGGAAGAAGAATATTTTACAGTAGAGATCTTTAGTGGCCCAAAGTAGAGGGACATTGAGGATGGTTTCAAACAGGGCCTTCAACAAGAACCAAGCGCCTTTGAAGCCTTGTATTTTTATCAATTATTATAATAAGAAACACATTCATTTCATTTCAAATCAATGTTTTCATAATCTAGCTTATGATCGTGAGTTTTTTTGTTGAATTATTTTACTCAATGCATCTAATTTATCTTTGAATATATTATTATGACATATTCATTCTTTGTGTGCATGTAATTTCTTAAAGAAAAGTTTGAAGGAAGAGTATTGGTTACAAATATTCATGAAACTTCAATTTTCCAGGTAAGTCTCCTAGTCTTAGGCAGTAGTTAAAGAGAGTTTTATTGTTTACTTATTGATTGGCATAAATGTTTCATTTTTGCACTTTGTTATGGTTGTAACCCTAGCCGTAGGAAGAAATTTTGTTAATGGAGATGGTGACTCCACTTGTGAGAAGCTTACCTAAGTTTCTCTCTTACAATTAATCTACTTTCTTAGGGGTCATATTTATACTTTCTTATTTCCTTTCTCCAATGAATTATTGCTCAATTCATTCTTATTTACAATTCTTTTGTTTTTCTCTTTTCTTTCATCTCTTAATTTTTTCTCGAAGAGTCTTTCATATGTTGCTTTCTTCAAGAATAATTGCATATATACATAATATTCATAAAGAGAAATCATGTATGTGCATGTGTTCCTTCAAAAACAATTGCATATATATCTTGAAGATTGAAAAATTTCCACCACCTTGACTTTAGAAGGCATTTCTCAAACGTTTTAAATCTTTGTCTAAGTCTTTGTTTTAATTTGGTTATCTCAGTTGGTTTCTAGAAACTTTGGTAAGTTTATTTCATTACCTTTTAATTTTCTATAAAAAAATCTCCTTCATATCTAAGATTAGGCTCTTTGGGTCTATAAAGAGTAGCTTGTTTGGAAAGGTTCATTACTATTCATTATGGTGACCCTTGATGTGTGCTTTCACCTTTCTTGAAGTCTCGGAATTATCTGTTTGAGTTTGTTTCCTCTCTTCCTTGCATCTCTTACCATGGAAAGAAAATTGAAAAGGAAAAATTTGTTGTTTTCATTTGGGTGCTTACTCGTTTTTCTCTGTTCCTTCCTTATAAATTTTTTTAAAAAAGGAGAGGATAATTTTCTTCAATGGGCCTTTTTCTTCACTTTTTTTCTTCCTTGCATTCATACATTTGAAAAATAAAATCATTTGGGTGTGTTTCTTTTTGTTTGTGAATTTGAGAGTAAGTGTACTTTTCTTGTCTATATGTAGGTCATTTTTCTATGTTTTTGTCAATATTTTTGTGATTTTTTCCCCAAATGTAAATTTTTACACACCTTTCCTTGATATATAGTTCGTACATATGTACTTTTTCCTATTAAAAAATATGTATTCACATAGGTTACCTTCCTAGAGGTCATGTGAACTCTTTTTTGTGCAAATTTGGGTCATTTTAGTCAATTTTTGGCCTATTTTAGAGCATATATATGGGTTCCCTTCATAATGGATATGTATATATGTGTTTTTCATTCATAATAATTGCACAAATATGTGTGTTTGACTCGCAAAAGGAGTGTATACTTCCTAAACTAGTGATTTTTCACATGGTTTTCCTATTTTTCACCTTTTACAATGTTTTTTTAATTGTTTTGAATGGCAGTAACTATTGTGAGTGAAGTTTAAATATTATTTTTGTTCCATTAGTTTAATTATTTCTCATTTTAAAGATAAAATAATAGAAAATAACATCCTAGTTTCTTTTGATACTTTTCTTGAAATCTCGGTAGGAACTATTCATGCTTATGCTTTGCTTGAAACTCAATTCATTAAAGGATGAGTTTGAAGCTTTATTTTCCAATGTTATTGTAAGTTTATTTCTTTAGAGTCTTGAAACATCATAAGTTTTATATCCATAGCCTTGAGTAAACAATATTCCTTTAAAATGAATGCTTAAAACTAAAAGCTACTAGACATTTTATTTTGTTTAGAGAAGCAGACAAGTCTGGGAGTTTTTAGGGCCTTGGATTAGGTTTGGAGAGCTAAATCTCCAAGGAAAACCAACTAAACATATAATATCATTAATGAGTGGAAAATTACCATTATATAGGTGTTTTTGGAGAAGTTCCTCTAAAACATGAGTAATCCACTAGCTCATGTTCAAGTAAGTGGAGAGAGATACCCCCTCTCTAGGTTATCTTGACATTTGTGGACTATTGTACATCTAAGGAATTTTGTTGGGCATTATCCACTTTTGATTTTCCTTTCAGAAATTTTTGAGCTAAGATACCCTACCCACATGCATGTTTTTAACTTACAAGTATCCATCCCATTCAATGATTATGAGTTGGTTGCATATTTTCCTATCATAGGCTTCTCCTCGATGACTACAAGGTGAAATATATATGGTTCATGAAGAATACATTGCATCACCACTACAATGTTGTTGTAAGGTGCCCCATGAAAAGAGGGTAATTGAGTCGGTAAAGGATATGTCAAGAGGTCAATGTAATTTGTTTTGATACCTTCTTTGGTAGGTCTTGGACCCTCACCATCCTAAGCCTACCTCCAAAAGGCCCTTTTTGTATCTCTTCATTTCTCTGGTTTCAATTCCTAAACACCCTGAAGTAGGATCTTGGAAATTTCTTTGCTTTTTGTTTATCTTTAGGCATTTTTAGTGGTGTGTTTTTTATTTATTTAGTTAGCCTTAGGTTGTGTGTGTCTTGTCACTTTTGATTCTATGATTTGCAGTGTCTGACAAGTTGCTTCACTAGTCTAGAATGAATATTAATATTTATCTTGAAAGTATGTACCTACCCTCTCAAGGGTGAATATTTGAATATATTAACTCTAATCTTAAAAATTCAATGAAAGAGACTTGAGATGAATTAAACAAACCTGTAAGGGAGGAACCTATGCATAAGATAATTACTGTTAAATTTCTTGAGGGTAGCAACAAAAGGACCCCTTCTAATGGGGATCCTTTGTCTTTTCCCTTCTTTGGAAATGTCGGTGTCCCCTGTTTGGCCACCTTGAATATTATTGGATTGAGTGTTGTGATTTCATTTTGTTTATGGTCCACTTCAAATATTCAAATTCTCTTAAAGCTTCTCAAATATTCATTTTAGTACAATGGCATCACATTAATGTTAACCCTTCATCTTCTTTACTTGTGAAATGTGTGCATCCTCTTCCTACCTCATTTGGTGGAAGTATAGATACTATTAACCAAAATTATAAAAGGAATAGAAATAGGAAAAATAAAAAGAAGCAAGGTCTTAGAGAAAAGTCACCAACTACTACAAGTCAAGATTGGGGAATAACTATAGTCACTACTAGTCATACTGGAAAAGGTTCTCCAACCACTACATGTCATATTGGGAATGTTCCATCAACATTTAAAATTCATGTTGGATGTAAGAAACTAGCCACTATGAGTCACGCTAGGGAAATTAATCCAATCTCTACTAGTTATATTGGAGAAGGGTCACCAATCACTGTGAGTCATGTTGAAGACTTACCACCAACCATTGTGAGTCATGCTAGAGGTCATAAAAAAGTAATTCTTATTAATTCTAGTGAAAATATTATGGTCACTACAAGTCATATTGTAGATGAGAAATCAACCACTACAAGTCATGTTGGAGGCATACAACTAGCCAATGCAAGTCATATTAGGGGCATTGATGCTACTAAGAGATACAAATGCAGAATATTTAATATCAATTTCCCCTGAATTATTTGCAAGGGATATCACCTTATTTATTTATGCTCTGATATTTTAGTGATACAAATATTATGGTACTTGTCTAAAGGATCTAACCTCCTATGGTTTATCAATAGCCATCTCAACCATTGGTTGATGAAGTGGTTGAGCTAATACAATATTTGACTAATTTTTCTCCTCTTTTGGGAGTGAGTTGTCTACCAATCAAGTCATATACATTTTTGGTTTAGAGTCTTTTGGGTAAGTGGACATTCCACTTGCTTCCAACATAACCCCTCTAAGCTCTAGTAGTGTTTCCTTTTATTGGAATGATCTTGATAATCTTCACCTTCTTCTAAACCTTTCCAAATAAAGGTTAGAGTTTATTAAAAAGAAATATACCAATATAGAGTGGATGAAGGATCCTCTAAAACTATTTTATCCTCCTTGACCTAGAAAGTTATGGGTTCTCCAAAGCATGTGATAGGTGCCAATTTTTTTTTGGCTTTTGATAGAAGACCTAGTGAATATTTGGGGATTCTTCCTCAATTTTCTATCATGTTTGGTGGGAAGATTTGTTTAGTTGATATGGATGTGTTGGATGGCCCTTTGGAATTAAATATGCTCCTTGGGAATTATTATGTATATGGTATGAATGTGGTGGTGTCTACACTCTTTTGAGTGATGCATTTTCCTCACATCGGAATAATTCTCACTATTGATCATATTGTATATGAAAATGGCCATCCTAATTCTTCTTTAGCACAGAACACCCCTTTTAATGTTCCTAGCATTCTAGTAGACTCTTCCCCACCATGGGTGAATTATGTGGCATCGTATCCCTAGAGTTAAATTCCTTATAATAAGGGGCCTTTATGCTCATGCTTTCCTTACCAATACATGGTCCCAATAGTTGATTGATTGATTTCTCCAATGGGAGCATGAGAGCCCTTTCCTTCCCTTGTTGATCCTTCCATTTCTCACTCTTTCTTAGATGTTGAATTGAATTCATAGGAATATTTATCCAAAGCCATCACTATGGTTGAAAAACCATGGAAAGATATGTATCAACAATAATTTTCTCTTCCTGAAAAGGAGTCTTTAGTTTTTAGTCATCAAAGGATTCCTTGGCTTATGCCTAGTAAGGTAATTGACCTAAAGCACTGTCATGTGTAAGCCACAAGCCTACACAATTTTTTATACAGTATTGTACATATAAGGTTTGTTTTTTTCAATTCCTCTATTCTATAACATAATATTTTGTCAGAGGTTTATATATTATATGTATTAACTTCTAACTCAGTGTTGATAATCATGTCTATGGGACTTAGAAGACATATTCTTTTGGTACTTTCCATGTTGATCTACTTTAGCGGGTTTTGGGTCTTGAAACTCACATATATGATAGGTTTGGAACCTTTCATTATGCATTATTAGTTTCCTCTAATTATTTTGGCCTTAATATCAACCTGACCAAATTATGAAATGAAACCTTCTCATTTTTCAAATGTGGCAGAATTTGTGTGGTAGATCCTATCATTTTGGGGTACCTTAGTCAGTACCTTGTAATTTGGAACCCGTGTTGATATTTTCTTCATTGGCTTTGTATTCCTCTTTAGTCCCGCCATTACTCTTAATGAATTCATATACTTCCTCTTAAATCTTGTTCTAATCATTTCCCAAGGGTCTACTAGTGTTGAATTGTATTATTACATTGTATCTTTTTTCTTACCCCTTTGAGTTTAGTATTGACTTCAACTTTCTCTCTTGTATCCTATTGCTTATGCATTCTCTTCATTTTCTACCCTTGAATATATTTATTTTGTGACTTGATTCCTTTACCCCTCGAGGAAACATCCACTGAGTTTCCATATCCTAGACACTATCCTTGTATTGAGCATAGGTATGTTCCAAGCACTAGCACTAGTTTACTTTCTCATGACACTTGTTTCCTCCATTGTATCAAAACATTATTTTATTCCTTTACATGTTTTTTATAATATGAAAAATAAAATATAAATTTTATGTTTGTGGAAAAACCTGTGAACAGTTTTTGAAACCAACGTTTCGGACTAGCTTAGTGAGTCCATCATCAGGGCAACGTGATTTGTATTTTGAGAAGAGACAGCGTCAAATTATGGAGCTATTAATAGCTATTTGAAAAATATTTGATGTCTTTTTTAATGTCGACCTAACTGATTAATAATTAATAATTTATTTATTTATTTTTATTTTTTTTAAGTGACTGGTTTAATTAATGGTTTATTATATTTAAATGTATTTATTTATTTTATTTTATCTATATATATAATTTTTTATTTTTTTTGGTTTAATTAGTGAATTGATTATGTATATATTTAAATTTATTTATTTATTCATTTATTTTATTATTATTATTATTATTATTATTATTATTTTATTTTTTAATAAGATTCTTGTTATATATATAAGTTCTTTGCTATGTATTAAATGCTTTTGAAGTGATAGTTTGAAGGTTTATTTACGTTGACTTACTAAATTATATTTAAAAGAGAGTTAGATAGGGTTGGTTATCTTTATTTATTTATTATGCTATTAATTTGTATTTACTGCTTTTTTATTTTATTTAATAAGGGTTTCCAGGTGCTACTTAATTTTAGTTCATCATCTTTATTCATGTTGTTGGAGGATTTCTCAATTTCAATTACCTCTTTCACCCTTCTTTTTAAATAATGGTCTTCCTTGCCAATTAATTTTGCTTGTTCCATACAGATATAGTGTGAGGAAGAACATGCATGCTTTGCTAGACCTAACTTTTTTGACCTATTTCTTATAATATCATTAATGTGTTCTTTTAATCTTGTGCCAAAGGATCTCCTTGTTTTACCTATATATACTTTTCTGCATGAGCAAGGAATCGAGTATACTCCTTTGTGATTTTTTGGGTCTATTAAGTCCTTAGCAGAATCAAGCATGTTTTTGATGGTGTTAAGGGGCGTAAAGGCAACCATGATGTTATGCTTGGCGAGAATTCTGGCAATTTTGTCTATGGTTCCTTTTATATAAGGTAAGGAGATTCTCGGGTTTTCAAGAGTTTTCCTTTTTTGGTTATTGGTTGTGGATTCTTTAATTATTTTTTGGATAATGTTTTTCTGATAGCCTTTGTTTAAAAAGACCTTGTAGAGATGGTTAAGTTCTTCCTCTAGATGTTCAGGGTCAGAGATTCTGGAAATTCTGGTAGCTAGGGTTTTGATGACACCAACCTTTTGCTTTGGATGGTGGTGGGAATTTGAATGAATATATTTGTCAATGCGAGTCTGTTTCCTGAAGACCTGGTGGCTTAGTTTGCCATTTTTCTTGGTAAGGAGGACATCTAGGAAGGGGATTTGGTCGTCTTTTTCAATTTCAATAGTGAATTTTATGTGTTTAGAGAGGTTGTTTATGTGTGATAAAAATTCATTAACTTTATCTAAACCATGGCTCCATGTAGCGAAAATGTCATCTACATATCTTTTCCACTCTTCAGGGGTAAAGGAGAAAGACTTAAGGGCCATTTGCTCAAAAAGTTCCATGTATAAGTTGGCAACCAATGGCGATAATGGAGAGCCCATAACAACACCATGAGTTTGCTCATAGATTTTTCCTTTGAAACTAAAGTATGAAGATTTAAGGCAAATGCCTATTAGTTCCAAAATTTCGAGATCTGTGATTTTCTTCAATACTTCTATGGCTTCAACTACTGGAATCATATTGTAGAGAGACACTACGTCAAAGCTAACCAGGAGGTCATTGTCAATAATTTCTAGGTTTTTAATCCATTCTATGAAGGAAGCGGAATCTTTGATGTAAGAGGGAGTGTTACCAGATAAAGGTCTAAGTTTGTTAGCAAGGTATTTTGCTAACCAGTAAGTGGGTGATCCTACAATGTTCACTATGGGTCTCAATGGAACTCCGGTTTTATGGATTTCAGGCACACCATATATTCTAGGGATGATGGCATTATTAGGTATTAACTTATTCTTAATAGTAGAATCAAGAGAGGAGTTTTTAATTTTGTTACTCACTTGGCGAAGGATTTTGTTGCTAGGGTCCTTGTTAAGAACTCTATAGCAGCCACTCTTGTTAAGGTGTTCTTCCATCTTATTATCATAATCTGTCCTATCCATAATAACAGTGGCATTTCCTTTGTCTGCTTTTAAAATTATAATGTTTTTGTTTTTCTTGATGTTTTTTAAAGCTTTGGATTCTTCTTTGGATATGTTGCTAGGAGGAGGTCTGGCATTTCTGAGAATTCTGGCAACATCCTATCTTATTTCTTCTGCAACATTTTGATCTGTGTTTTTGATAATGACTTCAATGTTGCTTATGATATCATTTATAGGAATTTTGGCTGGAGATAAAGCGAAATTTAGACCTTTTTCTAGAAGCGATTTCAGGTTATCATCTAATGTTAGCTTTGAGAGGTTAATTACAGTTGAGTTTCTAATTGAGTTTCTAGTTTTGTTTACTGAATTTGTCGAGTTCTTGATGTAGTCAGTGGCAGCTATGTGGGGTGCTTCATTAATTTTCTACATTGAGATATTTAAGTGAGTTATCTATTTAATATTTCTAACAATCTTGAGTTGTGTCACCCTTAAACAAAGCACCAAGTTATGAGTCTTCTCCTCATCAAGTTGGGTTGGGGTACAAACCTAAAGAAGTTGAACCTTATTTTTAGAGTTTTTCTGCTCCTTCAATGTGTTAATATTTCAATCATATCAAGAGCTTATCAATATATCCTACATCACAAACTTATATATTTTTTCATTCTTAAGTATATGTTTCCCAAGTCATCATTGTGTCATGATTATGTTAAAGGGAAGTTCACTATGTTTTTTCCATCCTATATTTTTCACTTCTCATATTTCAGCCTTCCTAGTTATCAAGTCACTTTTAGTATTAAGAAGAATCATTTTCATCTACTCATTTCAATGTGGAAGGTCTCCATTGAATTCTTATTGATGAGTGTGCTCTTCTTGACTACAAAACATTTCTCTAAGAGGTAGACCAACAGTAGCACCCTGACCCTATTTTAATCATTGGTAGGTTCCCTTGTGCTCAACATTTATTTTCATCATTAGTTGACTGGGTGGTTTCCCTTGTGTTCAAAATTAGAACACATATTCACATATTGGATTTGTGAAGTATCTTGGGTTCCACTTTCCTCACTGGTGCAATTCCTCACCTCTGTCAGTGTATTTCATTATTAGTAGTTGCTCTAAAGGTATCCTCTGTGTTCTATTCCATCCGATGAATTCAAGACATGTACTCAGTGGTTTTCCTTACAATTATTCATCCAAGTCCTTCTAAATCATTGGCATTCTGGTTGTACTCATATTAGTTTAAGGGGGATGCCTGAGTGTCCTCCTTCCATTGGATATTTTTCCGCCAACTTCAACTCATTTTCTCTAGAAATAATGTTTAGAATCAAATTTTGTGCATTGAGGTTTGTATACATTAATAGTATATTCCTTCATTATTGATGATGGGAATATATCAATGTCTCATTACCAATATATTCTACAATTTTTCTACCTCAACTCATTTATTCACACTCGTTATAATGTATTAGGTACCTTGACTCCCATCATCGTCAATGGTGGGTTATCTCATATTTGTTACCAATATACATCACCGATGAATAGTCAAATTATTTCTCCCATGTTTTAAAATAACTCATTCATTCACATGGTGTAGATTTGTATCTTTGGAAGTTGGTTTAATGAATTTGTGTTTGTGTCAAAATATTTTGACTGATAGCATCCTTAGTTTTTATTAGTGATAACCATTTTTGTACTACTTTCCATCTCAGTAGCATCTTTCATATTGTCACCAGGGCCTACTCACATGATTTAGTACTCAAGGGAGGATCAATTTGTTCACTTTATTTCTCCAGATATTCAATTTATTTATATACACTATGTATTATTTGTGTCTATAATATTTTGACATGGACCCAATATTTGTTCTCTTCATGGCCATGATTGTCACTTTTCATATATATTCATGGATGCACAATGTCCTTGATTTGGCAACAATGCTTCTCTATCTCTGAGCATGGCTATGTGTATGCCAGTCTTAGGAAATGAGTTGTATTATCTTGGTTTCTTTCCACAAGTGTTACTTAATATTTATTTTCAGAACTCTTCCTAGGCCCATTTGACATCATTCTCCTACTTTGTATAATGTATTTTGGTCATTAGATACTCTTCTAACCTCATACATTAGGGGACCTATGTTATAACATATTTTTTCAGACTTATTATAACATGCATATTTTGGCCTAAAGATTCATTCCCTTTCCCTATTGCAAACATTTTTCCCAAATGAACTCTTAAAAAACAAATCATGAGTTCATATGAGTTCCTTAGTTTTAGCAGAGCGTGTACATACACGACACTTATGAAAGAAAAATGTGTATATATGCTAGTCTCCTTTAATAAACTAGTGTACGCCTTCATTTTTCACCAAAAAAATTTGAATGTGGACATTATTACACACTATATGGCAAGGTTTACATGTTATGCTAAAATTTCACCTCCAATAGCCCATCCCCAACAACCCAAACTACTTTTCACAAGTATTTAATTATGCCCTAGGTGGAGGAGAAAGACAAGCATTAACTAGTATCTTTATGCTAGCAAGTTATCTCTTGTTATTTTTATCTACAATCCCCTTAAGCTTTTATGCTATCACCTTAGGTAGGAAATACTTGTTTCCTTCTCTTCCTATTTCTCTCCAGGATTTGCAAAGAGACTCCTTCTATTCCTATCTCTTAGCTTGAAAGAAGGAGACTATATGGTTAAAATATTTAGTGGCCCAAGGTAAAAGGACTTAGATCATAGTTCCAAGAAACACCTTTAGCAAGAACCAAGTGTTTTCTAAGCCTTATATTGTTGTTAATTGTTATTATAAGAAACTCATTCATTTATGTTCGTATTAGTATGTTCATAATCTAGCTTATGATCCTAATTATTTTTATTGAATTATTTCATTCAATGCATATGATTTTTCTTTGAATGTATTGTTGTCAATCATTCATTTTTTTTTCATGTACATGAATTTCAAGAAAAGTTAGATGTAAAAGGATTTAGTTGGCCAATCCTCATCAAATTTTAATTTTCTAAGTAAGACTCCTAGCCATAGACAATAGTTTAGGAAGTATTTATTTATTTTCTTATTGATTGGAGTGAATGTTTCTTGTTTATGATTTTTTATGGTGGTAACCCTAGCCATAGGAATAAATTTCACTAACAAAATATTGTTAAAAAGGGACAACTTGTTGCACATCGATATATTGATGAAGAGGTCTAGAATCATGAAATAGAGGGGCTCATGTTCAATGATGTTGATATATTGATGAAGCGATATTGAATCACAAAAGAGAGAGGGACTCATGTTCAATGATGTTAATCACTTAATCCGCTTTTGAGATATTAGAAAATAAAAGTAATCCTTTTGTGACGGAGGTATCCAAGGGGGACATTAAGGTTTTCCCTTTTTTAAGTGAGAAATTTAATTCTAGATTGGTTATTGGAGGACTAAATTGATAGTTGTTCTAGATTAGTTTATGTGGATTAAATAGGTCATAAGTGTACTTTCTTAGCCAATGGCACTAATGAGTATTGAACATAGATATTATTATTCTTTGTATGCCCTTTGGATTCCACTATCATGTATAATACTTTTCTAACTATAGGTATTCATGAAGGGCAAGAGTGGGTAATAAGATTCCTATAGAGGTTATTCAATATTTTGAATGATACTTCCCTAACCATTATTAGAAATATAGATCACTACTTAAAGGGGAGGTGAATCAGTAGTGATGGCACATATAAAATTTTCACCAATTGTTTAATCTTGTAACCATTTACAATCTAAAACACATAAGGAGACATCATAGCATCAAAGAGAAACACAAAACCATAAAAACATTCAACACATGAGACACCAATGATTTTTGGTGGAAACACTAAAGGGATAAAAACCACCCATTGTTGTTGTGTTGCTTCTCGTTCTCTTATTATTATGTAAATCAAATCTTTTACATCTTTTAGCTGGACACTACCAGTTAGAATCCATTACTCGTTTGAATAGTATTGTTGGACACCAGCATCTAGGAAGTCTCTACTCTGTGACTTTTCAATCCACCACCTACTGGAAGCCACCACTCCCACCCAGCCTCACACAACCATCCCTAGACTATAAAACCACCACCAAATGGATATTCCACTCTCAATATACTATTTTTCTGGCCACCACTAGTAAGGAGCCATTACCCCTATCTTGTTTAGCCACTACTGAATGAAGGCCACCACCTCCTCAAATTCTTAGACTCATGCTTTCATTTATTTTCAAATTGGAATCCAAGGAGAAGTACACAACTCAACAACAACACATAAGTCCTCTACAAAATGATAAATTTTTCTAAGAACAAATTCTACATACAACACAACATTTTATGAATGCACTAGCAACTACCATACACCAAATGATCTTCAATCATTCCTTACTCCACCTCCTCACTCCCGACATAAGATACTTCCTAAAGCACACTTTGGTTACCTTCTGCAAGTCCTGCAAACTACTTCATATTTTTTGCATAATGTTCCTCACAGCTTGAAAACTCTTCTCTCTTCTCACACTCTCTCAATCAACAACACAACCAACCTCAAATCCTTAAATCATTCTCCTATATACAATTTTCTATAATGATTAATAGCTATTAAGTCTAATATATCTGTAAGCTCATTAAGTCACAAGCTGATTGAAAGTAACCCTCTCATGCCTAGGATCTATGGTCTTCCTAAGATTCATAAGGAAGGGGCACCCTTTAGACCTATTATCATAGCCATAGGTGGGCCTACGTATCTCCTAGGTAAGTATTTAGCTCGGAAGATTAAACCTTTAGTAGGTAAGTCTAGTTCTTTTGTTAAAGATTCTTTCTCCTTTGTAAATGAGTTGAAAGATATAAAATTTGAACCTGATGATTTTATGGTTAGTTTTGATATTGTTTCTCTTTACACTAACATCCCGATTAATGAGACTGTTGATGTTATCAATCGCATAATGGATCCAGATTATGCTAAGCTTTTAGAGATTTTCCTTACCTTGACCTTCTTTAGTTCCGAAGGCAATTTCTATGAGAAAACTTGCAGGGTAGAAATGGGTTCTCTCCTCTCTCCAGTGGTTTCTAACCTCTTTATGGAATATTTTGAATCAAGGGCTTTATCTTCTGCTCTATTTAAACCAAAAATATGGAAAATATTTGTTGATGACATGGTTAGGAAAATTTGTTTTCTTTTTTCTTTTTTTGAGCATCTTAATAACCAATCCGATTCCATTACATTTACTATGGAATGTGAGGTTAATGGAAGCTTACCCTTTCTTGATGTTCTTATCTCAAGGAAAGATGATGGTCCTTTCGACCACCAGGTTTTTCATAAGAAAACCCATAGTGAGTAGTATCGTGATTCTAAATTTCATCACTTTCAAGCCCAAAAACTAGGGGTTCTCAACACTCTAGCTACTAAGCCTTTTAGGGTTTCTGATGAAGACCATCTAATGGATGAGAAAATGTTAGGTCCCTATACTACTACTGTAACCACTTATTTTTATTAGTACAACCCCCTTATTATATTGTTGTGCCCATGTAGTCCCAATATTGTTATTTAATTGCCCCATAGAAGGCACTATTGTTATTATTGTGCCCTTACATTATTATTGTTATGTCAGCTCTAATTATATTATGACCCATTAGACTCCTATATATAGAAAGGAGGTCTTGTCATTTGAATCATCTAAGAATTGTTCATTTGTGTAATGTAAAGGAGGTTACCCCCTCAAAGAGGCTGAATTCTAAGGTGTTGATCTATCTTTTCTATCTTTTTGTGAGTTGGTTTCATAACATTTGGTATCAGAGCTTTGGATTCTAGGGTTTTGCTGCTCCAAATAGGTCATCGTAGCATTATCGCTATACCGTTTTTTATATGATGTTTCAGAAGCTAAAAAAAACCACTTGAGACTACATCTTTTTGAACATCGAGTCTGAATTTCAGATCTTGTATAGCTATATTTTCAGAGATATGATCTAAGGAAGTTAGGGTTTTTGGAAGATCTAGAATTTCATCTAAAACCGATCATCATGGAATTTTCGCTATAACGTTCTCTCTACAAAGTTTCAGAAGCTAAAACAAAAACCCATTTGAGAAGATATCGGTATGAATCTCATATCTGAATTTCAGATCTTGTCTCGCTATATTTTCGGATATATGATCTAAGGAAATTAGGGTTTTTGAAGACTCCCGAATTACATCCTAAACATGTGACCTTGGGAAAATCGTCATAACTTTCTCTCTGAGCATCAGATTGAAATTTCGTAAGAAGTTACAGAAATAGGTCAGACTGTATTTTATTTGGGCATAATTTTAAGAACTTAAGGTTGAAAAAGTGACACGTGGCATTTCATACAAGTTTACTCTACTGACCTAGTCTATAATTAAGTCATCACAAGAGATTGGGAATAAATAATTCTTTGGGAATCCAATTGTGATCAGACTTGCGGAGTTAGAAAGAGGACTCAGAGGGCTATTACAGGCCAAAATTTCAAAACTTAAAGATTTGAAATTACAGAGTTACAGTTGTTTCAAGATTGAGCTCCTAAAATCAAGAAAAAGCGAGATGAGGAAGTTTGATGGCAAGGATCTAGTAAATTGGATACTACAGATGGAGAAATATTTTTATCTACATGGTGTACCACTATTACAAAAGGTATGTATTGCATCTAATTATTTAGAACCGAATCGATTTTTATGGTATAAATGACTTTGTTCTCGTAAACCACTTGTCACGTGGTCAATTTTCATGGAGGAAATGATAGCACATTATGAGGATATAAAGAGAAACACCTCCTTTAGCCAATTGATAAATCTCAAACAAAAGGGTTCAATGGCAAAGCACATTGAGGACTTTCAAAAATTGAATATAAGGGTAAATGATATTCTAGAGAAGCAAAAGATAAATAGTTTTATCTATGCCATGGAAGCTGATATCGATGGTATGAAAGCATATTGGAAGAAAGGCATGGAAGATTTGAAGAAACACATGGAAGGTTTGAAGGAAGGTGGGAAAAAGCTGATACAAGAAAGGCCTCCTAATTATGAAAAGGATCAAGAAACGTTAAAAGAGGAGGATATACACCGGGAACCAACCCTAGAGAAAGAACAAATGAATCCAACCATATCTTGCATTGCAATGGCAGGAATTACCACTCCTCTAACTCTCAAGGTAGAAGGACATATCAATAAGAAGAATGTTCAAGCAATGAAATATCAGGAAGAAAAGTATCAAGAAACATCAAAAGAAAAGGATACTCACGAGGAACCAACCCCAGAGAAAGAAGAAATGAATCCGACCATATCTTGTAAAGCATTGGCAAGAATTACCACTCCTCAAACTCTTAATATAGAAGGACATATCAAGAAGAAAAATGTTCAAGAAGTAAAAGATCACATCAAGCATCAAGAAATGAATCCGACCATATCTTGCAATACATTGGAAGAAATTACCACTCCTCAAACTCTCAATATAGAAGGACATATCAAGAAGAAAAAGATTCAATCAGCGAAAGATCACATCGAGCCTCAACAACAAGTTCTCCAACTTTTAAAGGATAACACCACTTTGGTGAATGAAACAACAGGCAAATCAACATCACAGTGAAAGAAGTTTTGATGTAGGCGATTGGGTATTTTTACGGCTACATCTCAAGCAAGCTATTTATGAGAAGGAAATGTTGGCAATACTACATGCACTTAAGAAATGGCAACCTTACCTAATGAGAAGACACTTCAATGTAAAAAAGGATCATGAAAGTCTTAAATACTTTTTAGAACAAAGATTATCTTTAGAAGAATAGAAAAAATGGCTCACAAATATGTTGGGTTATGACTTTGAAACCATCTAAAAAAAATGGAAGAAAAATGTTGTTGCAGATGCACTCTCGAGAAAGGATGAGGATGTGGAAGCATTGTTTTGTGTTATTTCTATTATCCAACTAGATTGGATAAATGAAGCAAGGGATGAATGGAATAAGGATAAAGAAGTGTGGTCACTCATTCAAAAGTTGCAGAAGATCTCAGTTCAAACAATATTTCCAAAACATGACGAGGAAGGAAAAATCATATTGGAACCTGGAGAAGTCACAGAAACAAGAACCCAAAAACTAAGAAATCGAGCAATTTCACAGTATCTCATCAAGTGGAAGAACTTACCCACTGAATATTCCACATGGGAGGCCAATAATTTTATACAAAAGAATCAAGAACTACTCAAAGCGTTGAGGACAACACTTTTTGAAGGAGAGGGGCATGTTAGGTCCCTATAGTACTAGTGTAACCCCTTATTGTTATAAGTACAACCCCCTTATTATATTATTGTGCCCATGTAGTCCCCATATTGTTATTAATGTGCCCCATAGAAGGCACTATTGTTATTATTGTGCCCTTACATTTTTATTGTTATGTTGGCTCTGATTATATTATGACCCATTAAACTCCTATATATAGAAAGGAGGTCTTGTCATTTGAATCATCGAAGAATTGTTCATTTGTGTAATCTAAAGGAGGTTTCCCCCTCAAAGAGGCTGAATTCTAAGGTGTTGATCTATCTTTTCTATCTTTTTGTGAGCTGGTTTCATAACAAAAAAATTATCTCTTTAATGTCTTCAACAAGAATGGTTATAATAAGTTCCAAGGTTTTAGAACCCCTTTTAAAATCTAGTCAAGGACCTGAAATGAAGAAAGAGGTTGAGGTGGCCTCTAATGTCCAACTTCCCTTTATCCAAGGGATGATTGACAAGATTGCTAGGATTCTAAGGAAACAAAATATTGGCTCCACCTTTAGACCTTTAAAAACCATTCATAGCTCTTTAAGATCTGTCAAAGACCCTATTGATCCCAAATGCATGAAGGGTGTTTATTTAATTCCATGTTCTTATGGAACCCCCTACATTGGAGAGATTGGTCGTTCCATTTCTCAAAGGATTCAAGAGCATGCAGTGGACCTTAGACATTGTAGAACCTGCTCCTCTACTCTAGGAGAACATGCTGAATTAACAAAGCACCATATTTTCATAGAGGATTCTGAGGTCCACATGAAGGTTGATCATTTCCATCACTGAAAATGAAGAGAAGCCATTGAAATTGAAAAGAGCAGTAAGACTCTTAATAGAGATGATGGATGGAAGTTAAGAAGCTCATGGGTCCCTTCTCTTTGTTCTTAACCCCCTTGGTTTCCTTCTTCTTTCTTGATTGATGTGGAATCTGTTCTAAGGCCTTTTTCCCTTATTATGTTGATTTTATTTTTTTAGTTTTATTTATTAGGTTTCTAAAATTATATTAATTTTAAAATAATGATTTATTAATAATATCTTGTTCCATAATAATCGCATAATGATTGATATTATTAGTATTATTATTATTGTAATATTATTGTATTATTATAACTGTATTTATTAGCTTTTCATTAATATTAATTTTATCATATAATTTTCCTTTATTATTAGATAAATATTATTTTTAATCAATCATTAATTAAAATTAATATAATTTTAATTAATAATTTATTTATACCTTATTAGATTATATAATAAATTATTAGAAATTGTTAAGGTCATATAATAAAAATATTTTAAAAAAATGGTAGGGTCATATAATAAAATATTGAAATTGTTAAAGTCTATTATAATTAGAATTGAAAATAAAATTAATTGAAATAAAAATTCAAAAATAACTAATAAATAAATTGATTTTTGTCCCTTAACGTTCCTTTTATTATTTTTCTTTTTTGACCATTGGAAATTCATCATTGCATCTCTGAGATATATATCAGTAGTTTGTTTATCTTGACCCTAATGATGAACCTAGATTTAGGTTCGAAATGCATCGACCCTATGTTTTCTATGTGATTTCTCCGAAAGATCTATTAGCATTATATCATGAATTACAGAAGCATCCAATCTAAGATAATAATTGCAATTAGAGTAATGGAGAGTGAATCATCTCTATTCACACACTCATGATTGGTCTGGAATTTTGAAATTTATCCTCCTTGGCCTAATCCTCCATGATCTTTAATGAATGAGATATGTTATCAACTTTAACTATCTTCTAGAAGACTTCCTCGAACTTCTTGATCAATTACCAAGTAAAAAACTAAAGTATATGCCCCTGAAATTGACTTGAGTGCACAAAGAATTCGGCATATTCACTCTAGAAGGGGTAATGCAGGTTGTCCACTGGGGAAGTGAGTTATAATGTATGTTTCTCATTGTGACCCAAGTTATAATGTAGGTTTCTCCATTATGACCCAAGTTACCCTATTTTTCATCCCAAAACTCAATCAAACCTTAGTCAAACTACTTCCAACTTTTGGCACACCTTATTCAACACCTGTAGGACCTATCCAAGCCTTGAAAAGTCTTAATAACACCTCTGATCATCATGTCAAATCCTATGAATTTGTTCAATTGATCATCATGACAAAGCCTTCAAACCTATCCAACTTCCTCTGCAAGCATCAATACATCATCATAAGATTCCATCTTCTTAGGTACCTATGCATTCGCTACAACTTTGTTATCAATCATTAAGAGTATGATATGATCTAGGTTGACATCATCACAAAATAAATAGTTCTAAGTGCCTTTTGACATCAATTCCAACACTACAATTCCAACAACCATAGGTATTCATCAAGGGATAAAGGTGGTGATCCTATAGGACTAGGGGTATCTCCACTATACTATGAGCGATGGATAATTATATGCATAATCTTTGGATTATTCCAAGAGTTGAGTGGACGATTCATTGAGTTCTTTTTGTTCCTATCTCTCACCTTATTGATCTTGATCCTAACTTGTGGGGTAGCACCTAATTTATGTGGCTACACTAATTCAGTGGAAAAATGCATCTTTGACATGATTCCACACCCACTCCCCCCTACCCCCCATCCTACCCCCCCACCATAGTTGACAACATGGTGGATATGTATTGGTTTGGACTTGTAACTATACTTCAATTACGTGAAGGATCAATAGGTATTTAATGTATTATTTCTTTAGGATGCTAAAACCAATGTTTGAGGTGTTACTAGATTAGATATTTTTGAATGTATTATTTTATTGTTGGAATGGTTAATTTTACTATATATGTTTTTTTCATCACTAATACCACCCTCATAGGAAAGATGGTTGTTAATAATATGGACCTTACCAACATTTAAAAAGGAAATTTTTGGGTTAATTATGATATTGTCCATTTAATGTCCTACATAATCAATCTCTCACTCCTTTAATCTCAAAATTGGTCGTTCCCCTTTTCTTGATCTTATGTGTATTTCTATAATACTCTTACACTTTATTCATGGTGTTTTTAGCATTTAGAGCATTAGTCTAATAATACATAATGTGACAAACATTTTAAAATTTTCTCATAGCAATTTTTCAATATTGAATTTAAGATCAATAATATTCATCCTTCTTTACAACCTCTCCCTAGATAAATAATATTTTGATAATATTTCAATCCCATTTCTTCACCCCTGTGAGCATCACCCGATGCAATGAGTGCTAAGTGAACTATTCAAAAATCATGAGAAATTAGTCACTTTACGACTACCTCTCATGGAAATGGTCATACTTTGAATGACTTACTTAACGCAGTTGAATCCCAAAAATGATATCTAATATAATGCACTGCGAAAATCCCCCATACTTAAATATTATCACCCTTCAATAAAAACTATAAAATCTACTACAATTTCTTTTTTTTATCTACAACAAGTATAACATTCTTCTTTTTTTATCTACAACAAATATAACATGCTAAATAAAATTGAGAGTTTATGAAACATTGACTCCATGACTCCATGGCTAAATATGATTGTGATGTGCTAAAAATATGAATCCATATGGTACTCACAACTCATACCAATACAAATAATAAATACTCTGTTATATGTGTCTCTACCCAAATGTTTAATTCTGACATTTCGTCTAAAACTCAATATTGTAATTTATTTATTTTGAAATTCCTTTAAACAAGAACCCAAAGTATGTGGTATAGCATCAAGCAATGACATGAGGGAGTTCTACTAATGTGGAGAGTTAAGATTAAAATGGAAAATATGTTTAAAGCTCTCGAATGTATGTTTTGTTAAAAAAATCTAAACCAAAAAATACTTTGGAATAGAATATTTATTTAATTTATTCTTGTGAATTGAAGCACAATTACACGTACAACTTCTTCTTTTTTATGGCATAATGGGATGGAAATATACTCTTCAACTTCAAATTAAGAATAGTTTTTCAAATTTTATCACTAACTTTGTTTATCTAAAATAAAATAAAATATTAGAAACAAATCAAATATTATATTATTAAATTAATTTATTTAATAAATTTATATTATTAATAATAAAAAAAATCAATAATCAAAATGAAATTAGTATTTTTATTTATTTAACATAAATTTTTATTATAAATAAGATTATTTATTTAATGAAGATTATTAGGTGGAGAGGTTTATTTTACAATTCAATATCAGAGTGATGTGTAATTGTGTTCATGTTTAATTTGGAATTAACTATATCTCTTAAAAAACAGTTTAAATTAAAATAATGTTGGCTGTAATAAAAACATAGATGATTATACATATTTTGTTAGTTTTAATTAAAACCATTATAAAACATCAATAATGTCATTCTCATTACGGTTAATTAGTTTGTTGTTAATATTTCCATATCTATATTAAATAAGATAATTTTATATAACTTTATAGAGATAAAATAATTAAAATTAAAAAAACACACACACCCAATTTTGTTTATATATGTGTATTAATATTGATATTAGTACAATATTTCAATATTCAAAAGTAAAAAGTAATTAAAGATAAAATAATTTAGATACATCTTAAGACAAAAGTATAATTCATTCAATTTTTAATATAAATATTATTAATGATAAATATATTAAAAATACAATTTAAATAATGAAAGATTACATATGGCTTATATATAAAAAGACAAAAAACCATAATAAATTCATCTAAATCACGAATTTATATTAGTACTAAAAGAGATTGATGTGTAATTTTTTTTTCCAAAATTTTGTATTTAAAAAAAAAATTGCATATGATAAATGTGATCTCTTTAAACTCTGAATAGATCGTCATTAGAATTTAAGATAGATCTATACAAATTATAAATACAATAAAAATAAAAACAATTTGAAAATTGATACATTTATTTAACCTAACATTATATCACTATCACAATTCATTAATTTAGCTGTTTCAAAAAAATGTTCTTCATTTATATAAAATGAATATTTATATAAAATGAAGATTTATATAACTATGCTGTAATGTTATTGATTTATATAACATGAAGCTTTATATAACTATGCTGTTGATGGTGGTTTATCAATGAGAGTTTTTATAAATACTATGTGTTCATTATTTTGGGTGATAGAGTTCAATTAATTTAAACAAAGTGATAGTAAGGGAAAATTTTCGAAATTTATAATGAGAAGAATTATATTTTGAAAAATTATATTATTTTAATGTTTTATGAAAATATGTAGGAAATTATCCTTTGACTTCTTTCCTTGGAAAGTAAATGAAAATTTGTTGATAAAATACACCGACAGAAAAGTCAATATCAAGTTTGGTAACTGAGATAATAGTTACCAGCTTACCACTTATTTTTTCTATTCTAAATTTAAGTTATAGTATTCTAAATTTAACTAAATGAAATTTATAATATAGTTCGTTCCCTCAAAAGTAAATGAAATTTTGTTGATAAAATAAAGTGACGGTGATCTTGCAGGAAACAACACTCAATCTGGTGTCCATGTATCCGAAATGCTCTCAAACACGATCAAAACCTGACCGTTTCGTATTTCAGCTGCCAAATTTTTCCTATTTCTGCTCAATCTTGTCCAATTTTTACGACTTTTTGCTATTCGGGTTCACTCAAGCAGGCAGAAAGGCTATGGAGAATTTAATACACCACTAAATTTTATTTCTAATCATCCCACAAATTAATTTATATTTAAGCAATCCATCTTCTGGTTCGGCTAAAAAGGCGCTTGTTCTATTTTTGTTAATGAAGACGAG
Organism: Pinus tabuliformis; assembly: GCA_031772625.1. NCBI lineage: Eukaryota > Viridiplantae > Streptophyta > Pinopsida > Pinales > Pinaceae > Pinus > Pinus tabuliformis. Next base: position 706,615,217 of record CM062806.1, on the reverse strand, counting down.
GATAAGAATTATGAGATACCTAATTGTAATTGTCATTAGCTCATGTTTTATTTCATTTTCACTCCATATAGTTTCGTGTAAAGGCTGATTTTGGATGTAAAGCATCATGTATAAAGGTTAATTTTCGAACTTTTGATGTACAATCTTATTTATAAAGGATAATTTTGGATTTTGAATCATGTAAACATGTATGAAAGTTAATATAGTTAATATAGGGTAGATTTTCCTTTTAAAATGTCATTTATATGTTTAGATTCTTTTTTCTGGCAAGATAATGCATTATTAATTTATTTGTAAAAACAATTTTATATATATAAAGTTTCGATGATAATTAAGCATTTTAGATGATTCAATAAAATTAACAATTAGTGGTAAAAATGGAGAGTGAATACCCTAGGTTGTGTTTATTGGAAATGCTAGACATGAAAATGGCACAGAGTTTGGGTTGGTCTCCCATTCACTGGTGACCTGGGACCAGACTGGAAGTGGAGTTTTAGATCTAGGGGTGGATGCCCTTTATGGGTTTTCTTCAAACTACGTTCAAGTTTTGAGAAAGGAATTGCATAATGGATGTGCGGCAAAGGCGATGCACTATTCAATAGGGCTCAATGCGCTGGAGCTAAAGTTTTCATTCTACATGAGGATATGTTCTAAAACTGGGTGAGGAGATCTAACACAGTAAATAAATTGAAATAGAGTATTGGGGGCACCCAAACCACAGTCAAAGCCTTCAATTTGAGGGGAGGGTTATGGAAAATTATGCTCAAACAAAGGAATACCATATAAAAAGGGACTCCATTGTAATAATGAATGTGGGGCTGCAGGGCAAAGCTCTAGGTTTTAGAACACAAAAATGAACCTCCTCTTTTAAAGATGTTTTAAAAAATAAACCCTCATCTTTTGCTAAAAAAATACCAAACATACCGAACTCATACATTGTTAAACAAATGGAGTTATCCCTATCAGTGGAAGTTGATATTTCATTGATGAATTTCTTCTTCTCTACCATGCAAACTAAGGCCAAAACCAAAAGCATTACACCAATGGATTTTAACCTCTTGGACAAACATCTGTGACCTTTATTTATGCTCCAAGAAATTTTCATTATACATTTTGATGCACAAAAGGACTGTGATTTTGTTTTAAATGAAGGGCCATGGTTTTGGGGAAATGTTGGGAATTTTATAACCCCATGGTTCCCATAATTCGATGCTACAAACATGGTGGTATCAAAAATGTCAATTTGGGTGAGCCTCTCAAACCTCCCTCTTCCTTTTTGGCACCATAAGGTGCTAGGAGATAATGGTGACACATTGGGAAAATTCACGAAGAGGGACTATGATAAAATTGAAAAGGCATCTTCACATTTGCTAGGATATGTGTGGAGATTTATCTAAACAAAGGTTTACGAGACCACATTATGACTAAATGTAGGAACTATTTCCAAATAGGACATTTGAAGAACACATGCCCACAAATAAAAAAGTTACTAAACAAGAAAGTGACTCACAAGTCACGTGGGTGGCAGTTTTCACATACTTCAGTGGTGGAAGAAGAAGAAATCACGGAGAGTTCAGAAAAAAAGGAAGGAGGCATTCAGGAGGCTAGTGATACTATTCACAATTAGCGTGGGGCGATTACAGTACCGATTCGGGTAACAAAATTATAGTTAGAAAAGAATGAGGTGGAGGAAGAAACAAGAGGAACCAAGAGGGCCCATGTATCAGAAAGTTCATAGTCTGACAAAGATGACCCTACTTGGTTATTGATGGTTGTTTTAGCCCTGGTTCCAATGGTTCCCAAGTCTAGGGTTTGGTAGCATGTTCAAAAGACGAAGGGAATAAAGGGGAAGACTAATGATGACTACATCATTGGTTCTTCCTAATTGCACTATATTTATCTTTTTGTTTGGAAAATGTAAGCATACTTATGATAGTATTTTTCTTTGCAAATTTTTGACACACAAGGATCTGGGTATATCCTTGAGGAATGCACACATCATGCGTGTATATGCAAAATGTATTTTCTTCTTTTTATGAATGAAAGTACGGGTTTCTTTTCGCAGGAAAAAAATAGATGATGTTTCGCTCAACTTTTCCATTTTCTAAAAGTTATGTTTCTCATCATACCCATTTTGGAAACTTCCAAATGTTTTGGAACCAATCTTAGGGTTCATAACTATAAGAAGGCAATTGGGATAATGGTTATTAATGACTTTCTTATTTTAAATTTAGCTTCTATTGCATTATTTTATAATAATTAAATGGTATTGTGTACATCATTTATTGGTTGGATCGTAAGTTGGAGGTATTTTATGTTAAAAATAATTTTTTTTGTATTTTGTAAATTATCTTTATAGTTTAGAATTGAAAACTAAATACATGGTAATTGAGAGAGAGTTATTATGAATAATCATTAGTAGAAATTTTAGGCTATTTTGTTTTATCAACACTTGTTAATTTTAAGTTTTTAATGTGTGTGTGTTTGTGTCTTTGTGTGAAATATCTACGAGGTGTATATTAGATGGTTTGACTAGAGTTTATATTTTATTAGGTCATTATTTCAAAATTCATTGGGACAAATTGAGGGTGGTAACTCTTTGTGGAGGATAAAAATTGTCTAACTGGGCATCCTTACTCAATCGAGCTTTCCCCAATGATAATGACAACATTACATAAACAAAAAAATCATTATTTCATCCAACATACTACTAACCTTAATCTAAAATAATTCATACATATAAAATATAGAATAAAGTACCAAGTAAAACATAATACTAAATAAAGATATTTTTACAATTTCATGTAAATTCAATGGAAATCATTCTTGTAAAATATGTGCATATACAAGGTAAAATCTTATTTAATTTTCAATGCCATGCCAATAATCAACTAGCGAATAATTGTTGTGCAAATAATGAATTAGGATATGTAATAATAATAACACCTTATAATAATGGTTAAGTAAAAAAATATCATGTATCAATATTTATATAAGGATAAAGGTATTCATAAAAATTTTAATGATTCACTTATTTTCTACAAAACTATGATTAAGTTGGATAATAATTGCTAAAAATTTACAAGTTTTAATAACAAATTATATGTTTTTAAATTATATATATATATATATATATATATATAATCTTTCAAACTAAATATTTAGTTAAAATACTATACGTAGATATAATATTTGAATACTCAAAAAATATTTTGAGCACAAAGGTTATTTAGGAGGGGATTCGAGGTTAAAGTTACTTTCAAGGAGTTCATAATCTAAATTATTAAATATTTTATTAATGATAAAACCCAAAAGATGACACAAATGAGTAAAAAGAGAAGAGGGAAGCTTGACGTTTGAGGTAGGAATATTTTTGGCAAAAGGACTAATGAAAGAGTAAACAAATAAGATGAAGGATTGTGTTAGCACTATACATTTTCATCCCATGGAGTAGGGCATTGGGTCATGCTTGACCACATGAGTCTATCTTTCATGAGGGAACAAGAGCTCCACAAGAAGGTGCAAGGAACCACCAATATTCCCTCTAGTCATTGGCATATTAGAAGCATGTTGTAATAAATCTTTATATTTAGGATGGAAAATTGATTTGAAATAATTCTAATCCTAAAGGTTAGCACATTTTCTAACAATCTTGGTCATCAATTTCTTAAACCCCGTACAATTATATCTTGTTAGTTGAATTTTTGTGAAGACAAGAGCACAAATAATAAGAGAAACAATTAGGTTGAAGGAAGATGTAAAATTCATAACCATTTGGCCTAATGGTGGTGTTTTGAAAGTGGACCTCCTCTATGAATAAATAGTTAAATATTTTGAATCTTAACTCATCACTCAAAGAGGTTGAAGGAGATAAATGGCCTTAAAATATGTTGACTTTGATGAAAATTCCCTCAATGCTTGATTCTTGCGAAAATTTAGAAGTTTTTTCACATTTGTCTTAAGACTTAACTATGAAAGTAGATTCATTGAGATAATTTCTAAATAGTTTTGTAAAAGGTTTTCTAAAATCACTATTATAAGTTTAGAAATTTTATCGAAGAATGGTTCTAAACTTATTCTTATAAATTCTATAAGAAATCTATAATAACATATTTAGTAGAAAGGTTGCGTGTTTTAGTTAATATTTATTGAGAATGTGTGCAAAGTGGTCATTAGCTCATAACATTGGCATAAGGTATCACAATCTATTTTTTTCTAGCCACTAAAGTACTACTTTATATTTCTTATTTTTATACCATTATGGAAATGGAAAAATAATAGACAATGAAACAAGGCCTTGCATGTGGTTTATTGATTGGTGGATTGTTAATTGTTTAAACACAAATTTAAAGTACCAAGTTTGTTAAACCTTTAATGTATGTTTAGATTATTATTTCATTTGACTATTTTATTGGAAATTATTAGCATGCTAATTATCTTTACTAGTCCTTGCCTTTCAATGTATAGGGAATATATAAATTAGTTTTTCTAACTTTTTATTAGAAAATATAAAGGGTGCCTTTCCTCCACCAATGAAATATACAGACATTTTTGTTTAATCCCATCAGTAAAGTCTCCCTCTTATTTAGCCTCATGTTGAGGAAAACTTGAGATAATTTTTTGATCTATAAACTGTCATGGATATTCCACTGGACAGCTCGTCACAACAAATCTGATAATATTATATCAAAAATATGAGATTCTACACCATTACAGTTTTATTTAATTTCTAGATCTATATATTTTACTGTAATTAGTGCATGCATGTGAATATAAGTTATGCAGAAAAGTAAATAATGAATTAAAAAAGATCTCACACACATAAGACACAAGATATGCTCTTTGGGAAACCCTTCGGGACAAAACCTAGTTGGAAGGTGGGGCCGCTTCACTCTCTTTCTCAGTTTGGAAATATGGCTGTAGATACAAAAATGTAATGTTTGTGGCCCGTGGGCTGCTATAGTGCACAAATACTCTATGTGTGCTTTACCTCCTATCTCTCTTGGCTATCTTTTCTCATCTATGGAACAAAATTTGCTCGAAAGAATGGAATGCCTCTTTCTCCTAGTGGCCTGCTTATAACACAACTCGATAGCCTACTAGTGGTTAAGTTTGACTACATAAACTCTTAACTAGAGTTACAAAGTAGAGTCTTATAGAGTCTTCTACATCACAAATATGTGGCTAGCCCCTTTTCCACAAATAATGGGGGCTGACGCGGCATCCTCCCGAACTATAGGTATGAAATCAGGAAGGTCAACTTCTAAGTGGCATAACTTTTTCATACGGACTCCGATTGACGTGATTCTTGCGCTGTTTCAAATCTTTTTGTGTGTAGAAAAACATGAAAATGTGTTGCACTAAGGAAAAAAATTACCCCCAAAAAAATTCATTTGATACCTCAAAACGCTCTTAGAAGGTTTCAAACCTCGTTTTGCTAAACTGGGTCCCGCTAGTAAAAATGGTCCCGTGAGTTGATTCCTCCACTTTTTCCACTCCAAATGCATTGGGATTGATGAAAAACAATATAATGATTCAATTCGGATCACGCCTCCCCATTTTGGGAGGCTTTTGGTCCCCAAAAGCTTTTACTTGATGAGGTGAGGAAATGTTTCCTCCACCTTCTCTCTGGTCTACAATTTAACTTTGCCTGGAAGTTGTCCCTTCAACCCAATCTGCCAAAGGTCATGTTGTCCCTGTCTTGTAGTTCTGTACCTCTTCTACAAAACTATATCTTCTGTCAACTCTGCCTGAGCATCTAGTGCCAAATCCTCCACAAAAGGTAAGACCTGTCCCTCTTCCTGATCTAGCATGGAAGGCTCATATAGTTTCAAATTCTCCACATTTATAACTGAGTAAATGTGCATATATGGTGGTAAACTGAGTCGATAAGCACTATCATCCACCTTTTCCAGTATCTCAAAGGGACCATATCTTAGATCCTTGATTTTCTTACCAGGCCCCTGCAGCCTCTCCTTGTTCAACTATAGCCATACTCAGTCTCCCACATTGAATAATTTCTCTATTTTGTGTTGATCATGTCTGGCCTTATACTTCTTCTGTGACTTTTGCAATGTTTCTTGTACATGTATATGGATTTTCTTGATCTTCTCTATAAAATTTCCAACCCTCAAAGCATCTCATGTAAGTTCTTCCTTCACTCCTCCTTATTGCCCATATGCAATATCCAAAGGTGAAGGTGGAAAATATCCAAAACAAGTTTCAAATGGGGACTTTCTTATAGAAGTGTGGACCTCTTTATTATACATATACCAAATTCTCATCCCAGGTCTTCAGATGCTTCTAGTTGTAACCCCTCAAAAGTCGCACCAAAGTCCTGTTGATTACTTCTATCTGCCCATTTGGTTGTGGACAGAATGTTGTAAATCTCTTCAACTTCATGTCCATCTTCTCCCACAATTTAGTCCAGAATGCATTGAGAAATCTTGTATCCATATCTGAAATGATGCTCCTTGGTATCCCAAAGTGTACCCAGATTATCCAAAGAACAAGTTTGTTGCTTCTTGTCCCCTGATGGTATTTTTGTAGGGTATTAGAACTCACATATTGATGAACCTGTCAACTACCACAAACAGGTAGTCATGTCCATTTTTGTTTGTGAGTAAATCTCCCACAAATTCCATGGAAATTCTTTCCCAAGGATGAGTAGGTGTAGGTAAGGGATGATACAGACCCTGTTTTTTATTACTAGGCTTGCTGGTACAACAAAGCATGCATCCTCTTATGAACCTATCTACTTTCTCTTGCATCTTGGACCAATACACACATCTCTACAAGTTATCAACGATCTTCCCTATACCAAAGTTCCCTACAACCTTGGAGGTGTGAGCCTCTCTAATCAAATGCAAACTCTCACCTTTAGGAACACATAGCTTATCCAGCTTGTAGAGTAACCCATCCTAGAGATGGTAGTCAACGGTGTTGTTGCCATCGTGCACATGACTCTGACTCTGCAACTACTGATACACCTCCTTGAAGTCCTCATCTTCTAAATATGCCTCTTTGTATGCATGATGGGTGAATGTCTCCATGTGCATAAGAGTCCCCAAAGATGTAATCTTTGGTGTGGGTGGCCTTGAAAGCACATCGGTCAAATTGTTTGTGTTTCCCTTCTTATACTTGATCACCAAATGAAATTGTTGTAAGAACCCCATCCACTTGTAATGCCTAGTCTGTTGTAGCTTATTTTGGGCATGCGGGTACAGTAACGGTTGGTGATCTGTGTGGATTATTATATCATTTCCCATTAGATGATGCTTCCACTTCTTCACAACTTGCACCATGGCATACAGCTCCTTATCGTAGGTAGGGTAGTTAAGGATTTCCCCATGAAAAACTTTAGAATGGTAACATACAAGCCCTCCTCTGTGCATTAAGACAGCTCCCATAACATACCCACTCGCATTTTTCTCCACTTCAAAGGGTCGTTGCAAGTTTGGTAATTCCAGAATCGATGCTTCGTTTATGTTCTTCTTTAACTCATCGAAAGCCTTCTTCTGACCTTTTCCCCACTGGAAACTCTTGCCACTTGCTATTATGGTGTGGAGCAATACTGCTACTGATGAAAAAGAGGCTATGGATTTCCTCAGGTACTGTGTTGTTCCAATGAAACTCCTAACCTCAATAACATTAGTAAGCACCAGCCATTTCATGATGGCCTCCATCTTGGAGGGATCTATATTCAATTCTCCTCCACCAATCACATATCCTAAATACACCAAGGACTGTTGCACAAACTGGAACTTCTTGAGATTTTTTAGCAGCTGGTCCTTTCCAATGTTTCCAACACCTATGTCAAATATGAAATATGCTCCTCCTAGGTAGAACTATATACCAGTATATCATCTAGATAGACAATAAAAAATGAATCTATAAAAGGGCACAGTACATCATTCATTATTCTTATAAATGTAGTTGGTGCATTACATATGCCAAATGGCATAACTAACCACTCATACAAACCTTTCCTAGTTTTTAAGGTGGTCTTCCATGTATCTTCTTCTTTGACTCGAACCTGGTGATATCTAGACTTCAAGTCTAGCTTGATGAAAAACTTTGCTTGCTGCAACTAATCTAGCAGATCATCTATCATGGGGAAGGGGTATCTATTCTTAAGTGTGATTTTATTCAACGCCCTGTAATCTATACACATCCGCCAAGTCCCATCCTTCTTCGGCACAATGATGATGGGTGACCCACATGGTGATGTACTCAGTCAAATGACACCTTGTTCCAGAAGTTGTTGTAACTGTTTCTTCACCTCACTTACTTCTATAGCAAACTTCCTGTACAGCCTAATATTTGGCGATGGGAATTCTGGTAATAGCTAGATCTTGTTCTCCACTTCTCTCTTGGGGGTAGCCCTTTAGGCTCTTGGAACACGTCCTTGTATGCCTGTAACAACTCTTCCAATTGTTGTTTTTGTTTCTTAAACACCGCTCTAGGGATGCCTTGCCTCTTATTGACTCCTTTACAGACTAATTTTATCTTAAAAACAATAAAACATACTTCTTGCTAGAACTGATCACTTTCTTGGCTTGGTTGGCACTTACCCGTGAAATTTTCGACTTTCCTTTGTATGCATTGATGATGAATGATTTTCCATCCTTGATGAGCCAGTACTGGTATATGTATGTACATGTATGGACTCCCAAACACAACTCCACATACATCAAGGGGAACCACATCCATATCTACTTCATCAATAAAATCAACACTCATGGCAAATCTAATTTTACAATGTTTTGTTACCATTAGTTTTGCATCCTTATATACCCATCCCAATGGATATGGGTTTGGATGATCACAAACTTCTAGCCCCAACTTCTTGACCAGATCTGCTGCAATGAGATTTGCCTACGATCTTGAGTCAAAGAGAGCATCAATCTTTGTCTTCTTGACCTGTATCTTTACATGGAAGAGTTTGGTCATTTCTTTCTCTTCCTGTTGTTAAAGGCTACTCAGATTAACCTCCTTATGCACTGACGTACAAACAATATTCTCATCCACGTTTGAGCTACTTTCAACTTGATTGCTCGAATCAGTGGCCATGAGATTCTTCTTATTATTATCTTTCTTCTTGTTCTTCAGATTCAGCTCTGGATGCAATTTCCAACACTTCTCCTCTATATGAGCATCATTGTTGCAGTGGTTGCAGTGGTTGCTAGGATCTTTGCACTGGTGTGTTGTGGCTATCATATTTTTATCTTTCCCCCTTTGTGCTTCTTGTTGGCATTATGGCACAGGTTTGGAGCTATGGCACAGGTGTTGTCCTTGATGGCAACTCTCTTTGGTAACAGATCTCAGTTCGGGCTTTCAGAATGAAGGAAAAGACATATACGCAGTTTCATCTAGGCGAAGACGCGTATACACGCGGGTTAGACGTTACAAAGGCACATATGCGTATACATGCACTTTCATGCAAGGAAAATCGCGTATATGTTGGAGAACTTACTTTTGGTCCGTGGTAGTTAGTCCTTGGTATTTGAACCTATGGTTTTGGACCATGGTATCTCGTCAGAAGTGTTGACCCCAGGTATTGGGTCCTTGGTATTGTTTATTATGGTTTTGGACCGTGGTATTGTGGAAGGCCTAAAACTATAAAAGAGGAAGGAGATCATGTGGCAAAGGAACATCTGAATTATTATTAGATATATGATAAAGTGCTAGATCTGGAATACTGGTAATTGGGTTATGGTGCAGATTCGGATCTGAATGAAGGAGGAACCTTAGCTCTAAGAAAAGGATAAGTTCTATTGATGGATCATAATCTTTAAGCTTGAATGATAGTATCTATATATGATTTTGATCTGTTATATGTGGTGCTTGCTTGATCTATAAAACTGATAATCTGGGTTAATTAGTGTTTGAATATCTGAAAGAGCGAATTATCCTTTATAGATCTATACGCAGGTTCAATGAAGTGAAGGTGCGTATACACGCTGGTTCAATGAATGAAAACAGCGTATACGCAGGTTGTTCCACACGCAGAAGCGTATGCTCACAGGTTTCAGGTTATTGAAGTAGCGTATATCTTTTGAGATGTGATCTAGCTACCTCTCTTTATTGCTGCAATGTTTTGGGGTTCAGAATTTGGTGTGTGGTTGTTGTTACTGTGTTTTGGGTACATCTGTCAAAGAAGTATCTACTTGATTCAATTCTAATTGGTGAAAAGGAGGTTGTTTGATGCAGAAATTGTTTATGATTGTTTGATGTTCATGGATCCAGTCTGAAAATTTATGAAACGTGGTCCTTGGAAGAAAGAGAAGGTTGTAGCCTTCTATAGGCCAACACCTACGTACTAGTATCTTGGCTAGTGCAAGAGCTAAGGGGGTTGTAGCTCCCTTCCAGGAGAAGTTGGAGAATGAGAGAGGGTTGTAGCTCTCTGCAAGTTACAGCCTGCGTACTGGTAAAGGTCTGCACCAGTACATTGTAAAAGAAGTTTCTAATTTAAAGGAAGATAGAGATGAATTGCAGCAGGTGGTTTTCACCCACATTGGGTTTGCACCTTATATCTTGTGTTCTTGTGTGTGATTGTCTTTTTGCTCTATTTTACTGTTTTCGATCATTGGTTATTTGATTCTGAAACTCAGATTAACTATAAACATCAGAAAGATAAAGAAATTAAGGGTTTGCTTTGTATACGCGGGTTTTCTTATGCATAGTTGCATATATACGTAGGTTTAATTAACTGAAGTAGCGTATATCATTTGATTTTGAAAAAGGAATATTTGACTTCATAATACTGATTCACCCCCCCTCTCAGTATTATTTCCAACAATTGATATCAGAGCAGGTCCTTCAGAAGAAGCTTGATCGCTTGAAGGAAGATCTTTCATCATGAGCAACTATGAGAGGGAAGCATCAATCAGGCCACCAATTTTTGATGGGACAAACTTCGTATATTGGAAGGTAAGAGTTACTGCCTATCTTCAATCTCTTGGTACAGAAGTTTGGGATATCATAGATATAGGGTTTACTTTTCCATCAGCAACTCCTACAGATCCGACTGAGAAGAATAAATATGAAACAAATGCAAAGGCGGTCAATACTCTATTAGGATGTCTATCTCAATTAGAATTTGTCAAGGTTATGCAGTATAAATCCACAAAAGAAATATGGGACAAGATTGTTCTGAGCTATGAAGGAGATGATCAGGTAAAACGAGCAAAACTTCAAACCCTCAGAATTCAGTATGAAAATCTCAGAATGTACATTGATGAGAGTGTGGCTAACTATTTCCTTCGTGTAGATGAGATTGTTAATTGTATGAAAAACTTGGGTGAAGAAATAAAAGAGGCTGTTGTGGTTGAAAAAGTTCTAAGATCTTTTTCCCCTAGGTTTGAATCTAAAGTTTCTGCAATAGAAGAAAAAGAGAATCTACGAAACCTTACCATGTCACAGCTGCACGGAATTCTAACTGCTTATGAAATGAGGAAAGGAGGACGATCAGACAGGAGAGAAGCTGCCTTCAAGGCTTCAGGCAAAGGAGACTACTATGAGTCAGGACACGTGTCAGAAGAAGAAGAAGAATCAAATTTTGTAAAAAACCTTCAACGGGGTGCCGGAAGATTCCGAGGTAAGTTACCTTTCAAATGCTTTGCTTGTGGAAGGGTCGGTCACTATGCTGCCAAATGTCCTCATAAGGATAAGATTGACAAGGGGAAAGAACCTATTAGATGGAACAAGAAATAGAATGCAAATAAGAAAAGCTATTACACTCATGAAGATAGTGATGGACTTTCATATAGTGATGAAGATGAACGAGGTAATAATTATAAACTTTTAATGGCTTTTGAAGATGATGATTACATGGATGCTATAGATGAAGAAGGTTTTTATGAAGAAATTTGTAAACTCAAATTATGTTTAGAAGAGAAAAATATGATTATTGATTCTCTGCAATGTAAACTGGCTGAAAGGGAAAAACATCATGAAAAATTGGAATGTGAAATTTTTGGTCTTAGAAAAGAGATTGAGAAAACAAAAGCTCTTAATCTTAAATTTGTTAAAGGATCTGAAAATCTGGATGAGATTATCAATGTGCAGCGTTCTCCACTAATGAAGATAGGTCTGGGATATAATGGAGAAGCATCACAAGCATCCACTTCCAAAAGTTATCTTTATGCAGTAAGGAGGAGCGAGCAAAGGCCTAATAGACATCATCAAGTAAATCAGGGACAATTTTCCTCAAGAATGAACAAATACTATCAGGAAAATCAGGGACAATCTACTTTAAGGACAAACAGAAGCTACAACCAGCCACAGGTAAAACCTTCTCAATTTGCCTCAAGAATGGATGCCAATAGAAACTACAATCATTTGGCAGGTAGATTTGAAAATCACAGGAGTTCCTTCAATGGCCAATGTTTCTCTTGCCATAACTTTGGCCACAAAGCTGCTCAATGTGTTGCCTATAAGACAATCATGACTAGAGAAGCTCAAAAACAAAGAAGTATGACTGGAATCACAAAAAGGACCTATAACAACTTTTCGGCCCTTGAAAATGAAATTTAATGTTCTATTTGTAATAACTTAGGTCATGAAGAGTCTGAATGCAGGAGTAGGTTTTGGAAGACAACTCAGAAGGAACAAACCTCAAGTGCCAGAACATGGAGAATGAAGGAATCGCAACGAGAAAGATGTGGGATAGCTCTATATGCAGAAGGACAAGAAAATCAATGGTACATCGACAACGGATGTTCGAAGCATATGACAGGTGATAAAGAAAAACTTGAATCATATAGTGTTTTAGAAAAGGGAAAGAAAGTTTCTTTTGGAAATGATACCCCTGCAGTCATAAAAGGAAAAGGAAATGTTCAATTGAAAGAAAAGGTAAAAGCTGGAAATGTTTTGTATGTTGATGGCTTGAAGCATAATCTTCTGAGTGTCAATCAGATGTGCGATCAAGGAACCGAGGTAATATTTCAATCAAATGGATGTAGTTTTCGTGATCTTGATACATGAAAAACAGTGATCAAAGGCAGAAGAACTCCAAATAACTTATACATATTTGAAGAAGGACAACAACAATGCTATTTGAGCAAGGATGATGAACACTGGTTATGGCATTGGAGTTTGGGGCATCTAAGCTTTTCACAAATAAGAAAAGCATGCAAATACCAGGCATTTCATGGTCTTCCAGATATCAAAATTCCAGACAACACCATATGCAAATCATGTCAGTTTGGTAAACAAAACAGAACCATCTTCCCTGAGAAGTAAGGATCAGCCAGCAGGCCTCTTGAACTAGTCCATACAGATGTATGTGGTCCTTTTAGGACAAGGTCACCTCGAGGAGAAGAATACTTTATATTATTCATTGACGATTTCTCTAGGATGGTTTGGTTAGGACTTATGAAACACAAGGACGAAGCATTCGAAAAATTCAAATCTTTCAACGCCTTGGCTGAAAATGAATCAGATCACAAAATTAAGTGCCTTAGATCTGACAGAGGTGGGGAGTTTACCTCAAATGAATTTTTCGATTTCTGTGAAGAACATGGAATAAGAAGGGAATTCTCTATAGCTAGGACTCCTCAGCAAAATGGAGTGGTGGAAAGGATGAACATAATGGTTCAACAAATGGCTCGTGCTATGCTTGATGAGTCTGCAACTCTCGCAACCTTCTGGGTGAAGCTGCATTTGTTGTGGTTGTTATTCTCAACAAAACAAATGTCTGAGTGAACAGCACTCAAACTCCTCATGAGCTCTGGTATGGTGAGACTCCTTCGGTAAAGCATTTCAAAATTTTTGGAAACAAATGTTATATTAAGAATAACGATGAACAGCTTGGCAAACTTGAACCTAGAGCAGATGAAGGCATTCTCCTTGGTTATTCTCCCCACAGCAAAGCATATAGGTGTTACAATAAAAGACTTGGAAGAATTGTTGACAGCATTGATGTGGTTGTTGATGAAAAAGGAAACATTCCTAGGCAAGTAAATTATGAAAATATCGAAGAGGATGAAGACTACCCTCCAAATTAGACTGATGATGAAGAAGAAGAACCTCAAGAGGCACAAGAGGAACAGATAAGGATAGAAGAGAAGACTCCATCTAGGTATCTTCAGAAGAATCATCCAGAATCTCAAATTTTGGGGCAGAAAGAGGCAGGTATACAAACAAGAAGAACTATTGTAGAAGCATCAAGCTATTTGGAATTGCTCTCCTCCACTGAACCACAAAATGTAAAAGAGGCATGCAAAGATGAATGTTGGGTCAAGGAAATGGATGAAGAACTTGAGCAGATCGAAAAGAACAACACTTGCGAATTGGTTCCTAAACCAAAAGATAAGAATGTCATAGGGACAAAATGGATCTTTAAAAACAAGATGAATGAAAATGGGGAAGTGATTAGAAACAAGGCCAGACTTGTTTGTAAAGGGTATGCTCAACAATAAGGAATAGACTTTGAAGAAACTTTTGCTCCCGTTGCTAGACTTGAGGCCATTATAATGTTTCTTGCTCTCTCAAGCTTTCAGAAGTTCAAAGTATTCCAAATGGACGTGAAATCAGCCTCTGAATGGAGACTTAGAAGAAGAAGTGTACATTGAGCAACCAGATCGTTTCATTCTTGGGAATGATCCAAATCTTGTATGCAGATTAAAAAAGGCTCTCTATGGTCTTAAGTAGGCTCCAAGGGCTTGGTACTACCGTTTGGACAAATATCTTCATCAACAAGGTTTTTCAAAAGGATCAGAAGATAGCAATCTTTATATAAAAATTGAAAATGACAAATTTCTAATACTTGTTGTGTATGTAGATGATATTATCTTTGGCAGCAATGAAGAAGCTATGAGTCAAAGCTTTGCCTTGGTGATGCAGAAAGAATTCGAAATGTCCTTGCTTGGAGAACTAACATATTTTCTTGTATTGCAAATCCAAAAAAATGAAGACGGTATCTTTTTGTCTCAAACCAAGTATCTCAAGCAAATCTTGAAGAAATATCACATGGAAGATGCAAAACCAATATGTACCCCCATGGTTACAGGATGTAGCCTTAGTGCAAATGATGAATCAGCAGCAGTGCATCAACCAACCTATAGATATATGATTGGAAGTCTACTTTATTTGACAGGTACACGACCAGACATCATGCATGCAGTGGGAATAGTTGGAAGATTTCAAGCAAATCCTAAGGAGACTCATCTTCAGGCAGTTAAGAGAATCTTCAAGTACCTTCAAGGAACTCAACACTATGGCTTATGGTATCTTGGAGAAACAGATCTCACACTTCATGCTTATACAGATTCAGATTGGGTCGGAAGCGTGGATGACAGGAAGAGCACAAGTGGTGGTGCATTCTTTATGGGTTTCAGATTATTATATTGGTTGAGCAAGAAACAGAGTTCGATTTCTTTATCTACAGCTGAAGCAGAATATGTGGCTGCTGCATCTTGCTGCACTCAACTCCTTTGGATGATGCAGACCTTGCAGGATTTTCAAATCACTTGTACACCACCTATCTCCATCTTATGTGATAACACAAGTGCAATCAGCATTTCAAAGAACCCTGTCATGCATTCAAAGACCAAGCACATACTGATCAAGTATCACTTTCTCTGGGAACAAGTGTTGGAACAAAAGGTCAAATTGGAGTATGTTCCTTCTAAGGAACAAGTTGCTGATATTCTCACTAAACCACTGCCCAAGGAAACTTTTGAATACCTCAGACAGAAGCTGGGAGTAGTTGATGCATCATCTTGCTATTAAATCTTGTCTGTTTCAGAGAAAAATGGGTGTACGCGAGTTGCCTGAGGAGGATCCGCGTACATACGCCGGTTTGTGCAGAGACAATCGCGTATATGGAGGTTTGATGGATATCAGTAGGGGCAGGCTCTAGTTGAAGATTCTATGATATGGTTCTGGCAGAGACCATCCGACACAGGTTCAGGGGGAGCAGATAATCTTCTAATGATGTATTGTTGGCATTATCTTAGAAGCTTTTGGTTCTAGTTCTCAACTGTTGTTGGGTTTAGGTGGAACAAAGGCAAAGGGAGAACAGAAGGAATTCTTGGTTGCTGATATGAATGGTGATTGACAGATGCTGCTCCTATAAGTTATTGGTGACCTTCATAAGTCTTGTTCTAGATATTTCGTCTCTATATCATGTATCTCTTTTATGGTGTCAAGGTCATGTAATGGTATATTTTGGTTTCCCCACTATGCCTGGGATGAACATGTAATGAACTTGGTTGTCATATGAAAATTTCTGATGTATCCCCACTTGATTGGGTGGATGATCCCCACTTGGTTGGGTGATGGATGTATGTATTGAATCTTTTGGTGATAGGAAGGTCTTTTATGATGTATATGTCATGGTTCTTCTTGAAGAACATCCTTTTGTATATCTTGCCTACAGTTAGGGGGAGCAAGGTCAGCAGTAGGACAGAGATTTTAGCATGTACTCAGGGGGAGCACAACCCTTTGCCCTTGATGACAAAGGGGGAGAATGACTTTGAGGATTGTGGGGTTGCCATCAAGTCCAAAGGGGGAGATTGTTGGCATTATGGCATAGGTTTGGAGCTATGGCATAGGTGTTGTCCTTGATGGCAACTCTCTTTGGTAACAGATCTCAGTTCAGGCTTTCAGAATGAAGGAAAAGACATATACGCAGTT
Source organism: Pinus tabuliformis (assembly GCA_031772625.1). Taxonomy (NCBI): domain Eukaryota; kingdom Viridiplantae; phylum Streptophyta; class Pinopsida; order Pinales; family Pinaceae; genus Pinus; species Pinus tabuliformis. The sequence goes on along the minus strand of CM062806.1, from coordinate 706,598,576 downwards.
TCATCTAGACGAAAACGCGTATACACGTGGTTAGACGTTACAAAGGTGGGTATGCGTATACACGCACTTTCATGCAAGGAAAAGCACGTATATGTTGGAGAACTTACTTTTGGTCTGTGGTAGTTAGTCCTTGGTATTTGAACCTATGGTTTTGGACCATGGTATCTCATCAGAAGTGTTGACCCCAGGTATTGGGTCCTTGGTATTGTTTATTATGGTTTTGGACCGTGGTATTGTGGAAGGCATAAAAATATAAAAGAGGAAGGAGATCATGTGGCAAAGGAACGACTGAATTATTATTGAATATCTGATAAAGTGCTAGATCTGGAATACTGGTAATTGGGTTATGGTGTAGATCTGGATCTGAATGAAGGAGGAACCTTAGCTCAAAGAAAAGGATAAGTTCTATTGATGGATCATAATCTTTAAGCTTGAATGATAGTATCTCTGTATGATTTTGATCTGTTATATGTGGCGCTTGCTTGATATATAAAACTGATAATCTGGGTTAATTAGTGTTTGAATATCTAAAAGAGCAAATTATCCTGTATAGATCTGTACGCAGGTTCAGTGAAGCGAAGGCACGTATACACGCTGGTTCAGTGAATGCAAACAGTGTATACGCAGGTTGTTCCACATGCAAAAGCGTATGCTCGCAGGTTTTAGGTTATTTAAGTAGCGTATATATTTTAAGTTGTGATCTAGCTGCCTCTGTTTATTGCTGCAGTGTTTTGGGGTTCAGAATTTGGTGCGTGGTTGCTGTTACTGTGTTTTGGGTACAGCTATCAAAGAAGTATCTACTTGATTCAATTTTAATTGGTGAAAAGGAGGTTGTTTGATGCAGAAATTGTTTATGATTGTTTGGCGTTCATGGATCCAGTCTGAAAATTTGTGAAACATGGTCCCTGGAAGAAAGAGAAGGTTGTAGCATTCTGTAGGCCAGTACCTACGTACTAGTATCTTGGCTAGTGCAAGAGCTAAGGGGGTTGTAGCTCCCTTCCAGGAGAAGCTGGAGAACGAGAGAGGGTTGTAACTCTCTGCAGGTTGCAGCCTATGTACTAGTAAAGGTCTGCACTAGTACATTGTAAAAGAAGTTTCTAATTTAAAGGAAGATAGAGACGAATTGCAGCAGGTGGTTTTCACCCACATTGAGTTTCCACCTTATATCTTGTGTTCTTGTGTGTGATTGTCTTTCCGCTCTGTTTTACTGTTTCCGGTTACTGGTTATTTGATTCTGAAACTCAGATTAACAATCAACATCAGAAAGATAAAGTAAATTAAGGGTTTGCTTTGTATACGCGGGTTTTCTTATGCATAGTTGTGTATATACGCGGGTTTAATTAACTGAAGTAGCGTATATCATTTGATTTTGAAAAAGGAATATTTGACTTGATAATACTGATTCACCCCCCCTCTTAGTATTATTTCCAACACTTCTTCTTCCCATCTTTAGAAGCATCTTGTTGTTCATTTTGCTTCGATCCACTTGATTGCGCTCTTTCCAGGCTTATGTTCTCCTGGTACTATGCCTGTACACAAGCCTTGTCCACAGTTTTGGGCTTGAACAACATCACTTGCTCATGCAGATGGTGGTGTAGACCCCCCAAATACTTGAGGAGTACATTTGGGTTCTTTGGAGAGTGTTGATGATGTTGGACCGACCAACATGTTAGGGGATCTCCCCGGTAATAAGTCCCATTTAGACCTCAAACCGTTTGGTGTAGGAGTCCCAGCAGTGGGTCGTACAGTATCGCTTTACCACGGTGACACGTAGAGGCAAGCAAGATGTCCTTGTTGGTAGCAAGGGTGTGACTATCATAGCAAGCCAAGGAAGGTGCATGAAGGGTTCTAATGCATGGAAAGTGGAATAAGTGTGCCCCTTGGAAACCTGTGGAAACACACGGCTTGGAAGAACACACGAGCGAAGATACATCACAAGCTAGAAGGCAGGTGAACCAACCTTCCAAAGTGATGGTTAAACCAACAGCACATCTTAGTAAGATTCATACATATATATATAAAAAGAGTCCATAAATAGATGCATAAGAAAACAACTACATATATCATTAGAGTAACCAAGGCAACTAAAATACAATAATAACATATGCATGAAATGTGTTGGCTTTGTTATATTAAGAAAGTGAAAGTTCCAATCATACATGCAACCATGACTAGCCACTAGTTCCAATAGCCGAACGTTACAATCACTATCATTTGCTCCTCCAAAGAGATATACTAGATCTGCACTATGGAGAAGCCAAGGCTCGTTACAATACACTCCAATCTTTCTCTAAGATACACCTATAGGACGCTTGGCTCCCAAAAGCGTGTTCAATGAGTTATCAGGTTCTATAAATAGCAAAGGGTGGGGCAACCCTTAATATTTCCCTTTGTGCCTATTTACCTACCCTCATGACTCTTCAACTACTACATGATTCTTACATTCAACCATCGAAACTTGGTATTTCACTTTTACAAGATGTTACATTACAATCTGTGCATGCACCCATGTGAGACAAAATAGGCTTGAGCAAGCCATGCAAGACACTACTAAGACTCGGACAACTATGGGAAGACCAACTCTTCGACATGTTCATGATGGTCGACGGTGGAAAACTGATGCCAAGCTTGGTATTATGTGATGTTGACTATGTGCTCAATGGTGACATCCTGTTGAAAGTGAACTCTTATCTACGTTGCATCTAGGTATACTGATCTAGCACCTCTGTCCAAATCATCTGATAACATGCGCATCATAGTCTTGAGTGTAGTCAGACCAACAACATACTGATGCCTAGTGTCTGCGCTGATCTCCAAGTCTACGCTAGTGGCTACACTCATCAACTCATCGAAGTACATTTACAGCTCTGTTCAGACTTGGTTTTTTGACTTCACCTCGGTGAGTGTGCCAATAGATGGGATCATGTGCATGCACACAATGACATCCATGATTCTAAACACACGTGCATGCAAAGCCTGCAAACTAATGATGAGATGTGGATGTTCCTCATTGTTTCGAATCTGACTCCAGATGCATTCCTTCAACTCTACCACCTTGGGCTTCATCATCTTTGGCAAATGCAATTAGGATCCTTTGTACCTCATTGTCCATGTCTGCATGCAGTCAACAACAGTGTGTAGATTTGACTAGATGTGTGCTCTCCTATCACAACACTGCTACCAATTGTTGAGATGGACAACTTCCTTATGCACAGTGTCGAATCTGGAATACAACATTCACATGACTAACTCGAGGGACGATACTTCATGCATTATCACCCTCTTCAACTCTACTCTAGCAGATGACGTAACATGTTCGCCTCCCTTCTTGGCCGCCTGTAACTCCTTGGCCATGCACTCATTCTCTGCTATCAATAATCGAACACTCAAAATGGTGGCCTCGGCATATGCTTTTGTAGCATCGGCCAATGCTGTTAGATGCTTGGGCACGTCAGATACGATCACTCGTTCTTCAAACTACACAGGATATATGTCGATATCCAAAGTAGGTACCCTGCGTTACTACACAACTCTTTGTTGGGACTCGTCGAAAGATATGTTGTGCATCTCCACTTCTGGATTTTCTTCAAGGATCTCTGTGTCTCCTTAATCCCTTGGAACTTTCTCTGCTTCTGGATCTGGTGAAGCCGTTAGGGTGACCTTTTAGTTATGAGGCATGAGGTCAATATCATGTTTGGACTCTGGCTACACTGCATCTATATCCATTTGTTCTATAATCTTTTCAATCTCTTGAGCTAAGTCCTACTCTTGTGACTACTCACCCTGTCTTCTTTGTGCCAGCTACTCGGATGAGTCTATAACCTGTATGGGCACAACTTCATCAATTTGTGCATGTTGTGCCTCTTGTGGTGTCTGTCCTTGTTTCACTCCCTTCTCTCTTCTGTGCAACTCATGTTCTTCCCGGATTTGTTTCTTCAACTCTTCTAACTCCTTTCTTGTTTCCTCCATCCTCTGTTTATCTCTTTGCCTTTGCACGTTCCTCTTGTTGCGTTGTTGCCTCTTAGCCTCAATCTCCAAAGCTTCTTTCATCATGAGTGGATCTTCTTTGAACTTGTGGCTTTGTTCTGCTTTTGCGTTGTCGACAACCTTTCTCTTGCCTTTGTCATGCACAGCTCTATTACCCTCTGCTACCGCTATTGATGGTGCTCTCTGAGATGTTACTTTGCTAACCATTCCATAGTTATGCCAATCAGTTCATTGAGCCTGGATAAGTTGTGCCAATATCTCCATGGGTATTCCTCAGGCTAATGACACGCCCCGTGGATCCAAGGGAATTTACTCTCGCACAGTGGTCCTTTACAAAGCAATGTGGGTCATGCGATTAAAAATTATGGTCCCAACAATGAATCTTTTGAACTCTTTCATCTCAAGATCAACATGCTTGAGATTTTGTATCTCATACAACATGATCTGCAAAGGAATGATGGGTCAAGGTGCCTTCTTCTTCCTATGTAGTCTAGATGACAACCTTGTCCAGATGTGATACAACACTTCTTGTATGACGAGCTTGTCCATGGAAAAATTCGGTAAAACATGCGTAGGCTTCTCCGCAATGTACATCCATATGAAGATGCCAAGGGGTGAGGCATACCAATATGCTATGTCAATCAATGCCTCCATTTCTTCCTACGACATCCAAGGTGGATCCTGCTCAAATATCATTTTGTACACCAGGGTGATAAAGTGGTCTAAAAACTATGTGATGACTCTATGGAAGATGCATTCGGAGAACAATCTACAATAAGTGTGCACAGAGGTTTCCAAAGGTGTCCATGCCCAATTCAAACCTAGGAACTCCTAACGAGCACAGATTACATCCAGAATGTAAGTGAACATGTATATTTCTGCTTGCTAACCTTTGAGCGGATGTCGAGCTTCTGTTACATGTTCTTTCAACCTGACAGCCAACATGCCAGACCAGTTACATGACCTTTCTTTTCTAGCCAGTTGGTCCAACACAATCACCTAGCTCTGCGGGAAGGTCTCTGTGCTCTCTTGGCCGTATAAGTGACATGCAAAGATGACCAAGTACTGATATTCCTTCTGCAATATCTTTGTCTTGTAAACCAGACTGTGTGTTGTCCTTAACTTGGCTGGTTCTTTCACCCAACTCTTTAAGATATCTCTAGAGTTTGCTTTGTTGCATGTGTTGAAGGGTTTCTCCATTATGATCACAGATTGTGGCAAGTGATACATCTCCTAATAGTCCTTCTCCCTAAAGGTAGAAAGCTCTGTCCTGCTAACACTACTCAACATCATCGTCTCAGGATCAGTGTGCGAGACAATCCAATGTATCATGTTCGCGCATGGAAACGCAGGATACCTGCATGCAATCCGGTATAAGCCAGATTTGTGGATGTTGACATAGACCCTGTGGTCTTCTAGATATTCCTCAAATGTGCCTGAGAATGTATCATTGACATCCTTCCATTTCATCTTGATGTCTCTATCTATGAGTAGATTGGTGTCTTCGTAAATGGGCAAGCCCATAGACACTTGTTCAATTACATCTCCAGCTTCACTTACAACGGTGTCCTTTGACCCAGCTCTCTTGGAAGCCATTGTACCTGTACTACTAAGAGATGGATGAACATATGCTATAAATAGAGAAATAACAACACTTATGGCAAGCAATTTATTAGTTGAAAACCAAAACAAATTTGAGGACTGACATGCAACACACCTGGGTGACTAGCATTAAAGACTGCGCAATTTTCACCAGGAAGCCAGGAGACTGACTGCCAAAACTGCACAAGGCACAATTCGGGTTCTCAAGACGCTGACTGACTACTGGAACTGCACAATGCATAGTCCAGCTTTCCTGTTGAGGGTTGAAACTGTGTAATGCGCAGTTTCAGTCAGAAAGGACATGCATACCCAAAGACTGCATTGTGAAATTTTCTTGGTCAGCAGGGCACTATCTCCCAGAATTGCGCAATGCAAGCCTGGGGCTTAGTTTTGTCCAGGATTGCGCAATTTCTAGAGGGAAGGAAAAACCTTCACTTCTATAAATGTGCATTTCTTTCTGAGTAAGGCAAGGTCTAGACCAAGGCAGCCTAGACCTGCCGACGGGCGACTGAAAACATGAAGAGGTTTGAATGCATGGTGAGACTGAATGTAAACAAGAGTGAATGATCATGCATGCAAATAGTAAATGTAGGATTCAAAACACTGGAACGCATGCATGTGTGTGAAATGAGCCGCCACAACGGTGACCATTAGTGCAAAACAGTTTCATGCATGCAAAAATAGTGAGATGAAAATAAAAACTAAAACGGTGCTTCTACAAGCTAATATACATTAAAATGATAGCAAGTGTTCAACAAAACCAAGAAAACAACATTCATACAAAGAGAAATATGAAAAGCGACAAAAAAGTAGCAAATGACATGAAAATTAGACTTACCCAGAAATAGTTGAGCTAAATGTGTTGAAGACTCATAGATGTGTTGTGGGATGTGAGAGCTCCAAGATCTATGTGAGTAATAAGCTCTACAACATTGAATAAATAAGTTTGAGGCTTACGACGTGCATGCCAAAAATCTGGGAAAAAGCGACACTTGGAGGGAAGTTTCTAAAACGATATTTGCATGTAACCTCCAGCTGCTAAAAATAGATCCCTAAAATTTAGGGATGCTTTTTCCATGTTGATTTTTGTTATTTCAGGAAAAGTAGCCCATTCATGCAAATCAGGATTGCTCAGTCCTAGAGGGAACCGATCAACCTGAAGGCACATGCAGCAGTCTGCAAGCCTAGGAAAGGGATTTCACATTTTCTAAGCTGAGAAGGGATGATTTTCCCTCAGGCATTGCGCAATTTATGGGGTCAGCAGGTCACTGCCTCCCAGAATTGAGCAATTTTTGGGCTAAAGCCACGTGTTAGGCTGGATTGCGCAATTTCTGAGCAAGGGCTACTAGGATGGATTGCACAATTCTGGAGCCCAGCGGGTAGCCCAACAAGATTGCACAATTTTTGGAGGTAATCCTGGTTCCCCTCTAGACTTGTGCAATTTTCAGAGTGAGCACCCCAGCTAGAAAATTACCTAAGTATGGAATGTTGGCCTGTGGTGGGAGAGAAGCAAGTTGACATGCACAGGCTGGCAGGCCATTGAAACTCAGCTGAAGCATATGCACTTGACAGTACAAGACATGTTGATAAGGATGGTTGGTGGGGAGGCTCCAAAAAGAAGCTAAGGTAAAAGTTTGGAGGGTGGTTGTAGCCGCTACAACAGATAGATACCCAACATTATAGTCATCTTTATGAATTATGTAATGTACTCCTACACACTTTGGCTTGGATTTTACATGAAGTAATGCCACCGGATCCACTGATCTTCCACATACCCAATGCAATAAAACTGTGACTTAATGAGGGGTTTGAAATCCTCGCACTTTTTTGCTGGATGTTCTCCCTCCAACCTCAGAGTTTTCGTGTGGCTCTCCCACCAAGTCAGTGCATGGCCCTCCAATTTCAGTCACGCAAATGAGATCTTCTTCCCTTCCTCCAACTGATGAACACTGAAATAAACTTCTAGTTGCTGCAACCAGTGGTTCAACTTCAAAGCATCAATCTCACCATGGTATGGCTTGATATTGACTTTTTCTTCCACTTTAAATAGGGATTTGTTCACGACAGTCGAACTCGGTTGATCTTTTATGGGTTCTTTGTTTGGCTAGTTATCTGCACCTTCCTGATCTCTCAATCCCCCTTCTCATTTGTCCTCTACATTTGAACCCCCTTATTCTCCAAATATCCCCAGCTTATTTCTTAGGGCCGCCATGAGGAGCTTTACATTTCAGTTCACATCTGTGACTTGTTCTTTAGGTCACGTAAACCACACCTCTGCAGGATCACAAGGTTCATTTACATATTCATCACCCATGATTAGAGTTTTACGATTTTCAGCTTCACCGATCTAGATCCCTGCAATCTCCAAAATATACCCAAATAAACTTTCTTTGATACCAAATGATCTGTAAACTTTCATGGATATTCCACTAGACAATTTGTCACAACAAATCTGAGAATATTGTATTTAAAATCTGAGATTCTACACTATTAGAGTTTTATTTAATTTCTAGATTTATAGATTTTACTATAATTAGTGCATGCATGCGAATATAGGTTATGCATAAAATTAGAGAATGAATAAAGCAAGATCACACACACATAAGACACAAGATATGCTCTCTTTCTCTATCTAAAATATGGTTGTAGATATAAAGAAGTAATTTATGCGGCTCGTGGGCTGGTACAAGGCACAAATTCTCTGTGTGCTCTACCTCCTATCTCTCTTGGAAATTTTTTCTCATCTTTGGAACAAAATTCTCTCGAACTAATGGAATGCCTCTTCCTCCTAGTGGCTCGGTTATAACACAGCCTGAGAGCCTACTAGTGGTTAAGTTTGACTACAAAAAATCTTAACTAGAGTTATCAAATAGAATCTTCTAGATTCTTCTACATCAAAAACATGTACCTATCCCCTTTTCCACGAATAATGGGGGCTGACATAGCATCCTTCCGAACTATAGGTGTGAAAGCAGGAAGGTCAACTTCTAAGTGGCATAACTTTTGCATACGGACTCCAATTGATGCAATTCTTGCTTCGTTGGAAATATTTCTATGTGTAGAAAAGCATGAAAAGGTGTCATGCTTACGAGACAAAATTTTACCCCCAAAAAACTTCATTTTATGCCTCAAGACGCTTCTAGAATGTTTCAGACCTCATTTTGCCAAACTGGGTCCCGTCGGTAAAAACAACTGCATGAGCTGATTTCTCCACTTTTTCCACTCCAAATGCATCGGGATGGATGAAAAACAATATAATGATCCAATTTGTATTAGTTTCAAATAATTATGTTAGGATTAATGTTAAATGTACTAATTATATATCTCACTTGCTTTAGTTCTGAAAAAAAAAAAAAAAAAAAAAAAAAAATGTGTTAGGAGTAGTTTTCCATACTATGGCCTAATTTTTATACATTGACCAATGGATAGATGAATCTTATGCTCACATAGCCCAAAGAATAGATGTCCATAATAAGTCAAAAGAACATTCCAACCAAAGAAATATATATCCCATTACTTCATAGATTAGATCAAGTTGACAACAACTCCCTTTTCTAGTATCCCTAATACCCAAGATAGAAGAAGCTTCGAGATAAATATATAATTTAGGATGACATCATGGAATTAATCACCATGAACTCACCGACAATAATGATAACCTGAAATATCATTTGAGAAATTTTTACTTTTGGCATTTATCAATTGTAATATAAATTTGCATACTTTTATCAATATGAAGTGCCTTATATTTTGAGTCTTATCCTTAACTATTCATTTTTTATACTAAATAAAAAAGCATTGTAGTTTCAATGGAAGAATGTTTTTTGGATCACGATTGTTAGATCATTATTAAAAATAATGTAGAAAATTAATCTAATTTCACTATAGTTTCATCTTAACAGTCGATATGATATTGTATTTCTTGAAATCGAGATTCTTCAAAAGTAAACTTCTCTACTACTTTTCCCACTTTATAAAATTCCTTTCCAAATCTCATAAAAATTTATTCCATGCAGTATATCGCACCTAAAATGTTTTCCCCATAATAGAACATGTATCATATTGTTGTCGTTGCAACAAACACCCTCCAAAATTTTACTTGCATTTGAATTTTGTAGCCTACTTGGATCTTGTGATCAATCATTTCATGGTCACTTCTTAATCGATCGAAGTCACTTGCTCACATATGCTTAGTTTTCACTGAGTTCATGAGTGAATTATTTTACGCAAGCTTGAACAAGAATAGCACGGTCCATCAAGACAGTGTCTATGCATTTTTCAACTCATGTTGATAGTTAGTGTGCACTATTATTAACAGTCCCTCACTTTTGGCTGTGTTCGTACTTCTGTTTTGGTGAGCTTTTCAAACTTTTTCTTTTGTTCACCTTCGCTTTCGTGAGTTTAATTTTCATGATTTCGACTGCCACTTTTGCTTTCTTTCACTTTAATTAGTGTCACTTTCATGTTATCTTTGTTGTGGCATGTGTCTCTTTCACTGTCGCATGTTAGTTGTTGCATAATGTGTGGAATATTGTTTTTTTGGTTTCAAGGAGTTATATTTGTGTAAATTATTTTATATAACCATGTAAAATTATGTCACACTCATTCCCGAATTTTTAAGCATTGTCGCACAAGTGTCGTCACGGTCGTCACAAAGTGTATCTTTGTTGTCACACTTGTTGTAAGTCATCGCAAAGTTGTTGCCCTGAGGAAAATATGTGGTTCATGTGTCATGGATGATATCTATTGTTGTTTCTTCAATTATTCTAAGTGTGTGATCGTTGTCAAGTCATATCAATGCTCACATCAGCCCATTGATCCCACACTTAGTCAAATTTTGAAAATTTCCTAGCAACTTAGCCTCATTCGGCCCTCCTCAACTACGCATTACATAGTTCCAGCCCTAAAGTTGAAACCTTTCTACTTGGCACTATGTAATGCACAGTTTCTGCCTCCTGAGACTGTGCACTACGTAATTTTAGTGCTTAATCCTAGACCTTGGCCTCCAAAATTGCACAATCTAGCCCTCCATCCTGGCCCCAACTGCACATTGCGTAGTCTCTAAGATCAATCCCAACCATTGAGCTCCTGAACTAAAATTGCACAATCACTAGGTCTTTTTTGTCTCCCATAACAATGTAGTTGGCTGAAACAATGCAAAACCCCACAACCTAGCTCAATGAGACTCAAAAAAACTACGCAATTTATGTCTCATGCTCAGTCAGTACTTTTCATTGCATAGTCTCGAGGCTCAAGCCTCAACCCTAGGCTCTTTAACTGTGTAATTGTGCAATCACTTGGTCTACTCTGCCTTCCGGAACTGCACAATGGGCAAAGATCAATTCTCAAGCCCTCAGTTTGGCTCCCTGAGCTCCCCAACTATGCAATCATCTTCCTCAGTCTAGCTTGAACTTCTCAAGCTTCACCCTTGACTTCTTGAGCTAAAAAATTGTGTAGTCATTGAGCCTCTCCCTTGGCCTGCCACCTAGTTAAGGCTCAGTCGATGGATCACCATGCAGCATCTTAGACTAGGGGTTTGCTAGACTGATGTCATCTTGCCATGAGTGGATTATACATGAAGGTACTCTATTATGTTATAGCAAGATGATGAAGAAGGATATGGAGAAGGAGTACATTCTAGAATACACCTAAGGTGATGAGGAGATAATATGGTCATTAAGCAAGAATATGAAGGAAAATCAGACTAGGACAGAAGATGAAATATCAAAACCACATGGAAGGCTCCTTATTTTCAAGTTTTAAGGAGGAAGAAGAAGAACATGCGCCATATTTTCAAGGATACACAAAGAAAACAATAATAAAACGTGACTTGGCATTGCCATGTCATCATGTGGTCCATGTCATCAGTGTCATGTCATGTCCTGTCATGAGTCATCATGTGCCACATCACTTTGTGCAATATGTAATTAAATATTGGAGAAATTAATGTAAAGTGGAAGTCCAAGAGTCATTAATATAATGTGAAACGTCATGTAGGAAATCAAAAGGTCATATAGAAGTCAAACATTCATGAGGGTAGTCCAAGAGTCACAAGGGAGGTGATGGATCAACCCATTTGATATATATACACCCTCATTGTACAAGAAAATTACTTTTCACCTTGGTGCCTCCTGCAAGGTATTAGAGAGACACGCTAGTTATTTTGTGGAGTAAGGAGTGGCTCCAATTCTCCACTAGTGGAGCTAGTGGTGTTCATTGTATACGTGTTTCTTAGGAATTTTACTTAATATCATAAGTCATGGCCAACACATTCTTCATCCATGGATTATGAATATTTGTAAGACTATTATGTGAATATTTGTAATTCATGTTTACTTTATTGATAATGTGTTGTAATGGTTGTTATAGTTGTCGCATCTTTGTGGACTATTTCGCTGGATGTGAGACAGACCTTTCTTGTTTGTGTTGGTTGCATTGAAAGTCACATCTTTATGGACTATTCCACTAGATGTTAGACGGATATTTCTTGTTTGTGTGTGTTTTTACTAGGGTGGTACTATTACCTTTCCCTTAGGGGTGCACTTTACTCCCTCTCTGCAGTAGACGAACCTTGACACACCTACAACCGAACACTCACCAAGCACACTTACTTTCTTTTCGAAGGCATATATGAATTTCTCCTTCTTGTTGATAGTTAGAACCAAGGAAAACCTCTAAGAAAAGAGTAATTAGGACGTATTCTAGATGGGGCTCCTATCCCAAACAGTGTGAGATCTAATTGGGATGACATATTGGGGAGACCCCCTTGGTTGACGGATTTCTAGGAACCATCAACACACACCAAAACCACCTTTATTCACATCATATTCCATCATTCAAAAATTGTATGAATGGTTTCAAAGGGAAAGTTCAAATATTTCATGTCACTAAGTCTTCTCACTCCCAAAGAAAACATTTTTTTTCATGTGATGTGTGACATGCGCCAAAAATGTACATTTTCATGACATATCACATAAACTAGATTTTTTCCTCTTTGTGGTGTTACGTTATAAATCAAATTTCAACAAAATTTACATGATAATGATGACCTTTATATTGCATGGAAATCTTATTCTAGCAACGCATTACTTATGAGATTGACGTTAGACACAGTCAAAACCAAGAATGTAGAATTATAAGGGATTCACTTGAGCATGGATTAGTTGAAGAAGGGGTCATTGTCTTATGTAATTTTGGAAACTGGTTTTCCGAATTTTAATGAATAGAAGCTTTAGTCCCATTGTTGAGGAGGATTAAGCGGTGTGTATGATATTCTTGTTGTGACCTATTTATAATATTTCCAATGCCATTTACAATATTACGAGGTTATATTGTTCATGTCTTGACTACTCTTATATGAATTTTATGGCTTTAAATTTTAAATGATTTTATGATTTCATTGTTATACAATTGTTTTATATTGTTATAAATAACTCGTTGTGTCATAATAATATATTTATTAGTGACATTAATTATTCACAATATTTATTATTTTCTTTAATAGCTCTTTTTTTGGAAATGCAAGATGGGATGGAAACATGGGCACTTTCTTCATCACCAAATATGTTTATATCTCCCTCCCTTGCACTTGATTAAAAATGAATAAATGAATTATTTTGTTATAAGAGGGAATTCAACATTATCCAAAAAAATTATGGCTTGTTGGCCCATACAAACTAGCCCTTGGATAAGATATGGAAATGGATTTGAAACAAGTCCACCTATCCTTACTTTTGTTTACATTACTCGATGAATTGAATACATTTCCTTTTCTAGTTCTATATATCTTTTATTTTTAGTATTAGAAATGCATACCATGGAAAAAATTTCTCTTATGTAACCTCAGAAAATATTGGCTTTATTTATCCCCATATCTCAAAAAAATATTGTGTTGCACCCATTTTCCTTTCTATGTGAATTGCCTTGTGTCACACCCTTGAAGTTTTGGTGTGAAATGATTTGGAGTTCAAAAATATTCTTGTATTGTGTCCAAAACATTTCTGATGTGACATGTCATACGTTTGGGTCCTTTTAACTTTATGTGTGCCATTTTCCATCACTTGAAACTTTACTTTGATGGAATAAGTTCTATGTGTCATGGATCTTAAAGCTTTGGAGAGATGCATAATTGGCTTTATTTATCCCCATATCTCAAAAAAATATTATGTTGCACCCATTTTCCTTTCTATGTGAAATGCCTTGTGTGACACCTTTTGAAGTTTTGTTGTGAAATGCTCTGGAGTTCAAAAATCTTCTTTTCTTGTGCCCAAAATATTTATGACGTGACATGTCCTATGTTTTGATCCTTTTAACTTTATGTGTGTCAATTTGAATCTCTTGAAACTTTATGATGATGCAATAAGTTTTGTGTCATGGCTCTTAAAGCTTTGGAGAGCTTCATAGTATCACGCTTAATTCAAATTTGTGTGTAAAATATGTCTTCAATGCCTTCATGGAGGTTTGGGTTGTGTGTCCTTATTTACAATGTTTTTGTATTCCCCTTAATACATTGCAATGATGTGAAGCATTAAGACCATACTTATAGTTTATCACATTGAAAAACATTTTGAGTGAGACACATTTTCGACCCTTGAAAGCCTCATGTATTGCATGGAAAATATTTTTCGAGAGAAGTGTACTACACAAAACTTTGTTTATGAAATACAAAAAGGTTTTCAGAGAGCTTATGAAGATATGGTGATATATCACCAAGAAGAAAATTTTTGCTCACTGAGATATATCATGATGAAGGAATTTCGAGGAAGTGTGATATATCGCAAAAAAAAAAATGTGATGTGATGTGTCACAAAAAAATAATTTGCATATGATACCCTTTAAGGTAGCTTCATATGGGGTGGAACTAGCAAAGAGAAGACAAAGGAAAGAGTATGTGCAAGAAAAAATCCAAATAGAAGTTCTATAGGAATAATTCAGAGACCTAATCAAAATGGTGCTTGAAGCCATGACGACAGGTCTAGGGTTTCGATGTCGCAACCGCTTGTAGCCTGCATCCTCTGTTGCCCGCCTACACCTGCCCCCGTAAACCTGTGACTTAACCTCTATTCTCCCCTGCATTTTTTGATCCGGGTAACTGTTTGACCGACCCCTGCTGTTGCGGTAAACTCCTTCCTCACAGGTTCTCCTCCCTACCCGTTTACTAACCTTCACCGTTTACTGTTAGTGCTTTTGTCCTCTTCTGGCAGCTATCATAAACAAATCTCAACAGTTATGGATGAGTTGGGTGACTTTGCAGATCCTTCGGAGGATGTGCCCATATGGACACCCACCAGGACCACCGCTGTCGGTTTATTCCCCTTCATGTTTGACCTTACCAATGAAATAGAAGCTCTCCCACCATTTTCTTGCCCTCGCATCCCGCTGGTTTCTCTCCCTGAAGACGCGCCTCTCCCCCTGAGTTCATCTCTTAGCCCCTCTCGCTGCACTCCCTGGCCCTTATCGACCCTCCACCTAAACCTATCTGCCCTTCTCTCGGAGGTGATTCTACCCTTAACCCACCTCCGATGGTGACAAGCCCCCCTCCTTCAGAAATTCCCCAGGGTTCTGCGGTCCTTGGTCCGGTACCATCTGCTCCTCTGTTCTCTTTGGCCCCCTTTAGGGGACATTATATGGGCATTGGACTGATTTCTGGTATTTTCACTACTATTCCGCAGGCGGTGACTGAAAACCCTAGGGTTTCTCCTTCTTCGGGACCTTCTCAACCCTCCTCAACTCAGGAAACTTTGGCTGCAGGGGGTTCTGGGGTTTCAAGAAAGAAAAGGGGTCTAAAGCTTTGGGCCAGTGCGGTGCCCCTCAATTTTGCAGAGGACATTAAATTACTGGACGCTATGGACATTGCCGAAAAGGTGCTAGTCGGTCGGGTACATGGTGGACACTACAGTGTGGCGAAATTACAACAATGGGTCTCGGAGGTCTGGGGTGAAAACCTGAAGGATACCCCGAAGGTACAAACACTAGTCAAAGGTTGGTTTGCATTGCATTTCAGCTATCTGGAACATACCAACTGGGTGCTTTCCATGGTCTGGCACCTTGACCAAGCCCCTGTTCTTCTCAGAAGATGGACTCCCCTATTTGACCCGGAGCGGGAGAGGGTCGATGCAGGCCCTATATGGGTTCGACTGCTCGGACTACCCTTACATTTTTGGATGGAAGATGTCTTCAAGCGCATTGGGAATGCCCTCGGTGTTTACCTCACTTTTGACGATTCATACCAGACTTCGAGGAAATTGGCATATGCCAGGATATTGGTACATCTGGATCTTTCAGAGGGCTTGCTCGAGTACATAGACATCCGATGGAGGAACAATACCAGAAGACAACTACTGGATTATGAGGGCATACCATTTCATTGCCGGAGGTGCCATAAGGTAGGGCATCTCTATAAAGACTGCCCCCTACTGGGCAAAAATAAAAATCAGGCCTCGGCACCGGAAAATGCGACCCACCTGCATACTCCTCAGGACACTCAACCTAGGAGACAGGCTTCTACGGCTCCACAGAACCCGATTGCTTCTGAGATCCCAGCCCGTCAGCAGAAGAACCCAGCAGAAGAGAATGCGGCACCCCCATAGCCGAAGAAGTGAGGGCGGCCTCCCAACCGTTCTCAGTCACCTCCTCCTACTCAACCTCAGTCGCCATCCGAGGGCTTGCCCTCGTCGGGTATGATTCCTCCCTCCATCCTTGTTTCCTCTTGCTGCTCATCTCATATTGATTGCATTTTATCAAGCTCTTTTTCTGATCTACATGTCATGAACCCATCCTCTGAACATCTGGGATTGGGTCTGGATTCTGACCCCCCTTTCATCGCTCCGCTCACCTGCCTGATTACATCCAACCCCATCTTCTCACCTGCCCCCTCCTCGACTACTCCCTCTCACCTCCCATCAACTACTCCTACCTTCCAGGTCCCCCCACCTGGGAGGTACTTGACTCGCTCGAAATCGAAGAGACAAGCCCAGGACCATGTTGGGCTTGATATACTCCACTCTCCCCCTCCCCCTAAACTCCACAGGGGTTGACCTTCCAATCTATCTAAAGCCCAAGGCACTGCTGAAGATGAGATTGCTTTGGGGGTTCAATCTACCATCCTAGGGACACTTAGAGCTAGAGAATCCCAGCCTGCCCCCCCTCCATGAAGATCTTCTCTTACAATTGTAGAGGGCTGGCTAGGCTGGACAAAAAACTAGCTCTTCGTCATTTGCTAAAAAATGTTCCGCTTGATATTATTTTCCTACAAGAAACCCTGGGACCTGTATTAGACATCTCACAGTCCCTCCAAAACATGCTTCCTAGCTGGATTTTTATTGGACTTGATGCACATGGGAGGTTAGGAGGATTAGCTTTGGGCTATAACTCCCATACCATAAAGATGCTCAATTGCTGGGGTGGTTTGGGCCATCTTGGAGCAGATATCAGATCTGCTGACCTGGGGATGAATTTTCAGATATATAATGTTTATGGGCCTTGCTAGAACAGACCAGCTTTTTGGCAGAACCTCCTGAGTTCTGATTTATTTTTGATTGACCACCTGATCCTTGGTGGGGACCTTAATTTTTCCATCAGACATTCTGAATCCTGGGGACACAGGGCACAACGAGACTCCCTTTTGGATTACTTTCTATCTGAACTAGACGCTCACCATCTGATTGACATCCCCTCTGCAAAGCCCCAAGTGACATGGAGGAACAACAGGACTGGGGAAGACAGTTTGGCCCGCAGACTTGACCGCTTCCTTGTCAAAGAAAAGGTTATGGACTTGGGTTTACATATCAGACACTGGGTAGGTATAGGTGGGATCTCTGATCACCTACCCATTTACTTGGAAATTGATGGAGGGCAAACAAAACCTAAAGGACCCTTCAAGTTCTGTTCTGTCTGGCTCAAGGATGACTCCTATAAAATAATGGTCACTGATTTCTGGAAGGCCAACCCCCCTGGGAGGAGAGAAGACAATACTAAAGGATTTATACACAATCTTACAATCCTTAAGAGAATGTCCAAACTTTGGGCACATAACAAAAGAGTACAGGAGGAACAATCTCTCTGTAGGATTGAATCTGAAATTGCTGCATTTGAAAATGATCTTGGAGGAATATACACCTCAGAGGAACATAAGGAAAGGATGGTTTCTCATTATGCTGAAAGGGCAAAAATTCTCAAGGATAAGGAAGAAACCTGGCGCCTAAGAAGCAGAGCCATCTAGATGCTTGAAGGGGACGAAAACACAAAATTCTATCACAAATTTTCCAATGGAAGAAAGGCGATCAACACCATTTGGCAGCTACAGAATGAGCAGGGGCAGATTGTTAATACATTCCCACAACTTGCTGAACTTGCCTCCTCTCATTTCAAAAGCACATACCGTGCCCCTAGGGATATCAACTTGGCTGAAATTATCAGGGTTGCACAACTCTTCCCCAGATTTGTGGATCCTGAGGAGGGAGGTGAATTAATAAAGGCAGTTTCTCTGGAGGAATTGGAATACACCTTAAAGTGGTTCAAAAAGGATAAAAGTCCAGGTCCCGATGGCTGGTCGATTGAATTCTACTTGGCTTTCTTCGACATCATTGGGGAAGACCTGCTCAGAATTGTTGAGGACTCGAGAATCAGAGGATATCTTGAAACCTCAATCACCTCTACTTTCATTGCACTCATTCCGAAGAAAGACAACCCGGACTCATTCGAGGACTTTCGTCCCATATCTCTCTGCAACTGTATATATAAGATCATAGCTAAGATCATTGCAAACAGGATGAAACCTATTCTTTCTAATCATATCTCTCTGAAACAATTCGCCTTCCTACAGGACAGACAGATCCATGAAGCTGTAGGTACTGCTCAGGAAGTAATTCATACTCTACACTCAAGGTGTGGCAAAGGTATGATTATGAAGGTTGATTTATCAAAAGCTTTCGACAGGGTAAATTGGATTTATATTAGAATGTTGTTAACCCATTTAGGTTTTCCTTACTTATTCATCAAATGGATCATGAGTTGCATTACTAACATCCCTTTCAGTATTCTGGTGAATGGAAGTGCCTCTCCCTTCTTTACTTCTAAAAGGGGACTGAGACAGGGATGTCCTCTCTCGCCTTTGCTCTTCCTGCTTGTTATGGAAGGACTCAGCAATCTCATCAAAGAAGAGCACCGAAGGGGCAGATTAAAGGGTATAAAGATAACAGAAGGTTGCATCCTGACTCATCTTCTCTTTGTAGATGATATCCTGGTTTTCATCAATGGCAGTATTGGGGACATTAGTATCATCAAAGCAAATTTCTCCCTTTTCCAAGCGGCAACAGGTATGATCATAAATGATAGCAAGTCCACATTAACAGCAGTTGAATGTACTCCGCATGAGATCTATTTTTCTCTGTAGCATTTCCATTTCACTCAGCTGCAATTATCTGATGGCTTAAAATATCTGGGTTACAAGTTGAAGCCACTTGGCTACAAAATCGTTGACTGGACTTGGCTCATCTCCAAGATGGAGAAAAGACTTAATACCTAGTACCTCAAATACCTCTCGCAAGTGTCCTAGAGGCCACTCCTGTATATTGGATGTCCCTGGCTTGGATTCCCAGAGGCATTCTCACTAGAATACAATCCCTTTGCTGCAGATTTCTTTGGCAAGGGAACAAACAGGGCAGGATTTTTGCATGGGTCAGGTGGGAGGCTCTGAACCTACCAAAAAATGGGGGGTTAGGGCCTAAAAAAGTTAGAAGATTTCTCATTAGCACTTGCTGCAAAACTTGGTTGGAAATTAGTATCAGCAGACAGCCTTTGGACAAGGGTTACATATGCCAAATATATTGCTCTGATGCACATCATGGACTGGATTAGAAGAACTCACCTAAGTACCACGGGCATCTCTATTATCTGGAAGGCCGTCCTAAAAGCTTTGAACCCTATCAGAGAGGGCCTCACTTGGAGAATTCGATCTGGGCGCACTGTTCGCATCGGCCTTGATCCATGGGTGGGATGTGGGGACATGCACCGCCTACCTATGGATCTCATACAGTATCTTCAGCAACATAACATTTCTTATATTGCACAAATTGCAGACTCGGAGAACACCTCTTTCCTCCAACAGGCCTGGAAAACTGCTCATCATTTAAACATTCCTCCTATTTGGACACAGTACTGGGAGGACTACACTCAGGCCCTCACTGATGCCCACATCCGTATCCTTGAAGGTGACGATGAGATTATATGGGCTCTTTCAAAAAATGGAAGGTACTCGCCAAAAGAAGGATATTTGACTTTGTCGGCACCAAGGAAGCCTCTGATGCTTGTCGACTGGTGGAGACATCTCTGGAAGCTTAAGGCTCCTCCCAGAACTAGACTTTTAATGTGGACCATCCTACGAAACAAAATCCCAACTGGTGAAAACCTCCTCAAACGAGCACATTATGGTCCCCATTGGTGCAGCTTTTGCAAGAAGGAAAATGAATCCACTTCCCACCTATTTCTGGAATGTACAGCTATTTGTAACCTGTGGAAGCTTATCCTCCCTCCCATCGCCCCTTCTGCAAATTGGGTTGGCAATACTATTCTTGCGGCCTGGCAGTCCTGGTACAACACTTCATCATCGCAAAAGCTTCAGAACCTCCCCCTTCTGATTTGCTGGACTATCTGGATTTCCAGAAACCGTATAATTTTTCAGGACACAGTGCCGAACTGGGTTGTACTGGTGGCCAAAGTCAAGGCCGATTTCTCCCTCATTCTGGATGATCCTCCCCCACGTAATACCCGCATTCCCACTCCTATTCAAATAGACTACAACAAACCTTGGGCTTACTTTGACGGTGCAGCACAAGAGCAAGGCTGTGGGGGGGGGGGGGGGGGGTCCTATACTTCATATAAACCATCATCATTCTTATAGCATGCTCATAGGTTTCCGAAGATGCACTAACAATTCAGCTGAGCTCCTTGCCGCAAAACATCTCATTCATTTCGCTTTGGAGAAAAACTGCAGAGATCTACAATTATTTGGGGACTCAAAAATTATTTGTGACTGGCTGAACAAGAAATCTAGATGTTCTACTTTTGCATTAAATCACATCTTGGAAGAAACTTTGAGATTGATTTCATCTTTTGACACCTTTACATGCTCACATATTTACAGGGAGCAGAACGGAGCTGCTGACAGCCTATCCAAAGAGGCTACACTCGGGGAGCCGGGCATCTGGTTGATTAGAGAGCACCATGGGGAAGCTTTCTTCCAATATTATCATCAGCCATTCATGGATCTACAAGTTTAATTCATGTTTTTTGTTTTAGTTATGTTTTGATCAGGCACATACCTTTTTTGTATGTATATATTGACACTGAACATGGTAACAGTATGATTATTATATGGCTTACAATTTTTTGTTTATTATTGTTGCCCCCTGCATGGATCAAAGGCAACAATATTGTTTATACATGACATGATCATGCACTGCATATGCACCAGCATCTACAGAATGTAATTTCCTTTTTTAATGAAATTATGATTTTTCCTTATGGGAAAAAAATGCATCTAGATAAAATTAACTTTAATTTTGAAATTGTTGTGGTTTCTACAACACCCTCCAAAATTTTGGCCATATTTGAATTCTAGAGCCTACCTGTCATCATGTGAAGTGTCATTTTTGGTCAAGTGTCATTTTATGTTTTTGTACATGTTTCAAGTGTCCATGTCCCTTCCTAAGTGTTCTCCTACTGTCAAGAACATTTATCGCACACTTTGGAGCCATAACGCATTTTCTAGTCATAAAATGACACTTCTGTGTTGAATCTGCTCATTCTTTGTTTGTTGCACTTGGAGAATGTTTGTAAACTGGCGTTTTGAGGCATATTTCTTAGTTTTGGGTCTTGTGTGAGTTGTATTGATGAGTTGAGATGTATAACGCTTGATATTGCTCCTAACTCATTGTGTTTTTCCATGTTTTACCCTTCCATACTTAGTCATTTTTTTAACCTTGCAACTCCTCCTTTGGGCTAGGAAGAGTGCCTTGAACCATTATGAGACTCTTCTCTCTCTCCTATGCACTACACAATTCTAGTCAGAAAGACCCCTTTTCTCGTTGCTTACTCTTCCTCCCTGTTCCAGTCCTCCCTCTAGCTCGCATTGTATCACATTGTGCACTTTTAGTGGGTAGTGATTCCCCTCCTTGTGCCTTAGAACTATGCCCTGTGCCCTCCTTTTTTCCTTCGCCTTCCTCCCTAGTGCATGGTGCAGTCCTAGTGAATAGGCCCTGCAGCCTTACCTCTTGGAACTACACCACACGCTCACCTTTCTTCCTCCTCTTCTAGATTTTCACATGGCTTAGTCTAAATGAGAATCACCTACCTCCCTATCTCTTACAAGTGTTATTTTCACCTAGAAGGCCCCTATTTCTCTCCCTTATGCATTGTTGATCCATAGTCGATACATTGCATGAATCATCATAGAGTCGGATATTGTTGAGATAATGTTTTCTTTCCATGAGTGATCTATGCATGTAGGTGTTCTCAGTAAGAATGGAAAAAAGTGTTTGAGGAGATATATCAAGAGAAGTTGTCCAAGGAGGAATTTTGAAGACAAAGGAACGAAGGCACAATATTGTGACAGTCAAAGGAATGATGGAAAGTGACAATCAAAGTGACCCATGCAGAATCCATAATATCTCTAGACCCTTTGGATGGTAAAAGGCAACTAGCATGCAAGATATATTACAAGTATTGAATACATAGTTTCAATGTCATCACTTCACCAAGAACTTCATGTTACAAGTCACTGGGTTCCCAGTCATCAATGTAAATGACATTCCTTGCTATAGTCACATGATGATGTGGCAAATGATGATGTAATTTTGGAAAATAATGTAGATTTAAATATGTGGAATTCCAAGAGTCACATATGAACAAAAGAGTCATCAGAAAAAGTCCAAAACTCTTGTGGAAGTCCAACAGTCATGTTAGAAGACCAAGAGTCATGAGGGTAGTTCAAGAGTCATGGGGATATGAAAGGCCATTCTTCTTGTTATAAAAGAGGCCTCATTACTCAAGAAAAATACTTTTCACCTTGGCTTCTCCAACTAGGCATTAGAGAGAAGATCATACTTTTGAGGAGCAAGTAGTGGCTTAATGCTCCACTATTGGAGTTAGTGGTGTCTCATTGTGACCATGTATCTTGGAAATTTCTCTTAATAATTTGAAGCTCATTGAGCCAACACACTTTCATGCATGTATCATGAATATTGTAAGACTACTCTTTAGATGTTTACAGTATGTGTTTATTCTCTCATGTGCTAAAGAAATTGAACTATTTCATTGGCTTTGGTTCTTATCTTGTTGAATGTGTGTTGTTATTGTTTTAATGATTGTTGTGTCTATGTGGAATATTTCGCTATATTCTTGATGATTATTCATATGTATGTGTGCATGTCTTTATTATAATAGTACTACTACTTTTCTTCTAAAAAATAACTTTCTTTCCCTCTCAGTGAAAGAACCTTGATACATATTGCAATTGAACATTTCACAAGGCTTACTTGTTCATTCGAAAGTACATGTGTGTTTCTCTCTTACTGCTAAATATTGCAACCAAGGAAAATGTTTAAGAACATGGTAGTCGGTCCCATATTCTGGATGGGACTCCTATACCAAATGATGTGAAATCAACTGGGAATTCATTTCAGGGAGACCCCCTATGTGTTGGCGGTTTCCAACACCATCAACATTCTGGTGCTAGAAGGAGGGTCACCTTTTTATGGCTGACAATTCACCACATTCTAACAAATAACCTTTCATGCAAGGCAGTAATAGTCTGAGTTCAACTCCAACTCACATTCCTGAGACCAGATAGTCCTCTCATCTAAGTTTGGAATGTGATTTTGAATTCAGTTTGCAAGAGCTCTTGGATTACTTCTTGTCATTGTTATCCTTCCTCATAAGCCAATAAAGAAAGAGACAACTCACCATGGCATATTGGTTTCTTCAATGGAAGATTTGGTTATTGTAACCCTTGAAGAGTTAGCTAATCCTACTGGAGGAATACATCAGCAATGTGATTTTCCACCTACTGAGGAATATAAAGATGGTGACAGGGAATATTTTTTATTTTCTGATGAAGAGCGGCTGAGATAAGAAGAACATCCTAATAATAATGAATATTTGAACGATGAAGGGGGAGACTCTTCAGAATCAAAGAGTGAAGAGGAAGAAGACAATTAAGGAATGGTTGATGACCAATTAGCCTTCGACCTAATTCAATACATAATAGGAGGGAGTTAAAACAACTATTCTTAGAAAAAATTGTTGATGATAAAACTATGGCCATGTTAATAAAGGGATTCAGGAATATTCAGATGGGGGAAAAGGAAAAGGTTAAATATTTTAATCAAATATTTACGTTTGTTTTGATTAAATTCCCCACTAATGTTCAACCACATGATTCCACTACAAAATATTATTACACCTCTACCTTGCCTACTAACATTTCAATTTTTGTCAAGCACACTGCGAAAGAAACTTTAGCTCTTAATTGCAAAATCAATTGTTGTTGAAAAGGACTTTAGGTCTATTACGATTATCACTTATCAGGAAGATTCAAAAGACTCCAAATAAAATTCTAAGAGTTTCTAAGGCTCTTCTGCTAAAGCTAAAGAGAAATATCCATTTGATATGGACACCTTGATTAAATCTCTATATTTGTTAACCAATAAATTTTATGAACTTAAGAGGAAGTCAAGTGAGGATTCTACCAATAGCAAGTCTTTTAAGCCATTATTCATTAAGAATAATATTAACCAACCAAACAAATATGTACATAGTTGTAATGTTGTGTTTAATGTCAAAATCTTAGGCATGGATAAATTTTGTACTTTCCATCAGGAGAAGCACTTGGAGAAGACATGTCCACAATGGAACCTGTTGTAGCGGCTACAACCACCCTCCAAAATTTTTCCTTAGCTTGTTTTGGAGCCTCCCTACCAACCTTACACAACACTTTGTCTTTCTTTGTCAAGTACTCAAGCTTCAAGTGTTTTCCTCGCACAAAGGCAACTTGTCGATCACAGTTGATCCATTCCCTTCATAAGCTGTTCACCCAGACTTGGTCTAGCTGCAGGCTAAGCAACTTCCCCTTGAAAATTGTGCATTTTTGGAGGGAAACTAGCCTTCCCTCTAGGAATTGTGTAATCCTCTCTGACAGCCTGTTGGGCTCCAGGATTGCCCGATCATGCCAGCCAACCCTCCTAGCAGGATTTGAGAAAATTTTCCCAACTAAAGGTTGTTCAGCCCAAGATTTGCACAAATCTGGGCAGCTGTCAGTATCTCTACCCAGCAATTGCACAAACCTCCTCAGCAGTCAACCTAGCTCCCAGCCAGAAATGCGCATTTTTCTCCAACAGTCAAGCAGTATCTTGCATATGCAGCTGAGTTGACTAGTTCCCTCTGGGACTAATCAAAACAAACTTGCATGCATGGGATGTTTCTCCCAAGGCAAAATGCAAAGGCATCCATTTTTTCATGGATCTATGTTTAGCAGTTAGAGGTTTAAATGCAAGGAGCAATTTCTAAACCTACCACCAAGTTTCCCTTCCCCTAGATTCGTGGCATGAGCGTCACAACCTTGATGTTATCAAAACTCATCAACTGGACGTTGGAGAGCTCATTCCTCACATCAAACTTACAGCTCTAGCATCCCACATCACATCTAGGAGCAGTCAGCACATTCAGCTCAGCTGTTTTGGGGTAAGTCGGCTTCCCATGCCTTGTGCTACGTTTCTGTCTCTTTTTATGTTTCTCTTGTGGGGGTATTATTTTCTTTATTTCTTTCAATGCTTGTTGTCATTTACATATATACTAGCTTGTCCTAGCTCTGTTTCATTTTTCATTGTTATCTCACTGATGTCGCATGTAGGAAACCGTTTTGCACGGAAGTTCGCCCAACCGAAAAATTTCCTCACCCACATGCATATTTATTTGTGAAACTTTAATTCATGTTTGGCATGCACTATTAATCACTTCTGCTATCACTTAGTGTCACCATGCATTCACTTACTTACTTGCTTTCATTTTCCCGTCAGCGAGTCGGGCCAACCTTAGTCCGAGCTCTGTCTTCAACAAGGATGCTTTTCATAATCTGGGAAAGGAAAGCTCACCTTCCTCTCTAGAAATGTGCATTCCTACCTAGCACTAGCCTCCAGGAATTATTTACACATTGATGGAGGACAGTGGCTACTTATCCCAAGAAATTGCGCAAATATGTCCCTAGGCCAGCAGTCCTTCCCAGCTGGAATTGTGCATTGTGCAATCCCAACAGTCAGTAACCAAATTGGATTTTGCATTATGCAGTTCCAGTATTCAGTCAATCTCTCAATAGCCTAAACTGTGCCTTGTGCTGTCTTGGTAGTCGGTCTCCCAACCTCCCGGCCGAAATTGCACAACCTTCATGATCATTCACCGAGGTATGTTGCAAGTCAGTTCTCATGTTCATTTTGGGTTTCGACTGACATATTGCTTGCCATGAGTGTTTCCATGTCTCCAAGTATCACAGGTGTGCATATACCTCTCAACAACACAGGTACAATGATTTCGAGGAGAGCAAAAACGAATACATCGTTCAGAGCACACTTGGGGATGCAGTCGATCAAGTGTCTATGGACTTGCCTACCCATGAAGACATCAAGTTTCTCATAGACAAGGACATCAAGATATGACAACAGCAGCATCACAACGAGCAGCATCATGAACAACAACTAAAGACAACATACCAAATGCAGCGAATGCAAGAGGAGGGTTGTTGACAACACAGAGGCGGAACAAGGTTGCAAGCTCAAGGAAGTCCATTGATGATGAAAGAAAACTTAGAGACTCCAACTATGAAGTGACTGTGTGACATGAAGATCGCATGAAGGTAGAAGATGGAACAAAGTAGGAGTTTCATGTGTTGAAGCAACAACTCGGGAAGAACATGAAGCTGCACAGACAAACAAATGAGTTACAACAGGAACAGGAACAACACTGGGTGCAACATGCACTCACGGATGAAACTGCACCCATACAAGTTAAGGATCCATCCCAGCAGCTAACACAAAGTAGACATGGTGAGTAGTGTTGTTGATCGCATGCAAGGAATTCAGCAGCATGAATGTCATTCAGTGCACACATGCAATCCAACCCATTCAACACACTCATCAAGGCGAAGACGAGAAGCAAGTCCAACCGGGCCTAAACATGTACTTCGGCAAGTTGATGTGCATGACCACTAGCACACACTTGAAGATCAACATGGTCACTATGCATCAATGTGTTTCCGATTCAACCATACCCAAGAAGACCATGCACATGTTAGCAGATGAGTTGGATGAAGGGGTCAAACCAATGCACCAGTTGTAACGGAAGCAAGAGTTCGCTTTAGCAAGATGTCACCATGAGGTGCATGCACACCATCATAGATGACCAAGCTTGGCATCAACTCACCACCTTCACCATCACAAGCATGTCAAAGAGTTGGTCTCATCACAGCGGACCGAGTGTCAGTGATGTCTTGCAAGGCTTGCTCAAGCCATGTTGTCTCACATGAGTACATGTGCATTATAATATTGAGTCATGTCAAGTGTAAGTCAAGTGTCAATGGTTGGGTGTAATAGTCATAGAGTAGGTGAAGAGTCATGAGGGTAGTTGAACCATCAAAAAGGGGAATGTCAAGGGTCACCCCACCATTTTCTATAAATAGTCCCTCATAACTCATTGTATGGGATTTGGTCGGCCAAGCTTCTACTAAGACTACCTTGAGGAACGCTTGGATAGTCTTGTAATTCACCTTGGCTTCTCCACTGCATGGAGCTATTACATCTCTTTGGAGGAGCAGGCGGATGTGGTTGTAACATTCCACTGTTGGGACTAGCAGGTTTACATGGATGTATTGTATGGTTGTGACTTACACTTCTTTATATAATAAGAGCCAGCACATTTTCATGCATATGATGTTATTGTAGTTGGACTGCTTTGGTTTCCTTAATGATATTGTTGTTTAACTTACGTACTTTTGCATGAACTCATTTGTATGCAATTATATGAATCTTGTTGTTAATGTGTTGCATATGTTGTTAATGTTGTCACCATCTGTGTCGATTTCTCTATGAGACATCAAACAAACCTTTCACATGAACCTTGCTATAACAACCTTCACACTCGTCTCGGACTAATCCATGAGTGATGTTCATGTTATCTTACCTTGTATGATGTGACTATCGCATTCGAGTGAACTGCTCTGCCAGAAGTTGTGCATGTCCTTTGTGTTGTGCATTCCTAGCCAAGTTGGGAATCCCTTTCAACCTGGAACTCACCTTCACCTCCTTCTCCCTTTGAAGTGTTAGAACCTCTCATTATCCTAACATCATCTTCACAACCTCCATTAGGTAAAGAAGATTTTGCATCTCAATTATTGTCTAGAAAGACTCGAGACATTCTCATATTTGTAGTGAATGTTGTTAATTTGGATCCTCATACTCCTTGCCCCCCATTTATTTTGACTTTTGAAGTATTTAACTATAATCTCCATAATTGTCTCCTTGATTCTGGTGCATCTGCAAATGTCATGCATTTATCTATTTCCAGGAATATTAATGCTAAATGGGAAAAGACAAATGTCCAAATCATACAACTGGACAAATCATTGGTCTAGAAAATTGGTGAACTTAATAATGTTATCATTCGCTTGTCATCATACCATAGATTTCACCAATGCATCAATATTATTATTGTGGGAATCCCTGAAGCCTATGGTTTGATTTTGAGTAGAGACTAGTTTAGAAAACTACAAGGATATTTTTCTATAGAATAAACACATTTATAGCTTCCTTACAAGGGAAAAAACAATCAGATTCGAGTAGAAAGTGAACTTTACATGAAACATACCATGGTAGTGCTTGAGGGACAAACTAAGCCGATTAGGTTTTGACAAGCTATCTTTGGGAATTATTTTCCAGAGGTTGACCATGGATGTTATCAAGAGAATCCATCCCTTGTACCATCTAATATATAGTTGGAGCTCCTTCCTTGCAGTCCAACTAGTGCTAGTGAAATTTGTAACATACATGTACACAATACTAATGTAGGAACTAGCCCAGTAGCTTCTAACATCTGGACCTTATATTTTGATTGTTCTAAGACTCAGGACGGTTCCAAAGCTAGTTGTATCCTTATTTTCCCTCGAAATAAAAGGAATGTTTTATCATGTCGCTTGGGGTTTGAGTGCACAAACAATACTGCTAAATATGAAGAACTCTTATGGGATTAAATAAGGCCATAAACCTCGAAGTAGGATCGTTCAAGGTAACTTGTGATTCAAAGATTGTTACCCGTCAAGTACGAAATAAGATTCACTATGTTTCACCTAATTTGAAAAACTACAAATAAGAGGCATGGCATCTTATTTCATTCTTTAAAGCGTTTACCATTAATTTTGTTCCTAGAATTCGTAATGTTGTTGCAAATACATTAGCCAATGTACCTGCTAGAATGTCACCATAAAAATATGGATTTTCTATAGAGATTATTTATAATCCATATATGCCTAACAATGTAACTAACTTTCTTGTATTTAATGATGACCAGTATATACTGCACTTCATGACCAATGTGTATGTTTTCAAAGATGTGGCTATTGAAAAACATGAGCACGAGAAGGATTTCCAGGAAACAAATCAAGTATATAAAGGGAATCCAATGCCGAAAGGTATCATATCTCTTGAGAAATTATCTGACCTATAAAACCATTTCAGAGGACAAGTGAATACAAATATTAAGGGCTCAATGTTATTGCACGAACAAGTCAATTTGGGAATCGATGAAGATCTTAAATACGTGAACCTTAGTACACGTTTTTCTCCTCAAGAATGGAATCCTTTCAATCGTCTTTTCAAATAATATCAAGATGCATTTGCATGGATGTAACGATGATTTAAATATATATGATACACGCATCATCCATCGCGTGATTCCTATCAAGGAAGGGGTGAAGTCATTTCAACAAAAGCTAAGTCCATTATGATACTCAAACCCTGATTCAAAAGGGATTAAAAAGGTTGTTGGATGATTGAATCATTTTCAAATTTTGTCACTCCGCATGGGTTTCGAACCTTGTTCTTGTTAGGAAAAATTCCAGCGAAATATGCTTGTGTGTTGATTTTCATAGCCTCAATTGGGCTTAAAATGAGGATAACTAGCATGTGCCATCTCTGGAGCAAATACTCCAGATGGTACCTGGGTCATAAGTTTTCTCTCTAATGGATAGATTCTCTAGATATAATCAAGTTATGGCATCATAATAAGATAGATTGAAAACTGCTATGGGGTAAAATGCACGGGATGAAAACTACCCTCGAAAGTCTTCCCAGGACCTTCGACAGACCGTAAGGTTATCTGCAAAAGCTGCCTGTCACACACATGTTCATCTATCAGACATATATTGACAGGATATGGAAAGAGGATCACCTTTGGTTCTTTCTAGATTCGCTTGGGGATCTCCGTGCGGTAAGAAGAACTCCTCCTAACTGGCTCCAAGATGATTCCTACACAAAAGAACAAGAAAAACAATCATAGAATATACTTCTAACAATTAATGTAAGAATCTGTAACAAACATGTATAAATGTATAACTTATCTACTCAACACAACAAGCATCAGAATGAACAAATAAATTCACAATATCACCAACGCTTTAGAGTAGGGAACACAACTGCAGTCCTATATTCAGAATGGAAGAGTGATTACAACAACCCATTGTATCAACCTTCCTTACCCCTTCTTCCTCTCTCTCTCTCCTTCTTTCAGCTAGCTCCTTCAAGGATATGATAGTTCACAACAGCTCTATGAGCTATCCTTCCAAATTCTCTGATCCCTTTTGCAATGGCCCTCTCGTTGCTCATATAGAAATCGAATTAGGGCTGCCAAGCTCCACCTGTAGTTCATTTGGGAAAAAACCATGAACCTGCCTTGCTTACAAGCTTTTTCCCATTTTCCTTTATTCTCAAAATAGAATTTCTCCAAATATCTTGATTTTTGGAGTTTCCCTGCTTTTCTTGTACAAATTTAGGGAAATAATATCTAGATATTTAATGGCAGATTCGTTGGCATAACCACTTGAACATCACTTAAGTTCACTAATGCTCCCCCTGGTCTAACAACAAGAGTTAGCAGGGTGAATAATGCTCCTTTATACTTGTAAACAAGATTTATAAAGCAGGCAGTCAGTGTATGGAGAGCGTTAGTGTGGATTCTGGGCCTACAATTGTGATCATTGCTTCAGCCATCATGTCTTTCTCCTTTGAGTTAATTAGGAGGTCAATTTATCCTATAACATATGCCCCTAAAGTATGAGATCAGAGGCAGAGACGATGGCCAAAATACTTTATGAAAAAACATTGTAATTTGCTGTCAAAATCTTTGTAGAGAGAAAGAGAAGTTTCGGGCGGCAAGGAAAACCTGATACAACAAATATACATATATATGAACTGCTAAAATCATGTCTTGAGTCAGGCATTCCCATGCTCAGTAGCTATGTCAGAGTAACTTTCTCCTTAGAGATATAACAATGCTGGCCGCCAATATGGCATAGGGCGGATCCAGTGTCATAATAGATTATCCTGAAATGGCTATCTTCAAAGAACAATATCGCAGCTTCGGAGAGGAAACAAGGCTGAATGATGCAAGCCTCTACCCAACGGCTTGATTCCCGCTTCACCAAACAGCATAGATCGGTACATGTGATAAAATGAGTTAACATCAAACATGCACAAAATCATCTAATTACTAGCCAATAATGGAGACTGTTAACAGATGCAAGGAAGGCTGCTGATAATGGTGATGGTCTCAAAGATGCACAGTGCAAACTAGCGAGTGTGAAAGATTTTTTGTCGTCGAACACTCGTAGAATCACTTAACCAGGAGCCAATGATGAAAACCCGTGATCAAGCACAACGTAACCTGCCACTAATGTCTGTCAGCACCAAGGGACTAAATGCGTTTCTGGGTTATCTTCCTAGATAGAGTGTTGAAGTCGATAGGAAGGAACCTGTCAAAAGGTAGGTAATGACATCTCCCACATCAGTCGACACGAAACCGGAAAAGGATGATTTTGTTTTTTGAAGAATATTTTGAGCTTTTGGGTCGAAACAACGGAGGGCATGATGAAAGGATATGTAGGTTCAGTTGATCGAGGGAACAAGTAGGGACCCTTGAACAATAGAAGGCATGACAACGGTTTTAACTAGACAACACTAGACTCATGAACACTACAGAGTGTTTAAGATACGGAGATGCTATGGCATCAGGGTATATAGGCTAAAAACTCATAGGTTGGTAGGGTTCATATTGAGAGGCTACCAAAATGACAGTTTATCTGAGGGAGTGCCATGTTCAAGGGAATGAATGCTGCCAAATCACGCTTCTAGATATAGTATACAGTTGTATTGTCCACTTTTCCCCTTCTGATTTTTTAATGAGTCCAGACGAGTAAACTCATCGATCTTTTCATGTTTAGAGAGTCTGAAAAGGATCGCAAAAAGAACAACTCTTTGCCCTATCTGATTAGTTTAATGAGTCCAGACAGGCAAACTCATCGATTTTTTCATCTTTTAAGAGTCTGAAAAGTATCATAAAAATAACGACTCTATATCTTGTCTGTGTATTTAAAGAGTCCAGACTAGACAACTCAACGATCTTTTCATCTTTAGAGAGTCTGAAAAGATCGTAAAGAGAGACACCATGGTGGTCCCTTTGTCATAATTGTTAACCGGGTGCGACAAAAAGTTAATAGTATACCCGTATCAGTTACTTTTCTGTATTTAATCTATTGTACCCGGATAAAGAGAAACCTTTTTCCAATAGATGTCGACCTCATTTTTTTATGAGTACGAGGTGGCGGACTAAACTCATGTTTTTTCGTGACACTTTAACGAGCTTAGTAACAAAAACTCAAGATTTTTCATTTTTTAACGAGCTTGAAAAAAGTACCTGAAAGAATGCTCGGGTCATCTTTAGCATGTTTAATGAGCAACAAGACACAGCTCGTGATTTTTTCAGTTTAAAGAGCGAGAAAAAAGTGCCTAAAAAGGATGCTTCGTTGGTCTTTTTCAGTTTTTGAGCTGGAACAAGATCAAAAAAGAGGTGCTCAGAGCATCGTTTGCATATATTTAACGAGTGCAAATGATGAAAAACTCAGGGATGTTTGTATTTTTTAAAGAGCGATAAAATATCTCAAAAAAGTGCTTCACATATTGTGGTATGGATGTTTAACAAGTCCTACTACAAAAACTCAGAGATGTTTATATATTTTTTAAAGAGCGATAAAATGTCTCCAAAAGTGCTCTGTCTATCGTTGCATAGATTTAACGAGCGCAAGGACAAAAGCTCAGGGATGTTTATATTTTTTAAAAATCAATAAAATATCCCTAACAGTGCTCTATCCATCGTTGCATAGATTTAACAAGCACAACGACAAAAACTGAGGGATGTTTGTATTTTTTAAAGAGCAATAAAATATCCGTAATAGTGCTCTATCCATCTTTGTAGTAGTTTAACGAGCCCAAAGAAGAATAATCGAGGTTTTTCGGATTAATGAGCAAGAAAAATACCATAAAAAGAATGCTCGATATTTCTCTATCTCATGCTTGACATTAGAAGGGTCTATGCCATGCATTTCCTCACAAGACCAAGGAAAAACATCGTGGAGGTCCCTAAACGGGTAGGTGAAGCTCACAATTTCCGGATTGTGATTGGCTCCACTTTGTATGTTTTCCACGATGCCTGTCATGACAAAAATGTCGGGGAGAAATGTTTGTGAATATTGCCCCTGTTTCCTTCCGAGTCCAAAATTTGGATAGTCGTATACGGTGAGGAAACAGTTTCATGTGCATCAGGTGATAGGATTTGAAGAGGCATGTCCGAATCAGATATCGAAACATGATGGTGTGAATCCTCCCAAGGTTGCTCTTCTAACCTCGTGATCTCTCTAATAGCTTCATCCTTAGGTAGGACTTGATTGAGTGGATCGAAAGAAGGAGCGGTTATGGGAGGGGAAGTGGTACCGTTGGCCAAAACCATAGCGACCGGAGATTCGGATGCAATTTGAATGGCTTCACAGGCCAATTCAGCTGGTGACAGTAACATTTGTTCTCTGTATGTGTCAATGTCTGAAGGAGCCGGAAGGATCCATGGATCGGTCTGTTCATGAGGAATAGATGAAAGCATGTTGACCATCTATGGAACCTTGGGCAACTGAAGAGGGAAACAACCCATGAGGGAAGAAGCCTTCAGTAGACCAGTACTGATACTAACGTAAGAGTCAGTTCCACCTCCTACTAGGGGTACGAAGCGACTTGGTAATGGTGAATAATCAAGGGTGAAGAAAGACAACTGATCCACTGTAATAACCTTTCCATCCAATGGAAATTGGATGATGCAAAAGAGAGTAGATATGACGGCCGTCACAGCATATGTCCAATTGTGACCCAACAATAGATTATATTCAAGTTTCTTGTCCACGACTTCTATATCCACCGTTACTGTTTTCCCAGCCAAAGTGATGGGAAAACCAGCTAAGTATCCTTTTGGTATAAAGGTGTGGCCGTCGAAACCTTTAAGGGAATTCGACGGTGGGAAAAGGGTTGGGGAACCCAAGGTGAGCCAAAATGAAGCTGACATGACACAGGTTGAAGCACCTTCGTCGATGACATTTCGGTGTATACCTTTACCTTTCGAAGTGATATGCACCTGAAATGCAAGCTGGTGGGAAAGGGGAGGTTTACACTTGTCCATGTCAAAAATGGCAAGCATGGAATCCGCAGGGTCAATACCCCCGATAGCCGAAAGAAAAGCTTTCCTTTGGCTGGGCATGTTTGTAATACTTTGAGCGCTGACATGGTTGACGGTGCTTGCGCCAAATCCTCTACGATGTTGTAGTGTTGGGCGGCACGTGCAGATGTGTTGTGCATTGTGCATCGAAGTGCCCCCTTGGGGGATCGAATTACAAAGTCCTCAACTGGCCTTTCGATTCGAAAATCGTTGGGCAACAATGGGTTTTGGCTTGTGGATAAATCTGCTACCGAAGCGACAGGAGCTTCATAAGATTTGGCTCTTGTGGTTAGTTCTACCGTTTCAAATGTGTAAACAGTAGAACTTCCTTCACCAGCTGAAGGTTGTTGCGAACCATCGCTGCCCCCTGACGTGGGTGGCGGTTGGTTGGCAACGAGATGTTGCTACATGTGATTAGGAAAAGGATTTCTAAGGACCGTAGGTATCTTACCAGAATCTTTCTTGGTAATATAATCTGTGCATTCTTGAAGACGTGGACAACGCCAGGTTACATGATCTTCGAGATAGATCTTGCACGAATAGTTGGTGCCGTTATCCTTTTCTGCATCAGTAGACGCAGTGGCCTTCTGTTTCGTGTTGGGTTGTTTAGATGATTGCTCCTTAGAAGGAGCAGCCTTGTTCTGTTTCTTCTTGTTCTTGCTACTGGATTTTTGTGTAGACTGCACAGAGTTAATCGCAGTGGCAGGAAGAGTAGTAGTTTTAGTAGAGGGGTCCACTGCCAACTTGGCAACAGACCCACTAAGTTGTTTTACAGTGACCCCGAAGGTTGTGCCGACGATCCCGTCAGCATGTCCTCCAGGGTGCTGAGTGGTGGGAGGATCGGGGTTACTAGGAGCATAGGGGATAATGTCATAGAGAGTGCCAGACTATGAATAGATCAAATCTAAGTGTTGG
The DNA here is from genome assembly GCA_031772625.1 of Pinus tabuliformis. Lineage (NCBI taxonomy): Eukaryota > Viridiplantae > Streptophyta > Pinopsida > Pinales > Pinaceae > Pinus > Pinus tabuliformis. The sequence continues at coordinate 706,563,227 of CM062806.1, read as the reverse complement.
GCACGACGTATTGATTGGTCCTCTGTGACCGCACCACCTAGAGCGACATCTCTAGCGATTTGTGGGAGTAGCGACTTACAAAACCAGTCTGTTAAGAGAAAATCAGGGATGGGAGCTTTGTCTAACCTTCGCCTACGTCTCCATTCATGGATATGATCGAAGATGTGGGTGGTGATATCCTAACGAAACGAAGTAAGGAGCTCTGTCCCTGTCTCATAATGGATGGGTAACTAAAAGTGCTTTAGGAACTCCATCGCTAAAGCGTCAAAGGTATTCAGTGACGCATGTGGTAACTCAATATACCACTTTGCAGCATTGCCAGTGAGGGTGCGAGGAAAAAGACGTAACCAGACACTGTCATCCACCATAGAGTTAGAAACACACCATAGATGGTAGGTGGTGATGTGAGTGCCCGAATCCTCCCCTTGTTTTTCTTCGAACTTAGGAATGTTTGTCGGTATTTTATGTGGGATCGGCACCCATTATAAGTTGTGGTAGATGGGGTCGTTTGTCAACTTGTATAAGTTGGGGATATCCAATGTTGCCAAAAAAGGCAAATTGTTGGGTGCCCCCGACTTAGACCATGGTGTTGACAGGTGACCTGAGGAGCTCTGTGCTCCTCCCATCGTTTGGTTAGTACATACCATTTCCGTGCACTCTTTAGATATAAATAAAAAAGAAATAACAAAAGTCATCAAGCAAGCCAAAAACAATCAATGGCACCAACGCGATCAACGATCAAGCAAGCCAGAAACAATCAAGAAAGCTCAATGGCACCAACGTGACCAACGATCAAGCAATCTCAATGGAAAAAACGTCACCAACGATCAAGCAAGCCAGAGACCAACAAGCAATCTCAATGGCACCAACGATCAAGCAAGCCTTCAAAAAAAATCAAGAAAGAGAGAGCACGAAAGGTGTATGGAAGGGGCATATTGCACAACGGTAGAGCCTTAGTGTTGCATGGTTCGAGTCTTGCTATGTCCAACAAAAGAAAAGAAAGCAAGTGAGAAAGCAAGAGCCATCAGATTCCCCTCCTTCTGAGGTCCCCTCATTGTAGGGTTATTTGGCCTGGCATGGCTATGGTTTGAGCCATCCAGCTTCCCGCGGAAAAGAAAGTAACCCCTATTAGCCTGACCTCTCCACGGAGAGTAATGACTCTCCGGTTAGTGGACCGGTTGGTAGTGAGAGGGTGGATGGGAGACTGTGAAATTTTTGATCCCAATCGTCGGGCTTCTCTGACTTATGATTCATTCAGTAAGTCTTTAGAGAGGGTGGGTTTCCAAACCCACAGGGTAAGGCCACAGGGATTCCATCCAGGGTATGGCAACAGGAAGTGGCCAATCACGTGAACTGAGCTTACCTCAGTTAGCTTGATAGGGTTAGTTTCTAGAGCCGTCTTTTGGGGGGCTACGCGAATTGGGTAGAAATCACCCAAGAAGTAGGTACTAACCTCACGTAGCTATGACCTCGGTGGTAGCTAGATAAGGGACGGGTGCTCAAGAACCCAATTGGAGGGTCTATTTAGTAGAGTTCGTTCGGTTGCCGTAGAGTTCACTCGATTGTCGTAGAGTTTTTTTAGAAGGTTGCGTCACTTTAGGATGTGACGCTAGGCCTTCAATCACCAAATAGATGGGATGCTAGCGAGAGACCCATAAGTCCCACTAGAGATGAGCTGCTAGCGAGTAGGGTTTCTAGAAAGTAAGAGTAGGGAGGCTAGCGTGATACCTACACCCCACCAAATAAATCAGACTTGAAGACAATCACAATCAAGTCTTTCAGCCCACTTCAATTAGCAGTAAGTAGGGTAGTAAGCATCAGAGTAGGCAGGTGCAGTAAGCGAGGCCTTCAAGTTTCTAGCAACATCAGAGCAGTCAGTGGGTCAGTAGGCTACAGGCAGACCAATGACGGGTTTGGTTCTCTTTTGTTTTTTTCTTAAAAAGAGAACCAAACGCCTTCACCAAAACAAGGTAGAGCAAGCGGAGCAGTAAGCAGTAAGCAGGGCAGGCCGGCAATACCCGAGCATTCAATGGCTGGATCAAGTGGCAGCAGTATCAGGCCTTCAATTTCGATGTGTATTCATCTTGCTTGAAGAGCATGAAATTCTCTGAAATCAAGGTTTGGTTCTCTTTTGTTTTTCTTCTCGTATTTCGCACACTCTTTAGAAGAAGTTTTTCTTCACAAAAGAAAAAAAGAAAAAAGCCATAAAAGGAAAGAAAAAAAATCCAATCAAGGCAATAAGGCCAAATCAAGAAAAAAAGGCAAAGACACCAATAAACCAGTGGCACCAAAGAGGATCGGCAACGGGACAACCACTACCAAAAGTAGGAGGCTAGGAGACCGTGCCTGGTAACCCCTGTTGGCCCACTTTAACGGGTGGTAACCTGTTGCTACAGCAAGGCTGCCTTGATTCCTAACCAAATGAAGGATAGCCTCAGCAGTGAGGTTGAGAGTCATGTCTGCCCCTCAGGCCCACTCATTCGTAACAATGGGTGGTACCATTCTGGTGAGGAAAGCAGAGAATCACCTTAGCTCCCTAACATCATCCCTGAATCTGTTGGTATCCGTTAATCTGTTGGTATCTGACGCCTAACCTGTGATGGTATCCTATTGAGGATGGTTCATCTTGGTTCCAATAGATTCACGAATGATGTTAGGGAGCCAAGGTGATTCTCTGCTTGCCTCAATGGGTGGTTTACCATAAGATCCAAGAGAAAATATTGTGGGCCTAATGAGTAGACATGACTGTCAACCTCACTGCTGAGGTTGTCCTTCATTTGATTAGGGAGCAAGGCAGCCTTACTGGAGCTATAAGTTTACCACCCATATATCCTACAAGTGGGCCAACAGGGGCTGCCATGGGCTTTCTCCCAGCCTCCTACTTTTATTAGTGGTGGTCTCGTTGCCAAGATGTCTCCCCACCTCCTAGTTTTGGTAGTGGTTGACCCGTTATTGATCCTCCTTTGGTGCCACTGATTTGTTAGTGTCCTTGAATTTTTTTCTTGATTGGCCTCTTGCATTTTATGGCTTTTTTTCTTTTTTCTTTTTTTCTTTTTGTGAAGAAAAACTTCTTCTAAAGAGTGCGCAGAATACGTAGTGTAACAATTGCTTTGCGGTACGGTGTTGTAGATGGGATGGCCATGGGGATTTTGATACTGGGGTATGGAGTTTCCCCCAGTATAAGCGGTGCCCCCTTGACTCATCTGAGCTTGTGAGTAGGGTGCCCCCATGGTTTGGGTGGGTATCCCTTGTGGATTCCCAACCGACACAGAACTAACTGTATGGATTTGATTGACAGAGGGTACACTCATGTTAATCAGCGATTGTCCATGCATGCCTGAGAATGGAGGGGGGACTGTGACATTCCCCGCCACCATGTGCATATTGAGAACCGCCCCAGATGTTTGAATCTGGGGGTTATAACTGTACATTGGCGGCTGACCTTGGTTTTGGTAAACTGGGACTGCGCCCATACCCCCACATTGAGTGTTATATGGAGCACTATATGTGGCACTAGTCGAAGGTATGCTTTGTGGCACCATAGGAGTGGAACCTGGCATCTGTTGGGTTCCACCTATAGAGGGTGTTATGTGAGTTGCAGTACCTAGGACGAACAGGATTGCGGGGTTCCACATTACCGGTGTTGTAATGACCATCGATTGGGGAGGTGGTAGAGGACCAACAGTGTCTCTACAATTCCACGACCATTGAGGTGTCGACTAGATAGATGGGAAAGTTCCACCTACTGAAGAAGAAAGTACTGGTATTGCGGGAGTAACTACAGGGTCCGACAGATCTGTAAGAGGAGTGTTAAAATGAGGAAGAAATCCTTTCGTAAAGAAATCCTCTGGCAAATCAGAATCGTCGGTTGTCCACATAGACCCCGTGTGCGATTTAGGAGACTGATTCCTCAAAGATGAGGAATCCGAGTCAGTGGAACTCGGCGGATCCTCCACAATAAGTGGAGGAAGTCCTAACAATCGTCTGGATTGACGATGAGGGCCAGATGTAGCCACAATGACTGTTAAGTTTTATGAGATAAATTTTAAGGTGATATTCTTTAAGTCTCAAAAGTGATAGCACTCAGGTACCTAAAAAGAAAAAATACACTAAAAATGACAATCAACAAACAAAGTGAAATTACCTCGTCTGATAAACACCGATTACTAGAGATGAAACCCAGTCTCTCAATGAGTAATAGAGAAGGATGGCCAAATGTATGGTTACGGTTACTTTTGAGCTTCGCCTGAACCTCAAATTGAGGGGCCAAGTACTCTCGTGAAGACGAGCACCCTCCCAAATAATGAAGACAAAGTAGATCCGTCTGTTTGAGATACTAGGACAGCCCATCCCAGTCACCTTAGGTAAGTACCTAGAAGTATTGGCCACTAGAGATACCTCAAATCACAGACATTACCAGGGGGGACATAGTGGTAGACAACATGCTATGTGGGTAGGATACCTGAGTCCCTGACTCAGTTTCGAAATCCCCAAAGGGACCCCCGATACACAGAATGCCCAAAGGAGTTGTAAGATAAGGCGGGCTACCTTCAATCACAATCCGATGTTGTCTCGTATTTCACTCCTTTGAGAGTGGAGTGGTCCTGATAATATGAGTGCAGAAGGATTTTTCACTCGTTAACGACACTAGTTTTGATTTTCAATCTTGGGTAGCTGACTCACTCTCTTATCCCAAGGTCCTAATCTATCTAACGTTGGTTTTCTCTAAAAAGAGTATCTGATTGATTTTAGTGTAAATTTTAGTGTACTTTCTTATTTGTCTTCGGAGGGGGTGTTGACGTATGAATATGATGAGACTCTCAACTCAATAAACCGTGCAGAACAATGCTTTAAAAAAAAATTCAATTTCTTATGCAGAAAAGTCTTATTCTACACATGTACTATTTCACATATTCACGTATTTGTCAGTGCATCTAAAGTCATTCAAGACTTTGCATAACCTAAAGTTCCTTTTCTCAATATTCCCTAACAACTATTGAACCAAAAAAAATCAGCCTAAACTATTTTGACAGAAGGAGATGTACAGTTTATCAGCTTTTCTTTCAACAGAAATTTCTTTTATGAGAGAAAAACTAAAGCATTTTCTTAAAAAATAAATTTTAAGACACCAAATTTGTTAGCATGATACTGTTACAGATCTTAATTTAGCCCTTGGGACAAGTTCCCCACCCCCCCCCTTTCGGTCCACAAAATCTCTTAAAATACCTGGAAATGGGAGACTAACGCTTTGTCTGTGTGTAAACAGAGCTTTAGCTTGGCCACTAACGCACCTTGTGCACAGTCAAAGAGCTTTATAAAGATTTGTGTAGACCAGCAACCTGCGTTAGTGAGGGAAAGAGCTCAAAAAGTGGGCTTTTGGGATCAGAAAAGGATATGAAGAAGTGGGAAGCTCATAGAAGAGAGAAGAGATCTGAGAGGAGTCCGGATAACCGGGAACTAAATGTATAGTCCCCAGTGGAGTCACCAATTTTGCTATGGGGTAAAATGCACAGGATGAAAACTACCCTCGAAAGTCTTCCCAGGACCTTCAATAGACCGTAAGGTTATCTGCAAAAGCTACCTGTTACACACATGTTCATCTATCAGACATATATTGACAGGATATGGAATGAGGATCACCTTTGGTTCTTTCTAGATTCGCTTGGGGATCTCCATGCGGTAAGAAGAAGTCCTCTTAACCGGCTCCAAGATGATTCCTACATAAAAGAACGAAGAAAACCAATCACAACATATACTTCTGACAATTAATGTAAGAATTCGTAACAAACATGTATAAATGTATAACTTATCTACTCAACACAACAAGCATCAGAATGAACAAATAAATTCACAATATCACCGACACTTTGGAGTAGGGAACACAACCGTAGTCCTATATTCAGAATGGAAGAGTGATTACAACAACCTGTTATATCAGCCTTCCTTACCCCTTCTTCCTCTCTCTCTATCCTTTCAGTTAGCTCCTTCAAGAATATGACAGTTCACAACAACTCTATGAGCTATCCTTCCAAATGCTCTGATCCCTTTTGCAATGGCCCTCTCGTTGCTTATATAGCAATCAAATTAGGTCTACCAAGCTCCACCTGTAGTTCATTTGGGCAAAAACCATGAACCTACCTTGTTTACAAGCTTTTTCCCATTTTCCTTTATTCTCATAATAGAATTTCTACAAATATCTTGTTTTTTGTAGTTTCCCTGCTTTTCTTGCACAAATTTAGGGAAATAATATCTAGATATTTAATGGCAGATTCATTGGCATAACCACTTGAACATCTCTTAAGTTCACTAACGCTTCCCCTGGTCTAACAACAAGAGTTAGCAGGGTGACTAACGCTCCTTTATGCTTGTAAACAAGATTTATAAAGCAGGCAGTAAGTGTATGGAGAGCGTTAGTGTGGATTCTAGGCCTGCAATTGTGATCATTGCTTCAGTCATCTTGTCTTTCTCCTCTGAGTTGATTAGGAGGTCAATTTGTCCTATAACAAAAACTACCTTCAGGACTAAGTGGGGAACTTTTTCCTCCAAGTGTATGCCATTGGGACTCATTAACGTTGGCACTACATTTCAATGGGCCATTGACATCAAATTTATTTTATTGATTGGATAGACTGTTGTCATCTACTTGAATGACATAACAATATTTTCTAAGAAAATATATTATCACATTCATCATCTAAAGTAGATTTTTAAGTAATGTCTCAAGTATGGGATTATCCAAAAAACAGAATCTTTGGTGTGTCTGAAGGTAACCTCTTAGGACATGTTATTTCTAAGAGAGGAATCAAGGTCGACCTTGAAATGGTCAAGACTATTTTTCAAATCCATTTTCCCATGAACCAGAATGAAATGCAATCCTTCTTGGGAAAAACCAATTTTCTTCAAAGGTTCATCTTGGATTATGCACAGATTGTTAAACCATTATAAGAGATTATAGAGAAGGATGCTACATTTATATTGAATAAGAGGTAAAAGGATGCATTTACCTAGATCAATCAATCCATTTCTAATGCCCAAACCTTATACAACCCAATTTTTGGCAAAGATTACCTATTTTACACCTTTTTTTCTAAAATTTCCATTGCAGTCATGTTTACTCAAAAATATGATCAAGGAAATAAGCAGACTATATCTTTCATGATCGTGGGTTTACAGGGATCAAAAATTAATTACCCTACCATTGATAAGAAAGCATACGTAGTATATAAAGAAGTCAAACAGTTTAGGCCATACCTCCTAAAAACTCACACTATTATCTATGTGCCTCATCCGACGATTAGATCACTTTTTTTACAATAGGAATTGGGTGAGAGGAGGGAAAACTAGATTATGTTCTTAAAATAATATGATATTGAATTAAAATGGGTTCTTACTATCAAAGGCCGCGGCCTCTATCGACTCACAGCAGAAGCAATGGATGCACCAGAAGAGGATTCTTCTAGGTGGGAATAAGAGATGGATATGTATAATGTTGAGCAAGTTTCTTCTACAAGTACAACACATCTTGGTATGTAGACATACGGAAATACTTAGAGAATGACACCTTGCCTTATCACATATCAACTAAACAGAAGAGTTCAATGCACCTAAAATCTTTTTCTTATCAACTTGTACATGGTGTGCTTTTTCAAAAGCACCACAATGGTGTCCTGCTTAGGTGTTTAGAGGCTCCAGATTCAGAGAGGGTACTAAAATACCTTCACGACGAACTAGCTGGTGGGCACTTCACATATGATACTACTACTCATAAGGTGATGAGGGTTGGTTACTATTGGCATACATTATTTAAGGATGTTCATGCCTATTCCCGAAATTTCCTAGTATGTCAAAGATGTGTTAGTTGTGATAAGAATTTAGCCACCCCATTGCTACCCATAGAAGTTGAGGAACCATTTCAACATGGGGATTGGACATTATTTTGAAATATTCCTTCGTTCATCCAACTAACACCAATACATCTTAATTGCAACTGATTATTTCACTCAGTGGACTTAAATAGTTCCCTTAAGACAAGCAAATGATTAGGAAGTCATCCAATTCCTTAGACAGAACATCATAACCAAGTACAACATTCCTACATCACTTTTCTTTTATAATGTAAATTAATTTTCCTTGTTAAATTTTTATGAGTTTTCATTAGAGAATGGGATTGTTTTAAATACTGCATCAAATTATTAGCCTGAAGGGAACATTTTGGTTGAGTCTACCAACAAGAATCTAATTTGTATTATCACAAAAATTGTTTATTCTAAGCAAAGGAACTGGCATAAAACCTTGGTGAATTCATTATGGGTTGACTGTGTCACTCCCAAACTCTCTCTGAAGACCTCCCCCTACTTATTTTTATACAGAAAATAATATGTCCTTCCTCCAAACATATACCTTCCAACCTTGTAGCTTTCTCAGGAGTCTCAAGGAAAACCATGTCTCCTTGTTCTGAATAACATAGATACCCTTCTTAAGCTACAAGAAGAAAGGCTCATAGCAGAAGAAAAAATTTCCTTACAACAGAACCAAAGAAAGAATTGGTTTGATAAACATCCACTGGAAACAAAGATTTCAGTGTGGGAGATCTAGTATTGAAGTGGGATAAAAAGGCAATAACACCAAGTTTCAGTCTTCGTGGATTGGACACTACACCATCTATGAAAATCTTGGCCACCATTATTATAGGTTTAAATCCTTCGACAGGAGGACTGACCCTTTTCCCATCAATGGTTAAGATCTTAACCATTACTTCCAGTAGCAACCATGGGTTGCATTCCTACCTTTATATAGTTGTCTTTCATTTCCTTGTCATGCTTTCCCATCATGTCACATTTTATTTACTTTGTTTCAATCAGTGTACATAAATAATACCTTATGTGAGAGTGGATGTGTGGCACAAAATAAAAATGTGGCAAAAATCAAAAGGGATTGTGACAACCACAACTATCTATTAAGTCTCCTTCTTTCTTTGGGTATAAGTGTTTTAGGTCAGGTAGTGTCCATATGGAAAATATGAATCATGTAGAATGGAAAATCTTGGTGGAACTATGATGCCCATACCTTTGGATCTCCATTTTTGACTTGGAATTTTACTCAATGGTGTGTTTATGTGTCAACTTAACTGAGTAGAGAAAGGAAAGGATAATATTCAAAATGAGCATATCAACATGAAACATTATATGAATCCCTTAGATAAGTAACAACCTCTCTTACAAGAAAAATAAGACAGGATCCCTATTCCACCTTCAAAATAAATATTTTATTTTGCACATTATTTTAGTAACTAAATAAAGAGGTGAAGAACAGAAAAGCTTCCTACATAGAGAGGTGAAGCAAGCAACTTCGTCGGGGTATTGAATACACATGCTAGTAGTGAAGCGATGCTTGTGATTCCTTGAGGTGACTTTATCGAGGTACTGAACAGGCTTTATAGTAGCAACACAGCACTAGGTGATATGCTTAGCATTTGATTATCATAATATTGGTACATTTATTATCGTTTCTAAATCAAAATAATCAAGTTTTGACATATTTTTTAATTTTTTTAAGTCAAGCGGGGAATAGGAAAATCCATGTGATAAACTGGGATAAGTAGGTTGATCCTTATGATGATTCAATGCTTCCTGAGGGGTTATACTCTATGTTGAAAGCGAGATCTAGACAGAGAAGCTAAATTTCATATAGTGTGTCACCAAGTTTTTTCGTTGCTATAATACCCTCCAAAATTTTGGATATATTTGAGTCATCAAGTGAAGTGTCACTTTTTGTCATCAAGTATTGATTTATGTTTTTGTACATGTTTCAAATGTCAATGATCCTTCCTAAGCGTCATCGGATTGGCAAGAATAGAAGAGCGCACTGCACACTTCTAGAGCCTACCAGTAACCCTCCTTATCAGTTAGAAATGTTCACTATTCCATTCTAGTCCTCCACTCTCTCTCATGTGCATTGTACAATTCTAGCCAACACGACCCCTTTCCTTACCTCTTAATCTTCCTCCCTGCACCAATCCTACCTTTGGCTCCTAGTGTAGTGCATTGTGCACTTTTAGTGGGTAGCGATGCCCCTCCTTGTGCCTCAAAATTTTTCCTAACACACTCCTTATGGCCCTGTCCTTCCTCCCTAGTGCATGGCACAATCCTAGTGAACAATCCTTGTAGCCTAGCCTCTTGGAATTTTTCCATGCACTCGTCTTCCTTCCTCCTCTTCCAAAGTTGTGTATGGCATAGTCTCAATGAGAAACACCTATCTCCCTGCCTCATGTAAGTGTGCTTTGCAAATCAAAGGCCCCTATTTCTCTCCCTTATGATTTTTTTATCCATATTCAGTACATTGCATGAATCATCATAGAGTAGCAGATGTTCATGATAAATTTTGCTTCTAATGAGCGATCTATACCAATAGGTGTTCTCAATAACCATGGAAACAAGTGTTTGAGGAAATTTCTTAAGAGAAGTTGTCCAAGGAGGAATTTTGAAGAAAAAGGCATAAAGGCCCCATATTGTGACAATCGAAGTAATGATGGAAAGTGACAATCAAAGTGACCCAAGAAGACTCCATAATCTCTTTAGACCGTTTGGAAGATAAAAGAAAACTACCATGCAAGATTTGTTACAAGTATTGAATACATAGTGGCAATGTCGTCACTTCTCAAAGAACTTCATGTTACAATTCACTAGGTTCCAATTCATCAATGTAAATGACTTGTCTTGTTGTTGTCACATGATGATGTGGAAAATGATGATGTAATTTTGGAAAATATTAGAAATGTAAATATGTGGAAGTCCAAGAGTCACATATGGACAAAAGAGTCACTAGGAAAATTCCAAAAGTCTTGTGGAAGTCCAAAGGTCATGTTAGAAGTCCAAGAGTCATGAGGGTAGTTTAAGAGTCATGGGGATATGAAAGGTCATTCCTCTTGTTATAAAAGAAGCCTCATTACTCAAGCAAAGTACTTTTCACCTTGGCTTCTCCAACTAGGCATTAGAGAGAAGATCATATTTTTGAGGAGCAAGTAATGTCTTAATGCTCCACTATTGTAGCTAGTGGTGTCTCAATGTGGCCATTTATCTTGGAACTTTCAATTAATAATTTGAAGCTCATTGAGCCAACACACTTTAAAGCATATATCGTCAATACTATAAGACAACTCTTTAGATGTTTCCAATATTTTTTTATTCTCTCATGTGTTAAAGAAATTGAACTATTTCATTAGCTTTGGTCCTTATCTTATTGAATGTATGTTGTTATTTTTTTATTGATCGTTATGTCTATGCAAACTATTTTTCTAGATGGTTAATAATTTTTCATATGTAAGTGCATGTGTCTTTATTAGAATAGTACTACTACTTTTCTTCTAAAGACTCACTTTCTATCCCTCTCAGTGATACAACCTTGATACATATTGCAATTGAACACTTCACAAGGCATACTTACTTGCTCACTCGAAAGTACATGGGTTTTTATCTCTTGTGCTAGCTATTGCAGCTAAGGAAAATGTTTAAGAACATGGTAGCTTCCCCCATATTTTGGGTGGGGATTGTATACCAAATGGTGTTGTAACACCCTCATCCCACATCTACCCAAACAACCGACCAACAAGGGTAAACATGTGACAAGAAGTTACTATGATATGATTCAACTCCCTAAGTTTTAGTTAAGGAAGTGGAACTAGTGGAACACATCACAATACCTTCCACATCAGCAACAAAACTCCTAGAAGCCATCCTAACCACTCAGGTAACCAACCATTGATACCAGCTAAAGTTTTTGAGCATCAAACCATTGCACGCTTCCTTGATATGGACAATGGTGCGTCTAGGAGGCTCCAAAATCTCCCACGGCAAGGGAAAGGGAGCTTTCAGGGACTTTTTTCCCCAGTACTGTGTCAGTGACTTTGGGATTTTTGCCATTTTTTTAGGCCCAAAGCCCGAGTCACTGCCCAGAACTCAATAACACCTTATTAAATGAACTTGCAGGATAGGACAATTATACATTTGAAAAAGCATGGACAAGGACTATACTAGACCCCTACTAGCCATGACAGCCATTTGGTCAAACATATCACAAATATGAAATCTACATGTCTTAATACAAGGCTGAGAATAGAGGTCTCGTACTCATCTAAGATTTGCTATGAGGCATTATTTCCTTATCACATTAGCTGAATTATCATATATTAGGCATAGATGCATTGTTCATTCATTTATAAGTAAAAACCTTATGAGAGCCATACATAGCCATTGTCATTATAAATGTTCATAACCAGCATAAGAACAATAGAAATACCAAGGAAACAACAAACATATAATCCACATATGAACCAGTATAATATTGATGAATTAACAAGGAGAATTAACCTCATATTAATGATGCAAAGACCAACCAAGTTTGGGACTTCCACGAACCAACCAACCATAGACATGGCTAAGCCAAATCTCTCTTCATCCAGTCATTCTCGTTCCATATTCCAAGCATGAATATGGGATATTATGGAACAATCCATCAAAATTGAACTAGAGCTTCCAGAGGCCAAACCACCTCAACTCATCAAACAATGGTTCCACCTCACAGTCGGAAATCACAAACCATCACTAGATTGGTCTCTACCCAAGCCTTCCATGGATCTAGAGAATTTTATTCCCACCAAGGCTTCAAGACTAGTAGCTCAACCCACAGTTGCCATCAGGCTCTAAAGCATTTGTCCAACCAAGGCTCCAGGACTAGTAAATCAACCCACCAAGGGCTCCATATTTTTTGTCCAACCAAGACTCTAGGACTAGTAACTCAACCCAAGTTGTTATAGGGCTCCAAAGCATTTGTCCAACCAACTCTCCAAGAACCAGTAACTTTACCCACAGCTAAAGGAACATGAAAACCAACCAGAAAACAAAAGGAAATGAACCCACGACACCATGTTTATCCAAGAAATCCTCCATGCCAATGACAGATCATGACAAATAAACCACATGCATATGCCATGCATGCCAAAACAAGCGAGGAAAACATTCATGCAACTCGCTACCTGTAAGAAAAACTCATTGTAGTTGTTGATCCTCACATCCTATTACACTTTCCTACTCTCCCGTTTCTTTCTTGATCCAAGCATCCAAGTATGCCACACTCTCCAAGAGTGCTCCAAGAAAACTCTGAGTTTCCAATAGTATGAGAGAGACAGAGAGAGAATATAATGAGAGCTCCAAAACTGAATTGACAAAATCTTACATTGACCAAGCCTGAGCAAAATTTTGAGAAAAATATTACCAATTGATCCTCAAAATCCTTTTTATTAATGAGGCCTCTATTTTCTTCATTTTCCATTATTTTCCTTCAATTTCCTCCTCACTTGCAACTTGTGACCTTTCACCTTCCTTTTCTCCTAATTTCCATTATTTTCAAAAATAAATGTGCCAAAAATACCATTTTGCCTTTCGAAATCCTTTGTCATTTCCTTTATCAATTTCCTTAGCAATAATAAACCGAAGTGACACCCCACTAGGATGTTTTTACCCATCATTCAACTTCGAATACATGTCCCATGACTGTGGCCTTATGCTTTTTTACATGGATTTTTAACCAGGGTTGTTACAAAACCCTCCCCCTTTGGGGAACACCGTCCTTGGTGTTCAATGATAACTATAACTAGCAATACCAATGAAAACAAGACATACATCTCATTGAGCTTTATAACATAGCTTGTTGTAGTATTTACAATGACCATCTACTAAAACATGACAAAAATATCATTTACTGGATCTTTATAACACAACTCATTACAATATTTACAATAATAACCACATATATACACATACAAGTTTTCTTCACCCAACAAATACTAATATTGTCTATGGAGCTTTATAAATCCAACTCGATACAGTATTTACAATAATACACACATAGACACATATGCACATCTTCTCAACCAGAAAATAAAAGGATAAGATGCCTGGATCCCCAACAAGGGAATCGAGAGGCTCACACCTCCACCCACAAAGTAATACCAGGATTCACCTCCTTCCCAAGAAGTCCATAATCCACTGCAAAGTAAAATCTGCATCGAATGTCTAGCGTTATAATCCTGTGTCACTTTTTCTCTCAGTGAACATTTACCAACACATTGTTCCAGGCACACTCCTAATGTGCATCTGATTCCATCTAGAATTGTTAATGACCAAAAAAAATATATCTCTGACCTTCCCTTCACTGCTACACAGCCCCTTGGGTAATCCGATCACCCCCTTTCATGCAGCCATACTCCTTCCAAGTTTTGTTGGCATCCCCATCCCAAGCAATCCATCTCTCAGCAAGGTTTCCTCGCATCGGAATGTCCAAAAAACAAGGCATATCCCTGCCTTAAAACCATCATACTGGTCATAGCATGCTCATGGAAATCAATGGAAACAATTCGGTACCAGTCCCCCATAATGGCCCTGCTCCTAAATGCTTTACCAGCATACTGCTACCTGTTCCAATTCCATTTGCTATTGTTGCTAATGCTTGTCGTTAATTTCGAGCACATAATTTCCATTAGATACAAAATAAATTGAAATAATTTAAAATCATACCTCATTGGTGGCATGTCAAGAAGGTACACTTGCAATTATGTTTGCTTCATGTCACAACAAGTCAAACTAGCATCTTTGACCAAATCATAATGTATAAACATATCACATCAAGTTAGCTCAAAACAAAACCATCATAGATCAAAATCATAGATCACATGTAACCATCATAAACCAGAATCATCTATCACATGTAATCATCATAGACCAGAATCATTAATCACATGCATAATAAAATAAAATATTGATACTTATCCTTTAATAAATACTTAGCTTTTACCTTTGTCCTTATTCTGTATCAACTCTGGATCAATTTCCACACCTGAAAAACACCCATTGCCTTCTCCTCAACCATGTGCACATACACATAGTGTGCATCACACACATACAACCACACAGGACATATAATACCACGCAATGCATGCACCAACACCTGACATACCACACATACACCTACACCCAGTATACAACACAACACAATACATACTCCTACATCCAGTGTACACCACAACATAATACATACACCTACACCCGGTGTACAACACAACAAAAATAAGTACACATAGTACAACACAATGAATACATATGTCACGATACCATGACTACAAAATGTACATACATAGTACCACATTCCCACAACAAAACATGTACGACACACGCACGACACCACATGTACACCATTACCATATGTACAACATGTACATAGTACCACCTGTACACAACAACACCTACACAACATGTGCAGAACATCACATATACACAACACCACCTGCACAACACATACATAGTGCCACATGCGCACTTCTCCACCTGTACAACATGTACACAATACCACACATCCACAATACTGCATGCATGAAATGTACACAACATCACATGCACAACATGTACACAACACCACATGCACACAACACCACATGTACAATCATGCACACAACACCATATGTACATAGTACCACTTGTACAACATGCACACAACACCATATGTACATAGCACTGCATATACAACATGTGCATAGCATCATATGTACACAACACTGCATATCCAACATGCACATAGCACCATATGCACACAACGCCACATATCCATCATGTGCATAGTATGATATGTACACAACACTACATATCCAATATGTACATAGCACCATCTATACCCAACATTGCATATGTAATATGCACACAACACCATAGGTACAATCACTAAATGTAAAATATGCACAACAATAGCACTGCAAATCCAATACCATGCTACCTCTACCAAGATACCTTTCTTCCCGTGTCTCTCTGCCATCCATGCTTATCCTAGCATGTCGTGGATCACATTTTTTTCATTCCATCGATGTATCTCTTAGCATTAACCTGTCCATAACATAGACATAGTCATATTATAATCACATAATATCAATTCATATCCACATGATAATGACCTCAGAGATCTAATAGACTACTCTTCCCACTTGATTCCTCATAAACCAGGAACCTCTTCATATCATTCGCCTACATAAGCAATCATTCCTCCACAAGAATGAATCATGATGACCCTATAAGACAATGGTATGCATACATACATATATATATATATATATATATATATATACATATAAACATCACGATAAAAAATCATAGTCTTGTCAGAAAACAACATACATACATGCATATATATAAACATTAGCATAAACATGATCACAACATAACTACCAAATATCATAAGGTCAAGATTAAGACAACTCCATTTATCCATGCACAACATGCACAACATTGAGAACAATCGTTCCCAACATAGCCAAGAAATCATATGCCTCACATCCATTCAATTTACCTTTCCTATTATCTTTCTCATGATTGTCCTGCCACCATCAATTCCTTCTCATGATTGTCTTGCCACCATCCATTTACAATGATGGACCCAACCACCTTGGTTGAATGTCATACTCTTACCTTTAGCATCCTATTGTAGCGGCTACAACACCCTTCAAACTTTTGGCCAACATCCAATTTCGAAGCCTTCCTTGGTTTTTTCCTTGATGTTTGCAAACACTCAAGCTCATCTCATGAGCTTGTGTCGAGTCTTTACACCCTCCTCACTTAACCGTTCACCAGACATCTTTTAGTATGTTAGTCACAATGTCATGCTTTCAGTCACGTTCTGGCTATGTTCAAGGTTTGTATTCATGTGTAAAAGTTTTACTCACTATGTAAGAATTTTTCGCACTCAAACACGAAGTTCTATGCAATGTCATGTAAGTGTCTTCGTGGTCGTTCAACGATCTATCTCAAGTGTCGCGCTTGTCGCTCGCACTCGTTAGTCAGTCACATTACGCGTATGTTGTCTTGTTTGTTAGAGGTGTCTTGTTGTCGAGTTGTGTTGAGTGTGTGTTCGCAAGGTCATGCATGCACAAGTTCACCGGACCTCCGTTGAGTTGCACTGTGTAGTCTCAGTCTTAGTGATCAAGTACTGCTACCCAGAATTACATAGAGCTTGAGGCTTCCTCCCAGTCAATCTGCACTGTGCAATCCTAGAATCAACCCAACTGATTGTCACCCAGAATAGCGTAAAAGTTTCTCAGCAAGCCATCGAAATCTACACTGCTTGCAAGAAAATCTATCAAGCTTCCCACTGGTCAACTGGAGAGTTTGACCGGGAAGTGACCCCAACCTTCACTCCTCTAAACAATTGCATAGATTCTGTCAACATGACCGCCTCCACTGACTGAAGAAATTGTGCAAACATGAAGGATAGGCACCCAGTGCCTGTCACTCCACTATCCACGAAATTTGTGCAGTTCTGTCAGCCAGCTTGTTACTCCTCCTGAAAATTGTGTAGTTTTCGTGGGCTGTCCTCTAGCTGCTTGACACCCTGCTCAACCTAGAAACTGTACAGAAATTTCCTACAGGCCAGCCTCCCAGTTCCACGTAGTTTTTCTTGCAAGCTCCTGCAGCCCGCTGCCAGCCTCCCCGGAGAATCTGTGCATTTTTCACTACCAATGTCCTCCCTATTGCCCGCACTGCCTCCTTTGAAAATTTTCACAATTCTTCCCTCCAGCCGAGCCAAATCCCATAGATAGTCACTTCTATTCTAGACTGCTCATCTTAGCCTCCCAGTGATCTCTGCGCAATTTCCTTGACAATGCTATAGAGCCCGCATCTCAACCTGAAATGCGCTCTGCATAGTTTCAGTGCCTTTTCCTCTCTCGAACACCTGCACCCAAAAACGAAAGATGATGCATCACAGTATACTATAATACTTTTGCATTTGATGTCATCTCATCATGAGTGATTTCAAATACAGGTAGAAGGATGAGACATGTCGCGACGACGAATGATATGAACAAGGAGCGCATGCTAGGAGACTTGTTCACAAATAGATAAACAAATGAAGCATGCCAAGTACCAGCGAAGGGGACACATGCACGTGCAACATCAAGCAAACACCATGACCATCAAAGACTCCACACACCTTGCCATGCAAAGGTGAAGCTATGATACACCAAGAGCACACTCATCACTCAGCAGCACTGTAGCTTGACATGGGCACCACCATCAACATGAACATACCAACACTATCATGTTGATTCATGTCATGAGCCATCTCGGATACATCGCTATTGTGGGCCATACTATTGTAATCAATCTAATGTAACGTGGAATTCCAAGAGACCCACATGTAAAGTTGAAAAGTCATGTAAGTCAAATAGTCATGAGGGAAGTTGAACAGTCACAAGGGTCAGTTTCACCCTTGGCTATATATACCCCTCCTTTGTACATGCAAAAGACTTTTCACCTTGGCTCCTCCCACATAGCCTTGAGAGTCTGTAGTATTTTCTTTGGGGAGCGAGAAGTTTCTCCAACGCCCCACTATCAGGGTTAGTGACGTATGGTGTACCAATGTTTCTTGGAACATTCTCTTAATTCAAAAGCCTGATAACATGCCAGCAAATTTTCACACATGTATTGTATTCGTTTGTAAGACTATTATTTGGATGCTTGTAATGCATGTTGCTTTAACCTATATTAGGACAATTGAACTATTTCGGTTGTTTTAGTGCCTATGCTACTAGAAAAATTTTTGTATCAGTTGTTAACGTTGTCTCCCCCATGTGGACTATCCCTCCGGACACTCGACATAATCATTCTCGTAAACTCATTATAACGATCGTCACACTCATGTGGACTATTCCGTTGGGTGTTATACGTGCTATCTGTTCACTATGTGTTAGTGACTGTTGCATCCATGTGGAATACTCCGCCGAAAGCTACACGTGTCCTATTGTGTTGTCTGTCTCTAACAGATTTGGTACTATTCCCTTTCGACTTGAGACTCACTCTCACCCTCTCCCTATGCAGTGAAAGAACCTTGACACATGCGACACTAAACACTCACCAAGCACATGAACATCATTGTTTGAAGACATAGAAAACCACTCTCATATGCTAACAAGTAAGAGCTAAGGAAAATATTTAAGATAATGGAAATTGGGCCATCATACCAGATGGGACTCCTACACTAAACGGTGTGAGGTATAGTTGGGACTTCATACCGGGGAGATCCCCCGAATGTTGGTCGGTCCAGCATCATCAACATTTCTGGGGCTAGAAGGAAAGTCACCTGTTGTTTATGGTTGAATGTCCTCTCAACCCCACTGATCAATCATCTGGTCAAGGTAGTAACTCGCACTCCCTCTCACCTATGCGCAAATCTGAAATTGGTTACTCCTCACCTCCTAGATGTGAACATTAAATTTTTTATCAGCACCTCCACTCTGCTCATCCCATCACCCATCAATTTTCCAAAGTAGTCACACTGATTCCAAGCATACAATATCTTCCATATGCATCAAATAATCCAAAGACCACTCCCACAAAAGTTGTTGTATCATCAGTGGAAGAAGCAGTTCTTGCCATGCTCGAAGGTCTGGTAGAAGTTGTTGAGAATAGAGAGGAACCTCCAGCCTTTCAATAGGGAGAATAGGACATCCTCTTGATCTTGGGCTCAGGCTCTGGTACAGGAGGTAGAGGGGAAGGAAACGGAGGAGGTGGAGGTGGAGACGAGCTAATAGACTCAGAGCCGAAACCATAAAATTCTTAAGAAGAGGAGGAGGACGAAAAAGAAGAAGACATGGTTGACTGAAACCTGGAATGGATGACTCAGGAACCATTGGATCTCCCAAGTGTTTTGCATAGGATTCCAAAGCTTTTGGAGAAGATTTTGACAAAGTTTGACCCTGACAAAACAGTGAAGGAAGAAGAACACGTGGAAAACTTCTACTTGAAACTGTAGACACTCTAGGTACAACACATCAATGTTGCATGCAGATTGTTTCTACGTACCTTGGATGGCCGCACAATAGTATGGTATCACAACCTTCCTGTCAATTCCATCCATAACTGTGGTATGTTCAAAAGGATGTTTTTGGAAAAATTGTTAATGACAAGACCCCTACCATGTTTCTCAAAGACTTGGGCAGTCTGAAGATGATGTCCAAAGAAAAGGTAAAAGATTTTAATCAGAGTTTTTTGTGCATATTTAAAAATTTTGCAGAAAACAAAAAACCTCATGACTCCATCACTTTCGACTATTATACATCTGCACTGCCAACCAGTATTGCACAGTTCGTCAAGCGAGATGCGAAACCAACGTTACTACATCACTGCGAAGAGGTGATCATTGTGAAAAAACACCAACGCATGATTGGAGTCATCAAGGATGATGAACCAACAAAATACTCGAGCGATGCAAGAAGGAAACCCCAGTCTACAATGAGCAAGGGTAAAGACAAGGAAGCAAGTGACATTGAAACCCTTACTCATCTAATCAAGAACTTGAAAACATGGGCCTCTGAACTAAAGCAATGAAGGATCAAGACATTTTCGAGTAGCCGGCCTCCTAGACAACAAAAAGGAAGCATGTCATCAGGGGGGAACCACTTCCTAGCTAAAACTGCGCAGATTTGGAACTCAATGTTCCAGACAAAACTGTGTGCGAACGAATATTTTTTCTCATTCCATGAAGAGCTTCACTTGTAAGGGACTTGTTCGGAATGGAAACGAGTTGCGAATCAGTATGAAACCATATGTCAAACATCGTAAACGATGTGCAGTACCAGCCGAGAGATGTAAACGATGAGAAAAATGTTGCATCTGATGAGGCACCCGGCACTAAGCAGGTGATCAACATGTATTAGTGCTCACAAGTAGTGCAGAAAATGAACACCGAGAAGCAGCCCCCAAAGAAAAATGGTCGATACAATATCAAAATTCAAGGGGCTCCCCCTACAATTGGGGAAATGTGAGAAAGGCTTGAACTGTTGAGGAAGGTTGATCCACTAGCCGTCCAAAAGCAGAGAGAACAAAACAAGCATGGGAAGATAGATACAAACAAGAGTACATCCATGAGCAGTAAACTGCAGAACACTTCGTCAGATAGTACAAACACGAGTCTAACCCCGAACAGCTCGGTGATTCTACCCGCTCTTGATTACAACATTGTGGAAGATATGAAGAAAAAGCATGCAAAAATATCTTTGTTTGCATTACATAAGATCCAGGGTCAGCAGGATATTCTGTTGCGTGTATAAAAACATCTATAGACAGCACACCCTTTTCTAGTAAGGGAGAAATCACATCTCCTGGTTCACTCATAATTGTGATTAACACACTCTGGATGAAAGAAGAAAACTTTTTTTGCCCTCCATTCTTGCTTTCATTTGAAATCTTTAACTGCAATATTCACAATTGTTTGGTTGATTTTGGCACATCAACCAATGTCATGCCACTCTCCATTTCCAAACAGATCAATGTGCCATGGAGAAAGACATATGTGCAAATTATCCAACTAGATCTGACATGCATACCTACCATTGGTGAACTTTGGGATGTGATCATCCGATTATCTCATGATAGCCGAGTTCACCAGTGCATCAATATTGTCATTGTGGACATACTGGAAGTGTATGGCTTACTGCTTAGTAGAGGTTGGTCCAGTAATATGAATGGGTACTTTGCTAAAGACTAGTCACACTTGTGGCTTCCATACCACAGAAAAAGAAATCATATCCAGGTGTTATCCGAGAGATACATGAGACACAATGTCACTCCCATCAATGGTGAGAATGAGCCGTTGGCTTTCACAGAACTCATGTTTGGCAACTGCCTCTTAGAAACAATGTTGGGGTTTTATCTCACACAGCCAGCTCCAACCCCACCAGACACGCAGTTGGTTATCCTTCCCTGTGCAACTAATAGAAATGAAACTTGTACAGTACATTGTAACGCTAGTAGCAGTAGCAGTAGTAGTACTAATGGATCAAGCAATCCATGTACAGATGAGTTATGGACCATGTATTTTTATGGATCAAATTCATGGAATGGCTCTGGAGTCGGGTGTGTCTTGATAGACCCAAAGCACAGGAAACATTTGATCTCAAGTCGCTTGGAGTTTGAGTGCACAAACAAAACCACTGAATATGAAGCACTCGTATTGGACTTTCACAAGGCCATTAGCCTCAACATTGTTGCACTCAAAGTGGTAGGTGATTCAAAAATCGTGGTATGGTAGGTACATAACACCATACACTATTTATCACCTCATCTCAAAAGTTACCAGCAAGAGGTATGGTGACTAATCTCTAACTTCCAAGCATTCATTATCATTTTTGTGCCAAGAACACGTATTGCAGTTGTCGATGCCTTAGCAAATGCAGCTACTGGATGTCACCACTTAGGGATAGATTTAATATTGAAATTTTTTATAAGCCTTCTATCCTTGTTAACATAACTAATTTACATGTTTTTGACGATGATCAACAGATACTAAACTTCATGGCCAGTGTTGATGTCTTCAAGGATGCATCGATTGAAGAATATGAGCATGAGCAGTCTCTGAAAGATGCAACTGATGACAAGCAACGCAACCTCATCCACAAGTGTGTGGTATCTCTCAAAAATATATATGACTTGCAAAACTGCTTTGAGGGGCCAAGGAATAGCAAAACCCATAGTTCCACCATGATGCATGAATAGATAAACCTGGGAACAGAACAAGATTCGAAGTTCATCAATCTCAGTATGTGTTGCACAGGTAGGAGCAGCAAGCCTTTGTTCACTTGTTCAAATAGTACCAGGATGTGTTCACGTCGACATATGATGATCTAAAAACATACGACACACAAATAATCTAACATGTGATTCCAATAAAAGAAGGGGTCAAGCCATTTCCGCAGAATCTGATAAAAGTACATTCGTCACTTCAACCCATCATATAGAGGAGTTGATGGATGCACAAATCATTTACAGAGTTTGTCATTCCATGTGGGTTTCTATCCTTGTTCCTATACGCAAGAAGTCTGGGGAGATCCGCTTGTGCGTTGATTTCTGAAACTTGAACTGCGCCTCAAATAAAGATAACTACGCTGTGCCATCAATCGATCATATTTTACAAACAATATCTAGGGCAAAGACAATTTCCTTACTCAGTGGTTTTTGAGGATATAACCAAGTTCTGGTAGTGGAACCTAATAGACTAAAAACTACCTTCCATACCAAGTGGGGTATGTTCGCATACAGGAGAATGCCATTTGGGCTCATGAATGCAGGCGCAACTTTTCAGCACGACATGGACATCACCTTACACAAACTCATCGGACAGAGCATAGTTGTGTACCTTGATGACGTGATTGTATTTTCCAGAAAATGTTCAGACCACATACGCCATATGAAGAAGATATTCGAGTGATGCTGGAAATACAAGATTTCCTTGAATCCAAAAAAGAGTGTATTTGCAATGTTTGAGGGGAACCTCCTTGGGCACATCATTGCCAGAAGTGGGATCAAGGTTGATTCGGATGGAGTTTGGACCATTACACAAATTCCTCACTCAACCAATAGGAAAGCAATGTAGTCCTTCTTGGGAAAGATAAACTTCCTTCGGAAGTTCATCTCAAATTATGCACAGATAGTGAAACCTATGCAAGACATGATCAAGAAGGATGCAGTCTACAGTTGGGATAAGAGGGAAAAGAATGTATTCACCCATATGAAGCAGACTATTGTAGATGTGCCTTTTATAGCCAAGACTTTAACAAATATTTCTTGCAATACACCTTTGCCTCTACCAACTCGCTTGTTGTGGTACTCACTCAGAAGGATGAGATTAACGACTAACGTCCCATCTCCTTCATGAGTGTAAGCATGCAAGGACCTGAACTCAACTACCCCGTCATCGAAAAATGAGTGTATGCAATATAAAAGGCAGTGAAACACTTTAGACCCTACTTGCTAAAGAGCCATTGCATAGTCTTTGTGCCGCACCTGGTAGTCTTATCGCTCCTTTTACAACAAGAGCTGGGTGAAAGACGTGTGAATTGGATGACAAGATTTCAAGAGTATGACCTTAACATCAAGCCAGTTCACATTGTCAAGGTTAATGGTCTCTACAGACTCGCAGCTGAAGTAGTCCATGCATAGGAGGAAGAAGAAGAGCTCGATGATTGGGAGCAAGAAATTGAGATGTATTATGTAGAGTGAGCAACACCCACTTCATGCAAAAACTCTTGGTATGAAGATGTGCGCCATTACCTTGAGCATGGCACCATACCCTCTCACTTCTCAAAGATTTATCTTATCATTTGGTGCGCGGAGGGATTTACAGAAAGCATAGTAATGGGATTTTTCTTAGGTGCCTAGAGGCACATGATTCAGATAAGGTCTTGCATGACCTACATAACAGACCAGTCGGGGACCACTTCGTGGTAAATACCACAACGCACAAACTTATGTGAACCGGTTTCTACTAGCCCACTTTGTTCAAGGATGCACACGCTTACACTTGCAAGTGCCAGGTCTATCAGCAATGTGCCGACAGAACACGAAGATCAACAGCCCCGTTGCACCATGTTGTAGTGACTGAACCATTCCAACAATGGGGCCTAGACATCATTGGGGAAATCTTCCCACATTCGTCAAAACAGAACAGCTACATATTACTTCACGCGGTGGACTGAAGTAGTTTTGCTTAGGCAAGTGAATGACCAGGAATTCATCAACTTCCTCCAACATAACATCATCTCACGGTTTGGCGTTCCAGTATCACTAGTGTTTGACAATGCAACTTATTTTTCATCTTTAAATCTTTATGATTTTGTATTGCAGTATGGTATCATGCTTAAACACTCATATAACTACTACAAGTAGGGAAATGGTCTTGCAGAATCCAAAAATAAAAACATAATCCACATTATCAAGAAGACCATTTACTCTGAACATCATAACTAGCCCTCTTCTTTGACGAATGCTTTATGGGTTGACCATGTAACACCCAAACCATCTCTGAACACTTCGCCATACTTCCTGGTTTGTGGGAAAGAAGTCATCCTTCCACCAAACATTTACTTTCCTGCGCTCCAATTTTCCCAAGAATCCCAAGGAAAGCCTTGTCCGCTAGTTCAGTGTAGGATGGATACACTTCAAAATTTATAGGAAGAAAGAATGAAAGCAAAAGAAAAATTCACACCACCAAAACCATATCAAGAGATGGTTTGACAAGAAGTCTACAGGGAACGCTAACTTCAATGTGGGTGACTTGGTCTCGAAATGGGACAAACCCCATGAAGACAAAGGCAAACATACAAAGTTCCAGTTCTTGTGGATTGGTCTGTTTATTGTACAGGAGAACCTTGGCCTACACACATACCGTCTACAATCGCTTGATGGGAGGATTGACAACATTCCTGTCAATGGCCAAGATCACAAACACTATTTTCAGTAAGTTAGTGCCGCACCCTGCACCATGTACATAGTTTGTTTACTGTTGGTTTTCTTTTTGCTTTTCTTACTGTTTTTGTTCCATTTTGTTTTTTTCTTAGTATCATGGTATTTTTGGTTTGTCAATAAGTTTTCCCCTCTACTGAGTTTTGGCTTTTGAATGAGTATGTGGCTAAGATCCAAAGAGTCTTGTGACACTCAACACTTGGCCACTCCTGTGTCCATATTCTCTAACCTACGGTTGATGAAGTCCTAACGGAAAATATGATCCGTTTGCAAGGGAAGCTTGGGTCCAACCATGAACCTTTTTCCACACTAGGAAACCCCATGCATGTACTCAACCTTCTGCTCTATGTGTTCAAGCTCATCCAACTTCTAGAAATGGAGAAGGGGAAAATCTAAACAAGAAAACCTATATCATAGGGCTTACATGCTTCTCCGAAGAAAAAAAATCTTCTTCTCTCGATAATTCAAGATCCCTCTTTCGCCCCAAAAATAAATAACTGCCTATGCATAGTCCTCTTTTAAAAATACAAAGGTGAAAGAAGAGAAAGGCTTCCTACACAGAGAGGTGAAGCATGCAACTCCACCAAGGTGCTGACCAAGCTCACTGGTAGTGGAGCAATGTGTGTGCTCCTATGTGACTCTATCGGGGCACAGTCCAGGCTTGCTGGCAGCGGAGCAACACCAGAGATGAAAACTTATACTCTGAAAAATTTTAACTCACGAGCCAAACTAGCCTTCCCAATTTTGAAATATTGTAATCAAGCTGAAACTTGTTGTTGTGTTTGACTAAGGTGGAAAAATGTGAACCATGTCTATCCATGGGGTAAGTGGGGAAGCCGAAGTAACCAGAACAATGATTCAATACTCCCTGATAGTCCAAGGCCCTGTGTTGTCAATGGACCAAAACAAAGAAGATGGTATTTCACCAGTGTGTCACCAAGTGTTGTAGCGGCTGCAAAACCCTCCAAAAGTTTGGCATGCATCCA
The DNA here is from genome assembly GCA_031772625.1 of Pinus tabuliformis. Lineage (NCBI taxonomy): Eukaryota > Viridiplantae > Streptophyta > Pinopsida > Pinales > Pinaceae > Pinus > Pinus tabuliformis. The sequence goes on along the minus strand of CM062806.1, from coordinate 706,536,910 downwards.
ATTTCGGAGCCTTCCTTGGTTTTTCCTTGATTTTTGCAAACAAGCAAGCTCATCTCATGAGCTTGTGTCGAGTCTTTACACCCTCCTCGCTTGACCGTTCACAGGACATCTTTTAGTATGTTAGTCATAATGTTATGCTTGCAGCCATGTTTTGGATATGTTCAAGGTTTGTCTTCATGTGTACAAGTTGTATTCATTATGTAATCATTTGTCTCACTCACACACGAAGTGTATGCAATGTCATGAAAGTGGCATCGCAGTCATTCAACAAACTATCTCAAGTGTCACGCTTGTCGCTCGCACCCATTGGTCACTCACACTGAGCATATGTTGTCTTGTTCATTCGAGGTGTCTTGTCATCGATTCATGTTGAGTCTATGTTTGTAAGTTCATGTATGCACAATTTCACTCACTCACACACTTAGTCATTTTGTTGAAGATCTGTTGACTGGACCACCCTCCAACAATCGGACCTCCGCCTAAGCTGCATTGTGTAGTCTCAGCCCTCGGTGATCAAGTACTGCTACCCAAAATTGCGCAAAGCTTGAGGTTGCCTCCCAGACAGTCTGTATTGCACAATCCTAGAATCAACCTGACTCACTGTCACCCAGAACAGTGCAAAAGTTTCTAAGCAATCCATCTTAATCTATGCTTCCCGCAAGCAAATCTATCAAGCTTCACGTTGGTCAACCGGACAGTTTGATTGGGCAATGACCCGGGCTTCACTCCTCCAAAAAAATGCACAGAAGCTATCAAAATGCCAACCTCCGCCGACTGAAGAAATTCCACAGACATGAAGGACAAGCACCTGGTGCCTGTCACAGCACTATCCCCGAAATTTGCACAATTCTATCAACCAGTCCCCCTGTTAGTCGGCTTGCTGCTCCTAAAAAATGTGGAGTTTTCATGGGCTATCCTCTAGCTTCCCGACACCCCACTCAGCCCAAAATCTACGTAGAAATTTCTTACAGGCCACTACTAGCCTCCGCAAAGAATCTGCACAGTTTTCACTACCAGTGTCCTCCCTACTACTCGCACTACCTCCCTAGACAATTTGTGTAGTTCTTCCCTCTAGTCAAGCCAAATCCCATAGATGGTCACTATTGTTCCTGACTTCTCATCTCAGCCTCCCAGTGACCTCTTCCCAATTTTCCTTAGCAATTCCTCGGAGCCACATCCCGGCTTGGAATGTGCTCTGCACAGTTTCAGAGCCTTGTCCTCTCTCCTGGTCACCTCCACCGAAAACAAAATATGATGCATCATGGTAGAGTAGGAGATTTTTGGATTTGATTTCGTCTCATCATGAGTGATTGTAGATAGAGGTACATGGATGAGACATGGCGCAACGATGAACAACATGAACAAGGAGTGCATGCTAGGTGACTTGTTCACGAATGTATGAACACATGAAACATGCCAAGTACCAGCGCAGGGGATACATGCACATGAAACATCAAGCGAACACCAAGACTGTTGAAGACTCTGCAAACCTTGCCATGCGGAGGTGAAGCTATGATACACCAAGAGCACACTCATCACTCAGCAACACTGCAGCTTGACATGGTCACCACCATCAACATGAACATACCAGCATTGTCGTGTCGAGTTATGTTATGAGTCATATCGGCCACATCACTATTGTGGGCCATACAGTTGTAATCAATGTAATTTAACATGGAATTCCAAGAGACCCACATGTAAATTTGAAGAGTCATGTAAGTCAATCTGTCAGAGGGAAGTCAAATAGTCAAAAGGGTCAATTTCACCCTTGGCTATATATACCCCTCATTTGTACATGAAAAATAATTTTCACCTTGGCTCCAACCACATATCCTTGAGAGTCCATAGTCTTTTCTTTGAGGAGCGAGTAGTGGCTCCAACGCCCCGCTATCGGGGCTAGTGATGTATGGTGTACCGATGTGTCTTGGAACTTTCCCTTAATTCAGAAGCCTGATAACATGCCAACGCATTTTTGCACATGTATTGTATTCATTTGTAAGACTATTCTTTGGATGCTTGTAATGCATGTTTCTTTAACCTATATTAAGACAGTTGAACTATTTTAGTTATTTTAGTGCATATGCTATTGGAAATGTGTTGAATCAGTTGTTAATGATGTCTCACCCCTGTGGACTATTCTATCAGACACTCGACATAATCATTCTCGTAAACTTGCTATAACAATCATCGCACTCATGTGGACTATTCCGCTGGGTGTTGTACGTGATATATGTTCACTATGTGTTTGTGACTGCCGCATCCGTATGGACTACTTTGTCAGAAGTTTCGCATCTCCTGCTGTGTTGTGTCTCTCTAATAGAGCTGGGACTATTCCCTTTCAACTTGAGACTCACTCTCACCCTGTCCCTCTGCAGTGAAAGGACCTTGACACAAGCAACACTAAGCACTCACCAAGCACGCAAACCTTGTTGTTCGAAGACAAAGAAAACCACTCTCATGTGCTGAAAAGCAAGAGCTAAGGAAAATCTTTAAGATAATGGAAATTGGGCCATCATATTGGATGGGATTCCTATACCAAATGGTGTGAGGTCTAGTTGGGAATTCATACCATGGAGATCCCTTGATTTTTGGCGGGTCCAGCACCGTCAACACTACCCTTACACATGCACTGGCTCCATTTGATTATTTCATTACATGTTGGGTTCTACACAACTCTCCTAGAGTTCCATCAACTTTCATATTTCCCAAACCAATGCCCAAGGCTCTCAAACATAAAAGGTAAGAAAAATAAACAAACAAGAAGAAAATCATGAAAACCAATAACAGTATGACACCACAAACAAAGTAGCATGATCATGCACTATACATAACAAAACTAAAAATCAAGAACAATTAAATGACAAGGTACCGAAAGCACAAGACTCTCAACAGACACCATGTCTCAATCCCCATGGGTTCCCAGTGCTTCCAAGGGAAAGCTCAACCTGAGCCTTCTTCAAGATTCCATGGCAATTTATTTGCCATGCAATTCTTTGCATCACACTATGATAATGATCCGGAATTAAATAGGAACGCAATAAAATACAGAGATAACCATAAAGACAGATATGCAGCGGAAATAATACCTCAATTCATTACTGTAAAATACTGAAATATGCTTACAAACAAAAATGGAAATAAACCAGCTAGGGCGATGGTAGCTTATCTCTGAGAAGAGATGTGGTGGCTACATTCCTCTGAACTATCTTACAATGAGGCTCGGAGGCCTATTTGTTGTTGAGAAACAATTGAAAACCCTTCACATTCCAAAACCTAACCCTAGAAGATGAAACGCCAAATTGTGGGCCCCGTTTTTTGGGTAAGTTGGTACATCAACTTCCCGGGGTCGCGAATTGGTCGTACTATCTCCGTTTGATGTGCATGATAGTCCGTTGGAAAGATCTCTCCGAGGACTACAACAAAAAAGATGATTTTTATCAGAAAAATCGTTGGCGGTGGATTTCCCAAAAAATGTCGTTTAGGGCCTCAAAACGGCTCCAGAAGTTTAGGACCCAAAAAACTGCTAAAAATAGTAAACTGTGCTATAATTAAGGAAACTGAAAAAAACTGTAAGAAGCACTAGAGGGGATCCAATTGGAATTAGCGGGTGGCCACCAATATCCACCTGGATCATTCCTCCCCCCTTAGGAAGCAATGGTCCCCATTGCGTTGAGTTCCTCCATGAGATGAGGGAACTTCTGCTGCACTTGGTACCTGGTGAGCCACTTGCCCTGGTGAAGGAGTTGTCCTGCTTTGACAATTCGATACAGTTGGATATTCTATTGGCGAGGGTGCTTGATCTGTGTGTCCATGATTCGATCAGTTGCAACTTGTTCCATGCAAGCTGGATTTAACTCTGTGGGTGTGAGTTGTTCTGCAATGTCGGACGTGTCTAGTAATGGTGGAAAGTATGGCCGAAGGCGGTCGACATTGAACACCGGGTGCAGGCCAAGGAATGGGGGAATGCTGAGCTCAAATGCGTTGTCTCCCACAGCCTTGGTAATGGTGTAAGGGCCATATCGGAGTGGTCTGAGTTTCCGATAGGCTTCGGTAAGGCGTTCCTTTTACAAATGCAACCAAATTTTGTCGCCCACTTGAAACTTGTGTGGCACCTGATGTTGATCATGTCGCTGCTTGTACTTGGCATTTGATTTCTCCAAAATATCATGGACCTGCTGGCGAATATGTTAGATGTGCTCAATGAAGTTGTTTGCCTTATCTGTTTCGGACTGGACATGAGCAGAATCTGCGTGAGTAGCTGCAAATGGCATGGCCACATCGATGGGACATAGTGGCTGGAATCCCAATCCCACCTGGAAAGGGCTGTGGCCAGTCGAGCTGTGGAGAGCCCGGTTGTAGCTGTGCTGAACATAGGGGAGGCTCTCATCCCATGTGCGTGGATGCTTTGAGTTGTACATGCGCAGAATGTGTACGATCATCCTATTGACGACCTCAGTCTGGCCATCAGTTTGAGGATGGAAGGCTTTGGACTTAGTGAGTTTGGTGTCCAGCATCGACCAAAGGCTAGACCAAAATGTACTAAAGAACCTGCTATCCTGATCTGAAATGATATACTGTGGGATCCCAAAGTGTACCCATACTCGTTCAAAGAATAGTTTAGCAGTGGCTTCTGCTGTGATATTCTTCTTGCAGGCCACCATAATGGCCATCTTCGAGAACCTGTGGACGACCACAAAAACACAGTCATTTCCATGCCTAGTGGAAGGGAGGCCTGACATGTAATCCATGGAGATGGATTCCCAAGGTCGACTAGGGGTAGGCAGCGGGGTATAGAGGCCTTGCTTCTTGATGGTCGGTTTGGAAATGGCGCAAGCAGTGCATGATCTGATGTACTTCCCGACATCCTGTCGAAGATTCGGCCAATAGAAATATCTCTGCAGTACTACCACAGTTTTTTCAACCCCAAAATGCCCAATGGCCTGACTGTAGTGTGCTTCCCAGATCATCTTGGCACGCTCGCTTGAAGGGACACAAAGGTGACCCAGGTAGCATAACAGGTCGTCCTGGAGGTGAAAATCTGGAACATGCTGACCCTCCAAGAGTGTCTGGTATGTGTGGCCGAATTCTGGGTCACTTTTGTAGACTAGTGGGCAATCAGAAGTCTCATGCCCACAAGAGTTGAGCACGGTGGTTAACTCCATGATCGGTGGTCGACTGAGGCAATCTGCAACATTATTGGTGTTGCCCTTCTTATACTTGATATTCAAATGGAACTGTTGTAGGTATGTGGACCACTTCTGATGGCGATCATTCTGCAATTTCCCTTGGGTCTGTATGAACTGTAGGGGTCGGTGGTCCGTGTGGATGACCGTTTCCTTCCCCAAAATGTAATGCTTCCATTGTCGGCAGGCCTGCACAATGGAATACATCTCTTTGTCATAAGTGGGATACTTTTTGACTGTGTCTGAAAGTGTCTCACTGTGATATGCCACTGGATGCCCGTGTTGAGTAAGGACTGCCCCAATAGCATAGTCAGAGGCATCTGTCTCGACCTCAAATGGTTGTTGCAAGTCTGGTAATGCAAGAACTGGTGCTGTGTAGAGTCAATCTTTCAACTCTGTGAATGCCTTCTGTTGAGATTCAAACCAAAAAAAATTTGCTTTCGCTCCTCCCTTGGTGACCTGACTCAAGGGCCAAGTGATATGAGAAAATCCCAACATGAACCTGCGGTAGAAGTTGGCAAGGCCTAGAAAGCTGCGAAGCTCTGTCAGAGTGGTTGGAGATGGCCAATCCTGAATGACTTGGATCTTCGTTGGATCCACATGCACCCCCCGTTCATCAATAATGTATCCCAGATACTAAACCTGGGTCATGCCGAAAGTGAATTTCTCCAAATTGGCACATAACTTGTGTTGTCGCAGTGTTTGGGGAACCTGTCGGATGTGGTGGAGGTGCTCTTCCCAAGTCTTGCTAAAGATCAAGATGTCATCCAAGTATACCACTACAAATGAGTTGGTGAATGGCCGCAAGATGTCGTCCATTAGCCTCATGAAGGTTGCAGGAGCATTCGTCAATCCGAAAGGCATAACCAACCATTCGAAAAGGCCCTCCTTGGCTTTGAAGGCAGTCTTCCACACATCGGAGGGTTCGATTGGTACCTGGTGATATCCTGACTTCAAATCGATCTTGCTGAAATATTTTGCCCCCTTTAGTTGGTCCAGGAGGTCATCAATCCGTGGTATTGGGTACCTATTATGGACAGTGATCTTGTTCAGTGCCCGATAGTCAATACAGAGTCTCCAAGTCCCATCCTTCTTTTGTACCAGCACGATCGGGCTCCCACAGGGCGATGAACTCGGACGGATGTGACCTTTTTGCAGCAGCTCCTGAATCTACCTCTTGATTTCATCATTCTCCAGAACAGAGCACCGATAGATTGGTCCATTGGGCAGCGGTGAACTTGGGGTCAGATCAATGGAGTGCTTGACCTGACAGTGCAGAGGAACCCCTGCGGGGGAGGTGAAGATGTACTCATACTCCTCCACAACCTTGTCCATCTGTAGTTGTCGTGCGGAGGGGCCCTGTTTGGAGGTTGTGGCCACCGTCTTCTTCTTTTCTTGAGGGCGTATCATCAGGAAAACAAACTTCCTGGTTTTGGAAATGAGCTTACTGCATTGTTTTGCAGTAACCAAAGAGATGGCGGTAGGCGGTGCTACCTCTGGTATCCTGTACAACTTATTTCCCAAAGTAACTATAACAGCACGGGGCCTTGACTCATACACAGCATGTCTCTTCGACAAGTATGGTTGTCCTAATAACACATCACAAACTTCAAGGGGAGAAATGTCACACAATACCTCATCTGTGAAGGGCTTGATGTTGTATGGAAGGCGACACTGTTGGCTCACGCGAAGATCCCGTCCTTGGTGCAACCACCCAATGGTGTATGGTTGTGGATGTGCTGTGGTCGGTAAGCCCAACCGTTTCATGACCTCTGCCAAAATGAAGTTCTTTTGGCTCCCGCTGTCGACAATGAACTGTAGCGGGGAGCCCTTTACCCACATCTGGGAGTGGAAGAGACGCTCCTCCTCCTCTGGATCTTTAGGTTCCTCCTTCTGGATCTTCGTGGTGGCAACGGTGGCGTTGGGCTCCGCATCGATAATCTACTTACCTCTGTCATTCCCCATATCGGGTTCTGACTTAGAGTCAGAACATGCATCTGATTCTGAAACCTTTAGCTCGGCCACCAGTGACTGCTTGGCCCGACACTCACTTGTGTTGTGAGTGGAGCTCTTATGGAACTCACACCACTTTCCAATGTCCTTTTTCAGCTTCGCGGCGTTGTTCTTTGCTTGCAACTTTGGCGGGTTGTCTTGGGCCGCCCTGCCTTGGCTTTGTCCTTTGTTCTGCGGTTTGGGGGCACCTTTCCCTTATTTCGGATTCGCAGACCCAAAGTCTTGCTTCTTTTGTTTAAACTTTTGCTCGACCTTGACGGCATATCGGTATGCCGTGCTAAGCGAGGAGATGTTCAGGAATTCTATTTCTTCTTGCATGTACTTGTGCAGGCAGCCACGGTATTTGAGTACCAAATGCTGCTCTGTATCCTTGATACCCAACTTTGTGCGAAGGGTATGGAAAATATTGGTAAACTCTGGAACGTCTTGGTCCCTTCCCTGCCGTAGCATGGTCCACTTTATGTACTGATCCTCATAGCTTCCGACAGGGTAGTACTTCTCCTTGATGGCATCTCGAAATGAATCCCAAGTCGGTGCGACTGAAAATAGTGAGCCTGTACTTTCATCCTTCTGCTCGCAGTAGGTTTCCCACCAATCCTTGACGTGGGGGGCTGCTTTGAGAAGAGCGAAAATAATCTTTTCCCGACTGGAAAAATTATGAACAGAAAAATAACCCTCTAGCACATTTAACCATTTATCGACGGCATCTGCGTCTATCTGACCCTCGAATATGGGGATTTCAAAATTAACTTGTACCTTAAATGGTGTGGCGTTTCCAGAGTTGCTATTGGAAGCCGATGCGTCGCCCCTGGGTAGCCACTGAAGGATTTGGGCAAAGTTGTCCACCATCGCGTTCCTTTGTCGCTCGAGGGCTTCTTCGAGCAATATTTTGATAGGATCTCCCACCCCCTTGTCTTTCTTTTCATCCGCCATGGGAGGCCGTCGGGATTTGCGAGGCTGGTCTTGCAAAGGTTCGACCAGTTCAAGCCCTAACTCCTTATATCCCGACCTCGTTGGGGACATGCAAAGAAAAACAAAGAAGAAAATCAGACCGCTCTGATACCACTGATTCGGATTTAAACAGGAACGCAATAAAATACAGAGATAACCATAAAGACAGATATGCAGCGGAAATAATACCTCAATTCATTACTGTAAAATACTGAAATATGCTTACAAATAGAAATGGAAATAAACCAGCTAGGGTGATGGTAGCTTATCTCTGAGAAGAGATGTGGTGGCTACATGCCTCTGAACTGTTTTACAATGAGGCTCGGAGGCCTATTTATTGTTGAGAATAAATTGAAAACCCTTCACATTCCAAAACCTAACCCTAGAAGATGAAACGCCAAATTGTGGGCCCCGTTTTTTGGGTAAGTTGGTACATCAACTTCTCGGGGTCGCGAATTGGTCGTACTATCTCCATTTGACGTGCATGATAGTCCATTGGAAAGATCTCTCCGAGGACTACGACGGAAAAGGCAATTTTTATCAGAAAAATCGTTGGCGGTAGATTTCCCAAAAAACGTCGTTTAGGGCCTCAAAACGGCTCCGGAAGTTTAGGACCCGAAAAACTGCTAAAAATAGTAAACTGTGTTATAATTAAGGAAACTGAAAAAAACTGTAAGAAGCACTAGAGGGGATCCAAGTGGAATTAGCGGGTGGCCACCAATATCCACCTCGATCAGATAAACACATAACTATTAGTGTATAAATAAATATAACAATAAACCAGTTAGCTTACCTTGTTATTTAAAGCACGTTGCCTTATAGCTGAACAGATTTATGCCATGTCTCAAGGGACTCCAATTTCCTTGATAGATTTAGCTATAACTAGACACCAGTTGTTATACCTATCAAATACATGTCCATGAATATAACACATATCCACATAATTTCAGACAAATTAGGGTTAAAAATATTTCCTGTATACAAAGCACTCATTTGTTTGGAATTGTAGTTTCCAAACATAGCCAAAGGGATTCTCACCCAATTCCTTTCTTTTACCTTTACCTTGCTGCAACTGAGTCCTACTATGTATTTTCACATCACCCAATGGACAGTTATATAAACAAATCAACTATTACATATACATATACATATACATATACATATCAAATTCTCTTGTTGCATTGCATGTTAGGTGTCTCACTCGGGATATGTATATGTATTATGTAATTGTTCTCGAATTGGTTACAAAATCCATTTGTATAAATATTGTGAGCATTAAGAGGTAAAGAGGTTAGATCAACGAGATGGAGTGAGTGTGTGTGAATGTAGTATAACGAAGAAAAAGAAAATGCCATTTGATTGCATATCAGGCCTGTATAATTTATAAATTACTTGGTGTATTTATAAACTAGAAACTTGGCAGGGTTTTCCAAAAAAAATCCATGTAATATAATTGTGATATGTGGGTATTGATGAAGTTGCTATTTCTGTGTTTGAATTGTGGTGATCAGTGAAATCGTGTCTCTACGTAGAATACAATTGAAATGAACTAGAATGTTGTGAGGGGATCATTGGTTGCAATCAAAATCAAATCATCTGTCCATTGGAGAATCTATAGAAACTATGCACTGATTGACTGGAGATTAAAGGCTACATGATCATGGTTGAGGAGGAGTGTTGAAAGGAGATAGAGGATAGACCAGAAGTTCTCAGTATAAATACATGTACATGATTTGTATGAATGAAATAGTGTTCATGTTATATTTCATTGCCTCTCTGTGTGTTCTGTCTATATAATTAACACAAGTTATAAACAATCGTAGGAGTCTGTCATGATCAAAGAGGATTTAAGATATTTCTGGTGGTTAAGGATTACAGGAACATGTGATTCCGGTAGAAGGTTTGGAAACCCATGTAATAGATTGAATAGATGATTTTCTTATGATGAATATTATAAAGCCCAATAGTTTTTATGCGTTATTAGTGGAAGAAAAAACATTAATACCTTACATATATGCGTGGATTGAGGGTGATATATAGTCTCTGTGTTGGTTGAGGCAGGCGCTATCCATTAACAAAAATTTCTAAAAATCGTGGTGGAGATGTGGAGTAGACTATTAGTTTCAAAGTCTCATTCGAGTCCACATTGAGCTAAGACGATTGAGAATGGAAGTCGATTGGTAATATTCCTTGCTTGAATATTGAAGACGTTGTGATCAAATCATGGGATTTCAGACAAAATCTAAATTTTTGACCTGTTGAAGAACTGGTGTGTTAGTGCCTAAATCTACCTCAGGCTGAGAAAGGTAGGATCTAGGATAACATCAAACCACGCTTAACCTGGTAGCTAGCCCTACCAGGTCGGGAGAGGGCTCTCTCCTTGTCAATCTCAAAAAAATATGATCAGTGAGGACTTGAGATTACTGATGCGAAGACTGATTTTAGGCTAGGTATGTGTGCATAAGAGTTTGATTGAATTTGACGATGTTTTGTTGGCTGAAATGTGAAAGGCAGATTTGGGTCCGGCGAATGAGGCTCAGCTTTGTAGAGATCTCTATGGGGCGAGGTAGGAAAATGGATTGGTACTTCAAACTGAGTGAGATGGAGAGCTTTTATACTGGTGAGGACTTGAAGAGGGCATGAAAGTCTCAGGGATCCTCTTCAAACAGTTGAAAACATAAATAACTAAACAAAACCCTATGTGGAGCACTGCAAATCGATGAATTCTACCTTTATCCTTGTTTCATTTAGTTAAGATGAACAGAGAGAGGTAATTGCATACATAAAACACATGTAAACTTACAATTATAGAAGGAAACACAATACCAAATCAAGATGCCACAAGAATCCCATAAAGTGTTGCAAACCCTGGTCTATTCCTTAGCCAAACTTCTGAAATGAGTATACAATGAAGCTCCAAGGTTTCCCAAAAGTCCAACCTTTGCTAATGACTGAAAAATTACAAGATATAGGCAACTAAAAACTCATCCTAGCCTCTAGGGGTCGAGCTCATAAGTTTAGGAGCTATTCCAACAAATTATAAACTGAGAACTAAAAAGTAGGCAGTGGAACAGCTTGCCTCTAAAAACTAGGGAACTGATTCATTCGGTTGCAAACTACCTTTTCATGGATGAATCTACTTCTATGAGTGAAAATTTAGCATAATTACATCAAAATCCATCAATTCACATTAAATTACATCATGAGTTAAACAATTAGAAGGAGAAAAGTCAAATTGTGAAGAAACTAGCCGAAAAATAGAGTTTTTTGGCCAAAACGAGCAATTTTCCTCCTATGCGCCACACTGATCGTTATTGAGCATTTTGAAGACATTATTGACGAAACCCTAGACCTAATGAGACCGAAAACCCTAAAAATGACTTTTGCAGATTTAAAGACAAAAAATGACTACAGATGACCTAGATGAATGAAAATGGGCCAGCAGGTAAAGGACATGAGGGAAAATGTATAATAAGCCACTACCGTCAGATGATACATGATCCTAATGGAATGCAGCTGACCGAGTGAGACACCTAACATACAATGCAACAAGAGAATTTGATCATTGATGGAGGGATGAAGATACCGACACTAACATTGGCTCCAATGGGGATGGTAGCTCCTTGGAGGTGCCAAGAACTACATATCCCTGGGAAAGCAAGCAGTGCCTTCATCCATTGGGTTATGGATTCAATAACTTCAACAAACCAAAACCAAACTCTTGACTCAATTTCAGGATTGAAATCTGACTCAAAACTGACTCAATTTCAAGACTGAAATCGACTGAAAACCCTGACTCAAACAATCCAAACCAAAACTGAAATCAAACCTCAGTTTTATAGCCTTCACCTCAGGCCCTAAACTAAATGAATGATGACAATACACACTTGCAATGAAATAAAAAAAACCAGTATGTACTGTTAGTGCCTAAATCTGCCTTAGGCTGAAAGAAGGCAAAATTTAGGTTAACCAAAAACCACGCTCAGTCTAGTAGCTAGCCCTACCAGAACAGGAGAGGGCTCTCTACAGGTCACGCTCAGTGAGGAATAAACAATATGGTCTGAGATGACTTAAACTGAATACTGATTTTAGGCTAGTAAATAGATATGGAAAAAGGAAACTTTTGAATGACTAAATTTTCTGGGCTGTGTGGAACCAAAGGATCGCATGAGCTGGGAAATTAAATCAAAGACACAGAATATTTCGTGAGCATAGATAGGCGGGAGCTTTAGCAATCATATTTAAATAAAATTGAGTGGAAATACTGTTGAGAAAATCTAAAAAGGGCATACGCATGAATCCTTTTCAGACAAAAGAAGATACACAAAATATGAATGATTTACAAGGCAGAGCATAAACTGAATTCTACCTCTTCTACTTAAGAGAATTCAACCAGAAATGATTATGAATGGATGGTAAACATAAAAGAATACATATGAAACATAGAAAGAAAAACACATTTGCTAAACTCACACCACAGGGATCTCATGAATTAGAGCTGCATCATTCTATTAATCTCCAAGCCAAAACTGTACAATGAAAGTGCTGAGTTTTTCTCCACGCTATTCCCAAAAACTCCAACCCTTACAAATGATTTTTCATACAATAAATAAACTCTACCATCAGGAAATGGATCGACCTAAAGTGGGGATTGTTTAATCATTATTGACAGAAATGAAAAGCCAACCATTAGTAACTGAAGCAACGTTACATTTTGATTTCTCTGATGACCAATTAAGAAAAGAGAAAAAATGTAGCGTAGATCTTCTGGGCAACTGTTTGCCTTCCTTTTGGCCGTTTGAATAACAACTATCATTTTAATAACAAGTCTTTTAAATAAGATGTGCCTTTAATGAAGAAAAAACATATATTGTTAATGAACAGGCCCACCTACAATTTTCGTTTAACTCACCCACGCGCCAATATTTACTTTCAAATCTCTTCACTTCTAAACCACAGTACCATAGCCAAAAATAGTTGAATAGGCTTTGACAAACTTACTTGGAGAAAATCGCACTGAAACAAATCGAATTCTCGCAGAGCGGAAGTGATTTGGCCTTTGGGTCTCTGTGCGCCGCGCCAAAAGATGTATGCATTGCGCCACTTTGGAGCTAATTTTGATGCACTTCCTGAAGTCCAAATTGAGGCCAAGTGTGCTGTTTGGAAATCCCTACCTGTCTACTTTCCAACCCAAGTGGAATTTTTGGATTTTTATGTCATTTGCCCCTCCAAAACTTCAATTTCCCAAGACTGGTTCCTGTGTGTCAAAATAGAAGCAGTGAGGTCATTTTTGAATATTTTCGACCTCCTGGAGACTCAAAACTTGCCCAAATTTCTTGGCCATGCACCAGCAATCATGATTTTTCATGCAAAATCCAATGATGTAAACTTTTTGCAATTTGGAGCTCCATAGCAAAAGCGTGTGCCACGTGGCGCGGCGCATAGGGAGAAAAACCCTGTTTTCATGCCAAAATTTGTCAAAATGCCAAAAATGCCCCAAATTTCTTGAAATTCGGGCTGGAGATTCTCCATCAAGTATCATGTTGGGCTAAAGAGGCTTCGGCCAACATCTAAAGACGATCATGCTCCTTTTGCCTCTTTTGCTTCCTTATTGCCTTCTTTAATTTTGCCTTCAGATTCCTTATTCGTGCCTTGCAAACCTTGTTCTGTGCCATGTAGTGGAAATACATGTGCCTCAGAAATGCATCATCTCTATCGGCCTTGTCCAACAGTCTCTCTAAGTGGATGTTAACTCTCTCGAGATTAGACTCTCGATCATCATCAATCTCTTGCTTCAATGAAGTGAATTCAATCCTCCTCCTTTGGGCAGCCTGACGATTCTCCCTGATGTTTGGTATCTCCATGATTTCTTGCTGATCTTCAAGCTATTTGTTCCTCTGCTCCAAGTATTTTATGACCCACTCCGCTTTCTTCAAGTTGTGAGTCAAGTTCTCAATGTCTGCCCGCTGCTCCTTTATGATTTCTCTAAGTTGTGCATTTTGCGGGCGCATATCTGTGTCATCATCTTGAACGAGAATGAAGTCAGTCTCTCGCTCACCTGAAGGCCCCTCATCATGCATTGGCTCCTTACCTCTGTCTTGTACCTGTAGTGCTAATGTCGGAAGCGAGGCCCCTTCCACCCCGGGTGGAGATAGCACTCGCTTTGCTGCTGCAAACAAATGTCTAGCGTCCCTTTGATATGTGATGAATACCGGCACACTAACGATCTCATGGCGCTCATACTGATGAGAAGGTCCCCCTATCTCATACTTAACCTCTGATAATCCCTGTGAAGCTATGAAGAAGTCACGAGAGATGAAATCCTCCCAAGTGATGCCCTGTAATCCAAGCTGATGAACCACCAAAATCTTAATCAGAGCAAAATGATAAACACTGTTAAGTTGCTGCTGAGGGGTTTTGTGCTGCACAAGGGTGGTCATCCTCTCTATGTTCTGGCAAATGAAATACGGAATTTTCATCATCCGTACCCTGGTGAAATGCATGAGCAACCTGATGTGATAAGCATATAAACGAGAGAACCATCCCTCACAGCTGAAATATTTCATGATTAATTTCATTAGTGGAGCATATTCATCTTTAAGATATCGGAATGGGAAGACTCTCTTGAGCTGGCTCAAGAAACTGGTTTTAATATATGGCTCATAATGATGCCGGTCAATTTTCTACCTCTTGGTCCATGGTTCCCCAATGTTTGGTATGTCGGTTGCCAGTGAGACAGATTCTGGTGTAAGTGTGAAGGTGACACCAACTAAAGTAGCCTGATCTCCATGTAAGTGCAGCACAAATAGACAAGCCAGCTCATGATGAAATTGAACATTAGCAACTTTCTAACAAAACTCATAGCATGACAGATGCTGAAAACAAAACATGGCAAGATGGCAGGCCTGTAATTCAGTGAGGTTGATTGGTTCTTCTCTGACATGTCTGCCACTTATATGAGGCCTCCGGGGTGCATGTTCCTCGATGGGAGAATCACTTTGTGTTTCCATTTCATAATCCGATGAATGCTCAGATGCCATGACTGTTGTTTTTTCAAACTACCTCGGAGAAAAAGATGCTGGTGTATGAAAACTGTTTGGACTGCTCCTTTAGTGATGTATTTGAAATCTCCCACCAAGGGGAAAAATGCAACAAAGGACTGTTAGGAAGGGGGGGGGGGGGGGGTGGAAGATGAAGAGTTTAGGGAATATTAGGATACATTTTGTTTAGGGAAATGTAGGATGGATTTGGGAAGTTTATCTAAGGTAGGGTTTGGGGTTTTGGCATTTGGAAAGGTGTGGAAGGGAATTGGGAATAGGAGTTTAGTAATTTTTAGGGATAGGGAAGAATAAAATTCAGGAGAAATGGAATAAGGGAGAAGGGAATGATGGAAAGAAGGGAAAAATGGGATGGAGGGGGAACCTTGGTAACAAAACAATGAATTTGCAACCCTAATAGCAATTGGCTCAAGGAATTTTAGAGGTGGGGTTTGAGAGTTTTTGTTTCAACCAATAGCAGTCATAAACCACCATCACAATGGCACAAAAATGGATGAAACATTAAGATGGCGGTCCTACCTGGCCAAACGATTAAATGACAATTTGGCGAAGTTTTGAACTAGTTCGAGCTTTCAGGTGTATGCGCTGCGCCGCATACCCAACGCTCTGCGCCCTCCCGGTGCGCTGCGCCTATGTTAATTTGCACTGCGTTTTCTTCCCCAATGCGTCGCGCCTATCCAATGCGCCATGCCACCTGTTCTATGCGCCGCGCCCGCCAAGTTTTCTCCAACTTCACCCAAAACGCGCACTTGCTCACCCAATTCCTTTGAACTGTTACCTCTTTGCTCTTGGAATTCTAAATGACCTTGACCCTCATGGAGAAGTCTTTATAAAGACATGGAGACATGGTTTTGATCTTTGATTCTTCAAAACCCATTTTTATAATGTTTGACATTGGCACTTTTTCACACTTTAATGCAACTCTGTTTTTCACACTTCCTTTTTGATTTTTTGACTAAAATGATGAAGTTTTTGGCAATTTTTTTCAAGGGTAGCTGACATGGAATTTGGCAAAGGATGATCAGAATATGCTTTTGAAGTACTTCATGGTGGAGAACTTTACATATTTATCATAAACATTAATTTGAAGATTTCCTCTTCAAAACAAAGTTTTGAAGAGGAATCACCCTTGAGCATTATGGATGATGAAAATCTGGAGATGAAACTCGTTGAACCTCCCTCTAGCCTGCTGGCATATATTGGGTATTTTGAAGACACAACTTATGAAACCCTAGACCTATGACCGACATGATTTTTTGCCCATCAAAAGACCAAATATTGACTGTCATTTAATGAACTTTGATTAACAGACCTGAGCCAGTAGGTACAAAGCATGAGGGGTAATGACTAACAAGACCCTTCCGTCAGATTATGGCATTCCCCTAGCAAAATGCAGCTGATTGAATAGAGCGAGACACCTAAAAATGAAATGCAGAAAGAGTTTTGATCTCTAACGGAGGACTGACAAGACCGACTCTAACATTAGCTCCAATGGGGGATGGTAGCTCCTTGGAGGTGCCAAGAACGGAAAATCTTTGGGAGAGCAGACAGTGCCTTCATCCATTGGGCTATGGAATCATTATTTCGACAAACAACACAAAACTCTTCACTCATTTATTAAATGAAACTTGACTCGAACTGACTCAAATTTTGACTTAAAATGACTCGAAGACTGACTAGACAAACTCAAACCAAAACTGAAATAAAATGGTATTTACAGTGACAATGGAAGCAACATAAACAACTCAGAAATGGTACCGCTTGAGCAGCCGACCATTGATCGGCCCTCCCGGACAATCTTCCCCGTTCATTTCCTTTAGAAGAAAGGAATTATGACCCCGATATGATGCAATATTGAAGGTACCTTTCCAAATATTCTCGAATTTACCGTGCTTACCTTTTTCCTCATTCCTTGCATCCCACTTCAGCACCACATCATCCAACTGAAATTTGTCC
This sequence comes from Pinus tabuliformis, assembly GCA_031772625.1. Classification (NCBI taxonomy): domain Eukaryota; kingdom Viridiplantae; phylum Streptophyta; class Pinopsida; order Pinales; family Pinaceae; genus Pinus; species Pinus tabuliformis. Next base: position 706,519,749 of record CM062806.1, on the reverse strand, counting down.
ACCTTTGATTTTCTGTCATAAATTTTCTTAATCTTATCCTGCAACTTGGACGTGTTTTGGAAAACTTCTTCTCTGGTCTGCTGCAAATGAACCATTTGATTCAATCTTCTCTGCATAGGATCGTCTTCACTGCCGACCTCCTGAAGAAGTTTGACTACCGGAGCTGCGAGAGAGGTAGGAAACACTGTATCAACTCCATACACAAGCTCAAAGGGGGACACACCAATGGATTTCTTCTAACTGACTTGATTTGCCCAAAGTGCACTGACCAACTTCTTATGCCAGCTCTTCTTGTTGTTTTCCAGTAGCTTCTTAATGATGTTGACTAAAGATTTGTTATAAGACTTCGCCAACCCATTGCCTTGCGGATGATAGGTAGTTGAGTGACCCAAAATGATGTGATATTTATGACAAAACTCTACCATCCTTTTTTATTTGAAAGCTGTTGCGTTATCAGTGATTAACTTATTCGGGCAACCAAAGCGAGACAAGATGTTATTTTCAAGGAATGAAATAATTACCGCATCTGTAGCTTGTCTGGTGGGAATTGCTTCGATCCATTTCGTGAAATAATCTATTGCCATGAGAATCCACCGATGCTGACTGGAAGAAGCGGGATGAATTTCACCAATGAAATCCAACCCCCACTGCTGAAAAGGGGCACTCACCTCAATGGGCTTAAGCGGAAAAGGCTGTAATTTCTGCCTTCCTTCAAAAATCTGACATTTATGACAGCTCTTGAAAACCTTATATACATCAGCAAACAATGTCGGCCAATAGTATCCCGCTCTCAGAACTTTATTTGCTGTTGTTTTCCAAAAAAGGTGACCACCACAATCTCCTTTGTGGAAATCCTCCATGACCTGCTTTGCCTCTTCTTCCACCAAACAATTCAATAGAACGCCACCGGGATCTTTCCAATAAAGTGCAGAATTTAGAATGCAAAACTTAGCAGCCTTTAATTTGAGAGTTATACTTTTGTTTCTAGTCATGCCGTGTGGTGGTGACAAATTCTGAAGCACATATATGTTATCTGAATACCACAGAGAAAGAGAAAACATTTCAGATACCTGAATTGACAAACCTTCCTCATTCTCATCGGACATAGCAGCGATCAGATTTATGTCTAAGGTGTGCAAGTTTGATTCAACCATTAACTTTGCCAATCCCTGTCCTTTAACAAGATTTGTGGGCTTTATTTCCACATCATACTCCAACAAAGCTGCAATCCACTTGCCTCATCTTCCTTCCGGATTTGTCTGCACTAAAACATCTTTGACAGCAGCGTTAGGAACACAAACCAAAATATGAGAATTCAGAATGTATACCCGAAAATATTTCAATGCTTTCACAAGTGCGAGGGCTTGCTTCTCAATGATGTTGTACTTTAAGGCTGCATCTCTTATAGCTCGACTGAAGAAAGAAATTGGTCTTTCGTGATCATCTCTTTTATGCATCAACACAGCTGCCATAGTATGCTCTGAAGCAAATGAAAACAATATAAAATCCTGAGTGTATTCCGGGTTGATTAGAACTGGAGCTGAAGAAAGAGCCAATTTTACTAAATTGAAAGATTTTACAGCCTCTTCCGTCCACTTCACTTGGTTGTCCTTCTTAATCATGTTGGTAATCTCTCTTAGGTGTTCAACAAGATTATGTACAAAACGGCGTACAAAAGTCATTTTACCATTGAAAGATTGAATCTCCTTCTTATTCCGGGGCAGATCGATTTGCTGAATCACTTGTACATGTGCTAGATAAATACGAATGCCATCTTTTGAGATAATTTGCCCAAGTAGTTTGCCTTCCTCCATGGAAAACAATCTCTTTTTCGGGTTCAACGACAGGCCATATTTTCTGCACTTTTGAAAAACAGTTTTCAGATGATACATGTGTTCTTCATCTGATTTGGAAAACATTGTCAGATCATCAAGGTACACAACCAAAAATACATCCTTCTCATTTGCAAAATCCAAGTCCATTGCCCGTTGAAATGTGGCACCTGCGTTCTTCAAACCAAAAGGCATTTTAGCGTAATGAAAAGTTCCCCACGGAGTGGTGAACGTTGTCTTGTCTCGGGCATCTTCATGGATAGAAATTTGGTTATATCCATAATAACCATCGAGTAGTGACATAAGAGATGCTCCAACAACTCGCTAAAGTATATGATCCATTTTGGGCAGTGGATAGTTATCTTTCAATGAAACTTTATTGAGATTCCTAAAATCAATGCACAAGCAAATCTCACCTGTCTACTTTCGTACGGGAACCAAATTAGAGATCCAGTCCGAAAATCTGATGGGAACAATGATTCCTGATTTGTACAACCTGTTTATCTCCTTTTCAATTGATGGCAGTAGTTTTGGATTTAGCCTTCTCAAGTTATGTCTGAAAGGTTGCTGATTAGGCTTAATGGGTATAGTGTGCTGAATTATATTGGTATCATATGTCTTCAAGTCAGAATAGTCCCAAGAAAACACATCAGCAAATGAAGACAGCAAACTTATATATTTGGCTTTTATCTTTTGTGGCAATGCTTTAGACAGTTTTACCATTTTAGGATTAGCAGTTGTTCCGACATTGACCTCTTCAACACCCTTCTCTATTGGCTGCAATGTTGGTTTGCGGGCTACGTCATCTTGATCAAAGAGTTCTTCTAAAGGTATCAAGCCTTTAGGAATAATGTTATCCTTTAGCTGCAACACGTCCATTTGATTGATCTACACATCATCTTTACCATCATCATTTTCTACATCATTTGAAGTTTCTTTGAACTTACCTTTGTTTTGCAGAAAATCATCAATCTCCTCATCATCTTGGAAAACTTGCCATTATCTCTGATTATCTGGGACAGTCGAACAATGCTTGACATGGATTTCGAATTTATTACTGGAGTTCATTGGAATCTTCAAACTACTTGTTGCCTTAGCAAGAGCATCAACAATGCTATTTTGAACACGACGCACACATGTCAAGGTATATTCTTAAAATAATTTCAGGATGTCTAGAACTGCATTCCAGTAAGCCCACATCCGAGGATTCTTTGCTTGATATTTGCCTCTGACCTGCTTAATCACCAATTCGGAGTCGCCATATACTTCAATCCTCTTAGCATTCAGCTTTCATATAATTTTTAGGCCAGCAATCAAAGCTTCATACTCAGCTTCATTATTTGAACAATCAAAAGCTAACTTGTAAGAACATACCCGCACATTAATAGGCACTTTGTCCGGGGCGGAGAAAAGACTGCGTACCCAAATACCAATTCCAGCACCATCATTTCCCACCGCATCGTTGAAATCCATGGTCCACAAACCTTCTTCCTCTTCTTCCAAGTGCTGAAATTCTGTTGGCTTTATTTTTCCTGCTTGTTGTCCATTACCTTCAGTTGATTTCTCAACGGTGTTTTGTTGTTCTTGTCATTCTTTCTTAAAAACTTCTCTGAAATTTGCTGCTATTTCTGGAATATCATCTGCTATAACTAACTAACTATCAATATCGTGGAAACTATCTAAATACAAAAGAAAAGACTCTAGTTATGTATGTACATAATTAATAAGATGATTAATTGGTTTCTCCTTGCTTGTAATCATGCATTTCATTTTTTGTTCCCGATACAGTTTTCTCATCTGGCCAAACACCGGAATCGTTGCATAGGAGAAATCTATTTGTTGTGTCCCTTTCAATTTTGTTGCCCAAGACCTAGAAAGAAGCATACCGAATCGGGGAGGAATATCAGCCACAACAATATCCATCAAAACATTCTTCATTGGGATTTGATACAGACTTACAACCAAGTCTTTGATGAGCCCGATACAGTTTAATCTGCTGAAATCAAATGAATAGAGATCATGGTATTTCCTGGTGATGTCCAAACCCAGCTTATCCATGATAGCCTTTGGCATAAGATTGTGGGAAGCTCCGGAATTGAACATGGCGTTATGTAACACAAAATCATGCAATCTTAAACTGATATAAAAAGGTGGCACATCACTCTCTGGAGACTCACCATTCAATGCTGGCCCAAAAATCATTTCGGGTTGATCATCTTCGACATTCACCATATCAGACATTGGATCAAAATTCAAAATTTTAGAAACTTGCCCTCTATAACTGTTGTTCCTCATTATTTCAGTCAAGGGAATGGATACCTTCAATTTAGAAATTTCATTCTCTAAACTAAAAGCGGAAGTCTTTTCTACCTCTTTGACTGGGACTTCTTTCTTTTCCTTTTCTTTCGATACAATTTGCTGATTTGATTTTTCTGCTGATGGTGATTTGCTGCTATCAGGATCAACTGCCTCTTTGCCTTTCTTTTGTGCAACTGATGAATCATTCTTTGATGCTGAAACTTCCTTCCTCTTTTGAATTGGGTTAACCGGCACATCTCTGTTTCTAAGTGAATATTGCCGCTACTGAGCGGACAAAGCATTCATATAGCCTCTTTGATACTCATCTGATTCTTCTTCCAAAACTGTGTCATTTGCTAGAATGAAATCTACATCTTTGTGTGCAGCTGAACTTTCTGCATACTCCTCATCTTCAGTAATATAAATAGGCAAATCATCAGGAGTAAAGAAGTGGTTTTCTTCCCCTATTATATTCCCTTCCTCATCTGACTCTGGTCCATGCACAAAATTTTGCTGCAAAGGTGGCTGTACTGGCTGCTGTGCTATCTGATCTTGGGCTCGCTGCTCTCTCTGTTTTATTCTATATTGTGGCTACTGCTGGCCACGGAAGTTAGGATTTCTAACTTGTGGCTCAGATTTGTCAAGTTTCACCCTTTCAAACATCTACTCTACCTTCCTAAGTAATTGGTCCATTGAGGAAGACTCTTCCTTTACTGTGACCTTCTTTTCTGCTTTTGCTCTAGCCCTCTTGGTCAGCAGATTTGCTTCAACGCTGACCACGATCTTCTGCATGTCTTCCATTATGGCCGGCTCTCTCTCTCTTAGTTGATAAGCCATGTCAGCATCAAAACCATCCGGAAACTTCATCATGGCTAGCCCCACAGGTGGCCTTAGATGATCGAGAATTTCATTATAAACAGAATTGAATCTAATGCAGTAGTCTTGGACCGACTCACCAGCGTTTCGTTTGATTTTCTCATATTCAGCCAGAATTTGAAGAGGATTCTTTTTCACTTCCCAGCAATCTAAAAATTGTCTTTGTAGGTCAGCCAAGGTAGCGATACGTGCAGCCGGTAAAGCTCTGAACCATTTCCTAACCTCACCTGCAAATGTATGTACAAGAGTCTCATTGTCACATTTTCTACATCGATCTCATGAAGGTCACAGAAATATGCCATTCTATCCACATGTTGTTGAGCGGTAATGTTGTTAGGAGCGCCATCAAACAAAGGGATTTTGCTTTGTTAATCTGAGGGCATATCATCTAAAACTTGAGGTAGCACAAGAGGTGCAAAATGAGCAGCCATCACTCTTGGTGGGTTTGGTCTTGGAGGTGTTGGAGGAGTGTGTGCAGCTTGTAGGGAATTAACAATTGGAGTTTGAAGTTGTGTCACAATATAATCATCAATTGACCGGTTAGCCCTTTCAGTTTCTAGGTCTACAAGAAACTGCGGATTGGGGACAGTAGAGTCAACAACCCTTTCGGATTTGGTCTCAAACAATGATATTTCAAACTACTCATCAAAATCAAGCTCTTCAAGATACTCAAAAATGTCAGGACATGAATGGGATTTGAACACGGGAGTTATAGAGCTCTCTTGACGAAGGAGTCTTGGAATCAAATTGGGATTTTGGTAGATATGAGTAGGATCTGGATATGGATTAGCTCTAGTATATCTTCTTGAAGTCAGCATGCTATTTTCAAAAAATCAAAAGGACATGAACAACTTACTCAGCCTATCAAATCCTAAACTTATCATCCGGAAGCTTAGAATTATCAGAAGTATTGGGGTGTTTGTAGGTTAAGCCTGCCGTTTACGCAACGAAGAATACTAACAAACAAATAATTTCGTTCCCCAGTGGAGTCACCACTATGTTAGTGCCTAAATCTGCCTTAGGCTGAAAGAAGGCAAAATTAAGGGTAACCACAAACCACACTCAGTCTAGTAGCTAGCCCTACCAGAACAGGAGAGGGCTCTCTCCGGGTCACGCTCAGTGAGGAATAAACAATATGGTCTGAGATGACTTAAACTGAATACTGATTTTAGGCTAGTAAATAGATATGGAAAAAGGCAATTTTTGAATGACTGAATTTTCTGGGCTGTGTGGGACCAAAGGACCGCATGAGCTAGGAAATTAAATCAAAGACACAGAATATTTCATGAGGAAAGATAGGCGAGAGGTTTAGTAATCAGATTTAAATAAAATGGAGTGGAAAGACTGTTGAGAAAAGCTAAAAAGTGCATACGCATGAATCCTTTTCAAACAGAAGAAGATACACAAAATATGAATGCTTTACAAGGCAGAGCATAAATTGAATTCTACCTCTTCTACTTAAGAGCATTCAACCAAAAATGATTATGAATGGATGGTAAACATAATAGAATACATATGAAACATAGAAAGAAAAACACATTTGTTAAACTCACACCACAGGGATCTCATGAATCAGAGTTGCATCATTCTATTAATCTCCAAGCCAGAACCGTACAATGAAAGTGCTGAGTTTTTCTCCACGCTATTCCCAAAAACTCCAACCCTTACAAATGATTTTTCATACAATAAATAAACTCTACCATTAGGAAATGGATCGACCCAAAGTGGGGATTGTTTAATCATTATTGACAGAAATGAAAATCCAACCATTAGTAACTGAAGCAACATTACAATTTGATTTCTCCGATGACCAATTAAAAAAGAACAAAAATGTAGCGTAGATCTTCCGGGAGACTGTTTGCCTTCCTTTTGGCTGTTTGAATAACAAATATCATTTTAATAATATGGCTTTTAAATAAGATGCGCCTTTAATGAAGAAAAAACATATATTGTTAATGAACGGGCCCACCTGCAATTTGCGTTTAACTCACCCACACACCAATATTTAATTTCAACTTTCTTCGCTTCTAAACCACAATAACATAACCAAAAATCATTGAACAGGCTTTGAAAAACTTACTTGGAGAAAATTGCACTGAAACAAATCGAATTCTCGCAGAGCGGAAGTGATTTGGCCTTTGGGTCTCTGTGCGCCGCGCCAAAAGATGTATGCGTCGCGCCACTTTGGAGCTAATTTTGATGCACTTCCTGAAGTCCAAATTGAGCCCAAGTGTACTTGTTGAAAATCCCTGCCTGTCTACTTTCCAACCCAAGTGGAATTTTTGGATTTGGATGTCATTTACCCCTCCAAAACTTCAATTTCCCAAGACTGGTTCCTGTGTGTCAAAATAGAAGCACTGAAGTCATTTTTGAGTGTTTTCGACCTCCTGGAGACTCAAAACTTGCCCAAATTTCTTGGCCATGCAACAACAGTCATTTTTTTTCATGCCAAATACAATGATGTAAACTTTTTGCAATTTGGAGCTCCCTAGCAAAAGCGCGCGCCACGTGGCGCGGCGCATAGGGAGAAAAACCCTGTTTTCGTGCTAAAATTTGTCAAAATGCCAAAAATGCCCCAAATTTCTTGAAATTTGGGCTGGAGCTTCTCCATCAAGTATCATGTTGGGCTAAAGAGGCTTTGGCCAACATCTGAAGACAATCATGCTCCTTTTTCCTCTTTTTCTTCCTTATTGCCTTCTTTAATTTTGCCTTCAAATTCCTTATTCGTGCCTTGCAAACCTTGTTCCACGCCATGTAGTGGAAAGACATGTGCCTCATAAATGCATTGTCTCTATCGGCCTTGTCCAGCAGTCTCTCTAAGTGGATGTTAACTCTCTCGAGATTAGACTCTCGATCATCATTAATCTCTTACTCCAATGAAGTGAATTCAATCCTCCTCCTTTGGGCAGCCTGACGATTCTCCCTGATGTTTTGTATCTCCATGATTGCTTGCTGATATTCAAGCTGTTTGTTCCTCTGCTCCAAGTATTTTAAGACCCACTCCACTTTCTCCAAGTTGTGAGTCAAGTTCTCAATGTCTACCCGTTGCTCCTTTATGATTTCTCTAAGCTGTGCATTTTGCGGGCGCATATCTGTGTCATCATCTTGAACGAGAATGAAGTCAGTCTCTCGCTCACCTGAAGGCCCCTCATCATGCATTGGCTCCTTACCTCTATCTTGTACCTGTAGTTCTGATGTTGGAAGCAAGGCCCCTTCCACCCTGGGTGGAGATAAAACTCGCTTTGTTGCTGCAAACAAATGTCTAGCGCCCCTATGATATGTGATGAATACCGGCACACTAGCGGTCTCATGGCACTCATACTGATGAGAAGATCCCCCTATCTCATGCTTAACCTATGATAATCCCTGTGAAGCTCTAAAGAAGTCACGAGAGATGAAATCCTCCCAAGTGATGCCCTGTAATCCGAGCTGATGAACCACCAAAATCTTAATCAGAGCAAAATGATAAACATTGTTAAGTTGCTGCTGAGGGGTTTTGTGTTGCACAAGGGTGGTCATCCTCTCTATGTTCTGGAAAATGAAATACGGAATGTTCATCATCCGTACCCTTGTGAAATGCATGAGCAACCTGATGTGATAAGCATATAAATGAGAGAATCGTCCCTCACAGCTGAAATATTTCATGATTAATTTCATTAGTGGAGCATATTCATCTTTAAGATATCGGAATGGGAAGACTTTCTTGAGCTGCCTCAAGAAACTGGTTTTAATATATGGCTCATAATGATGCCGGTCAATCTTCTGCCTCTTGGTCCATGGTTCCCCAATGTTTGGTATGCCGGTTGCCAATGAGACATATTCTGGTGTAAGTGTGAAGGTGACACCAACTAAAGTAGCCTGATCTCCATGTAAGTGCATCACGAATAGACGAGCCAGCTCATGATGAAATTGAACATTAGCAACTTTCTGACAAAACTCATAGCATGACAGATGTTGAAAACAAAACATGGCAAGATGGCAGGCCTGTAATTCAGTGAGGGTGATTGGTTCTTCTCTGACATGTCTGCCACTTCTATGAGGCCTCCGGGGTGCATGTTCCTCGATGGGAGAATCACTTTGTGTTTCCATTTCATAATCCGATGAATGCTCAGATGCCATGACTACTGTTTTTTCAAACTACCTTGAAGAAAAAGATGCTGGTGTATGAAAACTGTTTGGACTGTTCCTTTAGTGATGTATTTGAAATCTCCCACCAAGGGGAAAAATGCAACAAGGGACTGTTAGGAAAGGGGGGAGGGGGGAAGATGAAGAGTTTAGGGAATATTAGGATACATTTTGTTTAGGGAAATGTAGGAGGGTTTTGGGAAGTTTATCTAAGGTAGGGTTTGGGGTTTTTGCATTTGGAAAGGTGTGGAAGGGAATTGGGAATAGGAGTTTAGTAATTTTTAGGGATAGGGAAGAATAAAATTCAGGAGAAATGGAATAAGGGAGAAGGGAATGATGGAAAGAAGGGAAAAATGGGATGGAGGGGGAACCTTGGTAACAAAACAATGAATTTGCAACCCTAACAGCAATTGGCTTGAGGAATTTTAGAGGTGGGGTTTGAGAGTTTTTGTTTCAACCAATAGCAGCCATAAACCACCATGATAATGGCACAAAAATGGATGAAACATTAAGATGGCGGTCCTACTTGGCAAACCCAAACGATTAAATGGAAATTTGGCGAAGTTTTGAACTAGTTCGGGCTTTCAGGTGCAGGGAAAATTTTAAGAACCCCCCCTAAATTTATAAATATAATAAATGGGCGAATCTCCATGGTATATAGGAAAAATGGAAGGCGATTTTATCAATAATATAATATGTATATATAATTTTTTGGCGAATCTCTCACCAGGCATGGCGAATATTTCACTCAATTATAAAATCTTGTAAGATCTTGGCGAGTCTTTCACTAAATAATAAAACTTTGTAAAGTCCTAGTGAATAGCATTGTGAACTCTTAGAGAAGAGTAAAAATGGATCTATGCTGGTTTAATCCCCCCATTTAAATAGGCCACATTCCAGGTGAATACCATGGGTCAATACCATGTGCCATTTTGGTGAATACCATGTGCCATTTTTATTTTTAATAATTCTAATATTAGGGTTAATAATGGTTTTTTGCATGGTATTAATAGCAATCTAGTCCATGGTATTTGTCCCATAGTATTTTTCCCATAGGTTTCACCTAAATATAACCCATTTCTTGAGTGTTCATAAATATAACGTGAATTATGGAGTAAATATAAAAAATGTTTTATTTGTTTACCATACCTCTAGTTTATTTATATTTTTATTAATTTACCATACCTTTGTTACAAATATGGTATTTGGCCCATAGGATTCACTTAAATAAAACCTCTTTCTTGAGCCTTCATAAATAGAACGAGGTTTATGGACTAAATATAAAAAGAGGTTTTATTTATTTACCATACGTCTAGTTTATTTATATTTTTATTTATTTACCATACCTTTTGAGTAAGTATAAAAATACGTTTTATTTATTTACCGTACCTCCACTTTACTTATATTTTTATTTGTTTACACCACGTGACTTATGGAGTAAATATAAAAAATGTTTTATTTATTTACCATACCTCTCATTTATTTATATTTTTATTAATTTACCATACCTCTTTTATAAATATGGTATTTGGCCCATAGGATTCAATTAAATAAAACCTATTCTTGAAAATGGGCGAATGGATTCACTTAAATAAAACCTATTCTTGAAAATGGGCTAATGGAAGGTTGTAACTCCTAATTTCAAGGGCTAAATTTACCTTTTTTACCCTCTCCCTTAAAATAAGGTGGGCGATTTGAGGTGATTTGTAAAAATGTACTATGATACAAAATATTCGCCCACTAAAAATTTAAAACCCCTTAATTTCGCCAAAGGGCGAACATTCGCCCCTAAAATTTGTAAAAATGTACTATGATACAAAATATTCGCCCACTAAAAATTTAAAACCCCTTAATTTCGCCAAAGGGCGAACATTCGCCCCTAAAATTATCCTTGTTCAGGTGTATGTGCCACGCCGCATACCCAACGCTCCGCGCCCTCCTGGTGTGCCGTGCCTATGTTAATTTGCACTGCATTTTCTTCCCCAGTGCGCCGCGCCACCTGTTCTATGCGCCGTGCCTGCCAAGTTTCCTCCAACTTCACCCAAAACACGCACTTGCTCACCCAATTGCTTTGAATTGTTACCTCTTTGCTCTTGGCATTCTAAATGACCTTGACCCTCATGGAGAAGTCTTTATAAATACATGGAGACATGGTTTTGATTTTTGATTCTTCAAAACCCATTTTTATAATGTTTGACATTGGCACTTTTTCACACTTTAATGCAACTCTGTTTTTCACACTTCCTTTTTGATTTTTTGACTAAAATGATGAAATTTTTGGCAATTTTTTACAGGGGTAGCTAACATGGAATTTTGCAAAGGATGATCAGAATCTGCTTTTGAATTACTTCATGGTGGAGAAATTTACATATTTATCATAAACATTAATTTGACGATTTCCTCTTCAAAACAGAGTTTTGAAGAGGAATCACCCTTGAGCATTATGGATGATGAAAATCTGGAGATGAAACTTGTTGAACCTCCCTCTGGCCTGCTGGCATTATTGGGTACTTTGAAGACACAACTTATGAAACCCTAGACCTATGACTGACATGATTTTTTGCCCATCAAAAGACCAAATATTGACTGTCATTTAATGAACTTTGATGAACAGACCTGAGCCAACAGGTACAAAGCATGAGGGGTAATGACTGACAAGACCCTTCCGTCAGATTATGGCATGCCCCTAGTGGAATGCAGCTGAGTGAATGGAGCGAGACACCTAAAAATGAAATGCAGAAAGAGTTTTGATCTCTGACGGAGGACTGACAAGACCGACTCTAACATGTACAATGATACATGTGACAACAAAAAACATTTCAAAAATAGTACTGTTTGAGTAGCCGACCGTTGACCGGCCCACTTGGATAGTCTTCTCTATTCATTTCTTTCAAAAGAAAAGCATTTTGGCCCCGATATGCAGCAATCCTGAAAGGTCCTTTCCAAAGATTCTCAAACTTTCCATGCTTACCTTTATATTTGTTTCTCGCGTCCCATTTCAACACTATGTCTTCTGTTTGAAACTTGTCTGCCTTTGCCTTTCGATCATATATCTTCTTGATTCTCTCTTGCAGCTTGAAAGTGTTCTGAAAAACCTCCTCTCTAGTTTGCTGCAAATGAATCATTTGATTGATTCTCCGCTGCAAATGATCATCTTCGCTACCAGCTTCTTGTAGGAGTTTAACCACCAAGACTGCGAGAGAGGTCGGGAACACTGTGTCAACACCATACACGATCTCAAAAGGGGGCATGCCTATAGATTTCTTTTGAATTACTCTGTCTGCCCAAAGTGCATTAACAAGCTTTTTGATATTATTGACCAAGGATTTATTTGAGGTTTCTGCCAATCCATTACCTTGTGGGTAATATGCAGTTGAGTGCCCCAAGGTGATTTGATATTTATTACAAAAATCAATCATTCTTTTAGATTTAAAAGTTACTGCATTATCAATGATCGGCTTATTTGGACAGCCAAAACGAGACAAAATATTGTTTTCAAGAAATGAAATGATTACCGAATAAATGTCCTGCCTAGTGGGAATCGCCTCAATCCATTTGGTAAAATAGTCTGTCGTTGTAAGGATCCATTTGTGTTGCGCTGAAGAAGTAGGATGGATCTCGCCAATGAAGTCCAAACCCCACTGTTGAAATGGAGCACTTACTTCAATCAGCTTGAGCGGTAAAGGCTGCAAGTTTCTCCTACCTTGAAAAATCTGACATTCGTGGCAGCTTGCAACAATTTTGTATACATCAACAAAGAGAGTTGGCCAATAATATCCCGCTCTCAAAATTTTGTTGGTTGTTGTCTTCCAGAAAATATGACCTCCACAATCTCCCTTGTGAAAGTCTTCCATAACATGTTTTGCCTCTTCTTCAACCAAACAATTGAGCAAGACACCACTGGGATCTTTCCAATAGAGTGCATTATTCATGATACAAAACTTGGCAGCCTTCAATTTCAGAGTTCTACTTTTGTTCTTAGCCATTCCAGGTGGTGGCGACAGATTTTGGAGCACATAAACAATGTTCGAATACGAAGTAGAAAGAAGAAAAATTTCTGATACCTGAGCGGCTGAACTTTCTTCATCTTCCTCGAACATAGCAGCAATGAGATTAATGTCCAAGGCATGAAAATTTGACTCAGCCATTAGTTTGGTCAGCCCCTGTCCTTTGATGAGCTTTGTTGGTTTGATCTCCACGTCATATTCCAACAAAGCAGCAATCCATTTTCCTCGTCTTCCTTCTGGATCTGTTTGCACTAATACATCTTTAACAACAGCATTAGGGACATAAGCAAGGATGTGAGAATGCAGAATATAGACTCGAAAATATTTCAATGCCTTTACCAAAGCAAGAGCTTGCTTTTCAATAATATTATACTTTAAAGCTACATCCCTTATGGTTTTGCTGAAAAATGCAATTGGTTCCTCAAGCTGGTATCTTTTATGCATCAAGACCGCTGCCATAGTATGATCTGAGGCAAACGAAAACAAAATGAAATCTTCAGTATAATCTGGGCTGATCAAAACCGGAGCTGAAGAAAGGGCCAATTTCACCAAATTGAAAGGCTTTATTGCTTCCTCGGTCCACTTCACTACACTATCTTTCTTTCGCATGTTTGTGATTTCCCTTAAATGTTCTGCAAGATTAGGCACAAAGCGACGTAAGAAATTCATCTTACCATTGAATGATTGGATCTCCTTTTTACTTTGTGGAAAATCAATCTTTTGAATGGATTCCACTCGAGCTAGATCAATGCAGATGCCCTCCTTTGATATAATATGACAGAGAAGCTTGCCTTCATCCATGGCAAACAGACTTTTCTTTGGATTGAGAGATATACCATACTTTCTACACTGCTGAAATACAATCTTCAAATGATAAACGTGCTCTTCATCTGAATTAGAGAAAATTGTCAAATCATCAAGATAAACAACTAAAAAGACATCTTTTTCATTAGCAAATTCAATATCCATTGCCCGCTGAAAGGTTGCACCAGCGTTCTTCAATCCGAAAGGCATCTTGGCATAATGAAAAGTTCCCCAAGGAGTGGTGATCGTTGTTTTATCCCTGCCATCCTCATGGACCAGAATTTGGTTATAACCCAAATACCCATCAAGTAGTGACATGCGGGATGCTCCAACTACTCTTTGAAGTATGTGATCCATCTTGGGCAATGGATAGTTATCATTCAAAGATACTTTATTCAGATTTCTAAAATCAATACATAATCGAATCTCACCTGTTTTCTTGCACATGGGCACCAAATTATAAATCCAATCTGAAAATCTTGTGGGGATGATTATACCAGCTTTGTACAATCGATTCACTTCCTTCTCTATTGAAGGCAACAGCTTTGGATTTATTCTTATTAGCTTCTGTCGAAAAAGCTTTTGATTTGCTTGATCGGAATAATATGCTGAATTATGCTTGTGTCATATGCCTTCAAATCTGAATAATCCCACGCAAATACATCAGTAAATGAAGATAATAAACTGATATACTTTGCTTTTACCTGTGGAGGAAACGCCTTTGATAACTTCACCATTCTAGGATTTTCTGCTGATCCAATGTTCACATCCTCAACTCCTTTCTCGGTTGGCAGCAAGCTCCGTTTTCAGGCTACATCATCTTGATCAAACAGCTCCTCCAAAGGTATTAGACCTTTAGGAATGACATTGTTTTTCAGCTGCAAAACTTCCATCTGATTGACTTCTATATCCGCCTCACCATCATCATGCTACCCATCGATAGAAGTGTCTTTGAATTTACCTTCATTTTGCAGAAATTCACAATCTCTTTATCATCTTGAAACACTTGCCAGTACCTTTGATTATCAGGGACAGTCAGGCAATGTTTCACATGAATTTCAAACTTATGGTTTGAATTCATCGAAATTTTCAAATTACTTGTTGTTGTTTCAAGTGAATCTGCAATGACATTCTGAACACAAGGAACATACGTCAAAGTGTAGTCTGAAAACAATCTCAAGATATTTAATACCACATTGCGGTAGGCCCGCATTCGAGGATGCTTAGCTTGGTATTCCCCTTTCACTTGCTTGATAACTAACTCAGAGTCGCCATATACTGAAATCCTTTTAGCATTTAACTTTCTAAGAATTTTCAAACCAGTAATTAAAGCCTCATATTCAACCTCATTATTTGAACAGTCAAAAGCCAATTTATAAGAACAGACCCTTACATTACTTGGCACTTTGTTTGGGGAGAAAACAGGGCTGCGTATCCAAATGCCAATTCCAGCACCTTCCCTTCCTACTGCGCCATCAAAATCCATGCTCCACAAGCCGGCTTTGTCCTCTTCCAAATGCTGAAATTTTGTTTGCTCTTTTACTTTTCCTCACTGTCCATTAATATTTTGTTGTTGTCGGAAGGCTGATTGCTCAATGGTACTATCAATTCTTTGTCTTTCTTTCTTTCAGACCTCTCTAAAATTTTCAGTGATCTCTGGAATGTCTTCTACTTCAACTAATTTGTTATTTACATCATTAAAACTATCAGAATACAAAACAAATGATTCTAAATCAGTATATATATAGTTGATTGGACGATTTACTGGTTTCTCCTTGCTAGTGATCATGTACTTCATCTTTTTCTCCCAGTATAATTTCCTCATCTGGCCGAACACGGGAATAGTAGCATAGGAGAAATCAAGCTGCAATGTTCCTTTAAGTTTTGCTCCCCAAGATCTGGAATGAAGCATGCCAAATCTAGGAGGAATATTTGCCACAACCACATCCATCAAAACATTTTTCGCCAGAATCTGATCCAAACTGACCACTAAATCTTTGATAAGAACAATGCATCTTACTCTACCAGAATCGAAGGAGTAAAGGTCATGATACTTTCTAGTGATATCCAATCCCAACTTCTCCATGATTGCCTTAGGCATGAGATTATAAGAGTCTCCGGAATCAAACATAGCATTGTGTAACACATAGTCATGCACCCTAAGGCTAATGTAAAAAGGAGCTACATCACTATCTTGAGACTGACCTTCCAATCCTGGACCAAAGATCAACTCAGGTTGGTCATCCTCCACGTTCACCATATCAGATAATGGATCTAGATTCAAAATCTTAGACACCTGACCTTTATTGTTGTTGTTCTTCATCAACTCAGTCAAAAGAATAGATACTTTTAACTTAGAAATTTCATTTTCTAAGTTAAAAATTGAAGTTTTCTCTACCTCTTTAGTTGAAACATCCTTCTTTTCATTTTTTTCCTTTGATATACTTGGCTGATTTGATCTTTCATTTGCTAATGGAGTTTTGTTGGTGGTAGGATCAGCTGTCTCTTTTCCCTTTTTCTACACAATGGGAGGATCATTCTTTGGCAGTGTCGCCTCCTTCCTTTTATGAATGGGATTTATGGGCACATCTCTACTTTTAAGTGAATATTATTGCTGCTAGGCTGTCAAAGCATTCATGTACCCTCTCTGATATTCATCAGAATCCTCTTCAAGAACTGTTTCATTTTCCAAGATGAAATTTTCATCCCTTTGTACAGCTGGGTTCTCAGAATACTCCTCATCTTCAGTGATAAAAATTGGCATATCATCAGGTGTAAAGAAATGATTCTCCTCTCCAATTACATCTCCTCATCATCTGATTCCAGACCATGAACAAAATTTTGTTGTAAAGGTGTCTTCACCTGCTGCTGTGCTACTTGGTCTTGTGCTCGTTGCTTTCTTTGCTTGATTCTAAATTGTGGTTGCTGCTGACCACGGAAGTTGGGATTTATAACTTGTGGTTCAGGCTTATCAATTTTCAATCTGTCAAACATATTCTCAATCTTACAGAGCACTTGATCTGAAGTGGAAACCTCTTCCTTTATTGTTACCTTCTTTTCAGCCTTTGTTCTAGCTCTCTTAGCAAGCAGATTTGCTTCAACGCTGACTGCAATTTTCTGCATGTCTTCCAAAGTGGCCGGATCTATTTCTCTTAATTGATAGGCCATATCAAGATCGAAACCATCCGCAAACCTAATCAAAGCCAGCCCCATAGGTGGCTTTATATCAGCAGGAATTTCATTGTAAACAGAATTGAATCTAATACAATAATCTTGAACAGACTCACCGACATTCCTCTTGATGCTCTCATATTCGGAAAGGATCTGAAGATGGTTTTTCTTCACTTCCCAGTGATCCAAGAATTTTCTCTGAAGATTGGGTAATGTAGTGATACGTGCAACCGGCAAAGCTTTGAACCACTTCCTCACTTCACCTCCAAAAGTTTGCACAAACAGTCTCATTGTCACATTTTCAGCATCAATCTCATGAAGGTCAAAGAAATCTGCCATCCTATCCACATGTTGCTGAGCTGTGATACCTTGAGGAGTACCATCAAACAATGGAATTTTGCTTTGATCATCGACGGACATGTCATCCAAGTTTTGAGGCAACACAAGGGGTGCATATCTAGCAGCCATTGCTCTAGGTGGATTTACAACTGGTCTTGGGGATGTAGTAGGAGTTGGTGCAGTTGATGTATGAGGTGTATGTGGTGTGGATGGAGGTGAAGAAGTTTTTGATGTTTGAGGGGTAGAAGGATTGGATGGAGGTGACAACACTGCAGATTTTTTATCAAAAATGGAAGGCTGCACGGGAATGGTGGGAATGAAAGGAGTTTTGATAATAATTTCTGAACTATATGTAATAGCGGATGACCCAAGAGTTGCAAATGCAGACTCTAAGAATTCGGGAATGTTTGTAGCCACAATGGAAGTTTGAAGTTTCAAGATATAATCATCAATTGATTTGTTGGCCTTTTTCAGTTTCAATATCTTTGACAAACTCTGGATTTAGGACAATAGAACCAACAACACTTTCAGATTTAGTCTCAAACAATGACAGATCAAAATTTTCGTCAAACTCAAGATCTTCAAGATATTCAAAAACAATCGGACATGAATGAAATCCAAACACAGGAATCACATAACTTTCTCGGCAAAGGATTCTCGAAATAATATTGGGATTTTTATACACAGGGGGTGGATCAGGATCAGGATTTGCTCTGGTGTATCTTCTGGAAGCTAGTGTTATTTATTCTAAGAAATCAAATGGGAATTATCAACTTGTTTAGCCTATCTAATTCTAAACTCATCATCCAAAAGTCTAGAATTAACAGATGTATTGGGGCAATTTGAAATTCATATGTTCTGTTTATAAGACTAGACCGGAGATTGACTGAAGCAACATTTATCTACTTATGCACTCGCAAAGCAATGTGCAGTTCGAAGGCTACCTAGCATAACTTCAGGCTTCGTCTATAATTTATAAAACGAAGAACACTAACAAACAAACAACTTCTTCCCCAGTATGGTCGCCACTATGTTAGTGCCTAAATCTACCTCAAGCTGAGAAAGGTAGGATCTAGGATAACATCAAACAACGCTTAACCTGGTAGCTAGCCCTACCAAGTTGGGAGAGGGCTATCTCCTTGTCAATCTCAGCAAAATATGATCAATGAGGACTTTAGATGACTAATGTGAATACTGATTTTAGGCTAGGTATGTGTGCATAAGAGTTTGAATGAATTTGATGATGTTTTGTTGGCTCAAATGTGAAAGGCAGATTTGGGTCCAGGGAATGAGGCTCAGTTTTGCATAGATCTCTATGGAGCGAGGTAGGAAAATGGTTTGGTACTTCAAATTGAGTGATATGGAGAGCTTTTAGACTGGTGAGGAGTTGAAGAGGGCATGAAAGTCTTAGGGATCCTCTTCAAACAGCTGAAAACATAAATAACTAAACAAAACCCTAGGTAGAGCACTACAAATCAATGAATTCTACATTTATCCTTGTTTCATTTAGTTAAGATGAACAGAGAGAGATAATGGCATACATAAATCACATGTAAACTTAAAATTACAGAAGGAAACACAATACCAAATCAAGATGCCACAAGAATCCCATAAAGTGCTGCAAACCCTGGTCTATTCCTTAGCCAAACTGTTGAAATGAGTATACAATGAAGCTCCAAGCTTTCCCAAAAGTCCAACCTTTGCTAATGACTGAAAAATTACAAGATATAAGCAACCAACAACTCATCCTAGCCTCTAGGGGTCGAGCTCATAAGTTTAGGAGCTGTTCCAACAAATTCTAAACTGAGAACTAAAAAGTAGGCAGTGGAACAACTTGCCTCTAAAAACTAGGGAACTGATTCATTCAGTTGCAAACTACCTTTTCATGGATGAATCTACCTCTATGAGTGAAAATTTAGCATAATTACATCAAAATCCATCAAGTCACATTAAATTACATCATGAGTTTGACAATTAGAAGGAGAAAAGTCAAACTGTGAAGAAACTAGGCGAAAAACAGAGTGTTTTGGCCAAAATGAGCAAATTTCCTCCTATGCATCGTGTTGATCGTTATTGAGCATTTTGAAGACCGTATTGACGAAAACCTAGACCTAATGAGACCAAAAATCCTAAAAATGACTTTTGCATATTTAAAGACAAAAAATGACTGCGGATGACCTAGATGAATGAAAATGGGCCAGCAGGTAAAGGACATGAGGGAAAATGTATAATAAGCCACTGCCATCATATGATCCATGATCCTAATGGAATGCAGCTGACTGAGTGAGACACCTAACATGCAATGCAACAAGAGAATTTGATCACTGATGGAGGGATGAAGATATCGACACTAACACGGTGAATCAGCATATAATGATCGTTGTTGTTGATTCAAATATTCAGTGATTCAAGCCTTGAGGCAGAACGCCATAACAGAGTATTCTTTAGTGAGAAACAGCTAGATCTGGATTTACCTTATGGTGTCTATAATGACAGGATGGTTAACTCTGCCTCCAATGTATCCAGAGATTCCTCTTCGACATTCATGGCAATGGTCGTGGATCCGCCACAGTTGAACATGCCTGGATCATCCCACGCCGACTAAATCTATTTAAATGATTTTTCGATGAATGAAATGTTTGTATTGAGGTTTTCCTGTACCATATGTATCAGTAATCACATGGGGCCACTAGTGGAACTGAACCAACAGGTTTATCCTGATTATAGACGGACATTTGTTAGGTTGCAGTAATAATGGCTATATGCAATAAGCCATCTCATATCATGCTTTATTATTGTTGGTGTCTGTTAGGTCTTTGTTTTGTGTCTGAGAGTGATAGAACAGATTAAATTAGGAAACCTAGCCCTTCAGGCCTGCGCTAGACTCTTGTTTATCAGGCCAGGCTGCCTCTAGTTTGTTTGTGGTTTTATGTTTCAATCTTAGATTCGAAGACTAGAGGTTTTATGAGCTATGGCAGAGTGTGGTTTTCAACCAGGGCATACTATATACAGAATGAAATCCTAGGATTGAGTGGACTCAGTCTTAGGTCTACATTAATTCAGGTTTTGCAGCCATATGGCTGCATCTATATATATGTATATATATATAAAGTTTAGACTTTCATTTATTCTCCAAAGTAAGGATTTAAAGGTACATAACTTATAGGTGACATAACCTTTGATTAGAAGATTCAATTTTTTGGTGACTAAAAGTTGTAATAAAGAGGATTACTCTTATTATTTTCCAACATGCTCCAAAGAAAACTACTACACAAATTAAACTTCCTGAAGGCTCATCTAGAACTCATGAAGGAAGTGAAGACTTTTAATTTGGATTCTCTCAATTAGAGAAGAAATTTAATGAAATGGATCGTATAATGTTAAAGAGGCTGATTTATCAAGTTCTCAAGAAAATATTAAACTATAAATGATGGATTAAATGGAAAATAATATGGATGAAAACAAGGAAGAAATTTAAAAATTGTCAAAGAAGAAATGCAAAAATCCGTGAATTCCATGGAAAATCTCCTCTTGGAGAGGTTTCCTAAAAGGGATATTGAGATCCAAAGAAATAATGAAAATAATAAAAACACTTATGTTGGAATTCAATCACATATGGGGAATATTTTATCACAATTGGAGGGCACAAATATTGAAGAACATAACCATAATCATGATTTTACACTCCAAGATCCTCATCATCAAGGCTTAAAGTTAGCTCCAAGGAACTACTACATTCTAAAGATTTATATGAGGAATTTTTGTAGTAATGATCCTATATCATATCATGGATATCCATATTGAAAAATACTTTTATCTACACCAAGTGACGTCATTACAAAAGGTAAATATTGCAATCATGTTTTTAGAAAAACATCAACATGTATGGTATTAATGACTTTGTGAAAGAAATAAGGAGTATATTATATGTTGGTCCATTTTTATAGAGGAATTGATAGCACATTATGGGTATATTTAGAGAAATACAATATTTAGTGAATTGGTAAATCTTCAATAAAATATCTAGTTATAAAGCACAGTCAACAATTCCAAAAGTTGAGTCTCAAGGTAAAAAACATTTCAGAGGATAATTTTCTAGACCAATTTATGGTAAATTTAAAGGAAATCATCCAATATTATGTGTGTCTCTTTCAACCTATATCTCTAGAGCATGCGTTCAATCTAACAAGGAAATTTAAAGGTAAAAATATGGCCACTAGAAAATTGGTCACGAATAACTATAAATAAAATGATGTTCCCTCTCTTAAATGAACAAGGTTGAAACCTTAGAAAATGGATGAATGAATAGAAATGGGACCATGTTTCAAGTGTGACAAAAAGTACAGTGAGGGGCATAAATATAGTGAGAATAAAGTATTCCACATAAACAATGAAATGAAGAAGATACATAAGTGAAACTGTTGCAAGATCTAAGACTAGGAGAGCAGAGAAAATTTTAGGGGCTAATATTCGCCCATGGGCTAATTTTCTATACTTTTTCCAAAAAAAAGATTCACTAATTTCCATTTTTTTGTAAAAATGATTCCCCCAAATTTTATAGAATGAAATTATTTTACCTTAAAAATCGCCAAAAAATTATTTATAGACTATATAAAAATATTATAAATTTGAATATTTTTACAAAAATATCTCCAAACTATTATAGATTTCATATTATGGACTAGTGGGATTCGCCAAGGTTTCTAAACTTTAAGATAAATTTTCATCCTTAAAATTTTCCCTGTAGGAGAGACTACTCCAATGATATCTTGCCATGCAATGGATGAAATTATTACTCCACAAACCATCAAGATAGAAGGACATATCAAAAATAAAAAGGTAATAATATTTATTGATTTAGCTAGTACACATAACTTCATCAATTACAAATTGGAAACTTTTCGTAATTGTTTTGCATATCCAACTTCAAAATTTCAAATAATGATTGCAAATGGAGGTACCATAAGTTTTTCATGGAAGTGTCATAGTATTAAGATGAATATGAGGGGGTATTTGTTGGACATTCCCATGATTACAATCTAAATGGATCGTGTTAATGTTGAATGAGGGATCCAATTGTTACAATCATTGGGAAAAGTGGCCCTTAATTTTCAATATATTTTCATAAGATTTTCCTCAAAATGAAAGTAAATTGAGTCTATAGGTATCCAAGGGAAACATAGTAAAGTGATGATCTCTAATAAAATTACAAAATTGCTAGAAAAGGGACACCAAGGTGTAATTGAACAATTTTGTTCATTATTTGTTCAAACATATATATCATCTGCTCCAATGGATCTGCAAAAAGTTATCAACAATCATTGGAAGGTATTTAGAGAGATGTGGGTCTTCCTCCTGCTTGAGATCATGACCATATTATTCATTTGAAACTTGAAAGTGTACCACCTAAAATTTGGCCTTATAGGTATACATATCCATAGAAGAGTGAAATTCAGTATATGGTTTTAGAAATGTTAGAGGCAGGCATCATCTAGCCTAGACAAAGTGCTTTCTCTTCACTACCGGTGATAGTTATGAAAAAGGAAAGTTTGTGGAATATGTGTCAAGATTATAGACATCTTAACAAAATATAAATCAAAGATCATTTTTCTATTAATGCCTTTGATGAATTATTATAATAATTTCATGGAGAAATATTAAAGATAATTTTTCTATTAATGCCTTTGATGAATTATTATATGAATTTCATAGAGAAATTTTCTCTATGAAGTCAAATATCCATTTTGGACATAACAAAATGAAAATGAGGCAAGAAGAAATTCACAAAACAACCCATAAAATTCATGAATTTCATTATGATTTTTTCATTTTATCTTTTGGACTTACAAATTTACCTTCAACATTCCAAAGCTTGACGAGCTCTGTTTTCAAACCCTTCCTTAGGAAACTTATGTCAGTTTTTTTTATGACATACTATTCTACAAAAAATCTTGGAAAGTGCATGTACAACATGTTGACAAGGTGTTAACGCTATTGGAAGAGAAAAAGCTATATGAAAAATCCTTCCAAGTGTGCCTTTGAGGTTCAAAAAATGGAATATTTAGGTCATATTGTACCCCATAAGTGTGTCAAAGTGGATCCTAACAAAATAAAATCTACGAGGGAATGGCATAGGATTCTTAGGATTGACAAGATATTACCTCAAGTTTTTCAAGAATTATGGTCAAATAGTAGCACTTCTAACAAAATTATTGAAGAAGAAATTAGTTTCTTGGACTAAAGAAGAAACTAAATATTTTGAAAACCTTAAAGAGGCTACGTGTACAACTCTCACCTTGGTAGCACTTGACTTCACAAAAACCTTCATTATGGATTCTAATGCATCAATCTATGGCATTGGTGCAACTTTGATGCAACAAAGAAGGTGCGCCACCTTTGATAGTAGTGAACTTAAAGGAAAGAACCTACTCAGACCTATCTATGAAAAATAAATGTTGGCAATACTACATGAAGTTAAGAAATGGTGTCCATACCTAATAGGAATACACTTCAAAGTAAAAATAGATCATGATAGTTTTAACTACTTCTTGGAAAAAATATTATTTTTATAAGATAAATAAAAATGAGTTACAAAGATATATGGTTATGAATTTGAAATTATATAATAAAAAAAATCAATTGTGGCATATGCATGCTCAAGGAAGGAAAAACACACAAAGGGTTTAATTAGGAAATTTTGAGTTTAAAAATGATAGAAACATATTATGGGGGTCTTATGAATTATGTTTCCAAGGATTCTCGTCCAAGTCCTGCGGGTTATGGCCCCGATACTACCTACTAAAATACTACAAATACTACAGGAAGATTCAATTCTTGTAACTCAACACAATCTACATTCACAACTTGACTTGGAACAACCATGAAGTCTTCAACTAAATACGAGATTCAGTAATTAACACCATTGATCTACCAAATATTTAACGAGAACATCCATCGTTGAATTGATCTTTGTGTCAACATAACTCAACCAAGTGTTATTAACTCATGTCTAGACAAATTTAATTCCATCAATGTAGAGTCCCTGCACTAAATACTTATTATTGTAGAAACACACAAATATCATAACAATTGGAATATCCTCATTAACTAACAATTATTTCAAAAATTCTCTCAAGTTACAAACAAATAAATTCAAGTATACTTCTTTTACATCCACTAGCTCATAATTACGATTCAAACACACAAGTTACATAAAGCAACCAATCAATATTCTATTAATTATCCTCACTCAACATTTTGTGAGTTTTACACATTATATCACAAATATTACTAAGGTTCCATGAATTCCCTCACGGGTCCATTCATCTTTTAAAATGGTCACCCCATACACATACAGGTTTTATAATTTAAAGTGAAAATATAAAGCTCGTGGATTATTCCAGATCCACTATTTCCTCCTCGAAATCGATAATTGATTCCTAATATCCCTCATGGATATGATTCTCTTTCCATCTAATTAACTAGCTTAAACGAAGCTCTTTTATAGCTACGACCTTTCAGAAATCATTTCCCTTATTCTTGGATTCTAGAAACTTGTGTTCCATGAATTCTTGGAGTTGACTCGATGCTCCTGCATTAAAAAATGGGCCTAAAAAATGTACTAGAAAAATCAACTTTAAAAGAATCAATAAGATTTAAGATGATTATGTCATCCCCAAGGATAAAAATTTTGGAGGGAAAAGAAGAAAACTATTTTTTATTATATTTTTAGCTTGCCCATAGGGAGCAACTCAATTGGTGATTATTGTTTCATGAAGTATTATGTAAATTGTGAGATTCAAGATTCAAATCCCCCCATGGGTGTTTACCCCCCCCCCCCCCCACACACACACACACACATTTATTTATTTATTTATATTTTCTCCTTATAGGCTTACTCAAATGTCAAGTGTAGACACTCATTGGATGTGGAATTAAATTCCACATCCAAGAGGTACCCACTCTACACATTTTTTCATGTATTCTTTAATTTTTTTTGTGTGTGTGTCTACTCAAAAGTATGAATAGTGGGTACTCATTAGATGTAGAATTTAATTCCACATCCAACGAGTGTCTACACTTAACATTTGAGTAAACCTATAAGGAGATAAGCCAAAAATACACTAAAAAGTAGTTTTCTTTCTTTTCCTTTAAAAAATCAATACTCTTATTTTATTATTTTACCTATTATTTTATTATTTTCCTCAGGAGGCCTTTTATAGCTCGAAATTATCCTAATGAATCTTCACAATTGTTGGGAATGAATTCCCCCAAGAGTCAGTTTTGGGGCTAAAAGCCAGTGTTTTGGGTCAGAAAGCCCAAATTTTGTAACAAAGATGTAAAGTCTCCGCATTTTGTGGTCGCTGAGCATGAATATGTCAAGAGTTATAAAGGGTTATCTGCCCTTATTTTGTAAAATCGCATGGCGGCTGTAAAAATCTATGGTCCATGGACCATGGGATTGTATAAAAAGGGAGTCTTAGAAGAGTCTAAGGGGAGAAGTAGTAATAGTAAAAAGATTTTGTGGGTAAGGAGTCTTAAGTGTTCTCGGGTCTTAGTGTATGTAGAGGCTTTGCAGCTGAGTGCGCAGAATTCTAGGGTGGAAGTCCGCAGCTGAGTGCGCGGACCCCTGCAGTTGTGTGCGGAGGGCGAATAGAGTCTATACTGAACTTGAGATATCAATAAATAGAAGTATTCTGCAAATCACTGTGTATCTTGTCTCTGTTTAATGCATCTGATTATATTATGTTACGATCTGGGTTTACATTATAATGCTTATTTGATGCACGAATGTATTTGATTATATCTGTTAATTGAACGCAAGCAAGAATATAGGTTTATGCGAAGATAACTGTAAATGCATGGTAGATTAAGTAACAATTAAGATAACTTGGGAACTTATACAATAATGTAGCCACAGGGGTGCATAAGTGCCTGGACCTTTGGTTAGGATTGCGCGAAGATCAGTTGGATACCTTCGCGGAGGTACTGAAGGATGGAAGAGAAGGAACATCGATAAGCCTAAAGGCTTATCGATCTGCACGAAGGCAGGATCAGAAAGTGTAGATCGACATCAAAACCATCTCAAGGTGTGGAAACTTGGTTCCTGCATCCCCCCATACTGCTTCGAGTGAGACTTTGGTCCACACTCCACGGGCTGATGCCAAAAGGGCTATTAGTGAAACCTGGGTGAGGGCCCATCAAGCCAACTAATGGTTCCATTTTTTAGACTAGGATCTGCATGTGAGATGTGTGATGTCGTATCATTGGAATCCAAGTAAGAAAGAAACCGAAACCTGGTTGGATAAAAAGATTCACGAATTTGCGGCGCAAGAAAACAAGAATTTGCGATTGAAGAAAGAACAGTGGTTGGACAAATACCTGTACACAGAAATACATGAAATCTTTGTCTGTTCCTTCCCAATTGAGTTATACGAATGGATCGTGAAGTTGGTAGACGGTCAAGGAAGGTGGAGGCTTCACAAGCCAATTGTTTGGACGTCAGAGCTAGTAAGGAGGTTCGAAGCTTCTGAAGATAAGATTGTGCGCGCTATCGACCATTGGCTCGACTGCATCATAGGAGTATTTGTGATAGAGTTTGCGGTCGATACCTCTACTACAGATATTAGAAGAATGGTCTTCCCGTTCACATCATCTTGTGTCATCAACTTTTGGAGATCATGTTCGTGACACACCATCAACTAGTGGTAGTAAAGTTCATGGAAAGAAGGGTAGAGTTAAGTTTCCCTGTAGGTTATGTGAAGGGAATCACCCCATTCACCTTTGTCCCTATCTGGATGAAGCCAAAAGAGTGTTGGATAACCGTCCTACTTCACCGCAATGACTTCCATCTGGTTACAGGAAACTCTCCCTAAATCCTTCACTAGTTGATGAATTGATTGACCAAAATCAATCGTCGGTCAAACCCACTCTCTATGAAAGTGAATCCTATGAGTCTATACCCGACCCAAATCAACAGGTCAATGTAACAGTTGACCCAATTTCACCTTGAGTAAATCGTACCTTTCCCGAAGAGAGTGAATATGATACCACTCAGGTTCTTTTTGTTTCTTCAAATTCCAACGAGCTTGGGGGCAGTCCTCCTGTTCCATCAAAATAGGACGAAAATCCTCTAGTTCTTGTAACTCAAGGGGTTAATTCTCCTGTTTCTACAGTACCCCCTCCAATTAGTCTAGTCATTTTCTTTGATTAGAATCGATTAGCAGGATTTCATCTTCCTTCTTATGTGCCTTTCCATATCATAGTACAAGTCTGTAATATGATTGTATCTGGCACTATTATCGATGAAGGCGCATCATGAGTATCCTTTCCTCAACTGCTTGGCAAGGGCTCGGTTCATCGCCGCTTGTGCCTATTACCTAAAATATGTTGGGTTTTAACAGAGGAACCAGTCAACCATTAGGGATCCTCCCTCAATTACCTATTACTTTGGGAGGAAAAATCGTTTATCTGAATGTGATGGTAGTCTCAGGCCCTTTAGATTACAACTTCCTTCTAGGGCACAACTATGTTTATGGCATGGGAGCTATTTTTTCAACACTCTTTCGAGTGATTTGTTTCCCACATGAAGGAAAAATTGTCAACATTGATCAGCTTTCATTTCCCGGTCCAAATATGGCTTCCAATCAACCATCTTCCCTAAATGGTGCTTTTGTACCAATGGTATCATCCCCGCCACCGGTTAATTATGTGGCAACCCATTCCATACCTATATCAACTTACGATCAATTCAATGATGTTGTACATCATGTACTGAGGGCATTGGAACCGGATCTCTCCTTCATGACCTCTTATGAGTTGTGATCCAAGGAATATGAGGATAGTTGTTTTATTGTGTCAACCTTGTTAAAAAATGAAACAGGCCAATGAGGATAATTACTTGTCTTGTGTAAACCTCATTAAACAAATGAAACCAAGGGTATGAGGATAGTTCTTTTACTGTGTCAACCTCGTTAAAAAAGGAAACAGGTCCATGAGGATAGTTCCTTGTCTTGTGTCAACCTCGTTAAAAAATGAAACCAAGGAATATGAGGATAGTTCCTGGTCTTGTGTCAACCTTGTTAAAAAATGAAACCAAGGAACACGAGGATGGTTCTTTTACTGTGTCAACCTCGGTAAAAAATGAAACAGTTCCCATGAGGATAGTGCCTAGACTTGTGTCAACCTCATTAAAAAATGAAACAAGGTCCATGAGGATATTTCTTTTACTGTGTCAACCTCATTAAAAAATGAAACAGCTTCTATCAGGATAGTTCTTTACTATGTCAACCTCATTAAAAAATGAAACAACTCCCACGAGGATAGTTCCTTGTCTTATGTCAACATCGTTAAAAAATGAAACCAAGGATATGAGCAGAATTCCTTGTCTTGTGTCAAGCTTGTTAAAAAATGAAACAAGGACCCCTGGAGAAAAGTTCCAAGTCAAGTCTTTGAGTAGATCTCGTAAAATCCCAGTCGAGTCTTTCACTTGATCTCGTAAAAGAACCTTCATTCCATCCACCTGATAGCCACGAGTAGTCTACTTAGGTGAATGTAATGAAGCTTAGGGGGCATGCACCTAGTGGTAAATTTAAGTTTCCTTGTAGGTTATGTGAAGGGAATCACCACATTCACCTTTGTCCCTATCTGGACAAAGCCAAAAAGGTGTTGGATAATCGTCCTGCTTCACCGCAATGACTTCCATCTGGTTACAAGAGACTCTCCCTTTCATCATGCTGGGGGCATGTAAACCAATCTCAAGCATAGTTCTTTGTTTCAAGCTTGTGTAAAAATGAAACTGAATTCAAGCATAGTTTTTGTTTCAAGCTTGTGTAAACATGAAACTGAATCCAAGCATAGTTCCCTATGGTTCAAGCTTGTCTAAAAATGAACCCATTTCCATTTTTAACCCTCGTGATTTCCATTCTATCAGCCTCTTTCGTTAGATGAGCCTTGGTTGTTTTCATCCCATCGCCACCATCCCTTTGGCCGATCATACACTTTCACTTGGTTGTTTTACCCTTTTTGAGGAACAATTGCAATGAGTGGTCTTATTAGCCAGCCTCTTCACATAAATCAACATGTTTTGAGAAGTTCCAACATCACCAGAACTGGTTGATCCTAGACACCACTCATTCCTAAAACTGGAGTCCTCTTTAAGCTCTTTTCAGACTCTTTAAACATGAAAAGATTGTCGAGCACTTGTCATTTCCAGCTCGTTAACGGATTGGAATTGATATCTACTCAATATAAGTTTAACCCTTTTTCAGACTGAGATTGATTAACTATGAAAAAGGAATCTGTTGATTGAACATGGTCAATAGGTTCTCTCTCGTATTGTTTTATGCTTTTTTAGACTTGAGAGACAAATCTACGAAAAAGAACTTTTGGAGTTTCCTTTTCGTCCCTTTTCAAACCATCTAAACATGAAAAGGACCGAGATATCTTTGTCGTTAAAAACATCAAATAGCGACAAACTTGTCCATCTATACAAGACCGAGTTTCACCTTCGCTAGACTCGTTAAAGTATCAAATAGCGATGGATTGACACGAAGGGTGGAATTATACAACAAGCATATGTTATCCTCCTCAAGCTTGATAAAAATAAAGAGGTATTGGTCAGCAATGATTGGGGAAAATGGGAAAAAAGGGAGAACACTTTATGGTAGCAAGTCACTCTTGAACATGACACTTTCACCTCATCACCATGACTATGTGGGTTGGGTCATTCAACTTGATGGTTATCACATCGTTGGTCTATCATACCATCCATTACTTTGTTTTGGGTCAATGCTACCAATTCATTTTAGTGTCACCAACATGTTCAAGAGAAGTCATTCAGTTCAAACTTCATCCTTTGCAATACTGTAAACCTTCATTTTCATGACCGCCATTCCTGAACCTTCTATCATTAGTCGATTTTCATCTCCAAAATCATTTACCTCGTTTCGTGTCGTTGATGTGGGATACATCAAGGCCCTCCTGCGACGAGTTGCTTCTTGTCGACATCAGCACATTATCCAATAAGTTGACTTAGAAACACCCCTTCAGTACCTTGAGGCTTGCATACATCAATGGAAGGTTTCTCGCTTCCGGCGATAGGTTGACATCACTGGCCTTCGACCGAAAGACTTTGTATGGTGTTCGACATCAAATCATTTATTCACACCATGCGAAATGTACTATAGTACCTTGAGGGTCATTATCATTATCAGTGATTCCTCTCACATCTGTTAATGGCTTACATCATTGGCTGGTAATCAGACGATGTCTTCCCATGTTCGACTTCAGATCATCTATTCACATGGTTAGACTTGTACTTGAGCAAAAGATTGAACGAGATTGAACACCCCTGATCTAGTTTCATCCATACAGGCTGCGATATTTTCAAGAGTAATAAATCAAATGTACAAATGGTCTTACATTCATGGGTCTATATCTGTAGACAACTATATTTGTACATGTAATGAAAGTTTATAAGCTGAGCATGGGTATGCTTTCCCTGAGCAAGTTCATGAGAAAAAATCAAATTATCATGATATATGTATTGTAATTGATGCAGGTCACCTTCCACTTCGAAACCTCCTCTCCACATAGTAAAGTATTTCACTCGACATACATATTTACGACTTCATGCTTTAGGGGGCAACTGTTACAGATCCATTTGGGCACATCAACCCCGACTTACAGATCAGTACTATTAGGGCCCATCAAACCCTAATTCAGTTGTTACATGCCCTAATGAAGTCAACCATCAGAATGCCTCCTTCCTAAGAGATTCCATGACTGAAATCATCCAAAAACTGCCTCTAAGAAGATCAGTGCAGGCAGGCCTTTATCAGGGTGCACTGCAATGCAGCCCAGTACACTGCCAGGGTGCATTGCAGTGCACTTGAGCCCTCTTTGGCCTGCGCTAGGCGAATTTGAGTGAAATATGCATTGGGGTTTGGAATATTCTTATCCATAGGATGATTCTAGAAGTTTCCCAAGGCTATCCACTCCTCTGGGCTCGAAATTGGATGAGGGAGGAAGTTAAGAAACATCAATCCCTTTATCCCTTTGTCCATGGAATTAAATCCTAAGTTTGGGATGGAATTCATTGTCACCATTTATGGCATAACTTCCTTCACTCACCTATAAAAAGACAATTCACCTAAGTAATCAGGGGTTGGAAATCATTGAATTATAGGGATATGTTGTTAGTATGAGACTTGAGTTGGTTTCAAGTATTGTAATGATGTCAAAATGTCTTGCTTGCTATGATGAGAGGATGGGATTGAACTAGAGGTGTAGCACTGAATGAAGCAAATTGGGTTGTAACTCTTCCTTTTACTAATAATGCGTTCAAGGCTTTTTCCGTATGTTTGTATTATTTATTGATGCTTTCATATGTGTATTATGTACTTGATTCCATTTTATGTTTAATCAAGAGATCATTATCATATGATTCGATCAGTTTTTGTCTTTTGTCTGTGTGCAGTTACTTTTCAAGCGGATTAAGTACGAAAAGGAGCGACAGAATTGGTCAAGGGATATAAGGAGTAAGAGAAAGCTTCAGGTAGGCTTCTTTACTATCTTATTTAATCTATTGGTTATAGAAAAAGTAGAGAATGCTTTGCACTGTTGTTCTAGACATAGCTACTAGTCTAGGGGTTTAGACGTTTATCCATAGACACTATAATTTCCAAAAACAACCTCTGTTAGTTACAGCGAAGCAGAGCGTCGCTTCTTTAAAGGACCATGAGGTAAGTATTTAAAATCCATAAATACTTGGATTAAGATGCACTTGTGTGAACATCAGGTTATGGGTTTACCTTTATGTTTGGAGCTACACAAAGTGGAAAACCTTTCAAGGACGAAGGAAGAAAAGGTCCTGAGTATAGCCCACTGATCGAACCTCCTTTAAGTGATGACGAAGGAGAACTGCAGACCTCTCCCTTGAGCACTAGTTAGTTGATAAGACAAGGGTTCCCGCGAATAGATACACCACCTCCACCCTCACCCCATCCATCTACACCACCTCCATCCTCACCTCCACCGCTCACCCCATCACCCACACCACTGCCACCTCCATTGTCCAATATGGCGAACTCTGTAAAACTACCTGTATTCAAGGGCGTAGGGAATGAGGACCCAGACCAATTTTGGTTCGTCATAAAGGTTGTATGGGAAGCTTAGGGTGTCACAGACAATCACATGAAGAAGGCGATGTTGGCTAGTGCTTTGCAGGATCGCGGGCTAACCTGGTACATCAAGTACTCTAATGATAACCAGGTAGCTACGTTACCAGAGATTCAGACTGCGCTGAATAAAGAATTCAATAGGCCTAAGTCTGAAGCGTAGTCGATTGTGGGATTCAAGGAAATCGTGATGAAACTAGGTGAGACCCCTTGGGAGTTGGATCAGAGATTGAAGTGTAAAATCTGTGAAGCTAATATGAATTTAACGGATGGGCAACACCGTGAATGGTTCGTGGCTTCGCTCCGGGTTGCGTTGTCACAACAGAAGATTACGACTCAGGCAGAAGCCTTGGAGATTGCAATGAGACTGCATGAAACACTGATGCAAGATCTGAATCTGGGGGTTCAGTAGATTCATGCGTAGTTGCAAAACCTTTGTCTCGAGATGCAAAGTCTAAAGTAGGATGGAAGAGCTTGGTGAGAGGCACGAGAAGAAGTTTGGTGCATAAAATGCAAGGGTCAGGGGCATGACAAGGATCACTACCCAGTCTTCGCGAACTATGTTGCAGCAGGAGGACCAAAGCATCTAAAAATGGAGGTCGCGGTAGGGCCAAGTGCAAGGCCTGCGCTATGGTGTGTTATATGTCAAGTAGCATGGAAACATACAACTGATAATTGTCATTTGCTTTAGAAATTTGTACAAACACCGCAACAACTGTTCTGCAATTTCTGTCAATTAGTAGGCCATGATGAGTGCAATTGTTGAAGTTACGAATTAATGATGGATAGGACACCTGCATACAAGGTGCAAACAGAAACGCGACCTTCGGACCAAGGCATTGGGGGAACGCGAGGTGAGTATCAGGGGCACAGTCGAGGCCGAGCTGGAGGAGGGCCTAGGAGAGGTTGAGGGACACTGATTTGTTACAATTGTGGAAGCCTGGGACACTAGACGAGGGTCTGTCTGAATCCAACACGATTGTCACGCCACTACTGTACTCAGTTTGACCATGTGACTAAGGATTTCCCTATATTGTTGGCAAAGATTCGTAAAAAGGGGGCGCAGCCTTCGTAGCCGACACAGAACCTCCAAATGATGAGGGTTGAGCCTCGCGAGGAAGACCCTAAGGTAAACATTATGCTGCAAAGCAGAACCATGACTGGGGAGGATAAAGGGAAGCAGCCTGCAGAAGACGAATGGGTCCGCAAAGCACCAGAAAAGGAGACTGGGTTTGATCTGGAGCATGCAAAAGAAACATTTATGGAAGCAAAGAAAATCTTCACTAAGGCCTCTACCCCAGGAAGTCAGTAGAAATCAGCTGAAGAAATGGACCCATCCATGATTACCACATTCTTAGAGACGTGCATGAAGCTACTCTATGACAGTAAGGTTTTGAATGGCCTACATGAACTGATCAATCAGTGTGCTGGTAAGGATGGTGCTACTGGTGAACTGCGCATGGTCAGGAAGCTTGGCAAGCACAAGGCAAGGACTAGGTGGGAAATGAGACTCACCGCACAAATAGAGCAATACGCGATGGACCAATTTATCGTGGATCTGGGGTCTGACGCAAATGTTTTACCAAAACAGATTTGGGAAAGAATGGGGAGACCTATGCTCCAATGGTCTCCAATACATCTAAGAATGGCGAATCAACAAAAAATTATCCCAATGGGGAGGATGCAAGGGGTCATAGTTGACATCGAGGGCGCAAGTGCGCTGGTGGATTTTGAGGTAATAGGAATTGTGGATGATAACAATCCCTACCCTGTGCTCCTTGGAATCGATTGGGCCACTGACATGAATGGGGTAATCAACCTGAAGAAGTGGAAGATGATATTTGAAAAGAAATCGGTCCACGTAGTGGTGCCGCTGGATCCCACGGAGGGACCATGCTATATAGAACCAGTCTGAGATTATGAAAGCGATGACGATTTAAACCAAATTTACAAGATAACGACGCAAGACCAGGATTAGGTGAATCCAAAAATGGACAGACGTATTGCATGGGATCACAAAAGCTCTTGCACGTCAGATTCGAATGAAGAATTGGAGCATTGGCAGAACCGGCTGCATGAAGTATCGACACTGCGTTGTAATATGATGACCAAATCGTTGCGCTATGTGTCATCCGAAGTCAGGGATTTGCCTCATTATGATGGGCTAACTGATGTTGATTGCTTTTTGGATGCATTTGAAATAGAAGTGTTGGAGAAACATCGCTTCCAAGCCTTGGACTGGGTACTGTGCACTACACCTACAAGATGGTGGGGTACGCACAAGGATAGTTTCGGGGATTGGCGCGACTATGGGAGTATGATGAGAATACGTTTTGGGTAGCCAAAAGTGCGGATGATAGATAAGTATGATGGAAGGGATGACCCACATGATCACCTAGCCAAACGGACTAAGGCTTATGGAGCGAAGCCTCAGCCTGGATGGGTGCATCTGTTTTGTCATACCCTGGGCATCATACCAATGAATTGGCACTTGGAAAGTGAGCTCTGTCATGGCATTGAAGAATGGGACATCCTATGCCAGGGATTTCTAATGACGTTTAGCTTTGAGGATGGGTTTGATTGTATTGACGCGACGCTACAGGAGGTTAAAGTAGCGATCTTTAGGATACCGCAAGATCCTTTGGACCTGATCCAACCTGATTGGACTACCAAGCTAAGCCATGCACTAGAACTCTATATCGTGACCATTGAAGAATAATATGAGGATCCCCGAAAAGTTAATATTCCGAAAACTGAAGGTCACCACGAGGTTGAAAGTTCTCAGATATAGGATCCCGACATAACTGCACCACTGAAAAATAGGCAGGTCAACATTGGCACAGAGGCGAAACCCAAATTTGTAAAGATTGGGGACTATTAGGATGATGCGACAATAGACAACGTCGTTGAGCTCCTCCACGAATATCAGGATTTTTTCCCCACGAAGTTTTCTTATTTAAAAGGAATAATAGGAGACATGGGTGTCATGAAGATCACCGTAAAGCTAGACGTGAAGCCCGTAAATCAAAAACCTTATCGCCTTAGTCTTAAGTATAAGGAAAGGGTTCGCGTTGAGTTATATAAGATGCTCAAGGCAGGAATTATTGAACCAATGCAAGAATCTGATTAGGTAAGCTCAATAGTGGTTCAAGAAAAGAAACAAAAAGAAAAAATAAGGATATGCATGGATATCCGGAAGCCGAATGATGCTTGCATGCATGACCCATTCCCAACCCTGTTCACTAATGAAGTCCTGGATAATGTAGGCAGCCAAGAAGCATACTCATTTACTGATGGGTTCTCTAGGTATCATCAGATCAAAATCGCACCTAAGGATAGAAGCAAGATGACCTTTGTGATGGAATGGGAATGTTTTTAGTATACTATAATGCCTTTTGGGCTGAAGAATGCGCCAGCAATCTTTTCGCGTGTAGTCATTGCGGCATTCAAAGACTTCATTCATAAGTTCCTGGAGGTGTACTTTGATGATTGGACAATGTTTGGATTGGTCAAGCATCATGTGGAAAGTCTACGCTTAATGTTAGATACATTTCAGAGATATTAAATCACGCATAATCTAAAGAAGTGTTTGTTTTGTGTCCCTTTTTCAATCCTGCTGGGGCATGTGGTGTGCAGACATGGATTGATGGTAGACCCCACAAAGATCGTGATGATAATCAACTTGGAGACGCAAAGGAATGTGAAAAAGTTGTGCGCAACTTTAGGGCATACCAGATACTATAGGAATTTCATCAAGATCTATGCCCAGATCACGTGCCCATGGAGAAATTGTTGAAAAAGGATGTTACATTCTGTTGGAACGATGAATGCCAAAAGAGCTTGGAAGTGTTGAAAGAGAAAATGGTCACCGCGCCAATTTTAGTCTTCCTGGACTGGAAGAAGGAATTCCATGTGCACGTGGACACCTCCTATATTTCACTGGGGGTCGTGCTGACACAAGCGGGCGAGGGGGAATTGGACCATCTTATAGCATTCATGAGCATGAAGTTGTCCAAGGCTGAGAAGAACTATTCCACTACAGAGCGCAAAGGACTAGCCATGGTATACACGCTCCAAAATTTTAGGCACTGTTTGCTAGGTGTACATTTTAAGATGTATACAGATCATTCTACGTTGAAATACCTGGTTAATAAGCATGTGTTGGGGGGGAAGATCTGTAGGTGATTGTTATTGTTCCGGGAGTATGATTTTGAAGTTATTGTGAAGCCTGGACAATTGAACACGGGACCAAATCATTTGTCGTGCATCAAAACGAGAGAGGAGCCCACTAATTTGGAGGAAGGACACCCTGACGCACAGTTCTTTGCAGTGCATGTTGGGGACAATCACTTCGAAGATATCATACATTTCTTGACAACAAGGACTACTCTAGAGGGGTATACGAGCCAGCAGAAGAAGGAGTTAGTAGTACGTGCACCAGACTTCTCCTTCATTGCAGGACACTTATACAAAATGGGGTCAGACGAGATATTGTGATGCTATGTACCTGACTTTAAGTGAAGCAGCATCCTCGTGGAGGCTCATGGAGGAGCTGCACGAGGACATTATGCAAGAAAAGCAATAGCGCAGAAGGTTCTGTGTGTTGGATTGTGGTGGCCAATACTGCATAAGGACACGAAAGCATATTGTAGGGGTTGTGACGCATGTCAAAGGACTGGCAGGCCATCGCAGAAGGATGAACTATCATTGATGCTGCAGGTGACGTTACAACCGTTCAAGAAATGGGTGATCAACTTTGTGGGCCTAATTCAGTGTCCGGGAAAGAAGACAGGTGTGCGGTACATCATCACTGCAACTGAATACTTGACCAAGTGGGCGGAGGCGTAGCCTGTGAAGGACTTTACCAGCGTGACAACAGTGAAGTTTCTTTTTGAATACGTGTTGATGAGATTTGGTTGTCCAAATATCTTGATAAGCGATCGCGGTACACACTTTCTTAATGAGACAATCAACACGCTAACAGAAGAATTTCAAGTGTATTGTTAACACCCAGGTTGTTCCCTATGACTCCCAAGGGAATACGGCCGGGGTAACCACTAACCAATCTTCAGATTATAGTCTCTAGCCAAACTGTAATCAGAGAGGGCTCTCTCTTTATTATTTGTCTCTGTTCTGATAGTATTTTAGGCTAGCTATTATGCTCAGGTTTTTGGTTTGTGTTTTGGTTGAAGGACTTCTTTCAGTGCTTAAGATGTAGTGTTCAGGTAGTAGTATATCATTGGGAAATGGAGTCTAGAGATGTGAACTATTTTGAAATGTTGGAGTGATGATGTTCAGACTGCAGGGCCTATTGAGTATCTCAAACAAACAGAATTTAAACTTAAATGGTGATGTGTGGTCAGCCAACAGAAAGCAATTAAGAATTCTCCATTAAGCTGGTGATGTGAAATTGAAACATGTTGCTCAGGAGCAAACTTGAATTCCTGAAACAAAGGTCACTGTGAAAGATATATTCTGAAAGCGTAGCAATTAAGAATTACACTTATCAAGATTATAGCTGAAGAAAACATTCATTAACAACATAGATTGAACTCAGGGTATTGCATGAATAAGTCCTGAAGGTTATTCTTTTTCTTTGTTGTTAAACACTTAGAAATTAGAAACATATATGGATTTTAACCGATTGAAACACATAACAAAGAGAGTTACAGAAAAACTTATTGTATTGTGAGGTACACAGGAATCCTGCAGTTTTTCAACAGACACCAGAACGCATTCAACACTTCATAACTCCAAGAAATTCCATCACTTTCTTTATTAAACTCCGAAAGGATTACAGCATAAGAACTTCTTCAAGAGAAATCAACAACAACCCATGCAAGCTTGTGCAAGGGGCAAATATATACAATCGGTTGTACAAAATATCTGAGTGCTAAGTTATCTCAGAAATGAATACGTTCACCAACTTTTCAAGATATTAGATAAGAAAGTTATTACATCATTGAATACAAAGTAAATGCATCTTTAAGCCTGTCAGAAGATATTTTGGCCTTTGGAGGCCACTGAGTCGGTTGGAGTGATCCGCATTAATGCTGAGAAATGCGCTTTTGGAGCTGCTCTGCTGTAGCTTCTCGGCCTGGACACCTGTAGCTTCTCACCTTGCTTTGTTGGCCGTAAGTTCTACTGAGGTGGCTCAGCTTTCATCTTTAATACATGTTGATTCTTTTTAGACTGTCCTGTGTATGACAATTTGCATTTTCCATGAACAAAATTTATTGAATGGCTTCCTGTTTATAAAATCATCTGTATGGCCTTAGTCCACCATTCTAGTGTAGGTAGTTGATGCCTGAGAATTGCATCCATAGTCTCCTCTGCCTCTGTATATTTGTAAAAATTGGGAGGCACCTCAAACAGGTGTTTAATTTCATTCATTATAAAAAATAAACTTTCTACTCTATTGTAGAGAGTCTGTCCTGTGGCTGGCCCTGTTTCCTCTGAGGTGCTGGGCTTCTCATTGATATGACTTGTGGCAAATGCATTAACCCTTTTAGAATACTGCTCATGAGTGAACAGTCTCCCTGCGCTATTCAGTAAGCTAGGGAGCCCTCTGTTTTCTAATACCTGAAATTTCTCCAAAAACCTGTTTACCTCAGTCTGCATGTCCTGGCTTCTTCTCTCTAATGTCTGCACCAAGTTTCTCAGTGTAAGAACCCTCTTGATTAACTGAATGTGCTCAGTTCTGTTTGAAATTCCCATGGTAGCCAACTGAGAACTTGTTCTATTGTTAAGCACATTAATCATCCTGGTGGCAATTTCAGGCATATTGCTCAGAGCAGCTCTTGATCTCTGAATTTCAGTCTGTGCTTTTGGAATGAGCTCTAATTGCTCATGGATTGTTTCAATATACTGCCATTGGTCATTAATAGATTGGCCAATGTTAGCCCACATCACTATTTTAAGCTCAGCCACAACCTTATCTAATTTGAGCTCATTCTCTAGCTCTTTGATCCTGTCTTTGAGGACTTTTATCTCCCTGCCCTTTTCTGCCACAGACTGCTTGGATTTGTCATATCTATCATTTACTTTGGCCAATTTGTCCCTGGTCTCATTCAGCTCTGTCATTTGAGCTTCCAGGGCCTGAATCTCATTTCTTAGCTTTTGCATATCCAAGCTAGGGGCCTGCTCTGTTGTTGGTGGCGCTGAAGTAGATGGTGCTGCTTTTTCAGTTTGTTGAGGAGGAGGAGTAGTAATTGGAGCAGCTTCCTCAAGGTTAATGATTTGAGGAGGAGGCTGGGAGGTCCGACCTTCTTCTCTTTGTTTCAGAGTTGCTTTTAATGCTGCCTGTGCAGCCTCTGATTCTCCCAGCTTTTCTTGTGTCTGGATAAGCTATTTATAAAGAGACACCAGCAAAGCTGTGGCATCTTGATCATGCCTTTGTTGAGCTACTTCATCTGTTTGAGGGTGAATTGTGGCTGGGAGTTTGATCTTTCTCCTTAAAGATGCCATATCTGCATCCCTCAATTTTAATATTTCTTGTATGCCCTTGATATCTTTGGGATCATGCCCAATCTCAATAATTATGTCTTCTAAGGACCTTATTCTGTTGTCCTTTGCTTGAGAGGACGCCCTTTCCAACTCAAGTTGGGCAGCTGTATTATTAAGGCTATTTTCTAGCCTGTAGTTATATAATGTCTTGTCTGCCAAGGAAGCATAGGCCATCTCACCTGTTTGTTTATGCAATTCAATTTTATCCATTGGGTGAATGTCCTTGGCCAGGACCTCAAGATTGGTCCTTAAGTAATCTGAAGGGGACTGTGGATGCAATGTAGTTGGTATGAGGTGACTCATGATCATCTTGCCCTCCTGGACATCATATGCAGACATTAGTCGCTGTTGGTTGGTGGGAGCCATTTTCAACAAATGGTTATACAGCTGTATTTTTATAGCCTCATTCCTTTTCTTTATTTCAATGAACTGTTGTTTAATGCTCAGTTCACCCTCTTTCTGCTGGCTAGAGGAGCTGACTTCTCCTCCCACTGTCCTCTCTTGTTCCTGTTGGAAGGAACTTGCAGATGCCTCCAAACTGGGCGGGCCCATACCCAAAGGTTGCCCTATAGGCATCTCTTCCTCTAAAAGGGGATTCATCCTGTGCCTCTTCTCACCATGACTTGTTGATGTAGTCAAGGGAGTCTCTCTATCCCTTTTCCTGCTTACATCCTCCTTTTGTGGAGTTTGGAGGACTGAGGTTTCATTAACAGCTTCTTGCCTAAGAGGTACTATGTTTTGAGCCTGCTGCTCAGTGAGAATTGGGGCCTCGACTGCCCCTTCTTGATGTGTGGGCTGCTCTATGTCCTGCTGCCCTTCTTCTTGCTGTTCCATCTCTTTATCTGTTTGGTCTTCAGTCATGGGAGGTGGTTGCTCTTGTTCCACCTGCTTTCCTTTGCCTTTGCTGCCTGTCTGTTGAGTGTCCATGGCAACTTGCTGATGTGTTGTTGAAGAAGAGGCAGCTGCTCCAAGTTGCCTTTGATATGATAAGGAAACCTGTCCACAAGTTTCCAAGTCAGCCTCCTTTTGCATATTCCTAGCCTCTCTTTCTAGTATCTGCTCTCTAGAGATTGGCTCTTCTAAAGTGCCCTCTTTCCAGCTTAAAGAATTTGCATACTTTTCAATATGAGGCAGCCTAACATGTGAATAGTTACCCAATTTGTGTTTTATCCTCTTGAGGGAGATAAAATGATTACGGTCATAAGGTATCCATTTAAAACTGGTTTGCAATTTGAAACCCTCTAAGATCATATCTGCCTCCTTCCATCCCTCCTCTCTTTTGTTGTACAAAAAAGGGCCTAGCTGGCTCCTTACCTTCAGTTGTACCTTCTTGTTTTTGCTTTGGAAATGGAAGCAATCTGCACTTCCAAACTGCCTAAAGTATTCTAGGGCGAACAGTCTCATGGGGACATACCTTGGCAGCCTGTAAGGGTCCAATTCACAGCCATATACTCTGATTACTGTGTGGTGTTGGTAGAAATACCAATCACCAATGCTATAGGATTTGGAGAGATGGAGAATTCTCTGCATGTCATCGGTTAACCTTGGAAGAGGGACACCATACAGCAATGTCATAGCTGGGTGAATGAACAGGTCTATAAATTCACAGTATGTGTATGGTGATTGAGAAACATCATGGAAAACTGAAGTCCAAAACACCACTAACCTTGGATTTCCTTGGGCATTAAGTTTCTTCAGGGGAATTGACAAACTGTCTGGCTGATAAAACAAGAACAAGTGGTAGATGTATGAGGTGTATCTGAACACCCTTTCCCTTGGTAGATTCATTAGCTGTTCATGGATCTTTTCTGCAATATAGGTGGCATAGTCATAGTGTACAGTTGGAGGCTTTCCAGGAGAAAACATGGACAGCATTGCCATTATAGTGCCATCAACATCCTCAATTCTCTTGTATCCCAGGACATAGCTGATCAAATCCACTAGCATTCTGCCCAGGTCATTCAGGTAGTGATATCCAATAAGGGGAGTCCTTATCATTTCAGAGCTTGGCTGTACAAATAACTGGTTAATTTTGGTAATCTGGGCACTTGACAGATTATTTCCCTTCTTTATTAAGTCCAACATGGAAAGAGGGGTTAATGGCCTTGCAATATGGAAATGCAGCATCTCATTTATGGTTTCTGGGGTGATGAAGAACAAAACAAAGCCTATAGGACTGAGCACAGCTCTCTGGCAAGGATCATAGCATTCCTGGCACTTGTGGATCAAGTCTGGGAGGGCATTGACTTGAGGGAGGTTGTAAATGGGCAAATTTGGGTCCCAAATCCCTAAAATATCAGCTCCACCAAGGTGTTGGGCTTTCAATTCATTTAGCATGTGAATATTGAACTTGGAACCCAATGGAAACCAATCTAACATCTGATAATCTACATCTCCCAGGGCTTTCCATGTTATCTCCCTTTGAGGGGCATTCAGAGGCTGGATATTCAGGGCTATTGGTGTCTCCATAGCTACTAAGGCTTCTGAATTGTATGTAAACTGCTCTGAGTGAGCAGAAAAACGCAGAGGAGTTTCTAGACGTTGTGACTGTGAATTGTAGGGAACAATGGGCCGCTTTGTACAAACAGCAATTGAAATACCGTTTATGGGACGGATAGAAACAGTAGTAGGAGTGACTGGATTGTTTCTATGGTGAAATTATGTAATGGAGGTTTCTAGTTCACGACTGCACGAACTACCAATGAATTCAGGCCAATTTTGTCAAATGTTGGCTCTGCAGAAGGTTTATTGTTCCACCAGTTTGAAATAGGTGCAGGTGACTGGGGGATTGATGGTGAAAAACAGTGTTTTTAGGCCTCCTTAAACAGTTTGTTTGCAGAAATATGATAAAACCAGGTACAGGGGTTTATCTTGAGAAATACCTTGCGAATGGCCGATAACAGGTCGCAACTGCAGGTACAATGGAGGCGCTGACGGTTTCGGAATCAAATTTGGTAGGTTGGCGCTGGTTTGAACGTAAACAGCATGCAGAAATATCAACAGACTCTTTTGGCAAAAGTGCAAAAAACATGAAATTTCGGCCAATATATGGATTTTTGGCATATTGGCGCGTTTTTGGGATGACGTCATCAGGTGGGGTCGAGGTCGGATGACGTCAGCATGACGTCATCGGGTGATGTGGTGAGCTATGATTGGTCCACGAGGATAGTGAGGTGGCGGACATATCAGCGCGGGGGCGGACGAAGGAGCTGATGTGGCGGCGGGGTGGCAGTGATGTGGTGATGACGCGGTGATGACGAGAGCATGGCAAAACTGGTGGTAAACGGAAAAGCGGTAATGGTTTTCTCGGACTGCCTACCATACGGCGATGGTTTTGTCAGAGGGCAACCCGAGAAATTGTGAGGGCGACGCGTGGCAGAGGCCTGACGTCACCCTCTGACAGTTTCTCGGGTGCTAACGGTCGGACGTCGGGCCCAACCCGATATGTATAATGACCGTCCGATATAAAGCGCTCGATCGGACGGTTGACGGGTTGATGAGTTGTGCGATTGATACGACAGTGGAGGAGGATTAAAATAATATATATTTTGGGGTACGCGCTCAGCAGAAAACCTTTGGGATATGGTGTTTTGTAATGTTTTCCAATGTGAAAATAATGCGGCCCCGACACTTTGGATAAGTGGATAAAAGTCGGTTTTTAGTGTGTTATTTGCAAAATGAAGCGGGTATAGGTAGAAAGGGTTTTTTATAAGGTTTTCTTTAGCAAATGAAGGTTTTAATGGGCCAAATGGATTCAGAAGAGGGGAGGGGTTTTGGCTTAGGTTTACCAAAGTGACCAAATGTCATTTTGATCCCTGACCGAAAACATATGGCTATAATGCCAAGGGGAGGGATATTTATACAATGTTTGGGGTTTATACACCATGGTTTTATAATACTAGGGGAAAGGGTAACATAGGGGAATTATATAATAGAGTTAGGGTTAATATGGATGAAAGGAGTGGATGAGGGGAGATAACACTAAGTTTATTTGAAAATAACTTAGCTTAGGGAGTAGATCAAAATGAAAAGAGTTTTAGACAAGAAATGTGGCTTCTAATAGGACTAAAAACCACCATAAAACCATCAATTCTTTCATGAAT
Organism: Pinus tabuliformis; assembly: GCA_031772625.1. Classification (NCBI taxonomy): domain Eukaryota; kingdom Viridiplantae; phylum Streptophyta; class Pinopsida; order Pinales; family Pinaceae; genus Pinus; species Pinus tabuliformis. Next base: position 706,475,509 of record CM062806.1, on the reverse strand, counting down.
CTCAACTGATGATGGGATGTTAGTAATAAATGGGAAGAGGGGAAGAAGGGAGGTTAGACATGCTTCTTTGCTTGCTGCAACCTGATGGAGAATAACACCTTCTCAATTCATTGATTTTGCTCTATGAACAAGGCTAACACACATGCAATTTGTAAGAAATGACATTTCTGCAACCCCAACTGCCTACCCATCTACTTGCCTAGCATTTTTTTGTTTCTTCTTGGAGGGTGCACTTGGACTTGCAGACCCTTATTTGCCTTTTCTTTTCTTTGGCTTTTTTCTTTTGTTTTTCTATCTACTTCTACCCTTATTTCTTCCAAGGTCCCAGATTAAGCAGTTGGGAGCCTTTCTTCTCTACCTAAACTACTTGTCTGCCAAGATTAAACAGTTTGGACAGGCTTCTTTCTCTATTCTACAGCTGAAAATTTAAAACATGGCATGATCCAGATTAGGCTATTGGACCATCCATCAAAATTGAGTCCACATCAAGCTATAAGCACAGATGGTATTCTCTTGAAACTATGTGATCTTTGCATCATCAAAGCAGAGCATATTTGGACCTTTCCTTGCCAATCATGAAATATGAAACCTATTGGTATAGGTAGCTAACAGTGGCTCCACATGGGGATGGTTTTTCATCTGAAAGACCAAGAACAGCAGGTCAAATTGCCTTGGCCCCTTGACTCCCTTTATCAAAACTTGAAGTATGCTGTTCCTAGATGCCAAAATTGTGATCTTCCCTTTCTTGGTAGATATCTGAACCTATTTTACCTTTTGCTGATAGTCAATAAAATTTTGAGAAATTGCATTTTTACATCTTAACAGAAAATAATATATACATCTGGATATGTACAAGGGAAAACTCAGGCTGCACTTATGGGTGGTAGTCAAAATAGTGCTTGAGCATCCTGCCATTCACAGGACCTTCATCCAAATCAGTTTCATTTAGACTTTTAAGGAAATAAGTGTTGTTTCCTTGTACTTCTTGGACAACAAATGGTCCTCTCCAAAGGGAATCAAATTTTCCATGTTTTCCCTTATCCTCTCTTCTTGAATCCCACTTGAGGACTTTGTCACCAATGTTGAAATCTTCTACCTTAGTTCTTCTGTCAAATGCCTTCTTTAATTTTTCTTGTAGAACTTGAACTCTGCTGAAAACTTGGTATCTAGTTTGCTGTAAACATATTATTTGATTGATCCTTCTTTGCATATCATTAGGTTCAGCTTGGCTTTCTTGAAGAAGTTTCATAACAGGCACCCCTAGTGATGAAGGGAATTTGGCTTCTAATCCATAAACCAACTCATATGGGCTGGTCCCAATTGATCTCTTGGTTGTTAGTCTATCTGCCCATAGAGCATTCACAAGCTTCTTATGCCAATTCTTTTTGTTCTCTTCTAGCAGTTTCTTTATAATGTTTACCAGGCTTTTATTTGATGACTCAGCAAGGCCATTTCCTTGGGGATAGTATGCAGTAGAATGGCCCAAGGTAATGTGAAATCTATGGCAAAAATTCACCATCTTCTTGGATCTAAAAGCAGCAGCATTGTCTGTTATTATTTTGTCAGGACAACCAAATCTAGCCAATATGTTATTCTCCAAGAACTGAATGATTGTTGAATCATTTGCTTGTCTGCATGGAGCAGCTTCAATCCACTTAGTGAAGTAATCAGTGGCTGTTAAGATCCATCTATGTTGGCCTGAAGATGAGGGATGAATTTCCCCAATGAAATCCAAGCCCCATTGTTGAAAAGGTCTCTCTGTTGCAATAGGCCTTAAGGGAAGTGGTAGTAACTGTCTCTTTCCCTCAAACAATTGACATTTATGACATGAGGTGGTGAATTTCTTGACATCAGAGAACATGGTGGGCCAGTAGTAACCAGCTCTTAGTATTTTATCCACAGTGGACTTCCAATATAAGTGTCCACAACAATCACCTGCATGAAATTCTTTTATGATATTGTCAGTTTCATTCTCAATCAGGCAGTTCAGCAATATCCCTTCATGGTTTTTTCAAAATAAATTTCCATCCATAACACAGAATTTAGAAGCTTTCATTTTTAAGAACCTACATTTAGTTCTGTACAATCCTGGTGGAGCACACAGGTTTTGCAATACATAACATATATCAGAGTACCAAAGGGATTGTTCAAAGGCTACATTGATCTTTGGAGTCACCAGCTCTGGTTCACTGTCCAGCTGGTTTATGTCTAAGGCTTGGAAATTTGCTTCTGTCATTAGTTTGGCCAAACCTTGCCCTTTTATTAGTTTTGTAGGTTTTATCTCAATATCAAATTCCAAGATGTTGGCAATCCATTTTCCTCTTCTGCCCTCTAGGTTTTCTTGAGTGAGTATGTCTTTTACAATAGGACTTGGCACATATGCTACAACATGGGAATAAAGGATGTAAATCCTAAAGTCTTTAATGGCTTTGACCAAAGCATAAGCTTGCTTTTCCATGATTTGATATTTTAAAGGTGCATCTCTAAGAGCTCTGCTAAAGAAAGCAATTGGCTTCTCATTTCCTTGGTCATCTTTCTGTAACAAAACAGCAGCAATAGTATGCTGGGAGGCAAAAGAGAAAATGATAAATTCTCTGTCAAATTGAGGATTGGTCAAGACCGGGGTTTGGGTAAGGGCCAGCTTTATACCTTCAAAGGCTTGATTTGCTTCAACTGTCCATTTCACTTTTGAATCTTTCTTTAGCATGTTATTTAGTAATCTGATTAGTTCTGCTAAGTTTGGGATAAACCTTCTCAAGAAATTGATTTTTCCCAAAAATCCCTGCAATTCTTTGATATTTCTTGGGTGGGGCATTTGTAGGATAGCTTGTATCCTGTCTGGATCAATCCTAATGCCATCTTTAGAAATGATGTGGCCCAATAGTTTACCTTCCTCTAAACCAAACAGGGATTTCTTGGGATTCAATGAAATTCCATATTTCCTGCATGTTAGGAAAATCTGCCTCAAATGTTTTAAATGTTCTTGGTCAGATTTTGAAAAAGGTGTGAGGTCATCTAAGTAAATGACTAAAAAGTCATGAATCTCCTTGGCAAAAGCAATATCCATTGCTCTTTGAAATGTTGCCCCTGCATTTTTCAATCCAAAAGGCATTTTTACATATTTGAAAGTTCCCCATGGGGTTGTGAATGCAGTTTTGTCTTGATCATCAGGGTGTACTAAGATTTGATTAAATCCTGAGAATCCATCAAGTAATGAGATCCTTGAGGCCCCTACCACTCTTTGGAGAATGTGATCCATCTTGGGTAAGGGATAGTTGTCTTTGAGGGATACTTGGTTCAAGTTCCTAAGATCCACACAAAGCCTTATTTCTCCAGTTTTATTTCTTGTAGGGACTAAGTTTGAAATCCACTCGGAGAATCTGATAGGTGCTATGATGCCTGCCTTGAACATTTTCTGTACCTCTTGTTCCATTGCTGGGAGAAGCATAGGATTGATTCTCCTCAGTTTTTGTTTAAAGGGTTTTTGATCAGGCTTGAGAGGGATAGTATGCTGGATAACCGAGGTATCATAGGACTTTAGGTCCTCATAACTCCATGCAAAAACATCCTGGAACTCTTTAAAGAGGTCAATGTATTTAGGCTTTTGATCAGGAGGTAGAGATGCAGATAATTTTATTATTTTTGGTTTGTCAACGGTACCAATGTTGCATTCTTCGATGGCTGCATTTAAGGGCTGCATTTTTGGTTTCCTGGGAATATCATTTGAATCAAAGATGTCCTCTAGTGGAGTTAGGCCTGTTGGCAGAAAATTGTCTTTCAGCTCTATGATTTCAGTTTCAGCATTGGCCACTTCTTCACAACTGATTGGTTGAATTTGCTGAATGTTTTCCTTGTTGAAAATAGTTGGATTTAGCATTTGTTTTGCTGTTCTAGGTGATATTGGGTGGTTGATCTGTTCAAACTGTATTTGTGATGGAATTGCTCTTTCAAGTATTTGTGATTGACTTGCTCTATCAAGTATTTGTGATTGACTTGCTCTGTCAGTGTCAATATTTAATCCTGCAAACTCTTGTTGTAGCGTTAAAAAATGGTTTATTTGCATATCATCCTCAAATACTTGCCAATATTTAACATTGTTTGGAATGGAGGGTCTGTGTTTTATCTCAGCTGAGAAACAATTGTTAGGTTCCAATGGTAATTTGCAAGTACTAGCAAATGTGGCCAAACTATGAGCATGCAGATTGTGGGTTCTAGGAATTTTAGTGATTTGGAATTCAGCGAAAAAGTTTAGTACTTCAGCAACAGCAGACCTATAAGACCTTAGTCTTTTGTCATTGGTGACAAAATTTCCCTTCACTTGCTGGATAACTAAATCTAAATCTCCCATGATTGAAACCCTGGCAGCTTGCAAGAACTTTACTAACTTGAGGCCTAGTAAAAGAGCTTCATATTCTGCCATGTTATTTGTACATCTGAAGTTTAATCTATAGGCTCTGCCTTCTGCATGATTGTTTTCTTTATTGTGTACCCAAACTCCAGCTCCTGCCCCTAATTTGTTGACTGAGCCATCAAATTCAAGGAACCATAGAATATCTTGTTGTGAAGGAGATTTAATGATCTGTTCATGGGCTGGCAATGTAAGTTGAAGTTCTGGTTTTTCATCTGGCTTGTCTTCTAGGACAGTCTCATCATTTGATTGAATATTCTTAGCAACTAGAGCAGCAGCAGTGTCTAGTGATTGATTGACTGTTGTTTCATGGGTGCTAATTCTTTCATTAGAGTCTTCCTCTTGTATGAGTAACTCAGTTTCAACATCATTATCTGAAAGAGTTGTATTATCATTGAAGAGAATGTATGAGTCTATGTCTGAATGGACAGCATATATGGGAAAGTTTTGAGGCTTTTCTTCACTGCTGACCATGTATTTCATGAGTGTTTCTCTGTATAGTCTTTTTGGTTGCCCAAAAACAGAGATGGTGGCATATGACATGTCTAATTGTAGGGAACCTTGGAGTTTAGCTCCCCATGATCTTGATAACAACATCCCATACTTAGGTGGGATATCAGCAACTACAACATCCATTAGAATTGTTTTGTTTGGGTATTGAACCAGAGACACACATAAATCTTTTATGAGACCTAAACACTTGACTTGGCTGGAGTCAAAGGAAAACAGGTCCTTATATGGTCTTGTTATATCTAGATTCAATCTCTCCATGACTGCTTTTGGCATGAGATTGTGAGAGGCACCTGAGTCAAAAATTGTATTATGTAATATTTTATCATGAATATGTAAGCTGACATAAAAAGGTAATACCCCTGTGACTACCATTTTTCCATCCACTTCTGGGCCAAATAGTAATTCTGGAGTGTCATCCAACACATTGACATCATCTTTGATGCTGGTGAGTTGAAGGGAATTCTTGATCTGTTGTTTATAGATGTCATGCTTGGCTATTTCTGAGAGAGGAATTGCTATCTTTAGTTTGCCAATTTCAGTTTCTAGGTCAAAGGGTTTTTCAGATTGGGTCTTAGGGTTATGGATAACAGTCCTTTCCTTGTTCACTAGATCTTATTCTTGATTTTTATCTTGATTTTGGGACTTGTCCTTTTTAATCATCTCTTGAGGAGTAACATTTAAATTAAGGTGGGAGGATGAAGTAGCCACAGGCTGCTGTTTTAAGGACAATGGTTCAGTGATCTCTTCAATAATTACTTCTTCTGTAGGTGAATTTGTTTTGTCATTAGGCTCTGTGAATATGGCTCTTTTAGGTTGTTGATTATCCTTTATCTTTTCAGGCTGACTTACATTCACAGTTCTGATCCTTAGCTTGTATTGTTTATGGAGTTCATAAACAACAGTGTCATAGCCTTGTTTAAAGTCAAAGGATTCACCTGATTTAGTTTGGAACAGTTTGATTTCATCATCCTCATGATCTTCTTGTGTTAAGAAAACTTGACTTTCACCATCTAGACCCATTAGATTAATCTGAGAATCTTCATTTGGTTCAGTTGATGTGGAAGTCTCTGCATAATTTTCTTGGAAAGGGGGTCTTATGTCTTGGTCAGCACTGGGCTTGCCAATGCCTGGTTTTTGAGTTCTCCTAAAATTTGGATTCCTAGGAGGGTTGTTTTGTGGCGCTTCCCATGATGATTTTCTTTCTACCGATTCCACTCTATCACCCAATCTTTTCATTCCATTGAGTATTGCATCCAGCTTTTGATCAAAAGCAGAGGGTTCCTCTTTGAAGGTTGTTCTCTTTTCCAACCTTGCTCTGTTCCTTTTGGCAATCAGGTTGGCTTCCACTGTGACAGCAACCTTTTGGGCCTCTGCAAGGGTTTGAGGGTCTCTTTCCTTTAACTGATAGGCCATGTCAGGGTCAAAACCATCAGGGAATTTGTACAAAGCTAAATCAGGAGGGGGTCTTAAATTTTGTGGGATTGCGTTATATACATTGTTGAATCTTGCACAATACTCCAAAACAGTCTCTTGGGGACCTCTTTTGATAGTGTCATATTCACCAAGTATGTGCAGAGGATCCTTCTTCTTTTCCCATCTGCTATTAAAGGCTTGATAAAGCTCATCAGGAGTTGTGATGGAGTTTGCATTCAGGGATCTAAACCAAGTTCTTACATCCCCAATTAGGCTTTGAACAAACATCCTCATTCTCACACTGTCATCATCTATTTCATAGGTCTCAAAATGGTCTTGCATCCTTTTGGCATGCTGAACAGCTGTCAAAGGGCCAGTGGAGTCAAAATATGAGATTTTGGTTTGGTAATCCTGGGGTAGAGCTGCAGCATTAGCTGGTATTTGCAGGGGTGCATATCTGTTAGCCATATTCACAAGGTTTGGGGGATTTACAAGGGCAACTGGGATAAAAGGAACAGTGTGTACTACAGGGGTAACAGGTGTAGCAGCACCTAGAGTGTTGTTCAAGGGGATATGTGCAGTGGGTGAAGATGTGAAAGGAGGGCTTTGAGATGTAGATGGTGAACTGGGGGAGACAGGGGTAGAGTGAAATAGAACCTTGATAGGGGTAGGAACCGGTTCAGGGTGGGCTGTCTCAGGACTCAAATCACTAGGATTTTCCTGCCTTTGCTGCTTCCTAATTATTCTAGGGATTATATTAGGATTCTCAAAAACAACTTGTGGGTTTGGGTCAAGGTTTGACCTAGTGTGTCTGATTTCCCTTTTAGGAGCCAGTTTCTAAACTTCTTTTTGGTATTTTGCAGGATATTTTTGTGTCTACAGAGGCCAGACAAGATTTTGAACTTACTGTATATTTTCCAAAGCTAGCAGCAAAGGGAATGAGCAGCTTTCAAGAGATAAACAGAAATTAGAAAATCTTGAGGTAGTCCCCAGCGGAGTCGCCAATTATGTTAACACCCAGGTTGTTCCCTATGACTCCCAAGGGAATACGGCCAGGGTAACCACTAACCAATCTTCATATTACAGTCTCTAGCCAAACTGTAATTAGAGAGGGCTCTCTCTTTATGATTTGTCTCTGTTCTGATAGTATTTTAGGCTAGCTATTATGCTCAGGTTTTTGGTTTGTGTTTTGGTTGAAGCACTTCTTTCAGTGCTTAAGATGTAGTGTTCAGGTAGTAGTATATCATTGGGCAATGGAGTCTAGAGATGTGAACTGTTTTGAAATGCTGGAGTGATGATGTTCAGACTGCAGGGCCTATTGAGTATCTCAAACAAACAAAATTTAAACTTAAATGGTGATGTGTGGTCAGCCAACAGAAAGCAATTAAGAATTCTCCATTAAGCTGGTGATGTGAAAGTGAAACATGTTGCTCAGGAGCAAACTTGAATTCCTGAAACAAAGGTCACTGTGAAAGATATATTCTGAAAGCATAGCAATTAAGAATTACACTTATCAAGATTATAGCTGAAGAAAACATTCATTAACAACATAGATTGAACTCAGGGTATTGCATGAATAAGTCCTGAAGGTTATTCTTTTTCTTTGTTGTTAAACACTTAGAAATTAGAAACATATATGGATTTTAACCGATTGAAACACATAACAAAGAGAGTTATAGAAAAACTTATTGTATTGTGAGGTACACAGGAATCCTGCAGTTTTTCAACAGACACCAGAACGCATTCAACACTTCATAACTCTGAGAAATTCCATCACTTTCTTTATCAAACTCCGAAAGGATTACAGCATTAGAACTTCTTCAAGAGAAATCAACAACAACCCCTGCAAGCTTGTGCGAGGGGCAAATATATACAATCGGTTGTACAAAATATCTGAGTGCTAAGTTATCTCAGAAATGAATACGTTCACCAACTTTTCAAGATATTAGATAAGAAAGTTATTACATCATTGAATACAAAGTAAATGCATCTTTAAGCCTGTCAGAAGATATTTTGGCCTTTGGAGGCCACTGAGTCGGTTGGAGTGATCTGCATTAATGCTGAGAAATGCGCTTTTGGAGCTGCTCTGCTGTAGCTTCTCGGCCTGGACACCTGTAGCTTCTCACCTTGCTTTGTTGGCCGTAAGTTCTGCTGAGGTGGCTCAGCTTTCATCTTTAATGCATGCTGATTCTTTTTAGACTGTCCTGTGTATGACAATTTGCATTTTCCATGAACAAAATTTATTGAATGGCTTCCTGTTTATAAAATCATCTGTATGGCCTTAGTCCACCATTCTAGTGTAGGTAGTTGATGCCTGAGAATTGCATCCATAGTCTCCTCTGCCTCTGTATATTTGTAAAAATTGGGAGGCACCTCAAACAGGTGTTTAATTTCATTCATTATAAAAAATAAACTTTCTACTCTATTGTAGAGAGTCTGTCCTGTGGCTGGCCCTGTTTCCTCTGAGGTGCTGGGCTTCTCATTGATTTGACTTGTGGCAAATGCATTAACCCTTTTAGCATACTGCTCATGAGTGAACAGTCTCCCTGCGCTATTCAGTAAGCTAGGGAGCCCTCTGTTTTCTAATACCTGAAATTTCTCCAAAAACCTGTTTACCTCAGTCTGCATGTCCTGGCTTCTTCTCTCTAATGTCTGCACCAAGTTTCTCAGTGTAAGAACCCTCTTGATTAACTGAATGTGCTCAGTTCTGTTTGAAATTCCCATGGTAGCCAACTGAGAACTTGTTCTATTGTTAAGCACATTAATCATCCTGGTGGCAATTTCAGGCATATTGCTCAGAGCAGCTCTTGATCTCTGAATTTCAGTCTGTGCTTTTGGAATGAGCTCTAACTGCTCATGGATTGTTTCAATATACTGCCATTGGTCATTAATAGATTGGCCAATGTTATCCCACAGCACTATTTTAAGCTCAGCCACAACCTTATCTAATTTGAGCTCATTCTCTAGCTCTTTGATCCTGTCTTTGAGGGCTTTTATCTCCCTGCCCTTTTCTGCCACAGACTGCTTGGATTTGTCATATCTATCATTTAATTTGGCCAATTTGTCCCTGGTCTCATTCAGCTCTGTCATTTGAGCTTCCAGGGCCTGAATCTCATTTCTTAGCTTTTTCATATCCAAGCTAGGGGCCTGCTCTGTTGTTGGTGGCGCTGAAGTAGATGGTGCTACTTTTTCAGTTTGTTGAGGAGGAGGAGTAGTAATTGGAGCAGCTTCCTCAAGGTTAATGATTTGAGGAGGAGGCTGGGAGGTCTGACCTTCTTCTCTTTGTTTCAGAGTTGCTTGTAATGCTGCCTGTGCAGCCTCTGATTCTCCCCGCTTTTCTTATGTCTGGATAAGCTGTTTATAAAGAGACACCAGCAAAGCTGTGGCATCTTGATCATGCCTTTGTTGAGCTACTTCATCTGTTTGAGGGTGAATTGTGGCTGGGAGTTTGATCTTTCTCCTTAAAGCTGCCATATCTGCATCCCTCAATTTTAATATTTCTTGTATGCCCTTGATATCTTTGGGATCATGCCCAATCTCAATAATTATGTCTTCTAAGGACCTTATTTTGTTGTCCTTTGCTTGAGAGGACGCCCTTTCCAACTCAAGTTGGGCAGCTGTATTATTAAGGCTATTTTCTAGCCTGTAGTTATCTTATGTCTTGTCTGCCAAGGAAGCATAGACCATCTCACCTGTTTGTTTATGCAATTCAATTTTATCCATTGGGTGGATGTCCTTGGCCAGGACCTCAAGATTGGTCCTTAAGTAATCTGAAGGGGAATGTGGATGCAATGTAGTTGGTATGAGGTGACTCATGATCATCTTGCCCTCCTGGACATCATATGCAGACATTAGTCGCTGTTGGTTGGTGGGAGCCATTTTCAACAAATGGTTATACAGCTATATTTTTATAGCCTCATTCCTTTTATTTATTTCAATGAATTGTTTTTTAATGCTCAGTTCACCCTCTTTCTGCTGGCTAGAGGAGCTGACTTCTCCTCCCATTGTCCTCTCTTGTTCCTGTTGGAAGGAACTTGCAGATGCCTCCAAACTGGGCGGGCCCATACCCAAAGATTGCCCTATAGGCATCTCTTCCTCTGAAAGGGGATTCATCCTGTGCCTCTTCTCACCATGACTTGTTGATGTAGTCAAGGGAGTCTCTCTATCCCTTTTCCTGCTTACATCCTCCTTTTGTGGAGTTTGGAGGCCTGAGGTTTCATTAACAGCTTCTTGCCTAGGTGGTACTATGTTTTGAGCCTGCTGCTCAGTGAGAATTGGGGCCTCGACTGCCCCTTCTTGATGTGTGGGCTGCTTTATGTCCTGCTGCCCTTCTTCTTGTTGTTCCATCTCTTTATCTGTTTGGTCTTCAGTCATGGGAGGTGGTTGCTCTTGTTCCACCTGCTTTCCTTTGCCTTTGTTTCCTGTCTGTTGAGTGTCCATGGCAGCTTGCTGATGTGTTGTTAAAGAAGAGGCAGCTGCTCCAAGTTGCCTTTGATATGATAAGGAAACCTGTCCACAAGTTTCCAAGTCAGCCTCCTTTTGCATATTCCTAGCCTCTCTTTCTAGTATCTACTCTCTAGAGATTGGCTCTTCTAAAGTGCCCTCTTTCCAGCTTAAAGAATTTGCATACTTTTCAATATGAGGCAGCCTAACATGTGAATAGTTACCCAATTTGTGTTTTATCCTCCTGAGGGAGATAAAATTATTACGGTCATGAGGTATCCATTTAAAACTGGTTTGCAATTTGAAACCCTCTAAGATCATATCTGCCTCCTTCCATCCCTCCTCTCTTTTGTTGTACAAAAAAGGGCCTAGCTCGCTCCTTACCTTCAGTTGTACCTTCTTGTTTTTGCTTTGGAAATGGAAGCAATCTGCACTTCCAAACTGCCTAAAGTATTCTAGGGCGAACAGTCTCATGGGGACATACCTTGGCAGCCTGTAAGGGTCCAATTCATAGCCATATACTCTGATTACTGTGTGGTGTTGGTAGAAATACCAATCACCAATGTTGTAGGATTTGGAGAGATGGAGAATTCTCTGCATGTCATCGGTTAACCTTGGAGGAGGGACACCATACAGCAATGTCATAGCTGGGTGAGTGAACAGGTCTATAAATTCATAGTATGTGTATGGTGATTGAGAAACATCATGGAAAACTGAAGTCCAAAACACCACTGACCTTGGATTTCCCTGGGCATTAAGTTTCTTGAGGGGAATGGAGAAACTGTATGGCTGATAAAACAAGAACAGGTGGTAGATGTATGAGGTGTATCTGAACACCCTTTCCCTTGGTAGATTCATTAGCTTCTCATGGATCTTTTCTGCAATATAGGTGGCATAGTCATAGTGTACAACTGGAGGCTTTCCAGGAGAAAACATGGACAGCATTTCCATTATAGTGCCATCAACATCCTCAATTCCCTTGTATCCCGGGACATAGCTGATCAAATCCACTAGCATTCTTCCCAGGTCATTCAGGTAGTGATATCCAATAGGGGGAGTCCTTATAATTTCAGAGCTTGGTTGTACAAATAACTGGTTAATTTTGGTAATCTGGGCACTTGACAGATTATTTCCCTTCTTTATTAAGTCCAACATGGAAAGAGAGGTTAATGGCCTTGCAGTATGGAAATGCAGCATGTCATTTATGGTTTCTGGGGTGATGAAGAAAAAAACAGAGCCTGTAGGACTGATCACAGCTCTCTGGCAAGGATCATAGCATTCCTCGCACTTGTGGATCAAGTCTGGGAGGGCATTGACTTGAGGGAGGTTGTAAATGGGCAAATTTGAGTCCCAAATCCCTAAAATATCAGCTCCACCAAGGTGTTGGGCTTTCAATTCATTTAGCATGTGAATATTGAACTTGTAACCCAATGGAAACCAATCTAACATCTGATAATCTACATCTCCCAGGGCTTTCCATGTTATCTCCCTTTGAGGGGCATTCATAGGCTGGATATTCAGGGCTATTGGTGTCTCCATAGCTAATAAGGCTTCTGAATTGTATGTAAACTGCTCTGAGTGAGCAGAAAACGCAGAGGAGTTTCTAGACGCTGTGACTGTGAATTGTAGGGAACAATGGGCGAATTTGTACAAACAGCAATTGAAATACCGTTTATGGGACTGATAGAAACAGTAGTAGAAGTGACTGGATTGTTTCTATGGTGAAATTATGTAATGGAGGTTTCTAGTTCACGACTGCGCGAACTACCAATGAATTCAGGCCAATTTTGTCAAATGCTGGCTCTGCAGAAGGTTTATTGTTCCACCAGTTTGAAATAGGTGCAGGTCACTGGGTGATTGATGGTGAAAACAGTGTTTTTAGGCCTCCTTAAACAGTTTGTTTGCAGAAATACGATAAAACCAGGTACAGGGATTTATCTTGAGAAATACCTTGCGAATGGCCGATAACAGGTCGCAACTGCAGGTACAATGGAGGCGCTGACGGTTTCGGAATCAAATTTGGCAGGTTGGCGCTGGTTTGAACGTAAACAGCATGCAGAAATATCAACAGACTCTTTTGGCAAAAGTGGAAAAAACATGAAATTTTGGCCAATATATGGATTTTTGGCATATTGGCGCGTTTTTGGGATGACGTCAGCATGATGTCATCAGGTGGGGTCAAGGTCGGATGACGTCAGCATGACGTCATCGGGTGATGTGGCAAGCTATGATTGGTCCACGGGGATAGTGAGGTGGCGGACATATCAGCGCGGGGGCGGACGAAGGAGCTGATGCGGCGGCGGGGTGGCAGTGACGTGGTGATGACGCGGTGATGACGAGGGCATGGCAAAACTGGTGGTAAACGGAAAAGCGGTAATGGTTTTCTCGGACCGCCTACCATACGGCGATGGTTTTGTCAGAAGGCAACCCAAGAAATTGTGAGGGCGACGTGTGGCAGAGGCCTGACGCCACCCTCTAACAGTTTCTCGGGTGCTAACTGTCGGACGTCGGGCCCAACCCGATATGTATAATGGCCGTCCGATCTAAAGCGCTCGATCGGACGGTTGACGGGTTGATGAGTTGTGCGATTGATACGACAGCGGAGGAGGATTAAAATAATATATATTTTGGGGCGCGCGCTCAGCGGAAAACCTTTGGGATATGGTGTTTTGTAATGTTTTCCAATGTGAAAATAATGCGGCCCCGACACTTTGGATAAGCGGATAAAAGTGGGTTTTTGGTGTGTTATTTGCAAAATGAAGCGGGTATAGGTAGAAAGGGTTTTTTATAAGGTTTTCTTTAGCAAATGAAGGTTTTAATGGGCCAAATGGATTCAGAAGAGGGGAGGGGTTTTGGCTTAGGTTTATCAAAGTGACCAAATGTCATTTTGATCCCTGACTGAAAACATATGGCTATATTGCCAAGGGGAGGGATATTTATACAATGTTTGGGGTTTATACACCATGGTGTTATAATACTAGGGGAAAGGGTAACATAGGGGAATTATATAATAGAGTTAGGGTTAATATGGATGAAAGGAGTGGATGAGGGGAGATAACACTAAGTTTATTTGAAAATAACTTAGCTTAGGGAGTAGATCAAAATGAAAAGAGTTTTAGACAAGAAATGTGGCTTCTAATAGGACTAAAAACCACCATAAAACCATCAATTCTTTCATGAATCTCAACTGATGATGGGATGTTAGTAATGAATGGGAAGAGGGGAAGAAGGGAGGTTAGACATGCTTCTTTGCTTGCTGCAACCTGATGGAGAAGAACACCTTCTCAATTCATTGATTTTGCTCTATGAACAAGGCTAACACACATGCAATTTGTAAGAAATGACATTTCTGCAACCCCAACTGCCTACCCATCTACTTGCCTAGCATTTTTTGTTTCTTCTTGGAGGGTGCACTTGGACTTGCAGACCCTTATTTGCCTTTTCTTTTCTTTGGCTTTTTTCTTTTGTTTTTCTATCTACTTCTACCCTTATTTCTTCCAAGGTCCCAGATTAAGCAGTTGGGAGCCTTTCTTCTCTACCTAAACTACTTGTCTGCCAAGATTAAACAGTTTGGACAGGCTTCTTTCTCTATTCTACAGCTGAAAATTTAAAACATGGCATGATCCAGATTAGGCTATTGGACCATCCATCAAAATTGAGTCCACATCAAGCTATAAGCACAGACTGTATTCTCTTGAAAATATGTGATCTTTGCATCATCAAAGCAGAGCGTATTTGGACCTTTCCTTGCCAATCATGAAATATGAAACCTATTGGTATAGGTAGCTAACATGTATCATCAGAAGAGCACACCTTATCACCCACGAGCCAATGGGATAGTAGAAGCCTTCAATAAGATACTGGAGAACGCACTAATAAAGGTCTTCAATGCTCAGAGAAGTGAATGGGATGTGCTCATACCAGCGGTGCTATGGGCTTACAGGACGACTTGCAAGAAGTTGACTTGGAAAACGCCTTTCAGACTCGTGTATGGCATCGAAGTTGTGATGCCAATGGAATACATTGTACCTAGTCTATGCATAGCGCCACTCACAAGAATTGTGGACCGTGGAGCCTTGGAACAGAGGCTTGAGCAGCTAGCAGAGCTTGAGGAGGACCAATTTCTAGCTAGATTTCATCAACAATTTCAAAAGGAGCACAAAAATGCATGGCATGATCAACACACTAAACTACGCACCTTCAAGGTAAATGATCTGGTTTTGTTATATGACAGTAATTTTGATAAATTTCCAGGAAAATTTAGGATGCACTCGCTAGGGCCCTATGTCATCAAAGAACTTTCCAACGATGGAGCAATTTAGTTGGTTAAGTTAAATGGGGAGCCCTTCCTAGGAAAGGTGAATTGTTGCCAATTGAAGCCATACACTGGTGATCCAGCTAGGTGATTATATAAATGTAGCACAGTCTTAGCGCTCCAGGAAGTTGAAAGGAAGCGTAGGACTATAAAATACGCTGCCCGGGTTAGGGAACTGTGCAATGAGGAAACTATGTGAAATGAGGAGATGTCACCGAGACCATACAAGCGCACAAAAGGTTGTGCTACCTAGGAAAAAACCACGCAAGTCAGACGGAAAGTGACTGTTAAAGTCATTGTTCATGATTTGACAATGAAAAAACGGCCAAATGGAGCGTGGGGGTGGCATTTAAGATGAAATTTATGGGTGAGATCCTTGAAAATATACTGCCAATCTAGAATTAATGAACTGATTTTGGGGGGAACAGTCCGATTTGAATTCAAAATGGCCTATAAATTACATGTGGCTACCCAATGAAGAACACTTGGCATTTTGAGCATTAAGTTGTTGAGCTCTCAAACGCGTATGAATCGTGAATTCTTTGAAGCTCTGATAGCGAGTTCAGCATTTGAGAAATTTCCAAAGGAGACACAAGAACTATTGAATAGTGTCATGTCGACACCAGTAGAAACCGTAGATATTGAGGAAGCAGCTACAGCTAAAGGGATTGTGTCAGAGGTTGCTATGGAAGCAGAGGGAGCTGCTCCGAAGGTTGTAGAGATACCATATGAAGTCCCCAAGTCACCACAATTGCCTAGACTAAGGCCTACCCTGACCCAGGAGAGTGCGAAAAGAAAGAAAGGAAATCAGGTCGTGACACCGTAGCTGGTTCGTGCGTCACCTAGAAGAAACCCGCCATAGGACAAGCCCACTGCAAAAGAAAAGGGCAAAACAATTAACCTAGAAATAGAGGAGGAAGAAATTGAAGATATCCCAATGGACGATGAGGATCTTGGGATAGAAACGGAGGATGTTGAAGTTGAGGGGGCTGACCCCATTACTAAATTTCCTTAGTACGTCCCTCCACGCAGGGGCAAGGCCAAGGGGCCCAAGGAAATTTACGAGAGCAAGGTCACCTTGTACACACCTCTGCTTCCAGACTAGATTTTTTTTGAAGGACCGCGCTTGGGGCGGATTACAATGCTGAAATTGGAGTACTCAAACTTAACTGACACTAAGCGATTCCTTCACTTGGTGACAGACTAGCTGATGCACCATGTTCTCCATAAGACCATCGGGATTACCGCATTGGAACCGCAGAAGTGGCTCAAAGGCATGGATAAGGTAGAATTGCTCAACCTACTATGGGTGCCTCGTTACAATCGCATACCCATTACCTTGTTAGTGATCAAGTAGTTGTTGTGCTTTGTACATGATGGGTGTTTGTGGCTGGAGTTGCCAATACCCATCACTGATAGACTGATCCATAAGATCACGAGGCTGGCATACTCAGGGGAGAATCTGGCTATGATGTTTGGTGGAAAGGTGGGTGAGATAGCCCTCGCGGAAGCCATGAAGAAGATGTTTGGATTAGTAAAGAAGATGCATGGCTATGCTATTACAAGTATTTATAACTCTGCAGTCAAAGTGACCACATAGATTTGGTAGGGAAGTCATGCGGAAGTGTCGCTTGGATGAAGTACCGACGCCTGTCGTGGCTCTAGCAACCCAACGTGTGGACGGGGTGCAGTTTAATTGGGCACACTACCTCTGTGGTGAGTTCCTCGCAAACTGTTGCGAGGTGCAGGATCTATGAAAGACCTTCCACTATACGTGGCTCTTGCTTTCCATCGTGTTGGTAGCCTGGGAGCTACCCAAAGATAGTCAATTTCCCTTGGTCGCGTTGGACCTACCTGAGGCCGTGAAGTACGCTTCGCTGTGGGCAACTAAGGATTCTCAATGAATCAAGGAAAGCAATATATTTTGGATCTTGATGGAGATGAACTTGCACATGGCCATCAACCACAAGCCATGGTTGTCACCTACTGTCTTTGATAAATTGCAGTCGTACGCAGAATTCAAGTCTGATTTCCACCACGTATCCATAAGGGCATGGAGGGACCCTGAGAAGAAGTGGCACAACTTTCCCTACTTGGTGACAGATGATGCGATTCAAGCAGTCATTGACAGCTGGCTGGCAGAATGGAACACTGCCTTGGACTTGACTGCGGGATCCAGCAAGACAGTCATGCAACGGAAGAAGGAAGAAGTCAAGCTCAAGATGGAGAAGCTAGCTGAGAAAAGGATAAAGGAGGTTGAGGATAAGGCTAAGGCAGACTGTGTTGCCACATAGGAGATCAGCGAACAATGTGCTTTGCAGGTGATCAGTGAGCAGAACATTAACAATGCTCAGATGGTCATACAACGAGATTCTGACATCGCCACTGCAAACGACGAGACTGATAAGAACAAGAACATAGTCCAGGTCATGGAGGAAGCATGCTGAATGGTCCTGAAGTTGGCCATTCTTGAGGATGAGCCAGTAGATATGCGCATTCACAAACTCACTACGTGGGTGTGCGATGCCCGCACATAGTTGGCAAAGGTTCAGGTGGAGCTGAACCTCCAAATTGTAGAGTTGCAGTTGAAGGCCCAGCCTTCGACTCCGCCAGAAGTCAAGGAGCAACATGTGACTTCTATAATAGAGGTAATAGTGGTGGTAGAAATTGCAGTGGCAAACTGCACAATGCTTTTCAAACAGTCATTTGAAGTACTAACCAACCTACAAGAAGACTGTATTGTGCAGAGACTAGAAATAGAGGCATGAGAGCTACAGCAACACTACTACGAGAAAAAAGGGACAACACATACTGTCGCCCTCATATAGAGACTCGCAAAGCTATAGGAGTCCAAGGCTTTGAAGGAATAGGTAGATGTAGCTCAGCACAAAGAGGCAGTGCTGAAGGTGCGCTTGAAGCCTTGGTTGGACGAGGCCTACTTGATCACGACCTCCATTGAAGGCAAGCTGGCTAGTCTATAGGAGACTCAGCAAAAGCTTCAGGCTGACAATGCAGGGCTAGCGACAGAGCAGTTGGTCGAGGAAAGAAAGAAGGCGGCCGCACAGTGCACCGGGAGGTAGCAGTCGTACAGGTCGAGCTGGGGGGTCTTTGAGCCAAGATCTCCACGCCCGTAGAGTGACTCAAGGGCAAGTCATCATGTTTGTGTTGGGGGCCTGTTGGGAACGGGTTCCCCCAAGAGTCAGTTTTGGGGCTAAAAGCCCATGTTTTGGGGTAGAAAGCCCAAATTTTTAAATAAAGATGTAAATTCTCCGCATTTTGTGGTTGCAGAGTGTGAAGATGTCAAGAGTTGTAAAGGGTTGTCTGCCCTTTTTTTGTAAAGTCTCATGTCAGCTGTAAAGATCTACCCATGGTCCGTGGACCATGGGATTGTATAGAAAGGGAGTCTTAGAAGAGTCTAAGAGGAAGTAGTAATAGTAAAAAGAGTTTTTGGGTAAGGATTCCTAAGTGTTCTCGGGTCTTAATGTAGGTAGCTGAGTGTGCAGAAGCCTAGGGTGGAAGTCCGCAGTTGAGTGGGCAGACCCCTGCAGTTGTGTGCACAGGGCGGATAGAGTCTGTACTAAATTTGAGATATCAATAAAGAGAAGTATTCTACAAATCACTGTTTATCTTGTCTTTGTTTAATGCATTTGATTATATTATGTTACGATCTGGGTTTACATTATAATGCTTATTTGATGCGTGAATGTATCTGATTATATATGTTAATTGAACACAAGCAAGAATATAGGTTTACGCGAAGATAACTATAAATGCAGGGTAGATTAAGTAACACTTAAGATAGCTTGGGAACTTATACAGTAACATAGCCATAGGGGCGCATAAGTACCTGGACCTCTAGTTAGGACTGCGCGAAGATCAATCAGATACATTCATGGAGGTACTGAAGGACGGAAGAGAAGGAACATCGATAAGCCTAAAGGCTTATCGATTCGCACAAAGGCAAGATTAGGAAGTGTAGATCGACATCACAACCATCTCAGGGTGCGAAAACTTGGTTCCTGCATCCCCCCATACTGCTTCGGGTGAGACTTCGATCCGTGCTCCGCAGGTTGATGCCAAAAGGGCCAGTAGTGTAGGGATTTTCTTGGCTGACTAACACTGAACTAGGTCAGTCCTTCCTCTTAAATTTTTTTGTGTGTGGATCTACTCAAATGTATGAATAGTGGGTACTCATTGGATGTAGAATTTAATTCCACATCCAACGGGTGTCTACACTTGACATTTGAGTAAACCTATAAGGATATAAGCTGAAAATACAATAAAAAGTAGTTTTCTTTCTTTTCCTTTAAAAATTCATAACTCTTATTTTATTATTTAACTATTATTTTATTATTTTCCTCTGGAGGCCTTTTATAGCTCAAAATTATCCTAATGACTCTTCACTATTTTCATTCGAAAATATGACTTAGTGGAAGAAGAAATAATAGAATGGAATTAAGATGAGAAGGGGTGCAATCTCATTCAAAAACTACAGGAGGGCCCTGATGCAATAGAAAATATTATGTGAAATAATGAATTATTTAGTATCAAGATCACATATATATGAATTCTCAACTCAAACAAAAGTTCCTTTTGGAATTACACACTTCTCATGTAGAAGAACATTCAAGGTTCTTAAACATGTACCATATGATCAAGAAAGACATTTTTTGGGAAGGCATAAAGTAAATGTGCATAAGTTTGTGGTTGAATGTGTGGTATGCCAATAAAATTAGGAAGATACAATCAAGACCCCAGGGTTCCTTCCATAATTATCCATACCAAGCAAGTGTTAGGAAGTAGTTTCAATGGATTTTATTACAGATTTACCCAAATCAAAGGGATATGGTGTCATTATAGTACCGGTAGATTGAATGATAAAGTATGCCCATTTTTCCCCTCTTTCTCATCCTTTTAAAGCAAGTATAGTGGAAAATCTATGAATGGAAATAGTCCCAAATCTACATGGAATACCAAATATTATTGTAAGTGACAGAGATGTAATTTTCACTGGAAATTTTTGGACCAGATTAATTTATTGTTTGGGTACTCAATTGGCTCATATCTCATCTTATCATCCTCAATATAATCAGAAAATTGATATTTTGAATAAATTTTTAGAAGGATATCTACATTCCTATGCATCTGATAAATAAACATAATGGGTCAAATGGTTTCCCTTGGTAGAATGGTATTACAACACATTCTTCCATACTTCATAAAAAATTACACCATTTATTGCACTATATTGATATCATATTACATCCATCACATTGCCCTTGAAATGGACTACAAAGGCTCAAGTAGTAGAGGACCACATATGGAACCAATAAGAGGTTCTCAAACCATTGAAGGACAAATTGGTTATAACGCAAAATAAGATGAAACAACAACCATATCAACTTCACAATGAAAGGGAATTTGAAGTGGGGGATTGGGTATTTGTGAAACCATAACCATATAAATAGATGTACCTAAAGAAACAAAAGAAGGAAAATAAATTAGCACCTAGCTATTACGGTCCCTATAAGGTTTTATAGAGGATTGGGAGTATGGATTACAAATTGGGGTTTCCTCCATCATCTCATGTACATATAATATTCCATGTTTCTTTCTTAAAGGAGGTAATTGGTGACAAGGCCCTAGTCCAAATCATTTTACCATATATTAATGAAAAATAGAAAATCATACTATAACTAGAAACAATCCTAGAAATAAGGATGAAGTAGTTAAGAAAATGAGTAATTATTGAGTATCTCATCAAATGGAAGAACCTACCAGTGTATGAGGTGGCATGGAAAGATGAGTTGTTAATGCAAATAGATAGTGAAGTGGCTATGAAAACACTTGTGTGAAGGGGAAGGGCATGTTAATCCATATGTAAGACTCATATTAACCTTGAAACCCCTTATTAATCCCTATATATTGAGTGATTACATTTCTATTGTTATATTGTTATGTAAGGTAGAAGCTTTCATGGTGCCATTTTAATATAATTGTACCCTTTGTCTCCTATACATATACTAAGGAGACATAGTCTTAGGATCATCATATCTTGCCTTATACATTGTATTCATTGTAAAAGGAAGTTCCCCCCTCAAAATGGATTGTAATTATTGACTTATAATCATTTTTAAGGTGCATGGCTCATAACAATTTACTTAACAAAGATGTTCTCCCCATGAAACAACATGTGTTAACAATAATACCAAACTAGTCAACAATGGAAAGGAAAACAGATAAAGGAACAATTGCTACATTTGCAAGCCTTGCAAAAACGAATCGCAATATTACACAGTTCCTAAATATGTAGTTATAAAACAATATGAAGAAGCAAAAGAATTAGAATACTTGCCTATCTTTGTGAACTATAAGACAAGCTAGTAGCATTGAGTCTGTTTTTGCAAATAAAATAAACTAGCCACAAGTCTTAAAAAACACAATTATGTTTCACTTAACAAGGTTATCAAAAAAACATTATGGATAATGCTAATTATTGCACGAAACAAGGGAAAATGGAAAATAATAAAATATTTCAACTCTTTTTAGATAAGAGAGGAATAACATGTTAATGGAGTTTAATTAACCCAACGTTTCAGACTTCCAAGTGAGTCCATCTTCAGGGGATACGCTAAAAAATACCAAACACAAATACATGATATTCATATCTTTTATTGTTAAATTTGTGAAATAAGTTCCTTTAACAAAGATGTTCTCCCTGTGAAACAACCCATGTTAACAAGAATACCAAACTGGTCAACAATGACATGGAAAATGGCAAAAGGAACAACTGCTACATTTGCAAAGCTTTCAAAAAAGCATTCCAAGATGACACAATTCCTAAATATTATGTTATAGAACAAATAACAAGAAGCGCAAGTACTAGAACATCCATCCAACATTGTGAACTAGAAGAGAGGCTAGTAGCGTTGGGTCTATTTTTGAAAATAGAAGAAATGGGCACAATTCTTAAAAGACACAATTGAATTTGACTTGTGAGATTATCAATTTCCCTACTAGCACATATATAATTCAATATACTATGTCTTCAAACATAAAAGGCACTTATATAATGGCAATTGTAACAAAAAACAGATTAAGGTCCAAAAGTGCTTATGCATTTTGTTGAATTTTAATTTATATAGTCATGAAAGCCTTAAAATACTTTTGCAAGACAATTCTTTACAAGTTGCAAAATGTCAAGATATATTACAATTAGAAAGTGTTCATTGAAAATAAAGAAGAATATGATATTGGGACTGAGGTTGAGGACAATGAAGATGATATTGATTTTGTCCATGAATTAATTACAAAAACATTTCGTGCATGGATTTTACTAATCCACATAGTATTTATGACCTTACAAATAAGAAAATTAACATCGTGCTTACTACATGATATATTCCATTAGCTATTTTCTAAGATAAATATTCGAAGGAAATTATTCTCCCGTCACTATTCTATGGAAATAAATGTCCAAGTGATATAGCCAAGAATTTCCTATATCAAAAGATTTCTCAATGGGAGACATTGCACAAGAATCACTACTTCACTTACCACACAAGAAACCTCTTCTGCAAAAGATGATATAATCCAAAAAATTAGTTTCAAAAGATGCCAAGTCAAAAGGAAATTTGGATTCTATTATTAAATCAAACATTGGATTCATGGATCTAGAAACCATTCACACACCACTAGACTATCATCAACAAAAATGAATAAAACTATATGTAATGATTCACTAATTGGGCCCAAAAACTTCTTGTGTCCTTTCATAGCACAAAGCATCTTTAGGAGAGTTTAATGAGTGCATTCACATATAAGAGTAAATACAAGAAGAGAAAGTGAATATGAATTGGAACAAACTGAGCCCCACTCGTTAATTATAAATGACCTTGTCACTCGTACATTCTACTATAGAAATAGGATGAATGCCCTACAACAATTAATATCTCAAGATCCCAAGTACCTTGGAGACATTGAAAACTACTTCTACATTACAAAGTTCGAAGGTAGGGGGAATGAACACAAGCACAAGCTACTATGAATAAAATTTGCGCCAACATGTGGTAAAGATAAATACCAACACTAAAAATTTTGTAGATAGATACTTTTTCCACTAATTCATTACTTCTTACAAATGAGCTGAAAATTATCCAACATCATCATCATACATGATGTTATAGGAAACAAAAGAATGCAAATTATAGATTCAATTTTACAACTATACTAATGAAGACAAACAAAATACTTGAACCTCTTGAATTTGACAACAATAGAACAAAAATAAATGTGAAGTTAATATTTGACACAATCAAGGATGCTAGGTATTAGGAAAGATATATTCGATAGCTTTCTAAATAGGCATGACTTGACAAAGGATGAATACATATATATTGTTCAATATACCCTAAATTAAACCATGGTATCACTAGAAATAAATATATTTGACATGTAGAGCAATAGTTTCATATGACTGAATTCTAGTTGTTTGCATTGCAAACATTAACTTTCAATTTGCACTAAACTCATACACAGCTCCAATGTATTATAGGTCCTACATAACAAAAGTATATAAGACACTAACATCAATGTTTCGGAGCATACAAAAAACAACATGTGAAAAAAAATTCAATGTCATGGATACCATCAATACTCTTGGAAATGATTTATTAAACATGCAATAAACGTCAATGCAACAAGTCATGGATATTTTGTTATCACTTCCATTAAATGCTAGTTCATGAAGTTGTATTTTTATTAATACCTATCCTAGAGAGAAATTTGCATTTGTTCTTAATAAAAAAGGACTTGGAACATGAATTAGATGAATATGAATAAATAATGTACCCATCAATTATTGAATACTATTATTTTCATTCTACAACTATTGATGGTACATGCCTAGTAGAATTTTCATATTATTGTTAAAAAAAAGGGGAAAAAATGCAAATACCATGAAAATCCTTATGTCATTAGAGACACAAAGACATTGAAAATTTTTACAAACACAAATTGATGTTATATTATCCATATTGTGTCAAAAATAATATAAATAAGAAACATTGCCCAATTTGGAAATATTTGGAAAGCTTCCTCTATTGCATTAGACCAAACGCCCTAGAAAAAATAGAAACGGTTTACATTTTCTATCATAGCTACAAGGGGTAACACTGAAGATGCAATCAATGCAATAGAAACATGGAGTGAGTAATTATTCAACATAAATATCTTCAAAAGAACTGAAACAGAAAGTACAAATACCATCGAAGTCATAGATGAGAAATACGAAAAATATGACCTCCAAATTGATTTACAATATTTTCAATATACAAGTAATCTCAATTTATTATCCATGAGGCCATCTGAAGTAGTTAAACAAACATGCATACTACCGAACATATAGTACTACAACAATTGAACTAATTACAAGTAGCACTAGTAACAAACATATTGACATGAAGAACCTATAGGCTAAATGAACATTTTTGAATTATGAAAATCCTATCAAAAATCAATAGCACTACCATAAAAAATAATAATCAAACACAATCTTTTAATTGAACTATATGTAAGAAACTACAACACTAAGGATGGATTAGTTAAGGGAAATGAAGGAATCTTCAAAAAGAAGCAATAGTGATGGGTACAATGTTGTTTAGATAGAGTTTTCAGACCTAAATATTGGAAAATATTAAAGAATTGAATTCCTTGAGCTATTCGAAACAAAATGTACATTAATTTTCATATTGCAAAACCACTAGAAATATCCCAAAATGGGTCATAAATCAAAATACAAAAGTAGTTTCTAATACAACTAGCTTGCACAAGAACAATACATAGAACAAAAGGATTAACACTAAGTGGCGTTGCATTTGACCCAACTAGTGTGACACATCATGGGCTAGTCCATATTGCACTACCACACATTAAAAACATTGACTCATTATACTCAATTGAAAAACCAATGTCAAAAAACTTCTATGTGAAGGCCAAGGTATCAAATGAAATGGCATGAATAGAAACAATTATACCAATGAAGCTACATTTTGCAAAAAAAATAAACAACGATACAAATAGCTTATCAATTTCAACACTAAGAAAATGTAGTGTACATGCACCTATTAATGGAATTATGCATGATACAAATTTCAGGAACAATATGGTACCATGCTTTCAAGAAACACACTTGCATTTTCCATCGAAAAGTAAGTAATTCATGGCATTCAACTTTTCCATTGCACATTCCACCCATGGAATTCTTATGTGCATAGATAAAAGTTACCAATCAAGGAAACAAAATCATATTATTATACTAAAGTTGAACTCACCCTCATTGACATGTACTTCAAACTACAAATTTACTTAATTAAAATATTTGCAACACCATTTAAACTAGTATCTATAATAATTAAAATGATTTGAAAAAAAAAAAACACAATATACAAATATGGATTGTGACTTTTTTCATTATAGGTTACTTCAACATTGATATTAAATCAAATATTGTTCGAAGAAAAACTCTAGTTCAATACATGGAAAGATAAAAATTGCATGAAAATAACAACTAAACTTTGTCCATAGTCAAGGACTATAATATATTATATTTGGAAAAACCTACCAATTGAACAATGTGAAATAAATGTCTCAAATGCATATTGGTTTTATCATGACATAATTTATGATTTCTTTCACCTCTCCTCTACTTGAATCATCCCAAGAAAGTAAGCACATCCTCCATTTTATTTTTTGTTGTCTTTAGTTATATCTCATTCCTTAGAAATAAAAAAGTTGCAAGGAATAACAATCAAAATTTGTCCATGGCCAAGGATTATAATTGATCTAGAAAAATTATTATACAATTTTTCATCTATTTTCATATTTTCCATATGGAAAAATTGGAGGAACTACATTGAAAGGGCCATTTTAGTGATATGTCCCAATTTGGAAAATTCGGGTTTTAAACCTTTTAAAGCCATCATCAAGTGAAATTTTTTGGGGTCAAACGTTCGTGATATTTTCTCACCATCCCGATATTGTTATGCACTTTGAGACCTTGGTACAAAATTCACGTCAATCGAATCTCATATGTGAAAGTTGTGCCTCCTACAAGTTGACCACCATGATACAAGTGGATACCAGATCAACCCCTGTCACTCACACATGTTGGGCTAGCCACATGTTTACTTTGAAGAATATTTTAGAATATCCAAAGTATTATGACTAATTGAGATTTGAGGATGAAAAAATGTTAACCCTACATTGTTATTGAGCCATGATAAATACTAGGCCACTAGGAGGAGAAATACTTCATTTCTTTAACATTTTATTTGTTCCAAAGTTGAGCAGAGCATCTAGGAGTGGTATTTTGAGAGCATAATAGAGGAGAAAAATATTGTGTGGTAGTTGTACAAGACACAATTTCAAAGGAAACTCCATAGTGAGTGCCTCTTTCTTTGCATTTGAATTTCCATAACTAAAGAAAGGAGAGAAGAGCATAGGCCTCACCTTCTAGCTAGGTTTCCTCCCATATTTGGCTTCCCAAGATATATGTTGTTTTCATTTGTGGATGTTGTTTTCTTTTTCTCATTTCTTTCATTTTTATTTGATTTATTTCATAAATTCAAGCAACAAGCTAGTAATAATTAATCTCAGTTCTAAGGAAATAAATTACATAATTTAATATTTCACAAGTAATAAGATATGTTGTGATGAATTATTTTAGTGGAATATCCATAATAGCATACAACTCAATAATATATCATTTTGAACAAACCTACCCACTGAACAATGTGACATCAAAGTCTCAAATGCCATGCTATTTTAGTTGGCACAAAAGGGATATGAAAAATTTAGAAGGGGTTCTAAGAACCTGTATCTAATAATTCCATGTTTTTCTCACCTTGAACTTTGTCCCAAGCACTATCCAACTCTTCATTACTTCTCTATAGTTGAAATGGAACTGTAACATCCAATCATTAGTAAGCTTCAATCTCTTCTCTAGGAAGCTTATAGTACTTGTGACTAATAGAGGTCTAAATTCATTCAATTTGTGTGCCTTAAGTATACTTAATCAACCTATTGTCTACATATGCTAGGAAAATAATCCATGAAATAGCCTTTGAACATGGGAAGACAATAGAGTGCATAGTTATTTTTTGTAGCCTTGAATGTTTTCTAATTTTATTGGAAACCTCATCCAATTCAATGTATTCATAGAGGGTTGGAAATTCGTACAACATAGAAGTATCCATGTAATAGATAATGAAATTATAAGTTGGGCCC
This sequence comes from Pinus tabuliformis, assembly GCA_031772625.1. Classification (NCBI taxonomy): domain Eukaryota; kingdom Viridiplantae; phylum Streptophyta; class Pinopsida; order Pinales; family Pinaceae; genus Pinus; species Pinus tabuliformis. Next base: position 706,448,132 of record CM062806.1, on the reverse strand, counting down.
GAGGTGTCGAATTCTACCTTCATTACTTCTCTACATTAAAAAGGGAACTTTAACATCCAATCATTAATGAGTTTAACCTCTTCAAGGGAAGATTATAGTACATGTGTATAACAAAGGTTTGAAATGATGCAATTCTCATGCAGATTAAAATCCTTGATCAACCTATTGTCTATATCCACTTGGAGGATGATTCATTAAATAGCCTTTGCACATGGGAAAATAATGGAATGTGTAGTATTTTGTGAAACCTTGAACATTTTATTAGTGGATAGAAATCGTCATTTAGGCTAATGTCTTCATAGAGGGGTGGAAATTTTCACACCATGTCAGGATTCATGCAACAAATAGTGTCATTGTAAATTGGGCTTGAGGTGCCAACTTATACCTTTGTCTCCTCATCTCTAACTAGGACCACTTCTAATATTGGTCCTTCTTCATTTTTGGATTTCTTGGCTTCCATATTTGGATTTTTCATTTCACTCATATCAACAACATTAGATATTAGCATTATTAGTCCTTTAAATGAATAAAATGCCTAGTGGGAGATAAATGTCAAGGATTATAATTATAATTAGAAGCAAGTAATCACACACTCAATACTATTCTTCATTTTCTTCATCCTCTTATGTTGATTTTATGCATTCGCAATGGTACTAGATACTTTATATTAAGTTGTAATACACTTCCATTTTCATATGTCATCATACACTGATAATGTCAATTGTTACCAACTATTGCATTCAAATGCATGATGTATTTGTGCATTTACAATCTAAATCTATTCTAACTATTAAATGGCAATATATTTTCATGTAGATAAAAATACTTTTGTTCTTTTCCATATGTTACAACATGGAAATAAGACATGAAGATCACCAAGCTATAGACATAATGCAACAATAGACATAAAGGTAGAAACTCATTATAGCAATATTCCTTGACTTTCTTAGGGATGTTTTGTGCTCATTCACGTGCACTAAATGTTGATCAATAGGAAAAAACACATAGTTTTCAATTGCATAACAATTCAAGACATGAAAAGCATGAAATTTGGAGTAGCCTTCCATGGTGATGTCGTTTTGGCATATAAAACAACTATTTACAAAGCACACAACGTATTTATATCACATATTGATTTGGTTGATCTAATAGGAGAAATGACAATTACATTAAATGTACCCAATAACCTCATTACACAACATGAAGCCAAACTTATTCAAGGTATTAATGTACATCACATATTTCAAAATATCTCCTACAAGAACCTATACATGGAGATTGTAATTTCATATTGGTATTGTAATGACCTCAACAAATTGGTCATCTTGGCCACATAGGAAAAGTATAATAATAAATGCATATACATTCAATGCACAAACAATTTATGTAAAAAGATCATACCACAATGTGAACAAAGTTCCACATATGCTAACTATAGAAAATACCTAGACATATCCATTTATACAATTTGTAACATCTACACTTTTCTAACAAAGTCTTTCAAATCAATTGATGGTTGTTAACATCAAGGTTCCATATGTGAATATTTGAAAAGCCAAATTATTTTTCACTCATGTACGCAATGCAAATATTTTTACAAAAAAATATGGGTTGAGTAATGGGACACAAATTCTAGAGGTTCGGGAGGTTACTTGCTGGGGTATTTTTAAAAGTTCCTTACAACAACAAAAATATGAGCTGGTACATAACAACTAATAGCTAGGAAAAAAGGGACAATTTTTATTTTCTTATCACTTGTGCTTTTATAGTAGTGGATAAGAAAATAGGGACAACAAATTTAGAAAGGAAAAAGGGTGAGTTTTCAGCTAGTATGGTGTGTTGGCCACCCACTGCAACAAATAAAATAACATTTAGCAACCTTGGGATATGCAGGCAGGTGGCATTCTCCTCATTGGTCAACGAGGTTTTGTTGGCAAGAATCATTGTCTAAAGGGAGATAGTCAAAACAACAAGGGAAAAATATGAGGAGATAGGAGGAAAGCATAGCAATAAGGGAGGGAAAAGTCAAATTGTTGGAAGAAGCGTAGCAAGGTAGAGGAGGAGACAATCGAACTGTTGAAAGGAGATTGGATTTCGAACTGTGGAAGACAAGCATTCGAGAGGAGAAAAAGAAGAAAAAGATAGAGGTGAGAACACAAAGAAAAACAATAAAAAAGCCAGGAAAATTCATTACAACAGAGAGACAACTTTTGGTTGGAAAGAAGTCATGAAGAAATTACTTCCAAGTGAGGAAGTAATTACCCCTTGACTCCCCATTGACCAAAGAGTGGAGATGGTATTTCTTAGAAATCCCTGAGGGTTGGGGTGGAGGAATTATTCTTATAAGCTCCTTGAGGATTTATGGAGGCTTCTTTGTTGTCTGTTTGATTTTATTGTGGTTCTAGAGTCCCTAAGTTGGGTGGAACCGCAGTGTTGAATTCTAAAGGGTGGATACAACAAGTCCCTAAACTCCTTTTTCACTTGTTAATAACAACTCAATTAGTGGGAGGGAAAGAATCTCTAGAGTCCCTGGTTCAACTGATAGTTGTGTTAGAATCCCTACGTAGAAGGCCCCTTAGTCTCTGGAATGTGGCTCAGTGTGATAGCTACAAGTGATAGCTTGGTTGCAGTTGTCTATGGTTGGGCGGAAAGTCATTGTCCCAAACTTTGTTGCTCATTAGTTTTTGAGATGAGTATTTCCCATATTCTCAAGAGATAATGAATACATATACACATTTACATTTCTAGATTGAAATGGTATGTATTGATGTATTGGATATGGTTTATGTTTTTACTGTATACATGATTGACTAATATGTTGTTCTCACTATTTTAAAGCCATTGGAATAGTGTGTGATGGTATTGGTTATGTTCCATTAGCAATTACTATGGATGTTTTCTTATTACATTGATGTTATTATGTTGATTGTAATCTCTTACTAGCATTGCTTATGTTGGTGTGTGGTAATACTAAGGATTTCTTCCTCTCTAGTCCTTATTGACGTGTTTATTTTATATGGTGGATTTCTCTAAGTCTTCAATAATGTATACCTTGGTTCTAGGTCTTCATTTCCATTTTATAGAAAACTAATCTATAAATAAACCTTACACTTATATGTTGTGGATGGCACTTCCTCATAAGCTTGAATATGTTTGTTTTATGCTTCATGGAATTGACATAATATTGTATCTTTGCTATGCACCTAAAAGGGTCAAATTTCTCTTTAATGAGTACTACATTTTACATGGTTTCTTGGTGTTGGAATGATTACATGAACAAAGTTGTAATTAATGATTATTTGTATTAGGCAGGTTGGCCTTAAACATCTGCACTTCATCTGGTTGAGAAAAATGTGAGTCTCTGTAAAATGTTAATAACAACAATAAAATTGAGTGTTGAGAGAACGAATTTGTCATAGCACTAAGCCCAACTTACAGTAGTGAAACTGTAACGGTAGGTATTATGTTCATTGACAGGCCAAGTATAGGGGACTTGCATCGTTTTACATTGTAGTAATCATGTTGGAAGGATAACCTAATGCTCCTAATATAAGACGGCAGATGAGTATCATTTATAGTAAAATGGGTAGACGACCGTATTCCCTTTAAGGCAGTCATATTGGTTATTTTCATTATTGCTCTTAAATGTGTACTTCGGCATGGGTCGAATGCAATGAGGGTGGAGACTTTTGATTTGATTATTTATCGTCTTGGAAAACCTATCGACGTAAAGCGTTGTATGTAATTATCAATTAATCTGGTCAAACATATTGGTACTTTGAGTGCTTAATAGGTGACTCAAAACCTGGTTATCTGAATTTTCTACTGGGGTGCGATATACCCTACATTGTGTTAATACCGGGGAATTTCACTACTATGCGGATACTAATTTTATATAATGAAAGTGGATTGCAAGGGTTGGGTTACATTTGGGTTGCCAACTAAAATCTCGCTACATTGGGAGTGAACTCTTTGTCTTATATACATATGTAATGTGTTAACATGACACATCGATTTCCAAGATGTTAACTCATACCTACAGTCGTGCTATCACTGTAATTCTTTGGGTGCCTATGATCCAACAACTGTGTCGTAGCACTTTGTTTTATGACCAGGTCGGGGTTAGGGCCGACTTACTGTCTTAACAAATGGCCAGAGGTCGGGCCGACCTTACGTGCCCAATGGGGAAGAAACGGTAATTGCCAACATAGATTGGGTTGAGCTTTGATGCAGATTCCGATGGAACTATGCCCAGCCCATTGTAACCCTCATTATATAAATATTTTTCTCGTGGGATATAAGGCAGTTGTGTGATATGTATGTGTTGCAATACATATGAATATGTCATGTGTAAAGTGTTTGTACATCATTATATATATATAAAAGGTGATGCCTTTGTTGTTGATCCAAATTATTGCAACATATGAATGTCATGTGTAAAGTGTTTGTACATTGTTATATATATAGATATATATGAAAGAGGTTAGGTCCGGTTTGAAGTTACATGTATGTATAGTGACCAGTTATTTATTTATATATATATATATATATATATAGGTTTTAAGAGCCTTTAGGTCATGGTATGATGTCATGTTACATGAGTTTTACGTGGGAGAGAGAGGAGATAACATTTTTTTTAATAAGCAAAACTTTAAGGATGGGTAGCATAAGATACAGGAGTCTAAATTGGACAAAATTTCTCATCATCGAAAACATTTCAGAGAGATGAAGCCAATGGTGACATCTACTCTAAGTTTTGAGAACTCGAAAGAAAGATTAAAAAAAAAGGAATCCCACTTCTTTAATTGTATCGAAGGAGTTGGATTGGTGAGTGAAAACTTCACTGAGTGTAAAGTGGGGTCTTTATAGGTGGTACGGGTTCGGCACTTGGACTGGATGGGCTCTATATGGGAAATTAATAGCAAGCTCCTATTTGAGACAAACATTTAGATGTTAATATTTGGTCTATGATTAATTGATTGCATGCATGATTGATATGCTCACTTTGTGATTTTATTATGTAGCATGGACTAAAAATTGATATGTTTTCATTGTTATTGATGAGCTAACAACTTGTGTCAATAGATATATTTTGTTGATTATGCAAGCATATATATTTATGCTAATAATTTGTTGATTGAATGACATTGGTGCACTAACATGGATTCTTATTACAGCTAGCTTGTCATAACAGCTCTCTAAAAGGAAGATTGTGTCTGGCATGATTTATTGTCATTTATTTATATTATAATGTCTCTAACAAGTGTGTGTCAATGAAAGCACGTCACAAGCAGCAAAAGAGAGTGAAAGACAAAGAAATGAGGACAGGAATGGTGCAATATAGCTTTGATCAGTCACAACATGGATATGAAGAATCCATGACAAATGAAGAAGAAAGATCAATTAGCCAAGGGGGAGGGGGGAACTCTCATGATTGGATGGACCCTTAGGAGCCTAAGGGTTGAGGTTAGGAGCTTCAATGCAGATAATGAAAGGTTGGTAAGGGCCTAGGAGAGGCAAGCTGAGATAAATGCAGTCATAAAGTAAAGCCTCAGACTTACAGAGACGGAGGCAGCATGAGCTGAGAGATGGTCATAGAGACAGGAGAAGCCTTCATGAGTTAGAAGAGAAAACCAATGGGGTAGATGGTAGTAGGTCCAAAAAAAGGCACAAAAGCAAAAGTGAATACACCATGTGAGGGAATACACCACTTAGTATCCCAGAAGGAAGAACTAGCACTTATGTACATCGCTCTGGTAGATATTATAGATTTACCTCTGATGAGCACCAGTATTGCAACAAGAATGCTACAACTCCTGGGGCTACCAACTTTACTTTATCAACCTGAGGTTCATACAAACTTGGAGGTGACAGTGTTTTATACACAAATAAAAGTGATGGTTCTGCCTTTTGTCACTATTCAGCTGGCAAGAGACCACTAGGGTTTTCAAGCTAGAATTCTATGGATTCAGAAGAAGCTTGATTACTTGATGAAAGAAAGAGGAATCTACTCTAAGGGAGAGCTTATCTACTGCAATAATGAAAAAGATCGAAATTCAATGCTGAGACACACCATTCCCTAACTAACTGCTAAGAAACTATGCTTTACAACAATGCTAAGCTAACATGAATGAAATTCTATTGTCCTAAGCATGGAAGTTCAAAACATCAAACATCTCTATTGTGCATGTAAAGGACTTAAATAAATTTGTTTTTGTCTTTTTTGTTCTTTTCATTAAAAATCAAGTGTGAAAGCTAATCTCTTTCGGTGATGTGTCGGGTAGCTTAGGGATGTTGGTGGATGGTTAGAAGGCTTAGGAGATGGTTGGAAGGTTTGGGAGACCCTTGGGTGACCTTGTGTGGCTTCCTAGAGGTTTTCCCTCAATTCGGCCTCAAAACAGGCCACTACAGGAAAACCTACGAGATGTACTAGAAACCTAAAGTAATCCCTATATTTCTACAGGATACAGTCGAGAGAAAAATGATGGGTACTGGAGGTGATGGAAGGCTTAGGGAAGGTGGTTTATGGGTGGAATGGAGTGGGAAAAGGCCTAGGATCACTCAGAACTCAAAACAAGGTTAGGAGATGGTTGGATTTGCTCAACATGCTTGGAGGAATTTCTATGTAAAATGATGAAATTGATGATGGTCTTGGTGAAAGCAAGGAATGATTATGGTTGGATGAAGTTGGAAGGTGGTTGCTTGCTATGAGATCTCTTTCTACTTTTGAAGCACCTACTCTACATCAAACATGTGTAATTGCCAAAAAGTCATGTAAACAAGAAGAATTCTAATAAGCTAAAAAAGCATAATTTAATGAGCTAGCTATCTACTTCATGCATGAGGAAAATTGTTGAATAAAATGGAACCATGGATGAGATCTACTGTAAGGCTGAAGATGGAAGAGATGGAAATTAAATCTTACACTTGCAAAACTAATCAAATGTTCGTTCAAGTACAGTAAACTCTAAATCCTATGAGAAAATGGAAATCTGTCTTTTTGGGGCTGCATAAGGGTCTTTTCCTCAAATCATGATCCCTGAAGGAAGAGGTGATGCCAAGACACCTACTGATAGCTTTGTGGTGCTCCTTTCGTCCCTTCTAACCTGCTACTGAAGTAAGGAACAAATGGAAGCAAACTAATAAACAACTAATCAAATCTACACTACTTGCAACGAAATACTTCTAAAGAGAATTTAACCATGAATCTATGAAACTAATGCTAAGCATACAGATACAAGAAGAGGAGCCTTTGCTACTAGGGTTGGGACCTAACCCAAGAGCTTCATCCCTCTGAGTTAACTCAGTGTTGGATCAAGAAAAAACTCATTCTTATTATCAAAACATAAAATTACATCAACATCTTCCACAAGTCTGGAGCTCCAAAATAACTAGAGTTTTTACAATAAAAATTCGAATCCTAATGAGGCTCTAGGCCTCTCTACTTATACAGTTGAAGTCCCCAACGACTTCCTTAAATATAGGGAGGCTTAGCTCCCAAACTTTAGATGAACTAACTCTGTGTCTATCACTTGCTCGGCTACCTTCTGATCTTCATGACTTGGTTGCTTGCACTCTGAGCTGGTGTGATTAATGGAGGAATATTCAAATGGGGGGGTGGCAGTAAATGAGGAATATTTTACCTCCTACAATCTCTCTCCCTTGTCCCATTCGAGTTCCAAACCTTAGTCTTGCCAAAATTCCTTGATTTCCTCTTCCAAACCTGCATTAAATGCATATTAGTCCACTAGGCATAATATCTCACTTTAATTCATCTCATTAAACAAAATATAATCAAAACATGTAATAAGTTGTGAGAAGAGTTTATTTGACTAAGCTAGGAGGTGAATTAAGGCCCATAAAATTACCCAATGATGAGGCTCATCAACCACTAGGAGGCACAATCAACACTCTTATCATCAACACCATCAAAGAGAGAGAAAAAGGGACCATATTCCAGAGGAATATAAGAAGGTCAAACCACCCATGTTTGATGGATAAATGAAGAAATCTAAATATGTAGAAGCATGGTTGCTTAGCATAAAAAAATCCTTATGGATCAATGATTATTTTGAGAACATGAAATAAAAAGTGGCCACCTATAGTCTCAAAGGAAAAGAAGATATGTGGTGGGAAGATTTGAAGAATGCCAAAGGCATAACTAAAGATAGATTGACATTGATCGAGTTGTAGGGTCTCTTTAGACACAAATAGTTGTCATACTAATACTCTGACAACAAAGTTAAATAATTTTATGATCTCGGGATGGGGAAAATGTTAGATGAAGAATATGTCACCAGGTTTTTGGAATTGTTAAGATATGTGTTATATATCAATGATGAGAAGGAAAAATTCCAAAGAATTATTAGTGGGATACCCATAACATTCAATAAACGAATTGAATTTGTGGAACCTTGTACATTAAATGATGCCATTAAGATCTGAAAGCTTCCCTCTCCTCTCTAGCTTCCGCTCAGATTTCTGGGGTTGCTAGACTTTGGCCCTCCGTGGCGGCCTCAAGCATCCTTTGCTTACCTCAGACTGCAAACATGAAGGCCAAGGATGATCAGGTGGATCATTCTCATGTTGTTCCTCAGATGACGGCAAACGGGAAGTTGTTCTATAATCTGGAAGGCTGCTCAACCTTCTTATCTCCTCCTCTGCCTCCCAAAGATAGCCAGTACTCTGTTTTTAAATTCCAGAACTTCCTCAGAACCCTGGATCTATCTGGACGGGCCATATGGAAGCCTGATAGAGCAGGATGCATCAACAGTCTCAATGACGATGGATTACCCCCATCCTCTTCTCTCATGCCCTTCAGGCAAACTCAGAAAAAGAATACCCAGCAAAGCTCCCGCCTCCCCTTGTCTCAGATCTGCAGAGGAAAGAGGGGCTCTGATTTTTTTGTCTCGTTTCAGATCCAAATCAAGCTCATTTCCGGTAAAACCCTGCTACAATGGGTGAATTCCACAGATCTAGTGCAGGACCTCAAGCACGCACTGGATCTCAAGCTGGGGATCCCTTCGGCAGCTCAACGGCTTCTCTACGAAGGTAAACAACTTGAGGATCCATACTCTCTTTCTTTTTACAGTATTAAAAGAAATGCTTCCATTAGTATTGCCCTTCGTTTGAGAGGGGGAGCTGCAGGACAATCATCTTCTGCCAAGGCATACTCATACAAAGAGGCTGTCCATGCACAGAAACAGGAAAAAACAGTTCCACCAGTCCAGGCTCCCAAACCTTTTCTAGTGGACAAACTTGAGAAAACCCCCTCAATCGAAATAGGGCATCCAACGCTGGATGAGCAAACCCAAAATTTTGCAAAGCACGGTATTATATGCAGGTTCAATGGGTTATGGCCGCGCACAGCAGACCTCTACCAGTGGATTCACTCTAACTGGACCAACAACTGTCGAGTTTTGTTATGCACAAAAGGCTTTTTCATCACAGTGTTTGCTTTTGATGAGGACTACCAAAAAGCCTTAAAATAAGGGCCATGGTTCTGGGGTTCAGCAGGTCTATTCCTCACCCCCTGGTTCCCAGACTTCGATCCATCTACAACAATCATCACCAAGCTCCCAATCTGGGTCAGACTACCTAACCTCCCGGCACATCTATGGCACTTCGCAGTGTTCCAAGGGATAGGTAACTCTCTAGGCCGCCTTCTAGACACAGACACGTCAAGAGGAGAAAAGGGCCTATACAACTTTGCCAGAATCTGTGCAGAAATAGACATGAGCAAAGGTCTCCCGAATAAGATCAATCTCAAGATTGGATACTTCCACTAGACTCGGAACTTGGACTACAAGAACACGCGTTCTGCTGCCGCAACTGCCATCACACAGGGCACCTTTAGAGCTCTTGTCCCTCGATGCCAGCCCAAAAAAAGAAAGCCAATCCTAAGCATAAATCCAAAAGCTGGAAGCCTCATGATCCTCCACCCATGGACGATTTTGATTTCAGCTCGGATGAAGAGGAGGAGAATGAGGAGGAAGTGGTTGCAAAGATGGCACAAGATCCGCCCTCGACTGACCCCGAAAATTTGTCCGTCCAGCCATTCTCTCAGAAAAGAATTCATGAATCTTCTACCTCGGATTCAGATAAGGAAAACTCTCAGTCAACCCAGCTCAGTTTGCAATCCATGCCAGCTCAACATTGCCCTCCTGAATGGTTCAAAGTTGGTAAAAAGAAAGGGAAAAAGTGCCGAATAGTTGACTCTGCCCATGTTGGGTAGAATCCTATTCTTTGCTTTCACTCCCTGGTTCTTCTAGTTAATTCCTGCTCATCTCTTCCTTCTTCTCTCTTCTTCTAGGAGCCGAGGTGGATAGCATATCCTTTCCGGCTGCCTGCGCTCCTGCTTCTCCTGGTTGTAATTTCCTGATGTACATTACTTTCCTTTAATAGACTTAATCTTTACCGAGAAAAAAAAAATTATGCCATTAAGAAATTAGAGAATTATTATGAGCAAGGAAAATGTAAGCCAGAATTCAGAGTTGAATGGAAAACAAACAACAATGCTAAGGATAAGAAGAAATGGCCCAACAAAATCATGGAAAATAAGAAAGGCATACACCCAGCCAAATCAAGTCAATTTCAACAAATATTTAACCCAACTGATAAAGGTTGTGTGCATAAGTCGGCAACAGAGAATAGCAGAGCTGAGGAAAAAGAGAAATTAAAACGTTGGACCTATGATAAGAACCATTGGAAAACAGATTTCCCACACCAAAAAAAAATCAATACCAAAAAATTTTAGCACCTAGGAAGCTCAAATTGTATGTGATGTGGCACAGAGTTTGCCCATAGTTTATGCAATTGTATACAATCTCCAAGTAGACCACCAAGAATCCATAATTGAGATGGAAGGGAAGTTTTACAATCAATTTATTTATATTTTAATTTATCTCGGTTCTAACTAAAATTATATCAGTCCAGAGTTCGTGGAAAAATGAAAATTAGCCAAATAATTGCATATAGAGCCTTGGTTATCTCAATTGGAAACAGGAGAAAAGAGAAAAATCAATTATTGGGTGAAATCATGTGCATTTGATCTCAACAAAATTCCTGAAATGACACATTTAAATTTGCTACCATTAGGTGTGTACAACATAATATTGGGCATGGACTGGTTGTACATGCACAGAACTAAGGTTGTTTGCTTTGAAAAAGAAATTCAAGACCTGTATGATGTTGGAGAAAGAAAAATTTTACAGGGAAAACGAAAGCCAATTTTAGTGAGGTTGATCATAGGAATGCGGGCCAAACATAGTTTCCAAAAAGGCTACAAATTATTGTTGTATAAATTTTTAGTGATGGAAAATCCAGTGATAGCACTAGGAAAGAATAAATCAAGGTACTGAAGAAGTATCTCATGTTATAGTGTAACGAGGACATATTTCCCAATGGCAATCTAGGATTACCTCCTCACAAATAAGTTGATTTCTCTATTAAATCGGTGCCTAGAGAAACACCAGCATCCAAGGCACTATAAAATATGAGCATGCCTAAGATGGTAGATTTAAAAATACAACTAAGGGAAATGCTTGATAAAGGTTACATATGGCCAAGTGTGTCACTGTGGGGAGCTCCGATATTATTTGTGAAGAAAAATAATGGGACACTCTGACTTTGCATTGACTACAGGCAAATAAATAGAGTGACCATCAGGAATAGATATGCATTGCCAGAAATTGATGATTTATTTGACCAGCTAAGGGGAGCACCAATTTTCTCCAAGATCAATTTGAGGTCCATGTATCATCAAGTGTGCATCAAAGAATAAGATATCCAAAAAAATTCTTTCCAGAAAAGATACGGGCACTATAAGTTTGTGGTGGTACCCTTTAAGCTTATTAATTCCCCTGCACTTTCATGTGTTTAATGAATAATGTGTTTTGTCTTTATTGGACAAATTTTTTTTTGTAATTGTTGATGAAATATTAGTGTACTCGAGGACTGAAGAAGAACATGAAAAGCGCCCCGTTGTAGTGCTATATTTGTTGAGGGAACACAAGATTTACGCAAAGCTCAACAAGTGTGATTTCTTCCAGTCATCAATACATTATTTGGGGCACATCATCTCCAAGGAGGGGATATCAGTTGATCTGAAAAAGATCAAGGCCATAATGGAGTGGCTAACATCGAAAAATGTGAATGAGATTATAGCATTCATGGGATTGGTGGGCTACTATAGGAGATTCATCAAAAAATTCTCCAAGATAGGCCACCCCATCACATCCTTGTAGAGGAAAGGAAAGAAATTTGAGTGAATAGTTGAATGTGCATCAAGCTTCGATCAGTTGAAGCAATTACTCACTAATGCACCAGTGTTGAGGATTGTATATCTAGACAAATAGTTTTTGGTATGTGTAGATGCTTGCAAGAAGGGACTCGACAAAGTCTTAATATAAGAAGTACAGGTAGTGTGCTATGAGTCACGGAAAATAAATGGGCATGAAAAAAATTATGTGACTCGTGATTTGCAGTTAGTTTTCATTATTAATGCATTGAAGATGTAGACGCATTATCTCATCGGCAAAAAATTCACGCTCATGACAGATCATGGTGGACTCAAGTATTTTTTTTATCAACCTAAGTTGAATGCAAGACAAGTTAGGTGGCATGATCCGAAATGGGATATTAAATCAAGAAGAAAAGGTATTACAGACTCATGTGCAGGAAAATGCCTATATTACTTAGTGCAACGGATCGAAAAGATTGCAAATAATATAGACAATTAACAGTCAGAAAACACAACAATCACACATTAATACAGCCAAAATAATAAAGGAGTTCACCAGACTTCCTGGCTATATCTCTTGGTCCAGCTATCAGTGTCGACCTCTATATTAAGTCTTCAAGAACAAATTATTACAAGAGTGAGCTCAAAAACAGAGTCTCAACCAACAGTGACATCAAAGAGGGATCTGCTCGAAAACCTTGAGTCTAAAAGAGTGCACAGACTCTCCCTCTATCTTGTTCCTCTATCCAATCTGCCTCAATCTGACTGACTGACTGTCTTTCTGTGATTGTCTTCAACTGACTTCTCTGACCATCTCTCCCCCTTCAACGGTCATAGGATGGCTCTTTTTAAACCTATCGGTGTTGTCTGTTCAGCTCCATTCTCGGGCTTTCTGGCTCCCGGTCGCTGTCCGTTCAAATCCCTGTTGAGCATTAAACAATCATTGAAAAATGCTCTAAGGTATGGTGGCCACTTGTTTTCAAACAGAAAGGACCAACGCAGGTGAAAATCCCAAAGAATCGCTTCTCTGTTTACACAGAGAAATACATAGGAAATACTCTAAAAATAGTGGAAAATCTGACCAAGCCAGACTTCAAAAGATATAAAGTTTGCACTATAATCCTCTCAAGTCTATATTTTATCACTGTCGCAAGTCGCATATTGCTTAGTCCCTTTGCATTTCAATCCTATGGTCTCCGATCCCTGATTGCTCAGATTGGCCTCATCGACTATCGGCACATCGGTGGTATCACTGCTTATGGTCCTTTGCTCTGTTGTGCTCTGAATCCCCAATCTCCGATCACCCTGATCATTACGATCATTGATTTCAATTACAACCTTCCATTCCTTTCTGGATCCAATAGTTGTCAATGAAGCACTCATCGTACAGTCTTAAGTCTATGGGTTCCGTCCTTGTCCCTTGGTTCTTTGCGACGTGATAATGTGGCCATCACATATCGCTTAAGCCTGCAACCTATGTTAAGTCCTCCTCTTTAATAATTGTAATGCGATATGTTTCAGTTCATGTCCAGCGTTGATCTGCACACTTGATCAACGACTCATGTTGTATCGTTGATCGTAGTCACATTTCCCTTAGGGTTGCCTCCAATATACTCCGTTGGCCTCTCCCGATGCGATATCCTGATTTAATCTGGGTCGTCGATCTGTCTGATCTGACGACTCCTGTGCAATGTTACATCAACCTCCACTTAGCTCTGTTTTCCACCATTCTTAGTGTTTTTCTTTGCGATAATGTTTTCCAATAGTTAATACATATGAATACTTAGACTTAGAGGTTTTAATACAAGATCCATTTTGGATCATGGCTGGCCATACTTAGCGAGTTTAACTTTGAAATAAATTACATTAAAGGCAAAGAGAATGGGTTTTTTGATACAACAGTAAAAGGATTCAATTGAATCACCCGGAACTCATAAGTTCTTGTGGACTATGTGGAGCTATAAAAAGGGTATCTTTCACCTCTAATTACCTCACATTAATATGTCAATCCGGGAACGTTTTTTTATTTCAAAGAGTGTCTCAGTCTGAGGCTATCATTTTCCAGAGTAATGCTAGTAGCACAGTGTTTGAAAATTCAAGAGTAAACGGATGCTTGTCTACAGCTTAACTACTTCAAAAGATTAAATCACACATTCAGAAGACTAAGCAACTTATCAGTCAAGGGTTCGGTAGCAATAACCCATCCCTTTGGAAACTGATGGAAAATGGAATAAAAGAACAGATCGTGGATCTGGGAGCCAGACAGTAGATGTTAATGCTCACTACAGCCTGAGATCGTTCTTCACGCAAATACCAAGAAATGGAACGGCAGATAAGAAATGGAACAACAATTAAGAAATCGAATAGAAAATCTAAAATGGAACAGCAAATCCGAAATGGAACAACAGTTAAGAAATAGAACAGAAACTAAGTCTCACAAGCAGTAACATCTTAGTCTATCAGATCAAATGCGTTAATCGTAATCTACAAGAATCAAATGGAAATCCTTCACTCTTAAGGGTGGATTGAATAACACACACCAATGGAACTGCACTGATTACTTATAAATTATGGAACAACGCTTGAAAACCATATACGCACTCAACACACTTAAATAGTAATTTGATCCAAGTATCAATCTCAGTTAGAAAGAATACGACTGCATTTCAAAATAGAACAACATTGTTAATAAATCCAACAATCGTAAAGAACATGAATTCCGTAATGTCAAATGAAAAAGTGCATAGCACAGAGGCTCTGTAATTAAACAGTAACAGTATTCTGTAAAGACTAGCAATATTATATCAACTCCTAAAAGAACAGTAATATGATGCAGAGTCAATACAATAGTTATGTCTGTAGAAACCTTAATAAATTAAACATAACAGAGCATGTGATGTAAACTTATAAAACACATCAGATTACCAAAATAACGTCGATAAGCAAACCACGCATACACCAAACGTAATGGTACAAGAGCAAGTGTCCTCCAGGGCCGGGCCCTTAGCCTCCAAGGGTACACCGCTTGAAGTTATTCCAAACTCAGAGATGAAATAGTAACCAAGTTTGTATTAATGCATAGAGCAGAATTACAATAAATTAGTTCTTAACGAGACTCGATGATCAAAGTTTTGATATTAGAAGAAATTACATAAAAGCATAACAATACTAACTCTCTCCCGAGCTAACAATGCTGCCCCTTTTATAAGGGTGACGGTGGAGATATCTAAGTGTAGAAATAGATAAAACAACGATCCCTCAGGATCAAGGATCCTGAGGGATTCGCCGAACCGTTAGTCCTCAGTCATTTCTTTTCTTTCCTACACCGAGCTGATATCTCCACTTCCTTTCCCGGGCTGATTCGCTTTGATTTGCTTTGCCTTGTTTGCATACGGTCTCCCGTCAAAGGGACAACGATTAACCCGTCTTTGTCTTTCCTTTGGAACAGAAACTTCTCGTTTTTCCTCCTCCCGGCATAAGGAAATGACAATTGTCAGCGTTTTCGTCTTGCATATTAATCTCACATGTTTTATTACAATTATTTATCATTTTCCGAGTTCATGATGCAAAAAGGTTTGTAAGTTCTAATGAAAAGACACTGAAATAATCATAAAAAACATACCTTCTTTAGTACTCCACACACCCCCCTGCTTACCCTGTTTCATGCCCTCATGAAAACATTGTAGTTGACATGTAAGGCAGTGAGAGAATAGGCTGGAGATGGAATCTCATGTGGAGGCCTACAGCCATGATGCGCAACTAGGTATTCAAAGAAATGGCCTGTCTGACCCTCAGGCATCTCATACAGGGCTTGGTATCCGGGTGCAGGGTGCCAAATAATTGGACTCCGAAACCTATATCCTAACCAGGATGGCCCTGCCCTCAAAACGATTTCGCCATAGAGGTGCAAGAAGTTGGCAGCTAATTTAAAATTCTCATACTTAAATGGTTCCCTGAGCTGGATATTCGGATTAGAGATTTGATACCGAAATTTAGTTGCATCAATGGCAGGGTCTTTGATAGAGAAAAAGTATTATAATCCCTGTCGAATGAGTGCCTCATGCATGGGTCCTAATGCTTCAATTACACCTGGAGTCTTCATGAGGTTTCTATGTGCTCTCCACAACTGTACTGGGTTCCTAGGCTCAGCCCTTACCCACAAATCTAATCCGTTTTCTTGCCTTTGGAAAGCATTATAGGCTTTAAGCCATTTAATTTGATTAACCCCAAATGAAATAAATGCCTGTAATTGGATATCCCCAACAAAAGGGCCAGGGTTCAGCTCGGTCTCCTAGTCTAATACAAGGTTATGTAAATAGAACTCACATAGTAGTCTCTGGACTTTTACCCCGTAGTGCTTACAGCAGTTTATAAAATCATTGACGGTGTTAATTTGTATAGGAGCACCTGCTTTAACAGCCTTTATTTTCAATTGAAAATATCGTTCCAGTAAAAACAAGGCATAATTCTTAGCAGGGGCTCTACATGCTAGGGCGTCATTGTATAAAGAACACAAGGTATCCATCTACTTGATAACTATATATAACCTACGAGTTACCTCCGCGACTTTCTCTTGTTCCCTTTGCCACCCTTCAAAGGCCCGGCTTTCGGATAGATTGACGTTCCTAAGCTGCTGTTGTAGCTCTTCATACTTTTCTCGAGGGACCGTTTGCTCTCTAAGCTTTTTTGCTTCTTGCTGAGCTTGCTTCAAACCCTTTCGTAGGGTTACCATTTTTGGATCTCTTTTCCATGCGGCAGTGGAGGCCGGGAGTTTTACTTGAACTTTCCTATTGCGTTGCTTTGAGTTCATAACCCTTATCACTCCCGAAAGTGGTGCCTCCGTCTGAATTTCCTTATCACGGGTCAACATCTCATCCATTTCTATCTTAACGTGGATATCAGTCCATTGCTATTCCTTTTCAATTAGAATAGCAATCTGTTTCTCAGCGTCATTTGGAACAGCAGCCTAGTTTTCGACAGGGTTTTGAACAGCAGGATGGATTCTGGTCCTTCGCCCCTTTGTCTTGAGGGGTTTTGCTGGAGTGGTCACATTTTTCCTTCCCGAAGTCCTTTTTACCCTTTGCCTTGCTTTTAGAATCCTAATCTGCTAGTGGAGCTAGACTATTATATTCAGTAATCTCTGTTGTTCCTTTCGCAATTCCCTAATTTCCGTAATTTCCTTAGAAAGAACAGCAGGTTGTTCACTACAGCCTGGACTATGACTAATTCCCGGATTTTCTCTTTGGGGTGTTTCTTCACTGTTCTTCTCTGGCTGTTCCGGGGCAAGAACCCTAACTAGTTCTGTTTTTTCTTGGATGACCTCTCTTTCTGCCCTTGTTTCCTCCGGAATTTCTTCTGGTGTCTTCTGGTTAGGAACGGATTGTTCCTGTTCAGCATCTCCTGTCATCTTTTCATCATGAATAGGTAGATTCTCTTCTTTTGCCTCCTTTGCATGTGATTCTTGTAGTGCATTTTCCTCCTGGGGTTTCTTTTCGGCATGGAGGTCTGATGGACTGGAAGGTTGGCCATATTCGCCCATATTGGCCAAAACTTTGTCCAATTCATCTTCTCCCAATGGGTCCTGCAATGGGCTACCTTCCTGCTATTCTGTTTCCTCCTGCTGCTCGGATTGCTCGTCTTCTTCTTCTTTGTCTCCTTCTTCTTCTATTTCTTCTTCTTTTTCTCCTTCTTCTTCAGTTTCTTCTTCTTTTTCTCCTTCTTCTGCAGATTGCTCAGCTTCTTCCTTATCGTCCTCCCCTTCTGGCCGTGGGGGTTGCTCATCTTCAATTTCTACCGGCTGGCTGGTGTTTTCTTGGGGCTTCTCCAGCCCCCCTGGTAGTCGTGCTAGCCGGACTGATTTCCTGCGTTTTTCTGGCCAATCGGGTGTACCGGTAGCATGTTTACGTTTTTCTAGACGCTCGGGTGTACTGGTGGCATGTTTACGTTTTGGGGATGGTGTGGTCAATCCCCCATTTATCATGGCAATTAGCTCTTCCCAGCTGCTCTGCTGCTAGGTGAGGCTATGGCTAACTATTAACCTAATGAACCCATGATGACTAACAACTGACTCCACATGTTGTGCCTTTTTTATGCTCCATGCAACATCATGAAGTAACGAATTCAAAAATGCAGGTAAATTTACAAAGCATTTTTGCTTTAGTACAGCTAAGAGTTTAAGATGTCGTGGTCTTACCACGTATTTTCTGCCTTCACAGGTGATGTAGCTTTGAATGGTCTTTGCCAATTCTGCCCACGGCTCTCCTAGTGCTGCTGGCAGAACCCCCTTTCCTCTAATTGCCAGGCTGTGGCCTTCGTCTTGGAAGATTTCTATAATCTTCTGCAATCTCTCCTTTTTTAACGTCCATACAGGTCCAGTGGCTGGTAGTCTCGAGACTTCTGCGATTATGTCATCGGTGACTGCTATGTGTCTCCCCCTCACTGTGGAGTAATCCTCTTGCAAGTTCTGCAAGAATTCAATTGCCACAGTCTCGTTAGACTCTTGCAAGCAGTTGAGATAAGTCAGCCACCCTGCTCTTGCCAGGATTTCCTGGGCAGCAGCAGAGACTGTTAACACCTGCGGTTCTCTCCGAATCGATCTTCCTCCCATGGTTTCGCTGTAAACTCTCAATGGAACGGCAGCTGTTCGTGTTGTTGAAACATAGAGAGGCTGACAGACGCAAGACTCGTTCAAAATCTAATGCTACAGAGTATACAATAGAAATGGCTTATGAACAGCAAGTCATGCAGAAAAAATAATAAAAAAATAGTATACCGTTGAGCCGTGCTATACCCCAGTACACAACTTCCCGAATAGTGAGCTGACACGTAATCCAGGGAATGATGAGGTTAACCTCCCGCCCCCCCCCCCCCCCCCCCCCCCCCCCGCAATGTGATAGGTTGTCCCAGCCATCAAATAAAGGAGCGGCGTGCCGTTCTGAAGCAGAGTCATAAAGGAACAGCCTATGACAATATGCCATGTTTACAAAAGCAGTGAATTACCGAAATTGAGGCATAGAGTTGGATCGCTTAATACGTAAGAAACTGTTGTGATATGATGCGAGGCTGGGGGATAGGACATCTGCCGTGGATACGGAATCTCATGCGGTCATTGTCAACTGTTCTGTCATGATTGGTGATAATAGATGTCCATGCATTATATGGTTCGGGAAATAATATATGATTGATTACTAAGGTATAAGAAATAGAAGGTTGCTAATAACTTACCTATCGATGTAAATAATGTGACTTCAATACCATTAACAGTGCTCTGCTGCCGACAGGTGTCCATAACCTTGGCAGAGTTGTTTATTTCACCCATGGAACCATGATCCTTTGTGTATGCTTAGGAAATGTTGTGTGATGTCAAAATGTAGGCCATTATGCTGGCTTAGTGACCAGTTAGCCATAATGCCATTCACGAGGAAGGAGCAAAAAGTGGGCAGGTCGGCTCGTGATGAGACCTCCTGTTCCAAGGGTTGTTTATTTGATATACCTTTTGGACCATATCCCTGGAGTGGTGGCCATAGTGGGAATGCCACTTCACTTTCATCCTCATGATCACGGTAGGCTAGCTATTGATGAGACCACCTATCTTGCATTTGACAACTTATAAGTCATGTTTGCTCTTTTTTTCTTTCTTTTTCACAAATTACTTTCCCTATTTATACACAAAGGGTGGTTCAACACTCCTTAAGAGTAGGAATGGTGGAAGAAGTCTTAACATCTCAATAGGAAGATATAGACCCTATGCTCTTATTCCTAAATAATAATTGAAGAGGATTAAAAGGGATCAACATGATAAAGATAACCAATCAGAGCAGAATTAGTAGAACAATGACAACAAAAGATGATAAATAAGCGTGTCCTTCCTTCTGTCCTCTTACCAATTCAGAGCAATTTCTTATAAAGATAGCGATTTATGATTGACTGATTTCAGTATGTTGTGATTTTGTATCCATTGCATAAGTGCATAGTTGTATTCTAAAAGACTTGAAAGAACAGGAGCAATAAGCATCCTCAATTTAGAACAACAAAAGGAACAAGTTGTTTCACAGGGAGAGCAAAAGCATGCAAGTGGTGTTCCTTTTGGAAAAAGGAACAACAAAAGACCACAAATGTTGTTCCTTTGGAAAAGGAACAACAGAAAATGCAAATGTCGTTCCTTTGAAAAAGGAACAGCAAAGATGGAAAACGTTGTTCCTTTGGAAAAGGAACAGCAGAACACACAGATGTCGTTCCTTTGGAAAAGGAACAACAGAAATCGAAAACGTTGTTCCTTTGGAAAAGGAACAAAAAAACACACCAATGTCGTTCCTTTGAAAAAGGAACAGCAGAAATCGAAAATGTTGTTCCTTTGGAAAAGGAATAGAAAAACAAACAGAAATGTCGTTCCTTTGGAAAAGGAATAGCAGAAATCAGAAACGTTGTTCCTTTGGAAAAAGAACAGAAAAACAGGAAAATTTCGTTCCTTTGGAAAAGGAACAGTAGAAATCGAAAATGTGGTTCCTTTGGAAAAGGAACAGCAAAAACACACAAATGCCATTCCTTTGGAAAATGAACGGCAGAAATCAAAAATGTTGTTCCTTTGGAAAAGGAACAGCAAAAACACACAAATGCCATTCCTTTGGAAAATGAATGGCAGAAATCAAAAATGTTGTTCCTTTGGAAAAGGAACAGCAGAACACAAAAATAAAGAAAAAGAACCAAATTACAACAAAATGTCGGCTGACCCAAAGGGGGTTGGTCTTTTGAAAAAGGAACAACCAAAAGAAAATGCTGGTCTTTTGAAAAAAAGGAACAGCAAAAATAATAACAGCAAAACGTTGATTCAAAAATATGTACAAAAATGATTCAAGAAAAGAGATTATGTACAAACTGTAAAAAGAAATAAATTCCTTAATGAATTACAGGTGAGGAAGACTTCTCTTCCTTCCCCAAAATCTCCATATCAGAGTCTCAGCGTAGCTGCGCTGGCAGAAGGACTCTCGAGTGAGTGGTTTGCGATAAAGACGAACTCGGTGGCCATTTTCCTTGAAGGAATATCCATAACTGTCAAAAGTGATTAGAGTAAGGGTCCCATTTTCATGTACCTTCTGGATTTTGTATGGTCCCAACCAACGAGTCCGGAGTTTCCCAGGGAAGTCCTGAAACCTGGAGTCGTACAAAAGAGCCCAGTCTCCTTCGTGGAAGACTTTATTTTTAATGAGAGCATCATGCCATTTAGCTCGCTGTTGTTGGATCAGGGCAGTGTTTTGAAGTGCAGAGAGCCTAATTTCGTCCAGCTCATTGATCTACTGTAATCGATTAATCTGTGCCTCGGTTAGATCTAAGCCAACTTCCTGTGTTGTTCGTAATGTTTGGATTTTGAATTCTATGGGGAAAATGGGTTGTTTTCCAAACACTAATTGATAAGGTGAGTAACCAGTGGTGCTTCTCCATGTTGTTCTGTAAGCCCACAGTGCTTCAGGTAGTCTGGCAGCCCAATCACGTCTATGTGACGCAATGGTTTTCGTTAGGATTGCTTCTATTATTTTATTGCTGCTTTCTACCTGCCCATTTTCCTGTGGGTGGTATGGAGTAGTGATTTTATGCTGGACATGATAGTTGTTGAGTGTTGCAGCTATTTTGTTCCCAGCAAACTGTGGTCCACCGTCTGTAATTATTTCTCTTGGAAGGACATAACGTACAAATAGATGGAATAGGAACTGTATGACAGAGTCCTCTGTAGCTCTTGGCAATGCCTCTGCTTAAACCCACTTGGTGACATATTCTGTTGCCACCAAAATATATGTTTTCTAGTTTGATGATGGGTTAATTGGTCCAATGAAATCAAGAGCCCATCGCTCGAATGGTTCGATGACTAGCTGTGGTTTCAGAGGCATCTCATCAGACTGACCAGGGCGTCCTACTCTCTGGAAACTATCACAGGCTTGGACAAATTTCTTTGCATCTTTGAAAATCGTGGGCCAATAATACCCTGTCTGCAGCACTTTATGTCCAGTTTTGCAATCGGCGAAATGTCCATCACATGGTCCATCATGGCAGGCTTTTAAAATGTCAAATATTTCATCTTCTCGAATGCATATCCTGATATGCATGTCTGCCCCTGTATGGAACAAATAGCCCCCAATCCAAGAAAATCGAGTACTCGACTGAACAATCTGTTTCCGCTCATTAGGGGTTAGATTCTTTGGCAGTTTAGCTACTGCTAGGTAATTGGAAACATCAACATACGAGGGTGTTTGAACAGCCACAGCAAACAGATACTCGTCCGGAAATTGATCTTCAACTGTTGCTGCATCAATTGGCTTTGGCATTCTTGAGAGAAAGTCGGCTACAGGATTTTCTTTTCCAGGTCGATCCTTGATTGTAATATCAAATTCCTGTAATAAAATCAGCCATCTAGTTATTCTGCCATTTGTGATAGGCTTGTTTGCTAAATATTTTATGGCAGAATGATCTGTGTACAAGATAACAGGATATCCAGTAATCTAATGTCTGAACTTATTAACAGCATGTATTACAACTAGAAATTCTTTTTCAATAACAGTGTAGTTTAATTCAGCAGGGGATAAATTTTTGCTGATGTAATAAATTGCATATGGTTTTCTATCCTCTTCCTGCCCAAGGACCGCTCCAATGGCTGTATCTGAGGCACCAAATGATATCGGGAATGGCACATCCGAATTTGGTCCTCGAAGGACTGGGGCTATGGATACGAGCTTCTTCAGATCCTTGAAAGCACGTTCACATTTTTCTGTCCAAAGAAAATCAACATTACCAGTTAGTGCATACAAAGGTGCAGCAATATGCGAATAATGTTCTATAAACCTCCTGTAATAACCAGAAAATCCAAGAAAACTGCGTACCTCTGTTTGGGTGGTAGGAGTGGGAATAAGAAAAAGTATTTGGATTTTGGCTGGGTCTACCTGAATGTCAGCTGCTGAAATATAGTGTCCTAGGATATGTCCTTCCGTCATCATCATATAACATTTTTCATGGCTTAGACAAAGCTTGGTAGCAATGCAGTGTTGTAGGACTTTTTCTATTGTATCCAGTGCTGGATCGAAATCATCTCCGTATGGTGTAAAGTCATCCATATATACTTCAATTCCTTCATTTATTAAGTCTGAAAAAATGCTAAGGATAGCCCTTTGGAATGTGGTAGGAGCATTGCATAAGCCAAAAGGTAAAACTCGGTAGGAAAATGTTCCTCAAGGACAAGTAAAAGTAGTTTTGTCTTGGTCTTCAGGGGCAATCTGAATCTGATTGTATCCACTGAAGCCATCCAGGAAAGAAAAGAATTTCTTTCCTACCAAAGTGTCTAATACTTGGTCAATGAATGGGAGAGGGAAGTGGTCTTTTTGTGTTGCTTTATTTAGCTCTTTGTAGTCCACACAGATTCTCCATTTCCCATTCTTTTTTGGTACCACCACAAGCGGAGAGACCCATTTACTATCAGAGATAGGGTAGATAAAATTGACATCTAAAATTTTTTGAAGTTCTGCTTTTACGATATCTTTTAGATGAGGATTTAGTCTCCTCTGGGGCTATCGAACAAGTCTCGCATATTTTTCTATGTAAATGTGGTGTGTACATAACTAGGGGTCAATTCCTTTCATATCAGGGTAGTCCCATGCAAATGCTTCTTTATATTGCCTTAACAAATGGATAAGCTTCATTTCTTGTTCGGGTGTGAGGTTGGCATTAATATTTAAGGTTTTTCCCAGTTCAATTTCCACAATTTTACTATTTGCAACATAAGTAACAGGTATTGTTTGATCATATGTATCTTTTAGAGGATCTTCTTCTAATTCGTTATCAAATGCTGCCTTTATCATGTGACATTGTGTGCGGGATGTGAGTTCAGTTTGACTAATAAAATTACTAATGGCATCATCTTCTATTTGGTCTTTGAAATCAAGTGCCTCTTGTATAGTTAATGGAGATATAATGTTATCAGTAAGGTATGATACAGGGTGCTTATTAGTTTTGATTATTGTGACACTTGGCTGTGCTGGAGGATTTATAACTAAGTTCTTGATATTTGGTCCTTTGGTTATGGTCATATTTCCTTGCCGGCAGCCAATATAAGCATCGGCAGTGGCAATCCAAGGTCTACCTAAAATCAATGGATGTCCATCAAGTCGGGTTTTGGGATTTATTATCAAAAAATCGGTTGGGTATTCCCAGGAATCAACAGAGACCATGACATCATGTAGTGTGCCCTCCAGCCTAACCACAGATTGGTCAGCCAATTCTAGCAAGGTAGAGGTGGGTTCTACAGATGTAATGCCTAGCTTTTGGCAAGTAGTGGTTGTTAAGATATTGATTGCAGCTCCTAGATCAACTAAGGCATTGGGAAGGGTCTGACCATAAATTTGCACAGTGACTATTGGATTTCCTGGGTCTTCGTATTTAATGGGTGTTTCTTTTCCTGATAATAAGTCAGATAGAGTGCCAACTACTTGGACTCTTGGATTATTTGTTATATTCCTCCTTGGTTTCTTTACACACAATTCTTTGATAGTTTTTGCATATATCGGGATGTCTTTAATGGCTTGAAGGAATGGTATTTTTATGTACAAATTTTGTAATTCTCCCAGAATGTCAAAATCAAGATATTGTATAGGTCGAGGTATGACTAAGCGTTCTGGGAATGGGGGAGAGGGTGTGGTTGCTTGATTATGATTTTTTTGTTTGCTCACATCCTCTTCTTGTGACAGATGTTCTCTGGGTAACTGATTTTCAACCTGAACTATCTTATCTCCCTCGGTTTCAATAATACGCCCAGATCTTAACTGAAGATCATTACACTCCCTCAGATCAGCTCCTATCTCTGGTGTTTCTGTGATTTGGACAGATTGGACCGGTCTGTTATTTGGATTGGGGTTGGGTTGGGCTGGGAGTTGCGGTCTCAGATTAGACTAGTGATTTTGTTGTAAGGCTAGCAATGTAGGTTGAGGGAGTGGAATGGTTCCTGCTGGCTGATGCATCGGTCTCTGCCAATTTGTCTGCCAGGCTGAACTTTGCGAAGTATGGGGAGTCCATTGTGGGGAGTATGCGTTACTTTGCCAATATGGTGGGGTATAAGGAAGATTCGGCCAACCAGATTGGTTTGCTGATTCAGCCACGAGTTTGAGGAAGGAAGTGACTGTGGTGACCAGTTTGGAAATGGGGGTTGGAATTGACTTTGCCACATATTATGTTGTTGAGCATTATACTGCGGAGGCTGAAAAGAAGAAGTTGGGTCTAGAAACATACCAGATTGTCTCGGCTTCCACTAACGGCACTGGTTGAGAAAATACGTTGATTTTGGCTCTTCTTCTGCTTCCTTATATACTGCTTTCAATCCAGGAAGTGAGGGACAACTCTCCGTAAGGTGATCTTTTGTACAGATGGCGCATGTTTGGACTGCATCCAGTGGACACTCCTTATGGCTATGCTTTTTCTTGCATCGGGGACAGAAGTTTGCCAAATTTTGTTCTTCCTCCATTTGTTTCTGTTTGACCTGCATAATATCAAGTTGTGTAGTTAGTGTCCCTAGTATATCAGTTTTAAAATTTTCCAATAAATTTCCAATTTCTACACGCGTTACTCCTTCTGTCGAAATTTTATTATCTCTTGCAAATTGATCATGTTTTTCCGGTTTTACTCTTGTGCTGCCTCTCGAGATCCTGATACATAAATCAATAATGTCAGCAAAACTTTCTTGATAAATGTCTCATTTTCCCATAATGTTTAATGTTTTAATCCATTGTTCCTTCATGCCCCTTATTAATGTTGTTTTTAACACATTATCAGGTAAAGGTAGTGATGCATAAGGAGATCTTTGAAGATTATACTGAAAACGTTCCACATACTCCTCTAATGTTTCGTTTGGTCTAGCTACCATCTGGAAGATTTCATCCTTTAGTTCTCTAGACCTGCAATAGTCCTGATATTTTTTTAGAAAAGATTCTTTCATTTGATCCCAGTTATTTATAACCCCGCCACCTAATCCCATAAACCATCTTAAAGCAGCCCCTTTTAGTGTAGAGGGAAATAGTTTCAGTTTCTGGGGGTCGGTGGTGTAATCGTATCCCCTGCACAGTACATCAAATTCAAATAAAAATGCATCCGGATCTTCTGATGTAAGACCGTGGAATGTAGGGATATGTTGAAGAGGGATTGCTTTCATAGGCGCATTTGCTGCAGAATCCACTATGGGGTATTGTAATGTAGAGGTTTGAGTGTTTGGCTGGTTTTGAGCCATTGGGTCGAATATATGCCAATAACCTTCTGGGATATCTAGGAGGGTATTCCTAGGTTGAGAGGGAATGGCTTTAATAGGAATAGTTTTAATAGCACTTCCTCTATCTGGGATAATGAGAGTGCCTAATGTCTGAGGAGATTGAGTTTCTTCAAAGATGATTTTTGCAGCACTTCCCTTGTCTGGGTTGTTCAATGGCTGAGTTGTCTCGAGAGGAGATCTCGGTTCCTCGGTTTCCCCTGTCTCTCCTCCTCCTTCACAAAGATTACTGAAATTCCCTTCCTGCAATAGTTCTGGAGTAGAATTTTCAATTTCTTGAAAGTCCTGCTCTTCAGTTTGGCTATGCACCTCAGCAAAGGCTACAGATGGTGATCCTGTGGCCTGAAGGGAACTAGTAGGCTGTCTAGAAATAACTTTTCTGGGTCCTACTGAGGGCTGAGATTCTGCTTTCTTAAAGATTTCGTCTATAAAGGTTGATCGGCCAAGGGTCACCGCCCCCTTAGCTTTTTCTGGCTTGGGTAGAGGTTTGGAATTCTTTTCTGGCTTTTTCTGCTTAGTCATGCACTCAAATTAACTACTAAATTCTACTCAAACAAAACAACAGTAAATCCATAGGAAAGCAAGCAGAGGAGCAGGGCTTTTACATGCTCCACATGTAGGTTCTTACCTTCCGTTTTCAAAAACCCAATTCTTCCCTAGCAGGTTCGTACACTACTCTGAAAAAAAAAAAAAAAACAAAACAAAACAAAAAAACAAAAAATAACAAAACAAAACAAAACAAAACAAAAAAAAAACAAAACAAAACAAATGGCTACACTCTTTCCCCGGCAACGGCGCCAAAATGTGGAGCTATAAAAAGGGTCTCTTTCACCTCTAATTACCTCACATTAATATGTCAATCCGGGAAGGTTTTGTTATTTCAAAGAGTGTCTCAGTCTGAGGCTATCATTTGCCAGAGTAATGCTAGTAGCAAAGTGTTTGAAAATTCAAGAGTAAACGAATCCTTGTCTACAGCTTAACTACTTCAAAAGATTAAATCACACACTCAGAAGACTAAGCAACTTATCAGTCAAGGGTTCGGTAGCAATAACCCATCCCTTTGGAAACTGATGGAAAAGGGAATCAGAGAACAGATCATGGATCTGGGAGCTAAATAGTAGATGTCAATGCTCACTACAGCCTGAGATCGTTCTTCACGCCAATACCAAGAAATGGAACGACAGATAAGAAATGGAACAACAATTAAGAAATTGAACAGAAAATCTAAAATGGAACAACAAATCCGAAATGGAATAGCAGTTAAGAAATAGAACATCAACTAAGTCTCACAAGCAATAACATCTTAGTCTATCAGATCAAATGCATTAATCATAATCTACAGGAATCAAACGACAATCCTTCACTCTTAAGGGTGGATTGAATAACACACACCAATGGAACAGCACTGATTACTGATAAATTATGGAACAGCGCTTGAAAACCATATATGCACTCAGCACACTTAAATAGTAATCTGATCCAAGTATCGATCTCAGTTAGAAAGAATACGACTGCATTTCAAAATAGAACAGCATTGTTCATAAATCCAACAATCGTAAAGAACATGAATTCCGTAATGTCAAATGAACAAGTGCACAACACAGAGGCTCTGTAATTAAACAGTAATAGTATTTTGTAAAGACTAGCAGTATTATATCAACTCCTAAAAGAACAGTAATATGATGCAGAGTCAATACAATAGTTCTGTCTGTAGAAACCTTAATAAATTAAACATAACAGAGCATGTGATGTAAACTTATAAAACACATCAGATTACCAAATAACGTCGATAAGCAAACCACGCATACACCAAACGTAATGGTACAAGAGCAAGTGTCCTCCAGGGCCGGGCCCTTAGCCTCCAGGGGTACACCGCTTGAAGTTATTCCAGACTCAGAGATGAAATAGTAACCAAGTTTGTATTAATGCATAGAGCAGAATTACAATAAATCAGTTCTTAACGAGACTCGATGATCAAAGTTTTGATCTTAAAAGAAATTACATAAAAGCATAACAATATCTAACTCTCTCCCGAGCTAACAGTGTTGCCCCTTTTATAAGGGTGACAGCGGAGATATCTAAGTGCAGAAATAGATAAAACAGCGATCCCTCAGGATCAAGGATCTTGAGGGATTCGCCGAACCATTAGTCCTCAGTCATTTCTTTTCTTTCCTATGCCAAGCTGATATCTCCACTTCCTTTCCCGGGCTGATTTGCTTTGATTTGCTTTGCCTTGTTTGCATATGGTCTCCCGTCAAAGGGACAACGGTTAACCCGTCTTTGTCCTTTCCTTTGGAACGGAAACTTCTCGTTTTTCCTCCTTCCTGCATAAGGAAATGACAATTGTCAGTGTTTTCGTCTTGCATATTAATCTCACATGTTTTATTACAATTCTTTATCGTTTTCCGAGTTCATGATGCAAAAAGGTTTGTAAGGTCTAATGAAAAGACGCTGAAATAATCATCAAAAACATACCTTCTTTAGTACTCCACAGAGTATACCTAGTAGAAAGGGTCAAAAGTGTAGGGAAGCCTGATAAGAAATATCAACAAGTGAAGGAAAAGTTACAACAACATGGTGAGGATGAGGAATATCACGTTGTATATGAGGGTCTAATTAGATTCAAGAACAAAATTTATGTACCCAATAATGATGATTTAAAGAGGCTCATAACGAAAGAGTTCCATGCTAAACCATATTTTGGCCATCCAGGATACCAAAAGACTCTCACGGTCATAAAAAAGTTCTATTATTGGCCTAATTTGAAAAAGGAAGTGGTGGATTATGTTTCTAAGTGCATAAAATTCCAGCAAGTGAAGGTCAAATGTAAACATCCAACAGGATTATTGCAACCCATTCCCATTCCAAAATGGAAGTGGGAAGTGATATCCATGGATTTCATTACTAGCTTTCCAAATACCTCCCAACAACATGATGCAATTATGGTAGTGATTGAAATTTTGAGCAAGGTGGCTCATTTGGTAGCAGTCAAATCCACCAACTCAGTTAGTGAGGTGGCTTAAATTTTCATAAAGGAGATTTTGAGATTGCATGGATTTTCGAAGGAAAACATTTTAGATAAAGATGTCAAGTTCACTTCAAGGTTTTGGAAGGAACTATTTGCAGGTTTGGGGACATAATTGTCCTTTAGTACAACTTATCATCCACAGAAAAATGTGTAAATAGAGAGCACAAATCAAATCCTCGAAGACATGTTGAGGATGTATGTGATGCAGCAACCCAAGAGGTGGGAAGATTATCTTCCACTTATAGAGCTTGCATACAATAATGGGTACCAAAAATCTCTAAAAATGAGCCCATTCAAGGAACTTTATGGAAGGATTTGTAATACTCCTATCAACATGAGTGATCTAGTGGATAAGGTCCTTGTTGGGCTTGACATGCTCAAAGAAATGGAGCAGCAAATGCAGATCACTAGGTAGAATTTAAAGTGGCTAGGAAAGGAAGAAGAGCTATGTGGATTAGCATAAAGTGCATAAAGAGTCCCAAGTTGGGGAACATGTTTACTTGAGAATAAGACCCAAGAAAAGTTCCTTGAAGATTGGGTTTTGTGCCAAGTTGGCACCACAATTTTATGGATCTTTTGAGATACTTGAAAGGATAGGACCATTGGCCTATAAGTTGTCCCTACCTCCATCAGTAAAATTCCATGATGTTTTCCATGTTTATTTACTTAAAATATATGTACAATATTATAATTATATGCTTGATTAATTTGTGCTACATGTGGAACTAGAGGGGGAGTTATAGCCAAATCCATTATGAATCCTAGATTGGAGTAGCCTCATGCTCCAAAATCGAGTAATAGATAAATTCAAAGTGCAGTGGAGGCACTTTGGGCCCAAGGAGGCCACTTGGGAAATGGTTGATTCAATGAGGGAACATATACTTTTTTGTTTATTGGTTGAATCATATGTATATAAATTTGTAAATATTGTATAGAAGTGCCCTTATAATGCTCCACGAAATAGTATGTTTTTTCTAAATATGTTTTATGTGTTGCATATGGACAGATAACACCGAGGACAGTGTTCCCAAAATGGGGAGGGGTTTGTTATAGCCCCAATTGTTTTGCACAAATGTAAATATTTTTACAAAAAAATATGGGTTGAGTAATGGGACACAGATTCTAGAGGTTGGGGAGGCTACTTGTTGGGGTATTTTTAAAAGTTCCTTACAATAAAAAAAATATAATATGGTACATAACATGATAGATGGGAAAAAAAGAATGATTTGTATTTTCTTATCATTCGTGCTTTTACAATAATTGATAAGAAAATAGGGACAACAAATTTAAAAAGAAAAAAGGGTGAGTTTCCAGTTGGCATGGTGTGTTCGTCACCCACTACAACAAACAAAAAAACATTTAAAAACCTTGGGATTTGAAAGAAGGTGGCATTCTCCTCATAGGCCAACAATACTTTTCTATAATAAGTCACTCTCTAAAGGGATAAAATCCATACCTCAATGGAAAAATATGAGGAAACACGAGGATAGCACGACAAAAGGGAGGGAAATTTTGAATTGTTGGAGAAAGTGTAGCAAGGCAGGGGAGGAGACACTCAAACTACTAAAAGGAGATTTAATTTTGAACTATGGAAGACAAGAATTCGATATGAGAAAAAGAAGAAAAATACAGAGGGAAGAATACAGAGAAATAGAATTAAAAATCTAGGAAAACACAGATTGGAAGAGAGTCAAATTTTCGTTGGAAACAAGAATAAATCACTTCTAGGTGAAGAAGTAATTGTCTCTCGAGTCCCAATTGACTAAAGGGTGGAGATTGTGTTTCTCAAAAATCCATGAGGGTTGGGGTGGAGTAATTGTTCCTAGAATCTCCTGGAGGATTTCTGGAGGCCTCTTTGTTGTATTTTTTATTTTTTTATGGTTCTAGAGTACCCAAGTTGGGTGGAACGATAATGTTTAATTATGGAGATTGGAGATAGCAAGTCCCTCGACTCCATTTTCACTTGTTGAGAGAAACTTATTTGGTGGGTGGATGGGAAGAATATTTAGAGTCCTTGCTTCAACAGATAGTTGTGTTAGAATCACTGTTAAAAAGGCCCCTCAGTCTCGGGAATTTGTCTTGGGGTAATAGTTGCAAGTGATAGCTTGGCTACAATTGTCTATGGTTGGGTGGAGATTCATTGTCCCAAACTCAGTTGCTCATTAGTTTTTGAGATAAGTACTTCTCATATTCTCAAGAGATAATGAATACAATAGACATCTACATTTCTTGACTAAAATGGTTTTTATTTATGTATTAGGTATGGTATATGCTTTTATTGTTGACTAATATGTTGTTTTAACTATTTTAAAGGTGTTGGAACAAAATGTGATGTTATTAGTTATGTTCCAGTATAAATTAGTATGGAAATCCATTCTTATTGTAGTGATGAGATTATGTTGACTACAAGCTCTTAATAACATTGCTTATGTTGTTGTGTGGTAATATTGAGGATTTCTTCCTCACTGGCCCTTATTGACCTATGTATTTTATATGGCGGCCTTCTCCAAGGCTTCAATGTTGACCCTGGTTTTGGGTCTACATTTCCATTTTATCAAAAATTCGAGTCTAAATAAACCTTACAATATTGTGCTACGGATGGCACTGCCTCATAGGCTTGAATAAGTTGGTTTTATGCTTCTGGGAATTGACATAATATTTTATCTTTGGTATGCACCTGAAACGGTCAAATTTATCATTATTGAGTTCTACATTTTATATGCTTTCTTAGTGTTGGAACGATTACACAACCTAAGTTTTAATTCTTGACAAATTCTATGTGTTAGGGAGGTTAACCTGTAACATATGCACTTCATTCTGGTTGAGACAAATGTGGGTCTTTGTAAAGTGTTAATAACCACAATAAAATTGAGTGTTGAGAGAGGGACTATGTCACAATACTAAGCCTAACCTACAATAGTGAACCTGTAACTATCGGTATTATGTTCATTGATAGACTTGGTACAAGTGACTTGCATCGTTTTACATCATAATAATCATGTTGGAAGGATAATTGGTTACTGGATTATTTTCTAATGCTACTTATATAAGACGAGAGATGAGTATCATTTATAGCAAAATGGTTAGGTGACAGTATGCCCTTGAAGGTGGCCATATTGGTCGTTTTCATTATTGATCTCAAATGTGGATTTCAGTGTCGGTTGAATACAATGAGGGCAAATACTTTTGATTTGATTATTCATATTTTTGGAAAATCTCTCATCATAAAGCATTCTATGTAATGATTTAGTAATATATTGCAATATACAAGTATTGTGAGTGCACTTAATATGTAACTCAAGACTTTTTTATCTGAATTTTCTACTGGGGCATGATATACCCAACATTGTGTTAATATCGAGTGATTTCAATGCTATATGGATACTAATTTTATATAACGAAAGGTGGATTGTAAGGGTCAGGTTCTAGTTCGACCGTCGACCACGCTCTCACTACATTAGGAGTGAAATTTATATATTATATACATATGTAATGTGTTAACATAACACATCGAATGTTGTGATGTTAAATCATACCTATAGTTGCACTATAAGCGTAACCCTTCGAGCGAAGGCAAGAGCCTTAGTCCCAAGGGACTATGATCCATGCAAATATGTCATAGCACTTCATTTAATGACCAAGTCAGGGATAGAGCCGAATTACAATCTTGAAAAATTAGCAAAGGTCCAACCTTTTGCATGTACTGAGGTGTCAGAAGTTCGGGGTCGGGACCAAGGGGGAAGAAATGAAAATTTCCAACATAGAGATGGCCGACCTTTGACTCGAAGTCCCGTGCAAATACGCTCATCGTAACCCTATATATATATATATATCTCTCTCTCTCTCTCTCTCTCTCTCTCTCTCTCTATATATATATATATATATATATATATATATATATATATATATATATATATATATATATATATATATATATATATATATATATATATATAGAGAGAGAGAGAGAGAGAGAGAGAGAGAGAGAGAGAGATATATATATATATATATATATATATATATATATATATAGATTGTGCATTATGCATTGGTACATAGAGTTTGGATCAACGATGAAGACATAACCTTGTAGATCGATGGAGGAAAATGCATTAAAGCACACCCCCCCCCCCCGTGTGACATCGCAGGAGGGGGTGATGTCATCAGGGGGTAGCGCTATCGCTCGTTACCCTTCAATGGATTCTTTTAATTAAGATCATCATATGGGAAAAACATTATACATGGGGTCCCCGTTGGCTATTTTGTCGTCTACGAAAGTGGAGGAATTGCCCAAATGACCAAATGTGGTCGTAATCCGGGAAAAAAAATTTCAAAAAATCTTGAATATCCAGTGTTTGAATCATGTTTTTTATAGTGGAAATGGATTCAACACCATCAAAAACTTCTAGGGCACCCAAAACTATAAAGTTGACATCTTTTACTTGGATTTACAAAAAATATTGCCGGATTTTTTCAAAATATGACTAGAATTTCCATAACTTTCAGGGTCAAAAAAGCATAATTGTTAGAGTATGGCTTTTGTTAAGCATGTGAAGAACCTCACTTGTTTTTGGATACATTGCACGATTTTGGATCGTCGGATAATGGGTCTGGATCCCATAACATATACACACCATGGTTAGCTCCATGATTCAATGTATAAATATATTCACACATATGACAATTGATGCATTAAATGTTAAGTAATATACAAATGCACCATGGTGATGACTATGGTGGGATGGGTTTTTATATATATGTGTAATGTGTGCATTAACCACCAAAGTGTCAAGGCCATATGCTTCGGTTTGGACTTACACACACGTATAGTGACAAGTTATATGTTCTATATATATGTGTGTGTATTAGGATAAAGCCACATAGGCTTTGAGAGTCTCTGCCAGGTAGCATTATGATTCCATGTCACATGGGTGTCATGTGGGTGCTACGTGGAAGACAAAATGAGATAACATGTTTCTTTAAGTAAGCAAAACTTTAAGGGCGGGTAACTTAAGATCTAGGAGTTTAAATTGGACAAATTTTTATATCACCAGAAATTCCTCACTAAGATGAAGGTGATGTTGACATCTACTCTGAGTTGTGAAAACTTAGAAGAAATACCAAAAAAAAAACACTTCTTTAATTGTACCAAAGGAGTTGGATTGGTGAGTGAACGCTTCACTGAGTGTAGGGTGGGGTGTTTACACAACAAATTCACACCATACAAATGCTCCCCTATACTACATTATATCATTTAAACAACAACAAATATTCAAAAAGGAATGTCTTTTAAAGAGAAACCTTCTAATATGGGGCATTGTGCCCCATATTAACTAATGTGACATATGTTGTTTGATTTTATCTATAATTTATGAGTTCCAAATCTTTATGTATTTTTTTCTCAAATATCTACATTAAAGGAATCAACTAGTAGCACGTGACAAGATTTTAGTTCTTCTAGAAGAGGAGATCTATGGGCAATTAAGGGGTGAGAAAATTTGAAGCACATGAGCCCTTGAAGCTTAACCAATATATTTACTAAAATTTGCAGAGATTTATTGTGATGTAACCTTTTTGTAATTGATTGTTTAATTATTATCATCTATTATTGTGGCCCTTACTCCATCCATAAAATAATAAGTGTATTAACATTCCATTCCAAGCTATCCTTTGAACATGATATGCAAATGGATTTGAAACAAGGCCATTTACATTTACTGTTGGTTACATTACTCCAAAAATTGAATCCATGTCTTTGTCTAGATCTGTGTATCTTTTTTTTTGGTATTATCTTTTAAATAGAAGAAACTTAACCTATATTTTCTCGTTGAGCACTTTCAAACATAACTTTGAATGATTTATACTTGGTTTCTAGCATGATCAAATTTCCACTCACACTAGCACTCGATTTGTCACTCAAAAACATGATGGGATAGAAACACACACACTTTCCTCATCACTATAAATATTTCTATTTTCCTCCCTCCTATGGTACTAAACAAACATGAATAACTTAAGTGTTCTATTCAGAGTAAGCAATCAACTTTTTCTAGAAACTTATGGATTTTTTGGCCATGGAGACTAGCCCTTGAATAGGATAAGGAAATGTATATGAAACAAGTCCACCTACCCTTACATTTGTTTCCATAACTTGGTAAATTAAATCCATGTCTTTGTTTGGTTCTATATATTTTTGTTTCATTATTGAAATCTATGGGCAAAAGGAAAAGGTAAATGTTTATAAAGCATGAATTCAAGTATGGTAGGTTCAAGTGTTCAAAGGTGTTGAATGAGAGTTTTTAATTATGAGGTGTTGGTTAAATTGCTCTAGCTCAAACTTCTTGCTTATTGGTCTTCTCACCCTTTCTAAAAACATGTCCAACATTCCTTTTCTACATCTCATGAAAACTTGCTTCCTTCTGATATCTCACACCCAAAAGGTTTTTTACTGCAACATAGCATATATTTCACCAAACTGCCTTTATTTATAACATGTCACACCATTCCAAAATTGTCTCAATCATGAGAAGGGAGAAAACTTAAACTTTTATATTTCATTAGATTACAAGGAAAATATATTCACTTATGATGTATTACATCAGCCAAATATTTTTGCTTTCTTTTTTTTGTATGTGATACACAATCCTCGAAGATTGATGACTGCTACATCCACAAAATAATTGTACCAAGCAGATATACCTGAAAGGAGCACTTC
Organism: Pinus tabuliformis; assembly: GCA_031772625.1. Classification (NCBI taxonomy): domain Eukaryota; kingdom Viridiplantae; phylum Streptophyta; class Pinopsida; order Pinales; family Pinaceae; genus Pinus; species Pinus tabuliformis. The sequence goes on along the minus strand of CM062806.1, from coordinate 706,411,858 downwards.
CTACCAGCTCAACCATAGAGGCTAACCCTAAGAGTGTCAAGAGAATTGAGCCTATGACCTCTCAATATCAAAGGTTCTTTAACAACGAGGACTCAAGCAACTAAGATAAACCTTAGGGGTGGCCAAATATTTTCACTTGCACAACATATGATATAGAATAAATGATGAGCCCCAATATTACAACAAGAATGTTGCAACTCCCAAGGCTACCAACTTAAATTAGCAACAAGGGGCTCGTACAAACTTTGAAGTGATAGTGCTATATGCACAGTAGATCAAGCTATACACATGTCACCTTCAGCCAATGAATTAGGTCAAGTTATGCAGATACCACTCCTCCAACTAGCTTACAAAGAAAACTTGCATGAAAATGCAAGAGTCTACTCTACTTGCAGAAAGGTAAACATCATCCTAATTGCAGAAATGAAAGTTTCATTCATAAAATGTAAAGGCTAACTAAAATTGCAGGAAGAGAAACATGTACTTAATTGTAGAAATGAACCATAATATTCTACTTCCAAAAATTAAATCAGTACTCTACTTGCAAAATGCGAAAAATTGCTTGAAAGAGGAAACTTGATCTAAACAGTGTGACTAGAAAATCTAAGGACATAACTTTAAAAAAAATAGATTTAATCTATTTTCATACAAATTATTGACACATTTCATAAAAGAATAATCATTGTGGTTCAACTATAGACTTTTAGTCCATCAATTGTAATTATTGTTATGTACTTGCAGTTAAGGAAGTATGGGTCTAGAGTGGTCATTGGGTCTCCCTAATCAGGGATTCAAATCCTGGAGATCATTATTCAATCCCAAAATGTAAAAATCAAGATCTTAGAGAAAATTTGGCTAAGTTTAGACAGTGTTATGGGACTTCTACAGGATGCTACAAGATTCCCTGTTTTGCTGCAACATTATCCTATTTTTCTACAGGATTAGATTTGACATCATTCCAAGGGTAAGAAAGGTGTTCTAAAGGTGGGAGAAGGTATATTAGGGTTTATGAATAATGTGTGAGGCCTTTTACCAACTTAGCACCCCTCAAAGGCCCATCTTCCATAAAATTACATGGTCACAGTGTTCCCCAATATCCTTGAAAAGATGATCTCGGTGGTAGAATTTGAGAGTACTAGGAGGTGTCAAGAAGGAAGATGGTGATGAAAAAATGATTGTAGTATGAGCGACCAATCCCTGAAATTCACTGGTAGTACCTACATACTAACAATCAATCCCTTTTTACTCTTGGAAAGCACATAAATCTGATGATAAAATTACAATAAATCAAAATGGAAAGGATGAGTTGAATTTTATTTCATCAAGAGCTACTCTATCCTAAAACATGCATCTAATCCATATGAAAAGGCATGATCTTAAATTCTAGGATGTAGAAACAGAGTATGCAAGAGAACTATAAACCAACTCCTAGCAACTTTCAAAGGAAAACAAACAAATATTTTTGGCTTATTATTGTAGACTCCTCGTCCACACTGTAGGTTTTAACCTCGTACAAAAATTACCTGCATACGAATTATAAAGCACATAAAATAAACAATGCGATAGCATAACACATAAAACACATATACACAGAGATTTTCCCCTGGATCCCAAAACTGGGACTACCAGATTGATTTTTCATTATGTTCCTTTCAATGTTACAATACATATTTATACATGCTGAAGCATCCAATAACATGGACTGAAAACCATCGCATCCAAAACCATGGACCAAAAACCATGTGTGAAAACCATGCACAAAACCATAGGTAGGTCCGCCCAACCTAATATAGGGTCCAAAAAAAAATTGCCACGGGGCGCTGCCCCGAAACCCGTAGAGGGGGGCTAACCACCCCCCTCAAACACCCTATGACCCCCCCACAGCACAGTCGGCGCAACGAAGGGGGGGCTCCGCCCCCTCTCTAACCCCCCCGTAAACTACATCAACTAGTCACGGAAAGAATATAACACAACCCAACAAACACTTCCCATAAGAGAGGTGGTAATGAGGTATGCAACCACAATTTTTAAAATCTAACTTCTGTTTGAACAAGGAAAGAAGTGCCACTACTCAAACAATGATAAAGCAAAATACATATGAGAGACTAGAGCCTCTGGGTTGGGCCCTAACCCAAGGGTCTCAGCCTCCAAATTTAACTCACATGTAGACCAACATCGAATCTTTCATTAACAGAAAATGGAGTTCAAATACATCATATCAAAATGGAAATAACAGTATCAAGTACTTGGATCTCAATAGCTCTTCCTAGCTCCAAAAGTTCGAATCCTAATGATCCCTTATGCATGTTTATTTATAAAAAAGATGACTAAGGGGTAGTCCCCTTGGAAGGAGGACTGCTTCCCTCCAAAACCTAGAAAATAGTGGATCTATTTCCCTTAGATCCTCTTGTGCACTTGAGTGCATAGGCTTCCAGTGAACCTCGAGATGTAGGTGAGTGTAGATGAGTGATTCTAGGGATCATTTCGATTCGAAGGAGAATAAATGCAGGGGACAGGCCTCCTACACTTCCTCTAGATGCTTCTAATATGCCTTTGCATCATAAATGTACTCAAAAATGATATCTTGCCTACACATAAATCACATTAGGCCATGAAGTATGGCAATAACCCTTTAGTATTCCTATTAAGTAAATTATAGATAAAAATGTAGATTAATATGAAGAAATAATTTATGGGTTGGAGGATAGCAATATGAGCCTTAAAATGTACTTTTTGATGGGACCCATCACCACTTCACTACTAAAATTGTTTCTCACTCTTTGAGAAACTTACTCACTGATGTGAAGTTCATGCATGGCCCAAGTGGCCTCTCTGACTTCCCAAAGCATCTCATATGGTGTGCCTTCTTGTGGATAAAACCTACATTTTCTTCTATGTTTTCCCCTCCCTTTATTCCTCTTCTTGATATCTTCTCTCCTATAGACCCAATAGCAAGGGAGGACCAAGTTTGAGCCCTATCCAATTGATTTTCAACCTTTGAATGATTCTTTGGTAGACTGGGGTCCTTTCTAGGGCATTCCTTAACCTTTCAGGGCAGTGATACTCATTTGCAGACTTTGGGGAAGAGCATGCCATCCACTTTGGAAATACTACAATCTCTCAGTCCCCAATAACCTAAAGGTATCCTCGAAATGGAGGACGGTATGTTCTTGTTTTTCCATGTAGCGATGGTCCAATTGGGGATCATCGGAAATGATGTTGTGGTTACTGATGACAATCTTGGGGCTTATTAAATTTTCCCTGATGTATAGGGGCTCAATTGATTCCTTGGCCATAATTTTATTTGCTTCCTCAGCCCTTATTTCCTCATGGGTCAGCCAAGAGGCTAGTGCCATCAGTTGTACATCCCTTAATTTTGAGTTGGGATCCCAAAAGTTCATGTCTATGAGGATCATGTTGTGCACATAGAATTCAACCAATTTGGCCCTATCCTCAATGCTCACCTATTGGAAAAAGTTAATGAACCTCCTATAATCCTGAAATGGTAGATAGTCATATTATTCCAATGTCTTTATTTGGAATTGTATCCATTATTCCTTGAGGAAAATGACATAGAATTTGGATGGTTTCTTGCATTTGATGGCCTCCATAGACAAACTTGCCATGGTCGAAAGTTGTGCCTCTTTTTCATGTAGTTTCTCTCTCACCCTTTTGTTTTCTAACTGCAGTTTCTCCTTCATGACTGATTCCTATAGCCTTAATTCATCCAATTCCTTACCTATTCGTTGCACATTTTCCTCCATGAGGCCCACATCCTCTACTTTCTTGGATTTTGCAATTTGCATCCATCAGTGAGTTCTGGCTCTCTCTTTTTCTAACTCAAAGAAGAAGGGAGTTGCAAATTTTGTAGGTATAATTCTCCCTCCCTCAATAAATTTGTAATAGGACCCAAGGTCAGGCTATGGATCAGACGCTTGGGGTCCTTGAGGGCGTACTTCTTCATCTTGTGATATTGTCACCCCTTCCTGTAGTAGTTTTCCTTGATATTGTAGAAAATTTGTCCCTTCCTGTAGCAACTTCGTTTTCTTCTATAGAAGGTTAGATTATGCTTTTAGTTGCTTAACTGTGACTTCTCTAGTGGTGAGCCTTCCTATGGGTGTCAAAGGTTGTTAACCCTTGACTTTAGGGGAGGTGACCTCCTTAATTTTTCCTTCACTAGGTTCCAATTATTTCTCTTGGTGGCTAGCTGATTCATCAATTTTCATTGGGATTGTTGAGGGAGGTTGAGGCTTCCCTTGCTTGATTCTGGCACTTTTTCTTCTTTTGAAGTATAAGGGGGCCTACTTGGGCTTCCTTTTCTTGGGATTTATAGGTGTGCTAAGTGTGGCCAAGGTAGCAACCACCTCTTGTTTTATATTTCTTGGTGAGAGGCTTAGTTGTTGCTTCTTCTTCCTCTTCTTTGTAGGCCTATAAGGTTCTTCATGGGTGCCCTCTTCTACCTTTTTCTTCCTTTTTTCTTCTTTGTTTTATTCTCCAACTCTTCCTCCAACCTCTTCTATCTTTTTCTTAGCTTCTTCCTCTTCCTCTTCTATCTCTTCTTCCTCTTCTTCTTGCCTACCTCCAACACCAGATTTTGGTGTCTCTTATTGTTGTGTTGTGGTGAGGGCTTGTGTTTCAATGAGGGACTCCCTATCTATGTCCACACATTTATTCCACAATACAGGGATCTTGAGATGGCTTAAGGCATTCATGACAGTGAGCCTAATGATGCCATGATGGTTAATGTATTGATGATTCCCTTCCCCCACTCTCTAACTCATTTGAATGATGGACTGAAGGATGAAATGTGGAACACTGAGTTTTCTTGGAATTGTAACTCTGCCTGGAACCTCAACTCATAGAGTAGACTAAATTGATAGGCATACACAACAATCAACCTCCCTTCACAGAAGATGTATTTAAGGATGTTTTAGGCCACTTCATGCCAAGGGTAAGGGAGGATTTCTCTTCTTACTCCATTTTTTTCTTCAGCAAGCCTCTCTTCAGGGAGGAAGAATTTTTTTCTTAGTTGTGATGGATATTGTCCCATCTTCTTTGCATGATTTATGCATTAATATGAATGCAAAGTCCCCTAAAAATAGTGGTTGCATTGTCCTCTCCCTGAGAGTGGAGGGTCATGGAAAATTCATGTGTTACCTCATCATCATACCCCTTAAATTGTTTAAATAACCTCATCCACTTGTGTCTCATGAAAATGTCTCTAACAAGAGGATTTTGATGGATTCTATTGGTGTCTGTGATCTCTCTTCGATTGAAACCTCCCCCCATGGCTCCTACTACTACTTTCTTAAGTTATCCAAAGGGAATTTTGAAGGGATTTTCCCTAATAAGTTTAGGGTGTCAAGGTAGGGTAGGGAGGTTGATTATGTTTTTAGTCAAAGAGGGAGAAGAATTATATCCCCTACTTCAAGAAAAAACTACCTCTTCTCCCACTTTGTTTTTCTTATGTAAGAAAATATATTTATTTTTTTAAATCAAGTCTACATGGGTTTTCTACAAGATGCTTGTAGCATGCATAATTCACTCAACCATTGTATGGAAAATTAGGATAAAGGATTCCACTTACCCCTCTTTGGATGATTTATTTATGTTTATTTGGGTTTGGAGGAAAGTTATCAATGGTTTGGATCCTTTTTCACCTCTCGTCCCAATCCTGTAGCACCTCCTCTACGATATTGTAGCAGTTTTGGTATTCTTGTAGCAGTTGTGTCTGATCCTATAGCACGTGCAAATCAACTCTATAGCTTCTCTGTAGACACCTAAGAATCCCATGGTAGATTCTAGCTTGACCTTCGATGCCTTAATGAGCCTCTCTAATTGTTTTTGGAATGAGCATTGGTACAAATGAAGTCAAGCTTTATCCTTTTATTTATTTTTGTGGTTTTGGGATTAGCGCACTTAGTGATCTGGCCTCTACACGTATTTCCTTTTTTAGTCGTTGTCCCCACTCCTTGTAATTATCACCTTCCCCACTTTGACTTTCCCATGTTGTATGGGTGGTTGAGTAGATTGTAGTTTACTAAACGAAGGTGGCCAAGTTTACTTTCCAAATCCAAGCCATAAAAGATCAATCCTCACTCATTAAAAACATTTTTTAACCACTATGCGCATAGGGGAAGAGGTGATGGGTGTCATACCTAACCCTACCTATGATGTCAAGTTTATGTAGATGCATGCATGTTGCTACTAAACTAGTGGTTGATCATCTGCTCTCTAAAGGTGTTGTCTTCCATACTTTTTCTTGTGCACGTGTCCTCATTTGAACAAAACGATATGATGGTGTTGTTTTCTATGTATTTGACTGATGAAGTCTCTCTTTCATACAAGTTTTCCCAATGTTTGGTATGTTTCTTCTAGATTGGATTGGTGACTTTGAAGCTACCTCCCAAGGATGGTGTGACTTCTTTAAATCTCAAGGATCGCATTCTGATGCTTCAGGGTGGAAAAATCCTCATTTTGGAAGCTACAATAGTCCTTTTCCTCTGGTTTTGTTAGATATGTGCAGGTTTCTACATGATTGGTCTCCTTCCTATAGCAATTGCATAGTTCCTTCCAAAACATCATATTGCTTCATGAAAAGTATTCATGGACTTTTTTTTTATGAACAGAGATGGAATTTTGGGAAGGAAATTGGTTGAATTGAGTGGGTGAGAGGTGAAGGACGTTTGATGAACCTCCCTTGACATTTCCCAAAGGAAAAAACATGAGCTTTGACCCCTTTTCCTAAGAATATCTCAATCTTAGAGCATTTTTGGTCGACCCTGTAGAATTTTAGGACAATCCTATAGCAGTTTAGGACAATCCTGTAGCACTGCAAGATTGAATCAGAATTGAGTGTAGTTTCTTTCTAGGTGATGAAATGGTGTAGGGGTGACATGATGGAGGAAATGTAGTGGCTAGGTTGGGGAATGGAAAAATGGGATGTGGACTTTGTTCCTTCAATTGTTGTCCCTTTGACTATTTGGAATCCTACAAAAGAAAAGTGTTAGCAGAATTTTTGTCCCTAACCTTTGTGTCCTTCCTCCTTTTGTTTCAGTTTTTTGTTTTCTCCATCTTCTTTTTTTTTTAGACATGTAGACTTCCTCTGAAGAGGTTTGAATCTGTAGGCCTGCCCCAAGCGCCTCAAAGGAGGTTTTCATCTCGGGATCTTTTCATCTTATTTTCTTCTTTATTTTCTTTCTTTTTGTTATTTGGATCTTGGGCTATCTCATGGAGTTTTTCAACCCTAGATTTGGCCTTAGGTGCCTCATGGAGGTTTTCACCTGGGCCCCTTATTTTTTTATTATTAGAAGTCGGGTGAACTAAGGACTATGAAATTACCAGTTATAGTCAACTCCTTTCTTATTGAACTAGTAAACTCCCCTTTTGACACAGATCTTAAGTATAACTTTAACCTATAACCATTAACAAGCAATGTAATACCTTCCTAATCAATTTTTCTGATTTGGACAAACACATTTTCGTAACATCTTTTCACTAGATAGGGGCCCAATCACCCTCTTGGAAGGATCTCTCCTTAATGTGATTGTCATGCCAAACCTTCCTTTGTAGTTGGACTACCTCAATATGCATGAGAGCCTACAATATGAGCTCATCCAACCCATTGAACTGGAGTAAGATTTCATGAGTGAGGTCTAAGTCTAAATGAGTTTCCATCCTTAGGGTATTGTATTCAAACTCAATGGACAACAGGGCCTTCTTTCCATAGACTAATTCAAATGGGGAAATTCAGTGGTGGTATTCCAAGTGGGATTGTAGGCCCAAGTGGATTCTATAAGTCATTCTTCCCAATCCTTTCTACTGTTGCTAATAACCTTGGTCAAAATGTTCTCCAAGGCCCGGTTTCTGACCTCCACTTGCCCATTTACATGAGGGTAATAGGGAGTGTATTCCTTTTTCTTGATATGGTGTTGATCCATGATTCCTTCAATCAAATTTGATGTGAACTATGTCCCTTGATTAGTGACCAACTCCCTCGGAAAGCCATACTTGTAAAAGATGTTTTCCTTCAATAGTTTGTCCACTTTCTGCTCAATTTCCACCTTCACTACCTTTTCTTCAACCCATTTAGTCAAGTAATAAGTGCACACAATGATGTACTTCTCCTATCCCGATGATGGATCAATGGGCCCAATGAAGTCTATTCCCCACTTATTAAATGGCTCCAGAGTCACTTGAGGTTGTAGGGGAATCTCATCCTTGGACGTAGGATTTCACATCCTCTGGCATTGATCACGCCTAGTGGTTTACCTTCTTGCATCTTGACGCAAATTAGGCTAGCATTAACCATCTTGTAGAACCTTGAAGGTTGTCGTCTCAGCAGCAAAGTGGCCCCCACAAGATCCATCATGGAATTTTGAGAGGATATCAAAGACCTCCTCTTCCCTCACACATATTCTCAAAATCTAATTTGGCCCCAAATTGAAAAGATTCCCCCCAATCCAGGTGATAGGGGCACTCTTTCCAACAATCTTGCTCTTCTCTTTGGAGGATAGATTAGGAGGGAACCTCCTAGTAACCAAGTAATTTTTTATATCAACAAACCAAGGAGAAAACACTGAGGTGGTAAAGAGTTGTTAATCTAGAAGTTGATCATCTACCATCTCTTCATTTCTTGCAGGGAAGGTCACTCTTGACAAAAAATATGCGAACATGTTCTCTTTTCTTGGATTGTAAACAATAGTTAAATCAAATTTTTGCAATAATAACAACCATCTAATGATTCTAGCATTGACATTTGGTTTATTCACTAAATACTTAATGGATTCATGATCGGTGTGAAAAAAAAGTTTGATATCTAGTGTTCCTAAACTTATTCAAAGAGTGCACCACAACGAAGAGTTATTTTTCTGTGACTGTATAATTAAGTTCAGCCTTAGAAAGGTTATTACTGATGAAATATATAGCATAGGGCAATTTGTCTTCCACTTGTCCCAAGGGTACTCCTATAACTTTATTTGATGCATTTGTGTGGATATGGAAAAGAAATGACCAATTGGGAACTGTAAGGATAAGTGCAGTGGTTAATTGTTCCTTCAGTACCTCAAAGGCATCTTAACATTTATCTGTCCAACAGAAATACAATTGTTTAGCTAGTAATCCAAACAAAGGTGAAACTAGTTTTACTAAAGTCCTTGATGAACCTTCTATAATACCTAACCAATCCAAAGAAGCTTCTGACATCCCTATGTTTCTAAGGGGTGGGGACCCTTTTAATGATAACAAATTTGTTAGGGTCAACCTATATCCCTTCCTTAGATATGGAATGGCCCAAGGTAGTCCTTGAATTCATCAAAAATTCACATTTCTCGGGACTTAATGAAAGATTCATCTCAATGCATTTCTTTAAGACTTTACATAGATTAGAGAGAGCTTCCTAGAAGTCACATCTGTAAGGAGTAAAGTCATCCATGTATATCTCAATAGTGTCATGAACAAGGTCAGCAAAGATACTCAGAATTTCCCTCTGGAATGTTGCAGGAGCATTACACAAACCCAATGGAAGGAATTTATACACAAAGGTACCCCAAGGACATGTGAATGTGGTCTTGTCTTGGTCCTCAGGGCTAATCTATATTTGGTTGTACCCACTAAATCCATCTAGGAAGGAAAATAATCTCTTCCATGCAAGGCCATCTAGGACATGGTAAATGAAAGGCATAGGAAAATGGTCCTTATTTGTAGCCTTCTTAAGCTCTCTATAATCAACACAAATACTCCACCTCTCATTCTTCTTGGGGACTATTACAAGAGGGAATTCCCACTCACTATTTAAGATGGGGTATATGAACCCTGCATCCAACATTTTTTGTAGTTCTTCTTTTAAAATATCCTTAAGGGTGGGATTCATCCTCCTTTGGCATTGGCTCATACGTTTTCATCCTTCCTTGATGTAAATATGGTGACTACAAATTTAGGGATCAACACCTTTAATTTACTTTTAATCCTAATCAAAAGCATGGAGGTGTTGCCTCAGCACATTGCATAATTTCTTTTCTTACTCAACTGAGAGAAAGGGGTTGATCTTTAAAGTTCTGGATGGGCTAATTTCCACAATATTGGCATGATCTAGATCAAGTTCAACAGAGCACAGATCAATCCATGGATTTCCCTCAGATTGTTCCAAATATTCTTCCATCAGTTCATAAGTTGGCATGGCAGTGGGGAGTTTATTTTGTAGGATATGGTCAATAAGGTCATCTTCATCAAGCTGCCTACGTCCTACAATAATGTCTATAGGACAAACTGGGTAGAGGGATGTCTGATAAAAATATTCTTCTTCCTCATCTTCTATCCATAAAGGAAATCCATGTCCATTAGAAGGTTGAGCAGGGATGGTATAGTACAAGCTACTTTGAGATATGCCCATTCTTACTGGTCATGTTCCCAGCCCTGCAGCTAATGTAGGCATCAACAATGGCCAACCAAGGTCTTCCTAGGATAAGAAGGTAGCCATTAAACTTGGTTTTGGGATGGAGGACAAGGAAATCTATGGGATACTCCCAAGATCCAATGGAGACCATCACATCCTCAATAACTCCTTTAGAGGATACTATGGACCTGTCTGCAAGATGCAGTACTATGGTGGTTTTTCTTAAATCTCCTTGGAGGTTCAGCTTGATCATAGTTCCTTTGGTCATAACATTGACTTCCACCAAGGTCAATTAAGGTATTAGGGACCATAATTTTATCAATGTTCACATCCACTACCGGGCTACCAAGATCCAAGTACTTTTGGGAGATCACCCTCCCAAGCATTAGATTAGAAAATTGTCCAACAACTTTGATGGTGGGGTATCTCTTTTTCTTCTCCCAATCCTCTTGAAGGAATCTTCTCTAATAAACTTATTATTGATGGGGACATCCTTGATGGCCTCGAGAAGGGGTATTTTGACACACAAATTCTTCATTTCTCCTAAAAGTTTAGCCTCTTTCGGGTTGTGTTGTTTAGGTTGGACCAACCTTTCAGGATAGGGAGGTCCATTGTCTTGACGGGTACTATCTTCCTTATCTTCTTCAACTTCTTCAAGTGGAGAAGGTGGGTGAAAATTTGGAAGTACCTTCCCAGACTGAAGGTTGATCTCTTGGATTTCCATAGCATAAGCAAGATAAGATGTCTCAAAATTGTAGACCTGTTGTGCCTGCTTATTGATCAGGTTCGAATTGGATTGCGAAAGCATTTGATGTTGTTTAGGTGGGTGGTTTTTAGGTAACTTTGGTTAAGGTGGAGTACGAGGCATTAAGGCGGGAGGTTGGGATACCTGTGGCCTCCATCCTTATGAAGGGTTACCCCATTGAGGAGGTTGAGGTGGATATGGCTGGAAAGGAGGGTTGATAGGTTGAGGAGGATATTGTGGAGAATAGGACCAAGAAGAGGGTATGGACCATGATGGATGGGTTGAAGGGTAGCAAGGCTAGAAAGTGCATTATGATTTGGATTATAAGGAGGATATTGTGCACCTTGCATGCCTTGTTGATATGGCTTAGGGCCTTGGGGCCTCCTCTGGTTGATGAAGTAGAGTTGCTCCAACCCATTTCCTAACCCTTGGTATACATCATTTAGGCCTAACGGAGAGGGAAAATTGTCTGTTGCATGGTTTTCCTCACAAACATAGCATACTTCTATGGTGTTTAATGGGCATTCATTTATGGGATGCCTCTTAGTGCATATAGCAGAAAAGATAGCTAGTGCCCTCTCTTCTTCATCTTGCTTCCATTTAATCTACATAATGACCATATGTAAGGAAAAAGTATGCAACATTTCACCTTTGAAGTCCTCCAAAATTCTCCCTATATCATGCTTAATGGTTGAGGTTGAGGAAGAGGAGTTAATCAAGATTTGGTTGGACCTTCCCTTTTTCCTAGTAGCCCTATAATGGTTCTTTAATATTGTCATGATGTCATCATAGGTCAAATGGTAAATGTCCCCACCAGACATCATATTGAGGGTCTCCATTACATCTCCCCTAATCCCTCGAAGAAGTGCTAGTTTGAGTGACTCAGGGTCAAGTGTACAATTATCCCTCCTATATTTGAGTTGAAATCTTTCCTTGTAGTCCTATCATCTAGCCCCTATGGTCATCCTAAATATTTCCCCTTTTCTCTCTTTAGACGTACAGTAATCCCTATATTTCTCATTAAAGGCTTTCAACATTTTTTCCCAGGTAGTAATGTTGCCTACAGGGAAGCCCATAAACTAATGCAAGGTTGCATCTTTGAGGGTGGATGGAAATAATTTCAGCTTTTTTAGATTAGAGGTATGGTCATAAGTCCTACAAAAAAACAACAAAATCAAACATGAATGTGTCAGGGTCCTCAGAATTTAGGCCACGGAAGTGTGGAAGGGAAGTAGGGTGGATATTCTTCATCCTGGCCTTCCTATTAGTCTCTTGCAAGGGAAAGAACTCATTTTGTCTATTTTCAGCCGTGTCTTGGATAGGTAATATAGGCTCCTCCTCCCCTAGGGGTTTTTTAAAGGTTTTAGGTTGTTCACCCAAAGGAAGTTCACAACCACCAAACAATAATGATGGTTGGTTGCTTGAAGGGGTGGGGGTTTTTGGTAGGAATTTCCCTTGATTGTCCCTACTCCTACAAAGCATGAAAGGACTAACTCTTGTTTTCTTTCAAATTTTTTTAAGTTTTTCAAATCAATATTACTGATGCAAAATAGACAAAAATGTCATATATATATATATATATATATATATATATATATATATATATATATATATATATATATATATAGATATATAGATATATATAAGCAACTTCTAAGTAGAAACAACACCTACTTAGACACCTCCCCAACAATGGAACCAAAAAGTGATGAGCCACAGTATTGCAACAAGAATGTTGCAACTACCAAGGCTACCAACTTAAATTATCAACCCAGGGTTCGTGAAAACTTAGAGGTGATAATGTTATATGCATAGTAGGTCAATCTCTACGCATGTCACCTTCAATCATTGAATCAAATCAAGGTATGCAGATACCACTCCTCCAACTAGCTTACAAAGGGATCTTGCATGAAAATACAAGATTTTACTGTATTTGCAAGAAGGTAAACATCATCTTAATTTTAGAAATGAAAGTGTCATTCATCAAATGTAAAGGCTAACTACAATTGCAAGAAAAGAAAGATTGGACTTAATTGTAGAAGTGAACCATGTTATTCTACTTGAAAAATTAAATCAGTGTTCTACTTGCAGAACCACTTGTAGAATGTGAAAAATTGCTTGAAAGAGGAAACTTGATCTAAAGAGTGTGACTAGAAAATATAAGGACATTAATTTAAAAACATATAGGTCTAATCTATTTGCATACAGATTCTTTACACATTGCATAAAATAATAAGTTGTGTGATTCAAATGTACAAGTTAGTCTACCAATTCTAATTTTTGTTCTGTACTTGCAGTGAAGGAAGGATGGGCCTAGAGTGGTATTTGGGTCTCCCAAACCATGGATTCAAATCCTAGAGGTCATTATTCAATCCCAAAATGAAAAAAAAAATATCTTAGAGTAAATTTGGCTAAGTTTAGACAGTGTTATAGGACTTCTATAGGATGCTACAAGATTCCCTGTTTTGCTACAAGATTACCTTGTTTTTCTACAGGATTGGATTCGAGAGCATTCTAAGGGTAAGAAAGGTGTTTTAAAGTTGGAAGAAGGTAGATGAGGGTGTATGAAGGATGTGTGAGGCCTTTTTCCCACCTTAACACCCTTCAAAGGCCCATATTGCATAAAAGTACATGATCACGATGTTCCCCAATAACCCTGAAAAGATGATCTTGGTGGTAGAATTTGAGAGTAGTAGGAGGTGTTAAGAAGGAAGATGGTGATGAAAAAATGGATGTAGGATGAGTGTACCAATCCCGAAAATTCATTGGTAGTACCTGCAAACTAACAATCAACCCCTTTTTACTTTTGGAAAGCACATAAATCTAATGATCATATTACAACAAATCAAGACAGAAAGGGTGAGTTGAATTTTATTTCATCAATAGTTACTCCTACAACATGCATCTAATCCATACGAAAAGGCATGGTATTAACTTATAAGATGCAAAAAGAGAACTATAAACCAAATCCTAACAACTTTGAAAGGAAAACAAACAAATATTTGTGGCTTGTTGTTGTGGACTCCTCACCCACACTTCCCACAAGAGAGGTGGTAATTAGGCCTACAACCACAATTTTTGAAATCTAACTTTTGTTTAAACAAGAAAAGAAGTACCACTACTTAATCAATGATAAAATAAAATACATCAGAGAGACTAGAGCCTTTGGGTTGGGCCCTAACCCAAGGGTCTCATCCCTCCAAAGTTAACTCAAATGTAGACCAACAATGAATCTTTCATTAACATAAAATGGAGTTCAAATACATCATATCAAAATGGAAATAATAGTCTCAAGTACTTGGATCTCAATATCTCTTCCTAGTTCCAAAATTTTGAATCCTAACGAGCCCTTAGGCCTATTTATTTATACAACAAATGACCTAGGGGAAATCCCCTTGGAAGGAGGACTGATTCCCTCCAAAACCTCGAAAATAATGGATCTAGTTCCCTTAGATCCTCTCATGCACTTGAGTTCATCGACTTCCAGTGGACCTCAAGCTATAAGTGAGTGTAGATGAGCGATTATAGAGATCACTCTGAGTCAAAGAAGAGTAAATACAGGGGACAAGCCTCCTACACTTCCTCTAGATCCTTTAAACGTGCCTCTACATCATAAATGTACTAACAAATTCTCTCTTTCCTGCACATAAATCAAATTAGACCACAAAGTATGACAAGCACCCTTTAGTCTTCCTACTAAGAACATTATAGCCAAAATTGTAAATTAATGTGAGGAAAGAATTTATGGACTAGAAGATAGCGATATGGGCCTTAAAATATACCTATTGATTGGACCCATCAATAATTTTTTCCTCCTTTGTAGTGTATCACACTAAAATAAATTTGATGTGATATATAACACTTCCCCAAGTTTTGTGCAATCATAATGACTTCTCTTTTATCACATCAAACACAAGTTTTGTCCCACTTTACACATCACATCACTGCAAACTTCTCTTTTGTCATGACAACTTATGTTTTATCACGTCACACCAACAATATGTTCCATGCAATACACTCATACCAGAAAATGTCCCCCCCCATCTATATCACAAACCAAATATTTCCATTTGGGAAACATATAACATGGTCGAAAATAACGTGTTAACAATTCTTGCAACTACACAGAAGAATGCAAAATAAAGGCACATAAGAATAAATATAACTACATTTCATGTATTACAAAATAGAGATAACCATATAAACAACCACCTTTGCATCCCTTCAATACCTCCCCATTAGGTATGGACTTGTTACTTGACACCTCCTCTTATGTATATTTTCCCTACAAAAAGAGAGGGCATTAGCTATGCAGTCTTATATATATGGTGTTTAGCTTAGATAATAGATGATGCAAACATTTCAATAAAGTTTTCCTAATATCTAGTCCAAATTCCATATTTAAATTGGTTCAAACTTTAAAGATAGAAAAAAGGGTAGTTGTATCAAATATAACTAATGGAATTTTTCATCCTTGGTTACTTTGAATTATTCAATTGATACTTCAACAATGAAATTGCTTTGTTTGTGGAGTTGTATTTGTAATGCATGTTTGCAAGATTTTATTAGTTCCATTTTATATTGATTTGAAAAGGTTAATGAATCATTTGAAAGGGTAGCACCCTTGAAAGAAAAGTCTAGAGAAAAAATGCCTTCTAAAATATTGTAATTTCGTATTCAATCTAGGATTTTCATTAAGCAGAAGATCAAGCAGTAGAAGTTATGTTGATTTAGGGTTTTTTTTCCCTAGAAGGAAACCCTCAGTTTATATGAGGGAATTGTATTGCGGGTGCGTATTATTTTGTGTGTGAGAAAACAAGATAAGACAGTGTGAGAGCGAAGAGGAAGTTATAGTGTATTTGTTGTAGGTTGTATCCCCTCAGTTTGCTTGATAATATAAAATGAAGGACTAGCTATTTCTTCGTGGACATAGCCCAGATTGGGTGAACCACATATATTTGTGTAGCTCTTGTTTTATGGATTTCTGTGTTTCTGTCTATGCAATATTTTATGTGTTCCATTGCTTTGTTATTTAATTTATAACGAATTTATATTGGCATCTTGCATTTTTTCTCACTATAATTTTATAATTTGCTTGTTTAGTTACAACATATTTATGAGAGAAGTAATGCTCTTGCTCTCTCAAATGGAAATTGCATGCTAATGATCCATTATGTTGAATAAAGATATTTCCTACCAAACAACATCCCTCAATGAGATGTAATTGAATTATCACTTTCGTCATGTTTAGTTGGCACTAGACTAAATTAGAATATATTGTGTTTAAAGTTTCACACATTTAAAACCAGATATCAATTTCGAATTATTTCATATTTTAAATATGTATTTTAGTGTTTTAAATATATATGTTTAGTGCATATCAAGATTATGGAAAGACATTTCTCTTAATTTTCAAGAATTGATTCAAAGTTTTCATGTGTTTTTTTTTTCTTTTTTTCTTTTTTAAACTTCATATTTCACATGTTCTATTTTTCTTAAATTTTGTATTACTACATGCATCTTTTTATGATGCCTTGTTAAGTGGGTTTATTTCTGATGTTCACCCGAAATTATTGGGATCTTCCCCACCCAAATTTAGTTTGTGTAATTAACATTATAAAATTTGAAATAATAGCTTCAAACCTTGTTGTTGGAATAAATAATCTCTTAATAAATGAAACATATATATTCTTATACAAACTATATAATTTTGTAAATTTTTTATATAAGAATAATTTAGAGATGCTTATAAAGGTATAAAGATATTCATTATAATATTGATTTAGAAAATGTTTATAAAATTAAATCTATCAGATATACATATCTCACTCACTTATGAGAATCAAGGTATAATTTGAGTTACAAATCTAAAATAAAATAAACTTGCTTATGTAAGTTCTATCCTTTTTTTCGTATAACAATAATTTAGGGATCTTTAGACCGTTGCAAAGTATTCATTAGTGGATTGGCTTTGAGAATGCTTATAAAATCAAATCAACATAAGTATATCTCTTATTTATGAGAATAAATATATAGTTTGAGTTACAAATTTAAAGTAAACTTTTTTGTTGTCATTTCCCGGTTGCCACTTGATATTATGTAAAACTATTATCATATTTATGAAGAGAATGAAGCGAATGGAAATGTAAGAAGATAAAAATATGGTAAGAGATTGTACTTTCTTACTAATTTCATTAAAGATTTGATGTTAATGAAAACGATATAAGCAATAAAGAAAACATTTTCGGATATTATCATTCTTTATATCAAAATTCATCTGATTTATAGCTGGAAAGAAACAAATTTATTTGGGATAAAAATAAAAATTCATCTCATTTATAGTCTGAAAGAAACAAACTTATTGGGATAAAAATATGGTAAGAGATTGTGCTTTCTTATTATGAAAATTATATAAACCATATGGAAAACATTCTCACATACTTATATATCAAAATTCATCCCATTTATAGTTGGAAAGAAACAAATTCATTTAGAATAGAAAGATTCAATACAGATAACAATGTTATTATTCATATTTATCTTTTATACCAAAATTTATCCCATTTATAATCGGAAAAAAACAAATTCATTTGGAATAGAAAGATTTAATATGGTTAACAATTATTTATATTCATTTTCAATATTTTACCTTATAAATCTTAGAAATTGTATTAAAAAAATTTAAAATTTAAAATAAGTAAATTATAAAAAATAATAAAATAATATTTAAAATAATAAAATAAGAGCTATAAATTTTTTAAAATAAAAAAAACTATTTTTTAATATATTTTCCACTTATTTGCTTATAATTTTATTTAAATTTTAAGTATAATTATTCATTAAATACAAAATTAAGTTTTAAATCTAACTAATATTCACTCAACATGTTTTTGATAGACTGTTAGTCAAATAAATTGAAATACATTGATAATAAAAAAAAACTTCTAAAAAACACATTAACATATTTAAAATAATAATAATAATAAATGTGTGTGAAATTCCACATACAAATACAATTACAATGTAACATACTAAGAAAAACTAATATTTAGATATTGAAATAATGAGATGAAATTTTATTTTTATATTTTTCTTTTCATGTGTGTATAATTCACATACAAATACAATTAAAATGTAACATACTAAGAAAAACTAATATTTAGATATTGAAATAATAAGATGAAATTGTATTTTTATATTTTTCTTTTCATGTAACAAGCACTCCACTCTCAAGTCTACACGGAAAAATAGTAATCATTTCTCTCAACTATCTAAAATAAATCTAAATAACATATCTATATTTATCTTGTAATATAAATTAAAAATGTTTATCATAATAAAATCATATAGATGAAATATTCAATATTATAATTATAATATTTAAATTAAATTATAAACATAATGTGATGTGAGGAAACATGTCAACTCGGAGGTTTGGATGTCACTACTAATAATGGGTGAAATCAACTTCTTTCTGGCAAATTTTTTTTAATTACATAAAATTTCATGTTTTTCACTTGTAAGAAAGCATCTTTATAGGTCAAAACTTAGAAGTATATGCCCTAATGAATTACTAGTTAGTTATTTCAAGTGGTTTTGTTTTCCTTAAATAATAGTGATAAGTTGGCCTGCATTTGTGAGTAGTTAATAATAACTATTTTCACTATCAACTCAATCATTTATAATAAATTTCACCACTTTATATATATATATATATATATATCATCATCATCACAAATAGAAAGACTAATAAATTTATCACAAACAAATAAACTAATCAAATTGCATTCCTCAAGCGTTAATTAAAGTTGTATTTTATCTGTTATACTTTTTGGAGTTTTTCCAGAATATTTTGTAGTCTAATTTGCCCACAATCTAACAATGATTTGTTGGAATCACAAGTTTGAGTTGTGAACCCTCCACAATGTGAGTAACCGAAGGTTTTTTGAGGGTGATGAATCTATGTATGCAGTCAAAAACCATTTTAAACAACAAAAACTAAGATTTGGCCAAAAAAATCACCAAATTCCCACCAAAAACTCCAAAACTTACTATGTTTAGATAAGGCCTTGATTAAATTATAAATATACACCAGCTTACATTAACTTCAAATTGGGCATGGAGTATGCCCTAAAATTACTTTTGTTTGGCTAAGAGCTCGTCTTCCTTGCACGTAAGGAAACAGGTTAACGGCCCAAGACCCATAGGCATCTAGCAAGAGTGAACGTTTTCTCCCTTACAAACCACCAGTGGGTATTTAGAGGTGGTGTGGTTTTCCTTGAAAAAAAGTGATGAATGGAAACAAGTTAACGACCCAGAGGCATCTTGCAGGAGTAAAAGCCTACCCCTTAGAGACCACCAGTAGATAATTCCAGATAATGTAGTTTTCTTTGAATAGAAATAATGAGTCAACTTGCATATGCAAATAACAATAAATAATGACTGTCCTCACTATTAATTTAACCACGAAATTATATATTAAAAAAAACTTAAAATAAACATTATCTCAATATTATCTCAAATTAATAAATAACAATATAAAAAAATTATCCATAAACATTATTTTATCATCTCACAAGTACATTCAAACCAATATATCAAAGTTATTCAAAAAGTTCGACGGAAATATTATTAAAGTGTACATGAGCATCAAGTAAACAATATCATCATCATACCAAATATATTCAAACAAATGTGCCATAAAGCATTAAAACAAGTTTTGATAAATTCAAACTGTCATAAGTTCAAAAGTTGTCCATAAAATTTTACATATATTTATTTAAAGTACGTATAAATCTTTGTGCGCATGATGACGTCTGAATCAAAGTACCTTTTGTTACCAATAAATCATGGTACGCTTAATGCCAACAAAATATAAGTACGAATAAATCTCGGTCCACCTAATATGTTATCAATAGAGATGGTAATCAGTACAGGTAATAATGATATTTTTTACTTACAGTTATCCAAGCATTTATGTTGAAAATATGAGAAATTTATTGCATTGCATTTATCTATATTAAAGTTGAGTTTTTTTAAGCATATAAATGACTTTTAATTTTTATTTTTTATTTTTTTGGATTAATTTTATTTAAAATCTGATATATATATTTGAAAATAATAAGTTTCCGTTATTTAGTTTGTATAGATTATATATATTTGAAAATCATAAGTTTAAGTTATTTAGATTGTAAAGATTAAGGATTTTTTGGGTTTTTGAGGTTGTTGGGGGTTTTAAAGTTGTTGAATTCATTTATGCATTTAAAATTGCATTTTAAACAACAAGAAATCACAATCTATATAGAAATTATATTGTTAAATTACATCCAAAAAATCCATTTCGTGTATAAGTTAAACAACCCCTTTAAAAGTGTTAAATAAAGATTTATATAATAATATATAAAATTGATTTATATTTATTTTGATGAATATTTTTTGTTAATTATATATAGAGTTCTATTGATTCAATGTTAAAAAAATGAATGTAATTATCTATAGAAAGTACAGTGAACTTGGAAAGTACCTATTTATGTTGTGTGGGAATATGTTCCTCAAGGAAAAACCATGTACCCACCATTTTGGTGTTTCGGGGACTTGGATACTTTTAGAACACATTCTTAAATGATCTGGAAAGGATCATTATATTAGTTTTCATCCATCTTGATGAATTCATATGAAAGCTTCTCCTAAAACCATGTGGTCACTTTGAGGTAGTGGTTAGACATGTGATTGCACTTAAAGAGATTATTTTAAATGGTCTTGTGACATGTGCACACATAAGTAGACCAAAACCCACCCCCATGTCTTTCATGAAAACATTCAAATGAGGTGTCGATGGGTGGAGATGTAGCCACTCATGTGTATCATTCATCACTAAGCATGATAACCGCATCACACTCAGTGCTTGGTGAGGTTTGACTGTCCAGTATGATGTCGGGGGGCAGAGAATGAGGAGTTTGAACTTCTCCCCAGCCCTATTTGAAATCTTGTCTTCAAGTTTTAGGACACTAGTATAGGATGAAATTGATCATGATCTGCTTTGGAGGAAAATTCTAAATGGTGGAATACAAAGTTACAATCTTGTTGTCATGGTTAGTCATTTGGGGGGCTCAAAATGACGAGAATAAAGTTTTTAATGGATGAAATGGTGATCCTTTCCTTTGTTGGATAGCTAGAAATATGTGGTAATCCAAGTTGATTGTCGGTGAAGGGGAACCAAAGCAGAAGTTTGGGTGTTTCTTTGTTGTATCTCCAAGCACCAATTCATCTCTCTTCTAGTTTATTTTTTGTAGTTTTGGTTTATGCTTTTGGTCTCGTGTGGGACAAAAGGTTGGCTTTGTGGTTTGGTTATTCAAACAATGAGTTTAATCTAGCATGTGTGAGTGCCAAGGGAAAAAAAAAAATCTTTATTATGATCTTCCTCCCTTATCTTATTTTCATCTTGTCTAAGGTTGAGAATTTTTTGGTTTTTGTTTCTTAACTAAGATGAGATTGGGAGGGAAGCATGGCTCATAATGCTAGTAGGGTAGGGAGTGGAAGGAAGAGGAAACATAATGGTCATGCTAGTAGTGCCTCCACCTCAAGACACCTTACCCACTAGTCCAAGGTAATGGGAGAAGTATGGGAAGCAAGAAAACATTATCAGTTCATGTGCTCTGATGTTCCAAAATAGGAAATGGAGGAGCTAGAGAAAGGTGTTAAGACCAAAAGACAATGTCTAATTAATGCTCAGGTCTCGAAGGAGATTAAACAGTTAGGTAACATACCCAGTCTACACTCTTACAAGTTAAACCAAGTTTTTTAAGATATATGAAACATAATTGATGGTCAAGGCCTTAATCATTCAAGTCTTGGAGAAGAACAAGGAAAAACAAGAAGACATCATGCACACAACTTGGATATTTGAAGGCAAATTTGAAGCAATGTGGAAGTAGGTTTTGGAATTGAACTAATAATTACCCAGGTTATAGAGGGAGTTATTGATAAAAAAATAAGAGGATGACTCAGAGGGTAATCAATCCAAATCGATTATCTTGGACAATCATTCGTGACCATTAACATCAACTCAAAAAAAAAGAGTAGTTGTTCATGTAAACGAGAATGTTCAACTTCTTTCTACTTGATCTTTGTTTTGAGTTCTACTACTTTTATAATTTTCTGTTATCTTATATAGTAATAAAAAACTAACTTTGTTAATACTCTTTTTACAAATATATTGATAAACAATATAATGTAATGACCTAAATAAATTAAATAATATTACACTAATAAAAACATATATCTATTTAAATAATCTCTCGCCAATAACCAATAAATAATTATAATATCCTTTTATTTATAATATAAAATACAAATATGTTTTTAACTTAAAGAAATTAGACAAATTCATTCCATTAACTTTATAATATTATAATTAAATTATAAAATATACAGAACATACATTAACCTTAAATAAACAGTATATCATCGCCTCTCAAATAAATTCAATCCAATATAACAAAGTTTGTTGTCCATAAAGTTTTACAAATATCTTATTAATATGTAAAGGCAACAAATAAGCAATATCATCATCATGTCAGATAAATTCAACCCGATTTACAAAATTCGGCCATAAAGTATTACATATATTTTATGTAATGTGCTCATAAATCTTATATTTTGGTGCACTTGATGCCATCAAAATCAAAGTACGAATAAATCTGAGTGCACTTGATGCCATCAAACTCAATGTTTTCCATAATTGTTCTTTCAATCTTCAAAGTTTTGATGGTCTCATTCATTGACCATAAGTGGATTCTAAAGGTGTTTAAGTGCATTTCAAAAAGTAATAAATATTAGTAAAAAAATCAAAAATATATATTTTTAATAGTTTAACATGGTTTCAATTTCCAATTTTACCAATTTTTAATAATTAATCATTATTATACATTTAATAACCATTATTATATCTTCACTAATAAATGATGAATGGATGTAAATCATAATTAATATTGTCGACTCAACATCCATCAATACCCACTATAATATATTAAAACTAACATAATCTTTATTTTCATTATTTATCATCCTTGTTTTGATGTAGTATATTTATCCACAAATTTAATTCCATTACGTAGTGCCCATATAACCCTATTATCATATTGGTATAGTTACCATTTTACTATTAAATAAATAAGTTTCGACAGTTTGTCTTTTTAAATTCTCACCTAAATTCATGCACTACAAACATTATATATCTTTGCAATAAGAGAATTCACATTATATTTAGTATACATATATTTAATGGGTTCAAATCCCAAACTTTTTTAATGGCACTTCCTTTGCATCTATGTTTCTGCTCTTGGCTCACAAAACATCAAAATGAATATTAAGGGGGAATTATGAAAAAGGTGTAAGTATTAATGGGATTTCAAAGTTATGGGCAAGATTTATTACAAATGTATGTTTCAATAATAATATTGAAGAGAAAACGATAGTTATTGAGAAAACTCAAGGAAATGAAGAGAACCCTCATTTTTCATGTTCATCTACTCTAACTCTTGAAGGTATATATCTAACATATTGATTGATAGTTATTTTTTGTTGTGTTGATAATGTTATGTCTTTATATTATCAATAATGATGTGGGTATAATATTTGTACTTAATATTTGGTTTTGTTTATCACAGTTTTGATCTCTTGATCCCTTAGTTTGTAGTTCATGGCGTTTTCATTATTGCATGGGATCAAGACAAATAATTAATAGTTGAATATAATATTTCAAAAACTCGTCAATCTTAAATATGTTTCGTCAAACTCATGGTAAAGATAATGTATAGGTTTGTTTTTTTGTTTAACTAAGAATATGATTAATTATTATTAGTTATTTATTTTTTGGGGTAAAAAATCTCTATTAAGCTCATTGAAATTGTCTAATTTATATATTCTCAATCAAGTTTAGATATGAACTTTTAACACCCCTAGTGCATCACACTTGTTCTATTGATCCCAATTTTGTTATTGTTTAATTCTATGCACCTTGTGATGTATGCTAGGAGATAATGTTTTGGCTTCCTTATCCCCTTGTTTGTTTCCCAATTAGAGAAATTTTGAGGTAAAAAATGGGCCTCAAAACAAAAATGTACAACAAAAATCAACTTTATAAGAACCAATAGCATTCAATATGATGATGTCAACCATGAGGGATAATTTGTCATTTTTGGAGTAAAAAAGGTAAAAGGATAAATAAATAAACTACTTTTTCAACTTGTCTCCCTACATTTTTACTCAATTTTCAAGTGAGAGCACTCATTGGATGTGAAATTTAATTTTGCATGTAAGGAGTACCATGGTGCATACTTGTGATCAACCCTATCACACAAAAAATGTGAAATACATGAAAAAATGTGATTGTAATTATGTTTTTTCGTGTATTTCAAATTTTTCATGTAGTGAGGTCCATCGAAAGTATGCAACATGGGTACTCTTTAGATGCAAATTAAATTCAACATCCAATAAGTGCTCCTGCTTGATATTTGAGTAAAATCATAGGGAGATAAGTTGAAAATACAGTTCGAAAAAAATAGTTTTTTTCTTTTTTACCTCTAAAACTTGATCAGGTAATCTAATCTTATTTTATTATTCCCACTGTTATTTTATAATATTCTTTTGGATGCCCATTTTAAACCTCAAAATTTCTCTAATTTTATAGATGTGACTTATTTTTGAATAATGAAACGTATGTGGTTATAACATAATCAGTATTATGAGTATCTTGATGATGACATGTGATGAGTATTCTTTTGTAACAGTTTTGGATATTGATTCTCACCTTGATGATGATATATATGCATTTCTTATCGATGTACCTTCTCTTATGATGTGTTTCAATTAAACATGATTATGATGTGTTGGCTTAGGGGATCCTGACCCAGGTTCAGATTTAATTGTGCCAAACAAAACCCTACACTATTGTCCCTTTCGGCATCAACCCACCTAGCGCGGACTGAAGTCTCACCCAAAGTAGTATGGGGGGATGTTAGAACCAAGCTTCCACACCCGAAGATCAATGTGATGTCTTTTAATGGCCTAAATCTGCCTTCGCACAGATCCATATGCCCCTAGGGCTCGGTTCTATAACTTCATTAACGGTCTTTAGACCTCCACGAAGGTCTATGATTGGCTTTTGCGAACCCTTAACAGATGAACCATCTACTTACGCACACCATAAATGAACCTTAGACTTGGGTGCCCGCAGATCTATTAAGGTACTGAATAAGCGTAACAGAATATATTATAATCTTCACATAAATACTTAACATGCATTGCTTTCAGTTAGTAAGACTTGTCTAATAGAGTCGCGCATCAATACATCATTATTTCATAAAGACATTATTTCCATCACAACATATATCGCAAACATAAATAACAACATTAAACGAATAAACACATGAATTTTTTCAACAGTCTTCTTTATTGATCTTCAATATAAGGTTACATACTCAAAACTTCCCTACGCACTCAGCTGCAAGGGTCCACGCACTCAGCTGTAGACACTACTCTAGGCCTTTGCGCACTTAGTTGCAGAGCCTTTTCCTCCTCTAATACTTACGTCTCTGTGCTAACTCTATCAACCCATCACATCCATCATTCGTCACTATCCCTTAGATTCTTTAGGACACCTCTATTCATACAATCCCATGGTCCGCAGACCATGGGTGGATCTCAAAACCGACTCAAATTTACATAAACGAGGGTTAAAATCCTTTTTGACTCCTAACCAGCTACGTGCTCTGCATCCGCAAATCACGAAGACTTTACATCTTTTTCAATATTTACATCAAAACTTGGGTTTTTAACGCCAAAACTGACCCAAGGGACCCCATCCCAATAGGCCCCCAACACAAAGGTCATGACTCACCCTTGAGTTACTTAGTTGGCGCGGTGATCTTGCTGCGAAGATCTCCAGCTCCACTTGCACTACTACAACCTCGGCAACACTCTGCGTAACTGCCTGCTTGACTTCTTCGACGAGATGCTCCGTAGCTGGTCCTTCCATGGCCATCTTCATCATTTGTTGAATCTTCTGTAAGCCCGTCAGCTTCTCCTGAATGTTGGTTGTTACTTGGTAAGCCTCGTCTAACCAAGGTCCCAACCTGGCCTTAAGCACGACCTCCTTCCTTTGAGCTGCTTCTACCTGTGCGCGGAGCTTATTCCCATCCTGCAACTTGGCGAGGCATTGTACTAGAGCAATTGAGTGCATCTTCGTCCTGACCTAATCATAATGTTGTTGGAGCTCGCGAACCTCTGTATTGAGCATTTGAAGGTTTGGGTCCTCCTGCAAAGTCGTGACCAATTCCATCGCCTACTCGAATAAGGCCGAGCAGTTAACGACTGCGGAATCCAACATGGTCGTTCCTTCTTTGATAGTAGCTCCGCATTGTTCCCTGACCTCGAGTGGAGTCGAAGGTTGGAGTTTGAGCTGCAACTCCATTATTTTCATGTTGAGTTCAAATTGAACTCGTCCAACCTCTTCCTTTGCGTTGCGAAGGCCTGCAGCTAATTTCTGGATTTTAGCCTTCGGTTGTGCATCCTTTGGGATGTGCAGCTCTGGCACTGTTCTGCATTCTTCTGCTACCGTGGCCTCCAACTTGGAGCTTTGTTAATGTTTCTTTTTCCTTCAATTCCTCTGTTTTCTCGACAAACATTTGTTCATTATTCACCCAGTATTCGCTGATCAAATTGAGAGCGTGCTGCTCCTGAGCTCTCAATTCCTCCACTACCCCCGTTGCAGCGCATGAAGAACTTCATTGGGGAGCGTTGCAATGTTCATGCCAATGCTATTGAGGGTATTTAAGATGATCTTGTCATCGGTCGATTCTGTGCACAGGGACCCTTCCGATAGAGCAATTGTTAAAGGTCCAATATTCGTACCAATTCTGCAACCTGACTTGTCCCCAGTGCTAGGCTTGTTTGTGTTGCGCTCACTTAATCTACACCCACTTGTATCCTACTAGTTTGGATCTACAGCTCGCGTAGATCCTTTTGGACACTCCCCAGCGTCTACATGTACTATTGCTCAAATTGTTGCAACAGTTCAGTTGTAGCATCCCGTACGTTGTCATCGATCTCATTGAGATCACCCTCTGTCAAGGTCGTGGAACTAACCTGTGTTTTGTCTGACTTCTTCTTCTTGCAGAGACCCTCCTATTGTTGTTGTCTGCACTTCCTTAGCTATAATGGGGTACTCTGCCCCTCATCTCCTATACTTCCCTATTCAGATTGCTCTTCCTCCTCTGTTTCGGGCGAAGGAGATTTTCCACTTTGCTAGGAATCGCATTGTTCTTGCTCGGCCTGCTCCTTGGCAACGCACTCCTTTTCCATTTGAGCCTTCTCTTCGGCTTCCTTATTCTCCTGCACGGCCAACTTTTGTGCCACATGTTTTGCTGCATCTTTCCTTTTCTTTTTAGTCGAGCTCCCCACGCCCTTGCTGGTACCTGCATCGAAGTCTAATGGGGCATGCCACTTTGCTAGACAACGCTTGATAACCTACTATATGTCATCATCAGTGACCAAATATGGTAAATCGAACCATTTCTATAGTGGGTCCTTCCACGCCTGAATGTAGACGCGGTGGAAATCTACCTTGAATTTGGCATACGCGGACAACTGCTCATACAAGGTCGAGGAAAACCTTGGGCATTGGTTGATAACCATGTGGAAGCTTGCTTCCATCAAAACCCAAAATATCTTCGTTTCAGTGACCCACACAGGGTCCTTTGTGGGCTAGAGGGAGGTGAACTATGCGGCCTCCAACAATCCTTCCTTCAACGGAGGACACTGATTGTCCTCCGGAAACTCCCATGTGACCAATGCGACAGAGAGCAGCAACCACGTGTAGTGGAAGGGCTTAGTCTCATCCTGGACCTCATGGAAATTCACGAGGAATTCGCTGCATAGGTACCTTGACCAGTTAAATTGCACACCCTTCGTGCATTATGCATCTAACAATACCACAGGCATCGGAACCTTGTCCGTGCTACACTTCCGCATTACTTTGCCTACCAGGATTTGGGTGGAAATCTGCACTGCGAGGTCATTGATAGACATGATGGAATATCCATGCAGATTTTTCACAAGTGCAAACTCCTTCTTCATCTTCTCCACCAAATCCTTTTCACATGTTTTTCTGCCAAACTCCTTGGTCGGATTCAAACCCTCATGTGGCAGGTGCATGATTCTATGAATCAGCATGTCAGTGATGGGTATAGGCTCCCCTAGCCATAAGCATCCATCATGTACCAGGGTAAGAAATTTCCGCACACAGGTCGTGTTGATAGTTGTGCGGTGATAGTGGGACACCCACAACAGGTTCAATAACCCGGAGTTCTCCACTCCGTGGATCCATTCGACTGTTTCCAACTCAGTGACACCTGAGTCTAGGTAATAAACACGCCTCATATAATTTTCTGTTGCGAGGTGAGGGAATCACTCATGGTCTGCCAGGTCCAAATCTTCCATTTTAACAGGGGGATTTGTGCAAGGCATGGACCTTCGAAGGTCATTTGCTCTGGAAACAAGGGAATATGAATGAGGAACTTGTCCAAGTCTAGGTCCTTGGGGACCTTCACCTTCCCTTTCTGCGGAGGGATATATTTAGGCAACTTGGTGAGGGGCTCTACTCCTTTAGCGTCTATGTCCTCAGTGCCCTGTTCAGCTTCCAAATCCACAACCTTCTCAGGTTTCTTGTCTTTCTTCTATTTCTGAGCGATAGTGTGTTTCCTAGGCAACTCGCGCACTGGCACCGACTTCTTTTGTTTATCCTTCTCCGGCTTCTGTGTTTCTCGTACAGGGTAGGCTTTGGCCTAGGAGAACTCGACGCCATAGGCACAGGAGCCAGAGCTTCCATGCTCACTACCTCTGGAATAGATCCTTCAGACGCAACAGTTCCCACAGTGTCCTAGTCTCACCAAGGCCTGATCCTAACATGGTGTCACACATGAATTTCTGAGTTAACTACTATAAATTTCCAAATGTAGGGCTCGTGACCAAATCCTCAAAGAATGACTAATTCACAAGAAATAGACAACTCAGCTCAAAAACTCTAAGGATGCAAAGTGTTCTCTGTTGGACCGACACACGTAATTTATAGGGTTTTTTTAATTCAAATCCGACTGTTCCCCCCAAAATGCGTCCATTAATGTGGTTTTGGTGGCAGATCTTCATATATTTTGGCCTTAAATTCCACCAGCCAGCTCTTCTTAATTGTCTTCTTGCTTTCAATTCATGAACAATGACTTCAACGGTCATTGTCCTATTTTTCTACGTGGCACCTCTCTTCGTAGCGCAGCTCCCTTCGTGCAGCTTCTTATATTGCAAATTCACCCTTTTCCACGTAGTCTGTCTGCTGCATAGTCCTCTAATCCGGGCAATGTAGTTTATAGTCCCGCGCTCCCTTGCAACTTCCTGGAGCACTAAGACTGTTCTTCCGCCATAGTCATTGCGCTAGATCCCCTATATATGGATTTTACTAGCTTCCATTCACCCTTCCTGAAAAAGGTTCTCCATTCAGCTTTGCGAGCTTAACTGCGCCTCCATCTGTAATTTATTTGACAACATATGTCCCAATCCAGTGCATCTGAAACTTTCCCAGAAAGTTAGCGAATTTACTATCATATAATAAAACCAAATTGTTTACCATGAACATGCGTAGCTTGATATGTCGATCTTTCCATGCCTTTTCATGTTCCTTCTGTACTTGCTGATGGAATCTAGCCAAGAATCTATCTTCTTCAAGATCCATGAGCTATGCGAGTTGTTCTTCGAAGGCTTCACGATCTGTCATCCCTATGAAAGTTGTTATGCATAGACCATGCACGATATATTCCATAGGGATTACAACTTCTACGCCATAGACCAGTCGAAAAGGTGTCTATCCAAAAATATTTTTGCAAGTAGTCCTGTACGCCCATAGCACCACAGGTACACGCACATCCCAATCATTTGATTGTATGCTGAAAATCTTCATCAGTGCATTCTCCAAGATCTTATTAAAGGCTTCAACTGTTCCATTAGCTTGAGGATGATACGGTGTGTGCTTCTGATGATAGACCTGTAACTGTCCAGTCAACATGCAGATTGTTTAATTGAGGAAGTGCGTACCTTGATCACTCATCAATACTTTTGGGCAACCAAATTTAGTTAACACATACTCGAACAAGAATTTGGGTGATGTAGTTGACGTACAATCCCTCACAGGCTATGCCTCCACCCATCTAGTTAGATACTCTGTCATGGTGATGATATAGCGTGCACCTGTCTTCTTTCCTGGGGGTTGAATTGGCCCAACGAAATCAATTGCCCATTTTTCAAATGGTCGTAATGATACTTGAGGATTTAATGGAAACTTATCCCTCCACGATGGCCTGACCATCCTTTGACATGCATCACATGCCCTACAATATGCTTTAGAATCTTTATGCAATGTAGGCCACCACAAACCTGTGCGCAAAATCTTCTGCGTTGTTGCTTTTCCGGCATAATGTCCTCCCACAACCCCTCCATGAGCTTCCGTGAGGATGTTATTTCTCTCAAAATCAGGTACATACCTTCGTAATATCTCGTATGTACCCATCTTATATAGATGTCCAACGATCACAGAACGATCTGCGGCGCGCACCACTAGTTCCTTCTTTTTCTGACTGGTGTACCCTTCTGGAGTCATTCCTATAGTCAAAAAGTTGATAATATCTGCAAAGTGATTATCTACTATGCGCACCACGAAGAGCTGCGAGTCGGGCAACCGTTCCTCCAGATTGGTAGGCTCCTCCCCTGATTCAATTCGCGACAGATGGTCAGGTCCTGCATTCAACCTACTTGGCTTCACAATGACCTTAA
Source organism: Pinus tabuliformis (assembly GCA_031772625.1). NCBI lineage: Eukaryota > Viridiplantae > Streptophyta > Pinopsida > Pinales > Pinaceae > Pinus > Pinus tabuliformis. Next base: position 706,380,845 of record CM062806.1, on the reverse strand, counting down.
AGTCATATTCTTGAAACAGCAATAGTCATCTGCAAATATTCCCCCCCAACACAATCTTATTGACTAGGTACTTCAAGGCAGAATGGTCTGTGTACATCTTGAAATTTCCGCCCAATAGATAGTGCCTGAAAATTTTAAGCGCGTATACCATATCTAATCCTTCGCGCTCTGTTGTTGAGTAATTCTTCTCAGCCTTCGATAATTTCCTGCTCACAAAGGCTATAGGGTGGTCTATCTCTCCCTCTCTAGCCTGCATCAATACTTCTCCTAACGCAATACATGAGGCATCAACATGCACATGGAATTCCTTCTTCCAATCCGAGAAGACCAAGATCGGCATGGTGACCATATTTTCTTTTGATACATTCAGATTGCACTGACATTCCTCATCCCAATAGAATGTAGCATCCTTTTTCAATAATCTCTCCATAGGCGCGGAAATTTGAGCATAGGCCTTGATGAACTTTCTATAATATCCTTTATGTCCAAGCATTGCACGCAGTTGTTTGAAACTCCTTGCGGCCTCCAAACTTACTATCACCACGATCTTAGTAGGGTTCATCATCAACCCTTTCTTGTAGACCACATGACCCATCAAGATCCCAAAGGGGACACTAAATAAGCACTTCTTCAGGTTTAGCGCGATATGATATCTTTGGCACATATCCAACATGTTGGCTTGAGGGGGCTTGACCTAGGTTTAGTGTTAATTAGTCAAAAAAATTCCTACACTACTGGCCCTTTTGGCATCAGCCCCCAGAGTGCAGACCGAAGTCTCACCTGAAGCATTATGGGAGGATGTTGGAACCAAGTTTCTGCACCCTGATATGGTTGTGATGTCATTTTATTCCTTCTATTCCTACCTTCACGCAGGTCACTTAGTCCTAGGGCTCTGTCTTTCTAACCCCTTATTCCTCCTTTTGATACCTCCGCGAAAGGGTACAAATGTCCTTCGCGTATCCCTAACCTTCGATTCAGATAATTCTGCGCTACTAAGGAAGCGTATTGCACAGATTATCAAGTTATCTTAAGAATCTTACTTGTCTTATTAGATACTCACAGTTAGCACCGCATAAACATATATTCTTATATGCGTTCAGTCATCCAACATCAATATACACATTCACACACCATATATGCATTATAAAGGAAATTCATACATAAAATGACAAGATGCACCAATCGGAACAAAGACACAGTAATTGCAGAATACTTCTCTTTATTAATATCTTCTAAGTGATTATAGACTCTAACCACCCTACACACACAGTTTCAAGGATCCGCGCACTCAGCTGCGGACTTTCACCCTAGGCCTCTACGCACTCAGCTGTAGAGCCTCTACCTACGCTATGACCCAAAAATTAGACTTCTTACTTCAGAGCTATGACTCTTTTACCTTGTGTGTCTCTCAAACTACTTAGAGCTTATCTCTTCTTATAAAATCCCATGGTCCACAGACCATGGGTAGATCTCTTACAACCGACTTTATTTTACAAAACTAAGGGCGGAAAACCCTTTATGTCTTATGACACCTATGTGCTCCACGACCACAAAATGCAGATTCTTTACAAGTTTATTACAAACTTTGACCAAAACATGGTCTTTTAGCTGTTATAGGACAAAATGACCTCCTCATCAACTCAGAGGTGAAATATAGCATGACTGAAGCAAAGACCACAATTGCAGGCCTTGAATCCACACTAACACTGGTTTTTCACTGCTAACTTGCTTTATAAAGCTTTTTACCAAGCATAGAGGAGCGTTATTCACCCTGCTAACTCAAGTTGTTAGACTAGGGGGAGCGTTAGTGAAACTAAGAGACAATCAATGGGTCGAGCCAATGAATCTGCTCATAAATATCTAGATATTGATCCCTACATTTCCTCAAGAAAAGCAGGGAAAGTCCCAAAAATCAAACTATTTGGGGAAATTTCAATTTGAGAATGAAGGCCAATGGGAAAAAGCTTGAAAACAGGGTAGGTTCATGGCTTTTTCCCTAATGAACTCTAGGAGGAGCTTGGCAGCCCTAATTCAATTGTTACATAAGCAACGAGAGGGCCATTGTGAAAGGGGTCAGAGCATTTGAAAGGATAACCCACTAAGCTGTTGTGAACTATCATACACTTGAAGAAGTGAGCTGAAAGAGAGAGAGAGATAGAAGAAGAAGGGGCAAGGGAAGGCTGATACAACAGATGGTTGTAATCAATCTTCCATTATAAATACAGAACTGCAGTTGTGTTACCTACTCCATAGTGTCGGTAACATTGTTCATTGAGTTGTTCATTTTGATACTCGTCGAGTTGAGTAGTTTAAGTTGTATACAAATATATGTTCATTGTGCATTCTTATATTAGTTTTCAATATTGTATGTTGTGATTGTGTTTGCCTTTCCTTTGTGCAGGAATTGTCTTGGAGCCGGCTTTGAAGGAGTTCTTCTTGGCTGCATAACAATCTCCAAACAAATCTAGAACAAGACTTGAGGTAATCCTCTTTCCATACTTTGTCAACTTATATTTGATAGATGAACATGTGTATAACTTGGTAGCTTCTGCAGATAATCTTACAATCTGTCGAAGGTCCCGGGAAGACCTTTGAGGGTAGTTTTCATTCTCCATACACCGTGCATTTTACCCTGTAGCAGAATTGGTGACTCTGCTGGGGACTATACATCTAATTTCTGGTTTACCCGGACTCCTCTCAGTTCTTCTCTTTCTTCTAAGAGCTCCCTACTTCTTCAAATCCTTTTCTGATCCATCAACTATCTTGTTACATCCTACTAGTTTGCATTCTCCTCAGAAATTGATCCTAAAGGCCCTCTGTTTGAGAAATTTCCCTCACTAACGCAGGTTACCAGGCTAAACAAAGCTTTATAAAGCACCGTGCCTGTGTCCAGGGAGCGTTAGTGGACCAACTAACTCTTTGTTTACACTGAAACAGAGCATTAGTCTCCCATTTCCATGATTTCCAGTAGTGTCTGTGGACCAAAAGGGGGGGAATTTTCTCATGGGCTGAAGTAAGATCTGGAACTATACTATGTTAGCAAATTTGGTGTCCTGAAAATTTATTTTTAGGAAAAAAATTTAGTTTTTCTCTCTTAATATACATTTTTTTTTGAAAGAAAGATTGATAAATTGTATTCATCCTTCTATCGAAATAGTTGTAAGCTGCTTCTTTTTGGTTTTGAGTAGTTGTTAGGAAATATTGGAAAAATAATCTTTTGGTTATGCAAATGTTGAAACGCTATAGATGCACAGATTAATCTATGAATATGTAGAATAAGACTTGTTTGCATAAAAAATTGAAAAAAAAAATCAAAGCATTTTTCTGCATGATTTATTGAGTCAAGAGTCTCACCATTTTCATACGTCAACACCCTTACCGAAGACAAATAATCAAGTACACTTAAAATTTACATTAAAATCAATCAGTTACTCTTTTGAGAAAACCAACATTAGCTAGGCTAGGATCTTGGGATAAGCATGTGAGTGAACTGCCCAAGGTTGAAAACCAAAACTAGTGTCGTTAACGAGTGAAAAATCCTTCTGCACTCATATTACCAGGACCACTCCACTGTCAACAGAGCGAAATACGAGATAACATCGGACTGTAATTGAAGGTATCCCACGTTCTCTTACAAATCCTTTGGGCATTCTATGTACTGTGGGTCCCTTCGGGGATTTTGGAACTGAGTCGAGGACTCAGGTTTCCTACCCACACAGCATGTTGTCTATGACTATGTCCCCCTTGGTAATTTCTGTGATTTGAGGTATCTTTAGTGGCCAAAATTCTAGGTACTTACACAAGGTGACTGGGACAGGCTGTCCTGGTACCTAACATGGACAAATCTACTCTGTCTTCAATTTTTGGGAGGGTGCTCGTCTTCATGAGAGTACTTGGCCCCTCAATTTGAGGTTCAGGAAAAGCTCTAGAGTAACTGTAACCATACATTTTTCCATCCTTCTCTGTTATTCATTGAGATATTGGGTTTCATCTCCAGTGATCGGTGCTTATCAGACGAGGTACTTTCCCTCTGTTTGTTGATTGATATATTTAGTGTATTTTTTATTTTTAGGTACCTGAGTGCTATCATTTTTGAGACTTTAAAGAATATCACATTAAAATTTATTTGATAAAACTTAACGGTCACCATGGCTACATCCGACCCTCGTCGTCACTCCAGATGATTGTTAGGACTTCCTCCACTCATTGTGGAAGATCCACTAAGTTCTACTAACTCGGATTCCTCATCTTTGAGGAATCAGTCTCCTAAATCTCACACGGGATCTGTGTGGACGACCGACGATTCAAGTTTGCTGGAGGATTTCTTCATGGAAGGATTTCTTCCTCACTTTAACACTCCGCTCACAAATCCATCAGACCCTATCGTGGTTCCCATGGTACCTGTACTTCCTTCTTCAGTAGGTGGAACTTTCCCATCTATTCAGTTGACGACTCATGAGTTGTGGAATTTTAGAGACACTATTGGTCCTTTACCACTTCCCCAGTCGACATTCATCACAACATCGGTAATGTGGAATCTTTCTATCCCGTTTGGCCCAAGTATGACAACTCACATAACACCCTCTATAGGTGGAACCCAACAAATGCCAGGCTCCACTCCTATGGTGCCATAATGCATACCTTCAACAAGTGCCACATACAGTGCTCCATATAACACTCAATGCAACACTATGGGTGCGATTCCCGTTTACCAGCAATATGGTCGGCCGCCAATGTACAGTTCCAACCCCTAGATTCAGATATCTGGGGGGGTTCCCAATATGCACATGCTAGTAGGGAATGTCACAGTTCCCCCTCCGTTCTTAGGCATGCATGGACAGTCACTAATTGACATGAGTGTTCCCTCTATCAATCAAAGCCAAATGGTTAGTTCTATGTCGGTTGGGAATCCACAAGGGGTTCCCAACCAATCCATGGGGGCACCCTACTCACAGACTCAAATGAGTCAAGGGGGCACTGATTATAATGGGGAAAATTTAATACCCCAGTATCAAAATCCTCATGGAAATCCACTCTACAACACCATACCACAAAGCAACTGCTACACCATGCAACCCATGTACACTATGGGGAACCAAATGATGGGAGGAGCACAGAGCTCCTCAGGTCATCCGTCATCACCATGGTCCGAGTCGGGGGCACCTAACTCTCTGCCTTTTTTGGCAACGTTGGATATTCCTGACTTATACAAGCTGACAAATGACCCCATCTACCACAACTTACAATGGCCACCGATCCCGCATAAAATACCAATGAACATCCCAAAGTTCGATGGAAAACAAGGGGAGGATCCGAGCACCCATATCACCACCTACCATCTCTGGTGTGTTTCTAACTCTATGGTGGATGATAGTGTCCGGTTACGTCTTTTTCCCCGCACCCTCACTGGCAATGTCGCGAAATGGTATATTGAGTTACCACGTGCGTCAGTAAATACCTTTGACACTTTAGCGATGGAGTTCCTAAAGCACTTTCAGTTACCTATCCGCTATGAGACTGGGATAGAGCTTCTTACTTCATTAAGTCAGGATACCACCACCCACATCTCCAATCATATTCATGAATGTAGATGTAGGCGGAGGTTAGTCAAAGCTTCCATCCCTGATTTTCTCTTAACGGATTGGTTTTGTAAGTCCTTACTCCCACAAATCGATAGAGATGTTGCTCTAGGTGGTGCGGTCATAGAAGACCAATCCATACGACGTGCCCAACACTTAGATTTGATTTATTCATAGTCTGGCACTCTTTATGATATAATCCTCCATACTCCTAGTAACCCCAATGCTTCCACCACTCAGCACCCTGGAGTGCATGCCGACAGGACTGTCGGTGCAACCTATGGGGTCGCTGTAAAACAACTTGGTGGTTCCATTTCCAAGCTGGAAGTGGACCCCTCTACCAAAGCGACTGCTCTTCCTACCACTGTGATAAACTTTGTGCAGTCTACACAAAAATCCGATGGCAAGAACAAGAAGAATAAGAACAAGAATGCTCCTTCTCAAGAGCAGTCATCCAAGCAGCCTGTTATCACTTAAGAAGCAATTTCTAAATTGTTCACATCAGTTTTATTGTGAAGGTTAGGTGTTAGTCTGAGTTCAGTTTTTCCATGTTTAATTTAGTGTCTAAGTCTTAGGAGTCTTGGTGGTATGGTTAAATAAAGTTCAATAATCCGTTCTCATCCATCACTCGTCCCACAACTTGCATAGAGTCCCTGTATCAATTTTGTTTTAAGGTTCTTATGTGTTACAAAATAGTCTAGGTGTTTTCATAGCGCAAACACAATCTAGGTGTTTTAGTAGCGCATAACCTAGATTTTACACTGGCTGCGCTACGAAATCGGGGATTCATGTGGATCCGTAGCAAATCTTGCTCAGATGTCATATCCATCAAAATCCGTTATGTTTACATCATCAATTGTCAGCTTATACACTTCGCCTATCATTTCCAACCGCTTATCCTCATCATTAGAGTCGTTAGGTACCTTGTTACGCTCAGGTTACAAGTTTCAAGAAGAGCCAGGTATTCACAGTCATGATTTGTGTTTGGGTTCATGCATGAGGAGTAAATTGTCAAGCGTTCAATTTGAATTCCTTGAAGATCAAGCGAGGCAGTTTTCAAGAAAGGCAGCTTTCAAGAGAGGCAGTTATCGAAGATTGAAGACAATGCCAGTATTTCAAATTTGCATTCCGCTGGAATTCCATTGAGGAGTCTATAGAAAGAAAGAAGCACAGGTCAGGCAGGTGTTTGAGGAGCGAACCTGAAGGTTTAGACATTATCTTAAAGAAAGTGAAGTTGAACGTGCATTCAAAACAGGTACAAGAGATGTTGCCAGAAGTAAGTGAAATAGAGGAGATAGCAAAATCTCATGAAGGACCCCTGACTTCATCAAAAATATCATCTCAGCTGCATAAAAACGATGAAGGTAAGGCAGTTATCCCTCAAGAGGAATATAGTGTTGAAGAGTTGAAAAATAAGTTGAAATTAGCAAACCTTGAAATTGCTAAACTGAAGAAAGCCTCAAGGAGACATGCAATCAAGGAAGTTCATTTTAACAAAATGGAGGCTCTGTGGAAAGAAAAAACAATTCAAATACCCGAGGTGGTCGACTGTCATGCTCAATACTACACCTGGTCAGTCCCTGCAATAAAGGAAGCAAAATTCATCAAAAAAGTTAATACGAGACTAAGAGTTGGGATCAGAATTATGAAGAGGCAAATCGAGGATTTGAAGATACAACTAAGCCAGCAAGAAGGATTTCCTTATCTAAGGAAAATCACACAGCAAGCAAGGTTAAGTTCTAAATTTTGATGATTTACCTTTTTGAAGTTTTCCTTGAAAAATGGTGCCTTTGCATTCAATTCTGAACAGCTTCAGGGTAGATGAAAAGGACATTTCAATATAAAGAAGCTCAAGACAGTCGAATTTTGGCATTAAGCTGTGTTTTTGAAATTACACAGCAGTTTCGTAGCGTGCTACGAAACTGCTGTAGATGATGCCTAATGCACAGCAGTTTCGTAGCGCGCTATGAAACTGATGTAGCTGCATATTATAATTTGGTTGACTAATTGTGAGTGACAAAGGGCAAATATTTTTGAAAGGAAATTTATGAAGAGGATCATTAACAAAGTGTGAGCATCCAACAAGGGCAAGACAAGCAAAGAAAGGACCTATATAAACTCTAAAGCTATGTGTTATAAAAATGGTCATTATTCAAAACCAGTTTTGTTCATGATACCTCAAGCAATATTAAGGAATTTTTGTCCTCACACGTATACATGAGCCAGGTCTACAGTAGATGAAAACAAGGCAGTCCAATACATTTTTGTTTAGTCAAAGAAGAAAAATAGGGATAATTGATTTCAAATATCCTTGTGGAGACCAAAAGCAGAAAAACAGGGGCAGTTTCCTACTTTCTAGGAGCAGTTAAGATATGAGACATTGAGGACTAGCAAGTAGTTTCAAACATCCACCAAAGCTAAACTGAAGAATGCCATCTGTCAGAGAACGAATTTGGATTGTATTTAATGCTACTACCAACATGATGAAGAGTTAGAATCCTAATTGTTTTAGGTCTCTAAAACTGCTATTTAGCAGTGAGTTGCATTTATTAGTTAGTTCTAAGTGTTAATAGGTGTCATCATAGGAAGAATTCGAGTTCCCCTCATGCTGGAGGAGGAATCTCAGTTATGTAAAGAGCTCTATATATAGCAGAAGAGATGATGTACAAAGGGTTGGAAAATTATTCAGAAAAGCTCTCATATCTGGCTTTATGTAAGGCTATATTTTTAGTAATACAGTACTTTGGCTTTGCTTCTCAAGAATCAGAAGGAATTCGATGCTTTGAATGTCTTGTACTGTTCTCTTCCTATTATCTACAGTGGTATGAATGTGTGATTACTTAGAAATAACTAACAGTGCTCTAATTTCCTTCATGCATTTGTAAATTGTGTTGGTCCTTTGTGTTTCTGGTGTATTCCACATGCATTGAGTTCTAAATGCCCTGAATTCTATGTAGAGATAACTTTACTGTCAATACTGAAGCATATCTGACTCCATAAACCCAATGGATACTTTCTAATTGTGTTTCCACCACTCACATTTTTACATTTGTTTCACAATATTTAGCCATCTTACTCGTAATCAAAAAAAAAAATCATTAATCCTTTGAGAGAGCCCTCTCAGGTTGAGGAGGCTAAGCCTCAGCCAAAAGTAGGTTTGAAACAGTTACTTAAAGTCTACCTAATCAGCAGCCTATCAGGGTCTGATTTTGAGATAACACAACCCAACCCAAAACAGAAGGCCACTACGCCTACTGATGAGGAAAAGGATGAAGGCACCAGATATCCATGCAAACTCTGTGTTGAAGACCACATGACTTGGCGTTGTCCGTGACTTCAGGAATGCACAGACTACCTTGCGAAAATTGATTTTGGTAAGGCACCTACTATCCTTAGAAATCCTTTTCCTACTCAACAGAAGCAAAATCCCGTTGCCAACCAACCGCAACCCCCACAAGGGGGAAATGATGGCTCACAACATCCTTCAGCTGGTGAAGGATCTTCTACCGTTTACACATTTGAAATGGCAGAACTCGCTACAAGAGCCAAATCTTATGGAGCTCCTGTCGCTCCTGCAGCAGAACCATCCTCAAGTCAAAACCCATCGCCACCCAACAATCTACATCTTGAAAGGTCGGTTGAGGACTTTGTAATTTGACCCCCCAAGGGGGCACTTTGATGCACAATGCACAATACATCTTCACGTGCCACCCAACACTACAATATCATAGAGGATTTGGCGCAAGCGTGTTACAGGGAAAAGTGTCTATTCAGAACTGCTCTATCCAACTAAGGTGTGGTAGCTGCCTTAGAAATAACAGAAGAAAGTCTACTTTGGTTGATAGATGAAAGAAGAATAAGGAGGCCAACCTTTGTCTTTCGCTTGACTCCTTGTTCGGTTCTTCTCCCTTCTTACAGTCTTTCGCTGCTTGCTCTCTTGTACACTCAGCTTCCCAGAGTACCTGCAAGATCACAGCAACACAAAACTATGCAAGAACATGGATCTACTATCATAAATAATCTAGGGTCAGATACAGATTAACCATACAAATGCATAAATCATGTATTACACAAGAATATGGAAGAAAACAAGAATAGCTTTATTGATAATCAAAGAAGAGTCAAGGGAGTTACAACCAGCTGTTCTGACCTAGCATCATCCTCTTGACAAGAAAAGCCCTCTTTTCACCTCATACAAAGCTTAGATCACCCAACATATACTGATATCACCTCAAGAAACTAACAACAATTCCTTACAAGATGCCAAATTCCAACCTTTGGATCTCTGGGATGAGGGATCCATATATAGATATCTGTAAGGGGTATGAGTAAGCTTTGTGTTTTTTATTAGTGTCCTCCCACTGATAGTCCTTGCTTCCACTTGGATATTGAGCATCTCTTACTCATCCTTTGTCGAATTCAGAGAGGCAAGTGTCACAAGAGAAAGTTATGGAAGATTCCATCCTTTTCCACCTTGCAAAATGTCACTGCCATTTGTCTCTTCCCGCTCAGCGCACCCCCTAGAAGGGATTTTTGCATTGCAACGCACCCCCACAGTGTATTTAGGTGGGCTGCAGCGCACCTTGACCATGGAGCAAGTGCACTGATCTTAATTTGACCCATTCTGAGCAGTTTTTCATGGAGAACTTCTGGGAGAAGCTGTAATCAGTTGACCTTGTTCCTTTAGGGGTTGGAACAACACTTTTAGGGACTTAGGAGCCCTCAGTTTATAGATATTTATGCTTGGGGTTGTAGGGCCCAAAAATATCTATAACAAAGCGCCATCGGCTATGTCGGCACTCGAAGTATTACAAACATGCCCCAGTCAATGGAAAGCTTTGATTTTGGCTATCAGAGGCATTGACCCTATGGATTCCATGCTTGCTATTTTCGACATGGACAAGTGTAAACCTCCCCTTTCCCACGAGCTTGAATTTCAAGTGCATATCACTTCAAAAGGTAAAGGTATACACAGAACTATCATCGACGAAGGTGCTTCAACCTGCGTCATGTCGGCTTCATGTTGGCTCACCCTGGGTTCCCCAACCCTATCCCCACCATCAAACTCCCTTAAAGCTTTCGACGGCCACACCTTTATCCCAAAAGGATACCTACCCAGTTTTCCAATCACATTGTATGGGAAAACAATAGTGGTGGATGTAGAAGTCATGGACAAAACTCGACTATAATATATTGTTGGGTCGCAGTTGGATATATGCCATGACGGCCGTCGTATCCACTGTCTTTCGAATCATCATATTTCCATTGGATGGAAAGGTCATTATAGTGGATCAGTTGTCTTTCTGCACCCCTGCTTATTCACCATTACCAAGTGGCTCCGTACCCCACGTAGGAGGTAGAACTGACAGTTATGTTAGTATAGGTATCAGTCTATTGAAGGCTTCTTGCCTTATGGGTTGTTTTCCTCTTCATCCACCCCAGGTTTCACAATCGGTCAACATGCTTTCATCAATTCCTCATGAACTGGCAGATCCCTGGATCCTAACAACTCCTTCAGACCTTGACACATTCGGAGACCAGATGCCACTGTCACCAGCTGAATCAACCTACCAAGGCATTCAATTCACATCCACATCTCCGGTCATGTTGGTTATTGCTGATGGTACCACCGCCCTTCCCATAACTGCTCCTCCTTTAGATCCATTCAATCAAATCATACCTACAGACGAAGCCGTTCAAGAAATTATGAGTTTTGGAGAGCAACATTGGGAGGATTGGCACCATCATGTCCCGATATCTAATTCGAACATGATGACTCTTCAAATCCTATCCTCTGACTTACCAGAAATTGTTTCCTCACCATACGCAATCATCCAAACTTTGGATGCAGAAGGAAACATGGGCAACACTTCCAGGTCATTACCCATAGATATTTCACTCACGACAGGCATCGTGGAAAACACCGATATGCTAGTAGATTGCAGTCCTGAGGAAATTGCAAGCTCCACCTGCCTACATGAGGAATTCCATGATGAATTTGTTTGGTCTCACGAGGAAATGCCTGACTTTAATCCGTCGTTTGTCGCGCATGAGATCCAACTTTACGACGAAGCAAGACAAATTGAGTGTCAGATCCCTTCACCTAAAATAGCCGTTGAACCCATGCCCGGCCCTACTGCCGAAGAAGAACACCTACTATACCTTAAATAGCTAGATAAAACCCATTGAGTTGTTGATTTGGCACTCGAATCTCACAAGGAGCAGGTACAATCCCAATTTGCGAAAGAGGTTAGGTTTTTTTCTTTCCAAGAGGGCGACTTCATATCACTCTATCATCCAAAAGATAACCTCTTGGAGGCATGCACGCTTCGACCCATTTGGCTAGGTCCCTATGTCGTAATGAAAGTCCTCCCCATGGGGGCATATGAACTGCAGGACCGGGAAGGAATCCCACTCAAGGAGCCTAGATATGGGCTCTATCTGAAAAAGTATTGTGCCTAGTATTGCACTGGGCATGTGCTTTGTAATTTTATGTATTCATAAGTTTTGCTTACCTTTTTTGATGTGATTGGATTGCTTTGTTATTTAGTGGAGTACTTGTCTCATGCATTCTTCTCACAATGCAGATGTCATCATTCCCCTTAGCATACATAGGATACATGGATGGTGCCAGTCATCACACACGGCACATTACATCAACTGCTTTGGTCATCTACACACCCTTGTTAGAACTATTTTTCTCCCGGGGGGTCTTTCTTGGTACCGCCACCAACAATATTACCGAGTACATGTCCGTTGTTTCGCTTCTCACAGAAGCGTCATCAAGGGGCATCTCCAATCTAGTGGTCAGGGTAGACTCCTAGCTAGTTGTTATGCAGTTGACAAACTATTATCACGTTTGTAATCCAGCCTTGTTATGTAACTATCTAAGGGTGCGACTCTTGGAACATCGATTTGAAATAATCACATATGAGCATGTTCCTCAAGAATTAAATACAGTTGTTGATTTATTAGCTAACTATGTATTAGATTGGCATTTGTCTCACTCTTTATAGCAGCATGCATGAGAAGTAAAAACATTTACTAAAGCTAAAAAAAAAAATACAAAAAACATTTAAAAACACTTTTACACCACCAAAATACCAAAAATATCAGTATATATATATATATATATCGAAATCTAGTTTTTTACATCAAAATATTCCAAAACTTGGATGATTGAAGTATAAAATGGCTCAAAGCCCAGCTACAAGCACTCATATGGCTATGCCAGAACACCTGCTAAAAAGAGCCTATTGCTCCAGAAAAGCTAAAACAGCTCTAGCTACCCTCTGAAGAGGAACCAGAAACCACTTAGGTACACCAACGGTGTGCCGCTGCATATGAGCGGGAATCTCCCTCATAGGAAGGGGGGGACACCCATAGTTAAACCCTCTAGGTTCCTCAGAACCTCGCGGAGACTGTCGGCATTGCCCCCTCCAGCAAGTAGTTGGCCGCCTCGTTGCACATGGTGAGGTTCGCCTGCAGGTTGAACTGGCGCCACATCTGTGTTAAGCATAAAAGTTTCATGTCAGTTCTTATTTCACCTTTAAAAAAAAAACATTACATATACATTCAAAAGCGAAAAAATACTTAAGTATTGTCAAAATTATTCTCACCTTGAGGACCCCAGTTGGTCCCGGGTGGTAGCATCAAGTCTGGGTCACCGGTAAAGTCCATGCCTTCATAGGCATAGTCATCAACAATCACAATTTGGCTACGGAGCCACTGGAAGAAGTCTTCATCAAAAGAGTGCCAGATCGGTCCTCCTCCTGTGCGAGGATCGAGTGATGACCAGCAACCCTGCCTTGGCTCCCTCGGATCAAAGGGACCTAAGCTCATCCGTGGGCGCATGACAAGTACCCTCTCAAGGAAAAATGAGACTATGATAGTACCATACCCAAAACTGTGTTGGGTATGGGTCTTGCATGTTGTTAATTCTGCCTTCAACTAGCGAAGCACTGCTTCACACCAGTTGAACATCTGTGGCTGGACACAGTCAACCACAAGCAACAGTTGGGCCTTTGTCACTACGTGGGGACTTTTTGACCCACCAACCGCACAATCAACCATAAAATTGCCCTCATAGACCGAGATCGAATCCTCTCTATAGGGACTCTGTTGCTGACTGGTCCACTCTCAGGGATGTAGTAGATCTGTACCAGCTCTGAGGTAGATCGTGGATCTGACCTGCCACCGATGAGGTTTTCTTGTGCCCCATGGCACGACAAACCAATCAAAAAGTAAATGTCATCACAGTCAATCGCCAGCACCTGATCTCCAATCCTGAACACTTGCTCGTGTTAATCCTAGCGCTGGATGATCCATCTCAGTAAATCCTCCTATCCTTTCATCAACTCTAGCTTTGTATACTTCAATAAACCACAGCGGCGCAATGCAAGTATGCATGCTGGATCATTTCGCATCAGTAATTCCTCATTGTCATGGGCCCATTCTCTCCATAGGTGAGTCATTTCAGCTTGAAACCTACACAAAATAACCCTAAAAACAGTTAAAATGGGCAAAAACACTTAAGGAATCCATGCATGAGGGTTTTAACTACGCCCTACAACCCTAACGCTACTCCCAGTGTTGCATAGGGAGGATTAACACCCTCCAGTGGCTCGTACAGAGCATTTAACACTCCCTACTGGCCATCTGGAGGGCATTAGTGTGCAAATAAGGCTTTAGGGCACCTCAGATCTGCAAAATTCCACCCATAAAATTGCTAAGAAAGGTTTAGTAAGGCATAGAGAAAGGTTTTAGCTCTCACCTGGGACTGACGACACGTCGAATGGTTGCCCAGATCTCCTGCAATGGTCCGTGGAAAATCTACTCCTCTTTAGCTCCAGCAAGCTCTCACAAACTTCAAAATAGTGAAAATGATGCATGTGAAAGCTTAAAGCATCTCCTTATATAAATTTGAGAGACATGATTTTTTGAAAATCATTAAAGAGCAAGTGGTCCATTCCATTATTTTTTTCATGCATGCACCCAGATAATAGGAATTGTTGCTTTTTTATATCTTTTTTACCGCTTTTGATGAAAGTACTTTCAGGAATGAAAAGTAGTAAAAGTTGCATGCAATTCTCAATAGAGAACTTTTTGAGATATTTTATTGCTCTCTAAAAAATATAAACATCTCCGAGTTTTTATCATTGAGCTCATTAAATCTATGTAACGATAGCCAAAGAACTTTTTGTGATATTTTATTGCTCTTTAAAAAATATAAATATCTCTGAGTTTTCATCATTACGCTCGTTAAATACATGCAACGATGCTCTGAGCAACTCTTTTTTGATATTTTTCTAGCTCACTAAATAGAAAAAGTCCAAAGGAACATTCTTTTTAGGCGCTTTTTTCTCACTCTTTAAACTGAAAAAATCCCGAGCTATGTCTTTCAGCTCGTTAAACTTGATAAAGATGACCCGAGCATTATTTTAAGTAGTTTTCTGGCTCCTTAAAACTGAAAAATCCTGAGTTTTTGTTACTGGGCTCGTTAAAAATAGACGACAGTAGCAAGCGAACTTTCTTTTTTAGGACTGTTTCTCGCTCTTAAATCGAAAAAATCCCCGAGTTTTTCCCCTCCTTCAAGCTCGTAGAACTATGAAGAAGGGATGAGTCATTCTTTTCCCTCTTTTTCTTGCTCACTAAACTGAAAAATATACCCTGAGTTTTCTTCATTTGACTCATTAAAAATTTGATGAAGGTATTGAGTTTGTCATCGCGTGACTCATTAAAAATTCATGACGAAAAACGAGTTTAGTCCGTCACCTCATACTCGTAACAAAATGAGGTTGACATCTATTGAAAATAGGTTTCTCTTTATCTAGGTTCAATAGATTAACTTACGGAAAAGTAACTGATCCAGGTATACTATTAACCTTTTGTCGCACCTGGTTAACAACTATGACAAAGGGACCACCATGGAGTCTCTCTTTACGATCTTTTCAGACTCTCTAAATATGAAAAGACCACTGAGTTGTCTAGTCTAGACTCTTTAAATTACACAGACAAGATATAGAGTCGTTATTTTTACGATACTTTTCAGACTCTTAAAACATGAAAAAATCGACGAGTTTGCCTGTCTGGACTCATTAAACTAATCAGATAGGGCAAAGAGTCATTCTTTTTTGTGATCCTTTTCAGACTCTTTAAACATGAAAAGGTCGATGAGTTTACCCATCTGGACTCATTAAATTAATCAGACGGGGAAAGTGGAAAATACAACTGTATTCTGTATTAGAAAGCGTGGTTTGGCAGTAGTCGTTCCCTTGAACATGGCACTCCCTCATATAAACCTTCATTTTGATGGCCTCTCAATATGAACCCTACCAACCTATGAGTTTCTAGCCTATATACCCTGATGTAATTGCATCTCCGTATCTTAACACTCTGTAGTGTTCATGAGTCTAGTGCTTGTTGATGCCCTGAAAATCGCTACATCAACATCGGGGAAAACCACTCGGTCCAGACCTTAAAGGAAACTCCTTTTCCGTTTGGTGTGGTGGCGACTAGATAATGGGACCAGTTTCCCAATGGTTTGTAAATAGGATGGATAAGTGGTTGATTTTCTATTATCTAATGATAAGGATGGATGATTTATTCTAAAATGCAAAATAATAAACAACTAATCTATCCCGGGAAATTTCCACTTTAGTGTAACTTTTGATGATCTTTATTTACAAATAGGAATATATATGACTCCATTGATAAACAAAGACATTCATTCATATGATAATTACTTTTCTCAAATAATTGAACAAAGTAATCACTAAAACATTATTACACTATTCTTCATATATCATTGACATAAATATGATTGAAAGAATAACATTCCTTAAACATTCATTAGTGATAAGTATAAGGAATGTTGTTAAAACACATACATATATCCAATGATAGCAAAATTTAATAAATGTTGATTCATATAAAGGAATGGAGCAAAGACATAGATAATAGTACCATATGAAATTTGGATCTTTCCCGATATCAATCGCATTCAGATTCCATTTTCTCACTTAGAAATACTCTCACAAAAAGCAGTAGTGCATATCTCATCAAAGTATCCTTCATTAAAATTCAGAATATAGGCCCAGTATTTATAAAAAATATATATCAGAAGCACAATAGTGTGACTCCCGATCCAAGTTTTATACAAAAATTGAGGACCCTTTCTAAAGACATGAAAGGGTCTTTAAATACTATCTAAGCTAACTGACAATGAAATAAAAATGCTATTAGGTGGTATAACCAAATCACAAAGATCTCCTTAAAATAGGCCTGCTTGCAGTCGGTAGAATGATTCACTGTTTCGGCCGATCATCCTTTGGCTTGAGCTGGCAGATAGCAAGCATTGGTTGCAATTCCGGAGGGTGACTCATACGTAAATGCAGTTGGGCTGAATACGTAGCATCATGAATTTTGGGAATCATGTAACCAATCGCATCTGTTAAACATTTCATTGCTGCCCTTTGACTATATGGTTTAACTAGGAAGAACCAAAAGTCGTCCCAAGTTAAACTTTGGATGCCTGCGATTAATCTTTCTTTATTTTCCAATTCTTGATTGCATGTTTGTTCCAATGATTTGGCTGATGGAAATTTACCTGGAATGCACTGTGAAATCAAATTAGACAGATAAAGAATATCATTAATTAACACAATCAAATTACCAGTTACTGATCTACATCTTGAATTTTCCCTTTCTGCTTTCATCAATTGTGATTGCCATTCTAGGAAAAGAATTTCCTTGTGTGATTCTAGAATTTTAGGCAGATTTGCAGCTTGCCCTTCACTGGTTTCTTGCCAGGCAAGAAAGTTTGTTAATGTCTCATCAACTTGTTCCAGTTCTGTCTTGCATCAACTGATTTGCCAATCATTGATGAAGCAATCTCACAGAGGGGCTCAACAAGGGAAATATTATGACATAGTAAATTTAGTTGTTTAATCAATGCCTTATTTATTTGGAGAGCCTTGGACCTGAACTCTTCTGGTTGAGGAAGACTCTTGAACTTTTCTATCTGTTGTGTTAGTTGAGCGATTTGCTCATCTTTTCTTTTTCTCATTTGTTCATTCATGGTCTTAAGTTTGGCCAATGCTAAGGATAACTCCTTTTGTTTCTGCACCGCACTTTCATCCATCCTCTGCTTTAATTTCCTTTAACAATTGCTCGTTTAGCTGGTTATTTGATTGTTGTTGCGTTGCTAGCTGATGTTATAATTGTTCTATTCTCTGTTGCTTTTCGGATACCTATGCTTCCAATGAAACAATTGTCTGATCTTTTTCCTTGAGTAAATTACTCACTTCTGATGCTTTATCCATAGTAGCTGTCGAGTAAGCCCCAACATATTGAGAGAGTTTTGTGAGGTCTTCGGAGGGATTGAATTCTTCTTTCCATACCACATTAGCCATCTCTGTTTGCATAGGTAAAATGGAAGATTGATCAATCCTTCTCTTTTTCTTTTTTCTTTTTACTACAACCCTATGCTTAGGGTTGTAAAAGACATCTAAAGGTGGTATTTTTTCTATATGCAAAACAATTTCATCCGATGGATCCTTAGGAATTATCTCTACATCTTTGCTTATGGGTAGGCCACTGGTTCCTTCAGTTGGAACAGTATTTGTTGCTGTCTTGTGACCAATTTTCACTTCAGGCGTGCTGAAACCCTGTGAACTCTCAGGATTGCTTATAATGAAATCGAACTATTGCCCTTCTTTAAAGAGCTTGGGATCAATCTGAGTATCTATATCCATGTTTTCACTGCCTTTTCCCTGTCCTTTCTCCTGTTCTTTCTCTTGTGCTTTCACCTGTGCAAGCACTTTTCCTTTCTCAAGAATTTTTTCCACAACAGGGGATTTGTCAACAGTTTGTTGTTCAGGCTCACTTGACTGGATTGCTGGGGTGGTGGCTAATAAGTCTAGAAGTAGAGTTTGCAAACTCTATTCTCTAAGCCTATTGAACACTTCCAGCCCTTCATCTTGATACTTGATCCTGGCCAATGTTTTTACCTGAAATAATGATTCTGTTGAGGAAAATAGGTCATCAAAGTCATCATTTTCATGATCAAACTTTGCAAGTTTGGCTTGTTCAAGAACATTATAGGCAATTTTTCTTGGATCATATTGTCTGTTGGGAATTATTGCAAGATTGAACATTTTTATTTTTTCTGCTTCCTTTTCTGCATGTTTGTAATCATGGAGAGTGTAAACCCCACATCTTAAAGGAAATGTAGGCCATACCTATTTCTTAGAATTTCTAAGGGTTTTGGATGTTCCTTCTCTTATTATCTGATAAGCCAATTCCCAAGCTAACAGCTTATCAGGCACATATAGAGGAAGGACATGGGGTTTTGTAAGGCTACCAAAAATCCTTATATAAGTGAACTTGTCCTCTCTGAACCAGTTACCTACTGCAGTCAAGTTGATCCCTGCTTCCTCGAAAATCATGGAGGCAGGCTTATCAAAAATAGCATAATAGATAGGCAACATAAAACCATTACAGATTCTGTATAAATGATCTTTGTAGTGAGCTTTCCATAACATTTGATGATAAATATGGATTGGCTTGGGGTCTTGTGGAGTCCATCTCCATCCGAGTACTGGATATTCAGAGTTAAAACAAAGGGTATCCATAATATAAGCACTGTAATAAAAAGGAGGAATGGTCCTGGTAGTTTCACGTGAATTTGATCTGAATTCGAGAATTGCTATGGCTAATTTGTCGGACAAAATGTTTGCCCAATCCATCACATAACTATTGACTGCTACCTCCATTAGAGGGACCATTTCAATAGTGAACTTAGTAGAGTCATGTATTCCCCACTTCTACACATCATAGCCCCGACATAACAGTAAGGAGAAGCCAAGGAGTCCACAAAGAACTTACCTGATGATTCGTGTTTGTGCTTCTCGGGATTATGTCTCCACTGCTTAATCGGGGCTGATTCTGTCTTGTTTTCATTTGCAAATTTTTCAAGGAAGGCTTTGTTGTACAACTTTTTAGGCTCAGGCAAGTGATACATTTTCCTTAGATCATCAGGCTGAAACGAACCAAATATCCTCTCGTCAATTGTGCAAAATGTTCTGTTTGAGACTGGAATTTCTTCTACCACCCATCTTACTATGTCAGTATATGGGAGGATTTTTTCTCGTGATGCTATTCTTTGCAAATATGAACAAGCTAAATTTTTGAGGGATGCTTCTGATTTGTTACTTGAGTCAGTTGTGGCTTCCTCTGATATTTCCTCATGCTCCTCTGCTTCTACTAGATTGTAGATGCTCTCCCAGCTTGTCTTTCCAAGACTAAGGCACATAGTGTCCGAGATTAACCATTTTTTGCTTGGTCTGGGATCCTTGGATGGCTAGACTACTGTTGTATGAGCCGTTGCTGCAGATTTCTTTGATTTCTTTCCCATTTGTTTCAAATTTCTTATTTCAGCAGAGTTCTGCAAAAGCGATGGGAAAAACGTGATACAGAGAAAGGTTGTTATAGACCAACATGAAAATGAAAAAGAATTACGTCGATCCATAGGTGATAATGGATTATAATAAGATCATTGCGGATAAAATCTAATGAAAATATCTACCCTTAACTGCTTCATTGATTAGTCGCTTAACCTGTCAATCGTGGTAAAGGAGGTTTCAAATGCCCATCATGTCGTTTATATGCCAAATGATTCATTGAAACGTGGCTTAGATTTCTTTGATGGATAATCAAAGGTAAATTGCAAATCGGTGATCGGTAACGTGAAAGGAAGGCTTTAATGTTTGTTTTAAACTTCTCCGATCACCGAAAGGTGATACAATGCATGAAAACGTTTTAAATATGTTCTCGAGATATGCGCCTTATTAATGCATCGCAATCAGGGAATGGATTCAGGTTTTATTTCCGTGCCAATGTGATTTAGTCGATCGCCGATTGTGATATGCCTTATCGCATCGGAGGATTCGAGTGTGCTTTTAATCATGTGTTGACTTGTTATTTCCAATTGCCGATGGAAATACGCTTTATCGCATCGGAGAAATTAAGGGGTGGGCTCTATTACATTGTGTTGTGTCATTTGACTTCCCCGATATCCGATTGCGATTGCCTTTTCGGATCGGAGAGAATAGATGTGTCTTTGTGCATGCTTCCTTTGTTGTTGCGATATGCGATCTTCCGATCGCTTTATCGTAATAACAAAGAATTTTATAATTTTTTAAAGACCCACTTTATTTCTATTCAAAAGGCTTTTAAAATATTTCATTTTACCTTAAGTCTTTTGATAAGGGTTTTTCTTATGATGGGTTAATACCAATTTATTCACACATCTAAGTTTATTTTAAAAGGGACCCATTTCATATTATGATTTTGCATAAAAAATTTATGAAATGGGGGGTTGTTGTACAGCACAAAAGCTGGTGATTTGTCGTGGCGGAAAAAGTCGTTTGTGCGGACACAACTGACCTCCCTAGGAGTCTAAACTCTCTAGCGACAAACAAGACAAAATGGAGTGATCTTTCTCTAAATACACCTTTTAAAACATGAAAGCTACAAGTGTTTAGGCTTACCTTATTCCAAAACGCTGTTGTTGTAGTCCGTTCTTGCCGATCCAGATGAGCTCCTCTTTCACATCAATTCCTGCAACCACAAACAATCAAACAATTACCAAGCACTTGCATTTCATATAATAAAACATATATCCAACATGCAGACCAAGGAACACATGAAATAACTCATTAACACAAGCTATTGAGAAAAATAAACCAGTTTGTATTAATAACGAAACAAAGGAAACTCTTACAACCTGGCCTTGGTGTTGTGCAAGTTCCTCCCAGGGTCCATCAAGGGTTTTCCTCTACTTTGACAAAGCTCATCCACTTCCAAGTAGAATCAAGCAAATACAATCTCTCCTCACAAGGTTCTAAATGGGAGTCCTAAATTCTGCAGCATTTACCCAAAGAAAATGTATAGCTCCAACCTCTCCTCCTTCTGGCCCAAGGTCTTTATTTATAGTGCTGTAAAGAGGTTATTCAGGTCCTCTATCAATGGGATAATCCCCCTCTTTGGGTGGGATAACTCCCTTATTGATGGGATAAGTTCCTCCTTAATAGGGGTACATGAACCAGCTGGAGGCGCATCCAATTCATCAAACCGACCTCTAGAAAGTTCTAGAAGTAACCACAAGTAACTTTTTTAAGATGAAACTCGCGCATTTTGCCTTTTACAGAAGGACGCACCTGTCCCTTGACATACAGAGCGTCCAAAGACGCAGTTTTTGTGAACATTGTGAGCGTCCCCGCAGGTAAGGCTTGAGAGAACCTGCGACCCCAGAGATAAACATATTTTTTACAAGACTTTCTCTCTTCTTTGAGTTTGAGATGGATAGCAGAGGCATGAGACTTGCCTAAGAGGGTAGCATGACTGTTGATTTGAGCCATACTAACTGTAAGTGGTCATGGTGACATTTTTTAGTGTAACAAATTGCCCCCTAAAGTGCGAAGCCTGGAATAGATTATGGTTTGTAATTCTAGGAAGGGTGAAGCACTTTATCATTTCAAGGATTGTCTTGTGGATGACCTGGTTGGAACCTGCAATTTTCAACACAAAATACATGTATAAGATTATATCATCACTGAGGTAGGCATTCCCATACTCAGATTCAAAACTTTAACTAATGGACTAACTACTCTGATACAGGAATGATCTTGCAATACATCATTTTTATAGACTTTTGTAGACACAGTATGGACGCAGCCATCTGTTTATGATTAGTCCACATAGATAATGAATACAAAACTCCTCGCAGCCTGGATGGTAGAAACTAGATCCAGGGTCTTCACTTCTACTTCTCGAATTGGTACGATTCTAGCCATGTGATTAAATGATTTGATGTCGAACATGGTAGAAACCACTTGATTACCAGTCAATGATGTAAACTGTTAACAAGCATGAGAGAGACCACCAATAATGTCAATGGTTCTCAAAGTACCAAGCACAACCCGTGAAATGTGAATAGATGTTTTGATGTCGAACACTTCACGGAATCCTTTGATCGAAAGTCAATGATGTAAACTGACGTCAAAGGCGAGAAACCTGCCATTGATGCATGCAGACTTCAAGGTACTGTCGATTCCTAAGTCATCTTTCTAGATAATGTGTCGATGTCGATAGAAAGCGACCCGTTGCAGGCAAGCCCACAACACGAAATCATTGTTCAAGTTGAAGAAATGTTGCTGTGAGGACTGACTCAGGGATGGTCAAATGGATGACAAGTATTTTGCAGATGAAAGTTTTGCTCGCAGACCTCTTGAACACATAACGACACAACAGATGGCTTGGTGACGAATAACTCAAAGTGGTTCCCGAAACCTGGCTAAAGATTTTCAAAGTGTTTTGGTTAACTGTGAGGTAAAAGATTTCCCAACCCAGGTGAATGAAAAAGTGTCGTGTTCAAGAGTGGTAATAAAGTTTCTTTTGAGACAAAAGGTGAAAAATAGGTTCATTTTTCTCTCTTTTCCCCCACCATTTCTGGCAAGTACCTCTTTATTTTTAACAAGCTTGAGGAGGATAACATATGCTTGATTGTAAGCTCATCCTTCGGACGAGTCCAACCTAGTTTAAATTCGAACCCTAGGAAGGAGTGGTTCGTTCCTGTTTGTAATTGAACAGGTCCTCTACTGTAAAAGTTTTAACGAGTCTAGTATAGGAGAAACTCGGCGTTTTTCAATTTTAGAGAGTCTGAAAAAACTAAAGAAGACTCCACGTTGAACTTTTTCGTACATTTGTGTCCCTCAAGCCCGAAAAAGTATAAAATAATACCTGGGGGAACCGCTTGATCTTGCGACCAAGGAGTACTTTCATAATAGTGTCGTTGACCTCAAAAGTAAAAAGCGATCAAGGACACGTCGTTTTATTTCCTTATCGAATTTGAAATGACAAAAACCCGGCAATCTTTTCCTGATTTTACGGTCAGAAAAGAGCTAAAAAGGGGACCGTCTTTTAATTCCGTTTTAACGAGTGTAAAAGAAATGCTCGGCGATCTTTTCATATTTTAGGAGTCAGAAAAGAGCTTAAAAGATGACTCTGATATTTTTGTTTGTGAAAATGACAATTTCCCTTGAAATCCCTTTGTCCTGCACAAAAGCAACACATTACTCATACCTGTCTAAAATAGGCAAAAATACATCGAAAAACATCTTTTCATGGTAAAAAATGAACTAATTCATCCAAAAAACCTATAAAAAGACTTTTTACCATGTCATTTTTACCGTTTCACTGTTGAGGTTGAAAAAGGAGCTTTTGACAAGAAACTTCCCGTGGCTGCTGCGGAAAATCTGACCGTCGGAACTGAACACCGTCTTATCCAGGTATTTTACACATCCTACTCTGCATTTCTATCCGTTTAGAATTAATTTTTAGGTCTTAGTTTCATTTTTTGGGGGGGTTTTGGTTTTGGAATGCGCCTCTCGGTGGACGCAGGTGCCCTTCGGGTGACCTGCGTCCCCCGACTTTTTCCTATACAGGAAAACGGTCGGAAGACGCGGCCCGTCTTCGGAGCATCCGCGTCTGGATGCCCTGTGCTGTAAAGTCGGGGTGCGTCTTCCGTGAAACGCGCATTTCAAAACCCCAACCTCCTCAAAAAACCATAAAAAATTCCCAAATCAATTTCTAATTACTTGTTTTTGATGTGCAGGGCATTAACCATGTTAGATTGGAGAGAAAGAGAGCATGTAGACGATGATGAAGCTGCAATAGATCATCAACCTTCCCTGGATGCCCTAAGAGCATGCGGATTATACAAATATTGGACCATACCGGGCATGAGGGGCCAGGTAAGATTCTTGGAATGGCTGGTTGAGCGATGGAACGTCCAAGAACAATGCTTTTACATAGGAGGGCACCAGCTCGAGATAGAGCCCTCGGATGTATACTTTCTTACTGGCTTGCCAAACAGAGGTGAGCAACTTAGTCTTGCGGGGACTAGGCCGGGTGGCCAATCCCTTGATAGTCTCCGCGACGAGTGGTGCACACCTGGGGCTCACCATGCGAAAGGCATAGAGATAAAACACATCACTCTGCGTGAACTCAAAGTCATAGCGTTCACGGTTACCAGAATTTGCGGCGCGGCCGCTTTACACATTGCTTCCGGATCCCAAATGCGGATGGCAATTGACTGTTACCAAGGCACCATTTTCAACTGGTGTGAAGCTGTGTCGGCTCATATGAAGAGCCAACTGACCAAGGCGAAGAACGGACGACTAAAGACTTTTGGATATGGGCCTCTAGTCGTGAGCTTTGCCTTGGAGAGAGTTCCAATGCTGATCCCTCAGCAACTCACTGTTGATACGTTGGGTCCTCGGGAGCCAAAGCTGGTACGATGGGTTGCGGTGATGGCCCGGCATCCTGACGAGGGCGCGACAGTGGTTCGGTTCTCAGATAGTTACTTTCACTGGTTAGAAGACCAGGTTTTTGCGATACAGGACTTTCTGTATGCCGGAGTAGACTTTCGACATGATCCGGACATGATTCTTCCACAGGGAGAACAATGGGATGACAGAGGTACTTTATTTTCCACAAGTTTTCAAATTATGTATTTTTTTAATTTTTCATATATATCGTCTCAAAACTAACAGTAAAATTTTCAAAATGCAGATGTTGGTCCACAGCGTCCAGCCAACCTCCGGCCTTTTGATAGACTACATCCAGCTGCACCGGTACCGGTCCCACAGGATGCGGCTACAGAAGAACTAGCTAAGTTGGAGCATGATCTAGAGCGTCTCACGGCAGATATACCTGAGACTACAATGGACGACATTCCTATTCGGCTTCAGCGCTTCGTAGTCGCAGTCCCTGGACCGCTTAGGAGTTTTTTGCGTAAGGTAGCCCGTGCAGTGGTGTATTTCAGAGAGCACCACCAGTGATTGACCAGTCACTTTTGTAGTCACATGTGACATTTTGACTTTTTGTACTATCATTTTGCCGATCATAAGGTGTTTTCAACCTATGATCGAAGACGATGTATATCTTTTTTGACACACTTCTATCTATATATATCACTATTACCGGCTTATCCTGTTTAACATATGTGATGAAATGTTTTTAAATTTACTTGCATGATTATTGTAAATGTCTGTCCAACACTCGAGAAGCAATTGCATCTGCTAATGTATTCAAAGACCTTGGAATATGTTGATATTCAATGTAATCAAATTCACGTTCCAAGAGACGCACTCTCAAAAACAACCTTAATAACACAGGATTTCTAATGGCATAAACTCTATTAAGCTGTAATACAACAAGTTCAGAATCTAACCTCACTATCAAACGTCGAATTCCAAATGAAATAGATTCGGATAATAATTCAATCACTGCACTGTATTCTGCAATGTTGTTCGTTGTTTGACCGAGGCTTACCCCATGCATAGAAACTAACTCGTCAGAGGGCGAATAGATAACCCAAGCTGCGGAAGAAATATTCCGTGTACTACGACAAGCACCATCAGCAAATCCAATGTATGTTTGGAGAGGCGTCGACATCTGCAATATCAAGAGTAAAACCAAGATAAGCCAGAATAACGACGAAAAACCACACTCTCTAAGCTAAGCACACTAACTAAACTAACACACTTTGCTAGCTAGAAAGAAAATCTAACCTATCTAAAAATTTCTCCATACCCATCATTTTAAGCATAATACCTCTTTAGGTAAAGTCCATTTCTGGGTTTACCCAAAGAGTCCCCATCAAAATCAACTAGCTCATAAGCCCCTTTTGCTAGCTTTCGCTTTACAATGTAGGGCCCATGCCACATGGGAACGAATTTTCCGGCACCTAGCTTATCGTTAGCTTGATCATATAATAATACTAGGTCTCCTTCCGAAAAACTTCGAGGGGTTACATTTTTATCATACTGAGCTTTCATTCGTTTCGCGTGAGTCTCGATAGCTAATGTAGCGTCACGTCGAGTCTCATCTAATTTAGCCAAGTATAATAACCGTTTCTCCTCTTCGGAAGTAGCTGGAAGTAATTCGACAGCCATTTGAAGTGATGGGATTTCGCATTCAATGGGTAACACAGCTTCCAAGCCATAAACTAGCTGGAAAGGAGTGAACCCTGTTGAATTTTTCACTGAAGTTCGATATGCCCATAGCGCCGAAAATAACATGTTGTGCCAATTCGTTCGATGGATACCAATGATCCGTCGAATCATGATGACTAGAACTTTGTTGATTGACTCAACCAAACCGTTGGCTTGCGGATAATAAGGAGTAGAGCTATCGTGGCGCAAACCAAGCTGGCTTGTAAGCTCAGTCATCATGACGTTTCGAAAATGGCTCCCATGGTCAGTAATGATTGCTTGTGGGACACCAAACCTAGTTATGATATGATTGAATACGAAAACTGCAGCTGTCTTGCCGCTTGCGTCGAATGTAGGCATCGCCTCGGCCCATTTAGTAAAATAATCAACCGCGAGGATGATATACGCATGCCCCCCGGCCGAGTGAGGGTTACAAGTAATAAAGTCAATACCCCATTTGGCGAATGGACCAGCGGCAATTATAGGGTGGAGAGGAGCAGGTGGAGCGCGCATCTTGCGATCAAACACTTGACAGTTGTGGCATTTCCTGACGGCAATGATACAATCCTTAAACATAGACGGCCAGAAATAGCCAGCGCGCAACACCTTCTGAGCTGTGGCATACCCAGACATATGACCGCCACATGCTCCAGAGTGACAATCATTCAAAACTCTCTCAGCCTCTTCGTGAGTTAAACAACGTCGAAAAACTAAGTCTGCCCCCCGGCGATAAAGTGTATCTCCAATAATTTTAAATTGCTGGGATTGAAACCGAATTTTTCGACGTTCTTCCTTAGAAGCTTCAGGCCGAAAGGTTTGGGTTTGGAGATAGATGATTATATCCCCGTACCACGGATCTAACGTACTGATAAGAAACAAAGATTCGTCCGCAATGGACTCCTCTGCCACAGTCTCTGTGTCAGCACTCGGGAAATCACACATCAATTCCGCAAAAACTAAGGATTTCTTAGACTTGGACTTCTCGAACTCCAAGTCGAACTCTTGCAGGATGACAATCCATTTAGAGTACTTGCCCCCTAGCAGTTGTTTTGTCAAAATATAAATCATAGGGTTGCAATCCGAAATAACTGTAGTTTTGCGAAGAAGAATGTAGTGACGGAAACGCTGGACAGCTTGAACGGCTGCCAGGGCCAATTTCTCCACATGCAAATATTTTAACTCAGTGGGATTTAAGGTCCTACTAAGATAATATATCACATGTTCCGCTCCGAACTCATCTTCTTGAACTAACACCATTCCAATGGTGGAATGCGAAGCTGCGAGGTATAAGAAGTAGTCCTGGTTGTAGTTGGGAGGATGCAACAACGGTGCATGGGTCAACGCGTGTTTAAGTGCATCAAAAGATTGTTGGGCAATCTCGTCCCAAAAGAATTGTGCGTTCTGTTTCAACAACCGTGTAAAAACTTTAGTGACCTCGGCGTAGTTCGGGATGAATCGGCGTAAAAAGTTCGCTTTCCCTTGCAAACTTTGGAGTTGGCGCAAACTCGAAGGAGGAGGCAATTTGATGATAGCTTCGACCTTCGAGGGATCGACGCGAATACCGGTTTTTGAAACAACAAATCCCAGCAATCGACCTGTTTCTATACAGAAAACACACTTGTGGGGATTCAACCGAATTCGATAATGCCTACACCTCATAAAGATTGCTCGTAGGTGGACAAGGTGATCAGCTCGATGTAAAGAATGAGCAGGCAAATCATCGAGATAGGGTTGCACAATGTGCTTGATGTCATGAAATGCATAAGACATCGCCCGTTGAAAAGTGGCCCCGGCATTCTTAAGCCCAAAAGGTAACTTGCAATAAGCAAATGTCCCCCATGGACAAATGAATGCCGTTTTTGGTTGATCGGCAGGTAGAATATTGATTTGATTATAGCCTGAAAAGCCATCCATAAAGGAAAACAGTTCACTTCCGGCACAATCATCAATAATTTGATCGATATAAGGCGTAGGATAGTTGTCTTTTGGACAAGCTCGATTTATATCCCTATAGTCGATACAGATTCTTATTGTTCCTTGTTTCTTGTTAACCGGAACAATATTCGATACCCAATCCGTTAACGGGATCGGATAAATGAAACCTGCTTTCAACAGCTTTTCGACTTCTGCTTTAATCGCAGCCGCTTTTCGAGGGTGAATCTGACGCAACCGTTGCTGGACGGGTTTAGCATCCGGGTAGGTCTTTATTTCATGAACAACAATGGCAGGATCAATTCCCGGCATTTCCTCGTAAGACCAGGCAAACACGTCGCGGAATTCTTGGAATAGGGCCTTGTAAGTTTGGATTTCATCTTCTGTACAAGCGGCACCTATATGAATGTTCTCCTCAATGGGAATAGTACGAGAAATATTCCCTAAATTCAACTCTGAATCAGAATGTTTCGTTGGATCCTGAGCGTCTTTGACATATTCAGCGGTAAAGATAGATGAAAAATCATTTTCAAATGCATCATCCTTAGGTAAAAACGAAGATCTGTGATGGAGATCCTCCCATGGTAGATCATCTACACTTAGGATTTCGCGAAGTTGTTCGTCAGATGACACGACTTCGGGAAACGCTATCCGTTCCAAGGTTGAGGTGAAAAGTGAGTCTTCATTGACCACATTCATTTGGTCGATTTCGGTTGAAGGCGAGTCGGCAAAAGACACGACAGCTTCATAAGCAATTTCATACGGACTCAAAGGCATAACATCACCGAATGAGTCTATCTCAGAGTCAGATGGGACAATCCAAGGATCATCGTAAATAATGTTTTCTGATGTAATCATATGAATTGTTGCAAATGAAGTGTCTGCGTTAAGTGGAGGGAGAGGAAAAGTTCCCAGTAAACCGGAATCCTTAACTAAACCTACACCAACGTCCCTATAAGGGATTGTCGTCTTACCGACATGCTGGATACTCTCTGAAGAGGCTGGGTCGGATGAAAAGTATGTCAGCTGATCAATAGTCACGATCTTACCGTTATATGGAAACTTAATTATTCTGAAGACCGATGAAACGACCGCTGTCATAGCATATGACCAACTTCGACCCAAAAGAAGGTTGTAGTCTAGAGGGGCATCAACCACTTCCACATCCAGACTAACGGTTTTACCTTCTACCCCTATAGGCAATTCTTGTAGAATACCAAACGGACGGAACCCACGGCCATCAAAGGCCTTAAGGATGGTGGGGGATTGGTTCAACGAAGGAGAACCAAGGATCTCCAACATTGAATCGACATAATACACGTAGAAGCTCCCTCATCAATCACAGTCCGATGAATAGGCCTGTTTTTGACTATCACTGGAATTTGGAAAGCCATTTGATGGGGGAGACGCGGTGTACTATTTTCTAGATCAAAGATCATTAGATTCGGGTCCTGAACATCGACAGCTCCGATAGCCGACAAAAGCAATTTCCGTTGTGCTGGGCATGATTGCAGCACTTCGAGTGCCGACATTGCTGAAGGTGAAACAGCTAAGTCTTCAACAATGTTGTAATTCTGGGCTGCTCTCGCATGTGGATTGAAAGCAGACCTTCGAAGTACACCCTTGGCGGGCGGCTTTATCACTAAGTCTGGGTTAGGTTTTTCGATCTGTAGTGGATCGGAACCAGGAGTTGAAGTTGATGGATTAGAGTGAGAAGATTCTGCTTCCTTACCATCAACAGGAGCCTTACTACCATAATCTTGCGATCGAGTCGCAATCCTCACATGAGACATCATCAAAATGGGTTCTTCACTGGCATTCGAAGAAGAACCTATCATCTTATTCTCCTGCTCCGGAAATGGATTCTTTAACACAGCAGGAGTGGGAGAACCTTTGACTATTTTCACAACCTCGGCCCGATGAGGGCAATCTCTCGTAAAATGATCCTCTTCACAAATAAGACAAGGATATCGAGGTTTGCGTTTTTCGTCATTGGTTTCCGACTTTTTAGTTTTCTCCTTTGGAGCCTTGTCTGCTTTAGCCTTCTTCTTTCCTTTCTTCTTTCCACCGTTTTTTGATTTGGCCGTAGATGACTCTACAGCGTGAATGTCGGCGGTAAGTTCAGGAGGAGAAGACTCTCCTGTCGGAGAATCAGGCAAAGTGATTATTGGAGTATTGGAGGCCTTGGAAGACTTCTTCTTACTCTTCGTAGTCACTATACCAATCATACCATCAGCGGCATGAGATCCCGAAGGAGCAGCAGCGATTTGATTCGACTTTGGAAGATCCGGAATCTTCTCGTGTAACGTACCCGACTGAGTGTAAACTAAGTCAAGGTATTGCGCTTGAGCAATGACTTGCTCCTCAGTAACTACTCCGGCCTTAGCTACATCTTCAGTAATCTTCGGTAATAATGATTTGACAAACCATTCAGCTAAGATTTGGTCCGGGATAAAAACTTTCACTAATCTCCTACGACGTCTCCACTCATGGATGTGATCAGAAATGTACGTGGACGTCGATTGTTTTAGCGAAGTTAATAATTCCGTGCCGTTATCGTATCTGACCGGCAACTGAAAGTGAGTTAAGAACGAGGTAGCTAACTGGCTAAAGTTGTAAAAAGAGGCCCGTGGCAACTCAATGTACCACTTGGCCGCGAGACCAATGAGTGTACGCTGAAAAAGACGTAAGCGGATGTAATCATCAGAGATAGAATTCGAAGCACACCAGAGGTGGTAAGTCATCACATGATTGGACGGATCCTCTCCAGACTTACCTTCGAACTTGGGTATATCGCTGGGCAACTTATTTGGCATTGGCGGCCAGAACTGAAGATATTGAATTGGATCATTAGTTAGGCGCGTCAAGTCGGGTAAATCCAAAGTTGCGATAAACGGTAACTGCCGGTTAGGATCTCTAAAACTCTGGGTCACAATACCAGCCCTAGGAGGAGGATATCCAGGATAACTAGGAACAGGAGTCGCATTTGGGATATTATATCCTCCTGGAAAACCAGGATTAACCGGACCGTACTGGGGTTGTTGAGGTTGTTGATAAGTGTACCCAGGATACGGTTGATACTGGTAAACCGGTTGTTGGACAGCTTGCCCATGTTGGTACTGTCCCTGGTACGGAGGTTGAACAAATTGAGGTTGAGTAGTGACAACCGTACTTATACCAGGCTGACCTACAGGCATCTGGACCGTGGTTTGAATCGTAGATCCAGACAACGGTAAAGATGTCTGAGGTGTGGTAACAGGGACAGTAGAAACTGGAGCCGTCGATACTCCAGAAGTAAGTATGGTAGATGTAGCGGTAGTTGCAGCAGCCGTTTGAGATGGAGTACTAGGTGCAATTGCCGGCTGAGTAACTACCGAAGCTACAGAAGCTTGAACATTGGGCTGGACAGGTTGCGGTTGCTGGGTTGGACCAGAAACTACGGGTTGTCCAGCTTGAGGAAGCATCTGTACACTTGGCTGCAACACCTGTTGACCCTGTGATGGATCCCACACTAACATTCCAGGGTATTGACCCGTAACAGGTTGAGGATACTGAGATCCATAACCAGATTGAGGGTAGGATTGATAATTGTAAGGTGCAGTTCCCATACTTGGAACATATGATTGACCTTGAGGCGGTTGATAACCTTGACCTGAGTATTGACCTTGAGGTTGATAACCTTGAGGTAAATACTGATACTGGGGTTGACCTTGACCTTGAGGTTGGTACCCTTGAGGTTGATAACTTTGGGGTTGATACCCTTGAGGTTGCCATCCTTGGGGTTGCCAGCTTTGAGGTTGATATTGATACTGAGGTTGACCTTGGGGTACATATTGAGGCTGAGGCTGACCTTGAGGCACGTATTGCACCATAGGTACATACTGACTTTGAGGTTGCCCCCCAGACACGATTTGTGTACCTTGAGGTTGCCCCCCAGGCGTTAACTGCGGTTGCCCCCCAGGCGGTAATTGGCCACCTTGAGGTTGGGAAACGGGAACTGAACCTGACATCATGTAAATGTCTCCTACACCCAATGGTACATTACCACTGTTTCCAGCAAATAACCCATGATCAATGGGTTGAGGAGATGCTCCCGCAAAGGTACCAGAAAGTGACTGATACCCAGTGGGAACAGAAGGACCGCCGTGTACAAAAGATTCAGGACTTTGAGTAAACACGGACGACTGACCAGACATATTTACAGGATTATATATACCTCCAGGTGGAAAAGGAGTACGAGGTGTAGAAAAACCTACTGAGTTGTCCAAAAAGTTGGTTAATGCAAGGTACCAAGGAGTACTTCTAGGAGGACTGTAAAAGATGGATTCACGCT
Source organism: Pinus tabuliformis (assembly GCA_031772625.1). Taxonomy (NCBI): domain Eukaryota; kingdom Viridiplantae; phylum Streptophyta; class Pinopsida; order Pinales; family Pinaceae; genus Pinus; species Pinus tabuliformis. The sequence goes on along the minus strand of CM062806.1, from coordinate 706,347,942 downwards.
CCCTTAGATCAATAGTAAGTTGACCTTCAAGGTAAGAGACACCTATATCCTCTTCTGGAGCAAGTTCTTCTATAGCAATCAAACCAGAGGGAAGATTTTCGGTGATAATTCTTTCTATTCTCGGTGAATCAGGGACACTAGAAGTTGGAGTAACAGGTTCGGAAATTTCAGGTTCTTCGCCTGTTTCACTGGCAGATGAAAAACTACCAGCAAGCTCGGAAACTGTAACAGTTTCGGGATTGTAACCTGTTTCTAAACTTTGGTAATCTGGATGGACTACCAAGGCAGATTCTCCTTCTTCAGGCGAACCTACTCTACTGTCACTAGGAGGAGTTACAAGGACCTTTAAACCTTCTAAATTACCCGGGTCGTCTCGAGGAGGCGATCCCCTAAGTCTACGGGATCTTCTCAACAATTCGGCCACAGAAACAACTTCAGGAGACTGGCCCCGAAGTCTACGGGACTGTCTCGGTAATTCCGCCACAATTAAAGATTTTTAACTACAACACACGAAAACAAAGTAAAAATTTCAAATCAAACCACCTAAAGTCTTCTAAGAAGCAAACAAATTTGAAGCACACGCCTAAATAATCTAGAGCGTCAAACCAAACACAAACAGTAGTCTTCCGGACCAAAAGCGCTAGTTGGTGATTAGGCCCAACCTCGCTGGATTCAGTACAGAAATGGCGGTTGGAACAGTTACCCCAGCAACCTGCTTAATGAATAGACCGGCACAAGTTCCTCCACTTTAACCGTCTCGAAGTGAAGTGAACCCCCCGGAAAATCCAAGTGAGTATAACCGACGTCTGCTCCAGGTACAGTGGGACCTTCCCTCCACCGTCACCTCGGTAGAACCCTAAAGATTATGGTCACTAAAGTTACCAATCACAACAATTACACCTGGGGGAACAGTTTAAACTCCGACAGCACGCAAGGGCAGAGTAACAAGCTCCAATCCCCTTACCGGCTCCTTGACAACAATCCAAGGTTTACCGATAAGTGACCCCTGGCTCCTCGACAATGGTTAATCCGAGGTTTACCGTTTGTAATACGTACTGTCTGGCGTCGTTCCCAACGAGGGAGGAATGATCCCCTCACTGGTTCGGACACGAGCTCGTGCTTCTCCTTTAAGAGGAGCTTTCCAGAGTGTAACTGAAACAATTGGATTTATTCTACTCAAGATAAACTATCTGTTTGGTTTTGTAGTCTTGGAGAGTTAAGTACTCACCTACTCCAAGACCGTAGCCTAAGCTATGTTGGTGTTTCAGAGCCCTAGAAAAATAAAGATTACTAGATTGATTTTAATTTAAGCGTTACTTTTAAGGTTGTTCCTTAAGTCAAAAGGTGATGGAAATGAAACCGGTGGTGTGTTGACTCGACTCGAAACCACTACAAAATGCACCTAGAATGATTTACCCACTACTTTACTTTTTCGATGAATTGCTTAACTAAAAAGTTGAGAGAATGCAATCTTTATAAAAGCAACTTCTTAATTAAAGACAATCAAAGAAACAATTCATTTGTCTTTTCCAAGCATAAAAACATGACCGCTCTTTACATGCACGAAAAAACTCTTTTTCTCTTTTCAAAAACAAAAAGCTACTTGAAACAAGACTTTTTAAAGAAGATGTTTTTATATTTTTCTTTTAATAAAGCAAATAAATCTAAGGTAACAAAAATTAATCTTAACAACTCTTAAAATCTACGAAAATTCACTCACAAGCAATCTAAAAGGTAAATTTACTCTAAGCAATCTTAACGAGGCCAAAACTAACAATGATTATTCTAAGGTGTTTTACTTGATCACAATCAAATCAAGGACTAGCTTATTGCAGAACCAAAAACTAGTCAAAACAAAATTCTAATCTTTTTGTTCTTTTGTAAAATGGAAATCAACACTTTATAAACAAGTAATTCGAAATTTGACCCAAAACAACTTAAATGACAAGCTGCTCACACAAGGAGACTTTACGACAGGCCCGACTTCTAAGAAGGCTGACAAACCAGAGAGATCTAAGGTTGGACAACTTTCTACCGTCAAAGTCGCTACAGGACCTATGTAAAAATCAAACCCTAGGCCTAAACTTCGTTGAAAACCACTAAAACACTCAAAGCTCACAAAACAAGTTCAGGTGAAAATTTTTGACAGGGTACTAAAGGATCTGGGCAGAAAACACTAAGAAAAATCAAAATCTAAAAGCAATTAAAGCAAACAATGGAATTTTCCTACATTTTACAGGAAGACGCAGGCAACCCGTTGTCACAGGTGCGGCGCCGCTCTATGCAAACGGCAACAGCGCGTCCAAAGACGCACTGTGCAGTACTCAGAGGGTGCGTCCTTCGGAAAAAGTTAAGAAAAACCAAGACTAACCAAATCTAAAGCTAAGCCACCCAAATACTAATTCTCATAGTCAAAAACCAGAAAACAAAAATTATTTTCTCAGAGCAAAGTTCACACAAAGGAAAAGACTCTCTCATTAATGGATTCCCCAGCGGAGTCGCCAATTTGCCGTGGCAGAAAAAGTCGTTTGTGCGGACACAACTGACCTCCCTAGGAGTCTAAACTCTCTAGCGACAAACAAGACAAAATGGAGTGATCTTTCTCTAAATACACCTTTTAAAACATGAAAGCTACAAGTGTTTAGGCTTACCTTATTCCAAAACGCTGTTGTTGTAGTCCGTTCTTGCCGATCCAGATGAGCTCCTCTTTCACATCAATTCCTGCAACCACAAACAATCAAACAATTACCAAGCACTTGCATTTCATATAATAAAACATATATCCAACATGCAGACCAAGGAACACATGAAATAACTCATTAACACAAGCTATTGAGAAAAATAATCCAGTTTGTATTAATAACGAAACAAAGGAAACTCTTACAACCTGGCCTTGGTGTTGTGCAAGTTCCTCCCAGGGTCCATCAAGGGTTTTCCTCTACTTTGACAAAGCTCACCCACTTCCAAGTAGAATCAAGCAAAGACAATCTCTCCTCACAAGGTTCTAAATGGGAGTCCTAAATTCTGCAACATTTACCCAAAGAAAATGTATAGCTCCAACCTCTCCTCCTTCTGGCCCAAGGTCTTTATTTATAGTGCTGTAAAGAGGTTATTCAGGTCCTCTATCAATGGGATAATCCCCCTCTTTGGGTGGGATAACTCCCTTATTGATGGGATAAGTTCCTCCTTAATAGGGGTACATGAACCAGCTGGAGGCGCATCCATTTCATCAAACCGACCTCTAGAAAGTTCTAGAAGTAACCACAAGTAACTTTTTTAATATGAAACTCGCGCATTTTGCCTTTTACAGAAGGACGCACCTGTCCCTTGACATATAGAGCGTCCAAAGACGCAGTTTTTGTGAACATTGTGAGCGTCCCCGCAGGTAAGGCTTGAGAGAACCTGCGACCCCAGAGATAAACATATTTTTTACAAGACTTTCTCTCATCTTTGAGTTTGAGATGGATAGCAGAGGCATGAGACTTGCCTAAGAGGGTAGCATGACTGTTGATTTGAGCCATACTAACTGTAAGTGGTCATGGTGACATTTTTTAGTGTAACATGATTCATTGGGAGAAACAGTTATCTCTGAGAAATTAATTAAAATACTTAAACTTTCTTAATCTGGAAATCTTACATGACAGAGAAAATCTAATATAACTAGGTAATCATAAATCCTGAACATAATGATATCTATTTTTGCTATTTCATTTTCTTGTTAAAATTAAATACATTCTAAGTTTTAAGTAAACCTTAATTGGTTGATAATGATAAAACAAAAGACTTTTCCAACTTAGCTTTTATAATGACTCCTTTGTCATAGGTAGAGCCTCTACTGCTAGCAAACGTTTATAGTCTCGACAGGGTTACCTTTTAACCATTTGACCATTCATTATTCCATCCATTTCAGAGTATAATTAAAAATAATGAATCCAAAAGATATGTTTCCATATTTTTGTATCACTTTTTTCCTTTTTTCCTTATTTTGTAAGATAAAAAACCATTGTCCTGGTTTGGTGGCCAGTTGTTGTCAATGCCATTCACTGGTTGTAATTTAATTGAACAAGTTGGCTTGTGATGAGACCCCTTGTCTTATAATTATAAGCCATTACCCTGTTTTGGTATGCAATGTTGGTAATGCGAGTTGAACTATTCCCCTATGATCATGGTAAGTAGGCTTGTAATAAGACCTCTTATCTTTTATATCAAGTATATTTTAGAATTACACTGAGTAATTATAAACTTTGATGGATGGGATGAACAATTTTATCCTTAAGAGAATATGGATGACAGAGTGAGAGTTGAAGATGCTAAGATTGAATCAGTCTCTATTTTGTATTGATAACTGTTTTCAGGCTTTTTAAAACATTAAAATGATTTATAGTACTTCTAAGATTTGAGAAGATTTCACAAAAATAAAATGGGGTTTTCAGAATCTAATTATACCTAATTTCTTAGAATTTTCTTTTTCTTTCAAAGCTTTCATTTCTTAAAAGTAAATATCAAAACTATTTTCTTTTGAGTAACTTTTCCAATATAGAAAAGACCAATGGGAGACTTTTTACAACTTTTTCCTAAGATTTTAAACAAAATATGTTATGCACACGAATTCTGCTGAAAATTGAATATTTACAAAGGGAGAAGGGGTTACCTACTCAATTGAATTTTTTTTTCAAGATAAGGCCGTTAACAGGAAGATAATCTCTCTTTCCTGATAGATCTTACAATATTAATGTAGAAGGGCCTATCTTTTCACTGATTTGGAATGGTCCAAGCCACATTTTCCGGAACTTAGTGTGTTTTCCTTTATCCTCATGGGCTTTGTCCCACTTCAAAACTAGATCACCAACTTGTAAGTGTTTTGAGCCGGTTGAAGTTGCATCGAAAGATGACTTAATAATCTGATGATGTTTTGCATGTATAATTCGGGCTTTCTCCCTATCTTCTTCTAATTTTAGAATTTGATCATGTCTGAGTTGAATAGAAGATGATGGATTCTCTTCAATAAACTACACTAAAGCTAGTGATGGAAGTACTAAGTTTGCTGGTATGACAACTTCCTTTCCATAGACTAGATTAATTGGAGAAGTGCCTATGGAGGCCTTCTGTGTTATTCGGTCAACCCATAGTGCAATATCAAAGATTTATGCCAGTTTTTATGATTCTGCTCGATAGTTCTCTTAATGATTTTGATAAGATTTTTATTGGTGGATTCTACTAAACCATTACCCCGAGGGTAGTAGTTTTCATAATACTTCAATTTAAATCCCCTTTTGATAGCAAACTCAAATATAGAATTTCTAGAGAAATAAGATGCATTATAAAAAATAAGAGCGTTTGGGACACCAAACCTGGTAATAATGAACTGATCTATGAATTCAATGATTGCTTCAGAGTTTTTTGTCTTCAAAGGAATTTCTTCAACCCACTTAGTAAAGTAATCGGTAGTTGTAAGGATATACCTATGCTGTTTGGATGAATGTGGAGTGATTTCCCCAATGATGTCCAATCCCCATTGTTCAAAAGGCTGTTCAATGTTGACTGGTTGCAAAGGGAAAGTTGGCTTCCTTTGTCTTCCACTAGTGGTTTGACAACTTTGGCATTTCCTTACATATTCATGAGTATCTTTGAACAAGGTGGGCCAATAATATCCAGCATGAATGATTTTGTGAGCTGTTGTATCAGCTCCAAAATGTCCTCCTGCTGGTCCGTCATGTAGCTCCTGCAAGACCTTTTGCGCTTCAGGTTTTTCTAAGCATCTTAACAAAATTGAATCATAATTTTGTCTAAATAATACATCATCTATAATTATGAAGTTTTTTGCTTCCAATTTTATAGGAAAGATTAAAGAAGCATATCCATTTTTCAAATAGAAAATCAGATCTGCGTATTGAGATTCAGGATTAGTGATACTTATCTAATTGATTTCTTCAGGATCTTTTGTACCTTCAAGTTCCTAAATATTGGATGCTCCTACTAACAACCTGCAAAAACCTTGGCCTTTGACAATCTTTGCTGGTTTGATTTCCAAGTCATATTCTTGTAATGTTGTGACCCAATTTGCTATCTTTTCTTCTAATTCCCTTTGAACTAGTAATTGTATTACTGCCGAAAAAGGGACTATAACTTTTGTGTGAGCTTTTAAGAGAAAGGGTCTGTAGTGTTTAATGGCTTTGTACACAGCAAAGGCTTGTTTTTCAACTTCCGAGTAATTAAGTTCAGCACCTTGAAGGTTTGAGCTGTAAAATGAGATTGGTACTTCCAAAGTTTGATTGTTAATTTGTGTCAGCACTGCTGCATAAGATGAATCAGATGCAAGGGTATATAGCATGAAATGATTTGAAAAATTATGATTTCTTAAAGCAAGGGCATTTATGATTGATTGTTTGATGGAATCAAATGCCTCTTTCTCTGCAGGCCCCCATTTAAACACCAAATTTTTCTTGATCATGGTTTGTAATGGAAAAACAATCTGAGAGAAATCTGGAACAAATCTTTTTACAAAGTTAATTTGACCTAAAAATGACTGCATGGATTTTTTATTATGAGGGAATGGAATATCAAAAATCTCTTTGATTCTATCTATATCAATATAAATGCCATCCTTTGAAACAGTAAAGCCCAATAGCTTACCTTGATTAATAGCAAAAAAGGACTTCTTTGGATTGAGTGAGATACCATACCTTCTGCAGCATTCAAATATTTGTTTCAGATCGTGTAAATGATTTGATCTTTCCTGGAAAATACAGTAATATCATCTAAATAGACAACTACTGATTTATTGATCAATCCTTTGAATGTTATGTCCATCGCTCTTTGGAATGTAGCTCCAGCATTGATAAGTCCAAAAGGCATTTTTTGGTAGGCATAAGTTCCCCACTTGGTTCTAAAAGTAGTTTTGAGTCTGTCATCAGGGTGTACCAAAATTTGATTATACCCTGAAAAACCATCTAAAAAGGACATTAACTCAGAACCAGCTACTGAATGGAGTGTCTGCTCCATGGTAGGTAAAGGGAAGTTATCCTTTTGACTTGCCTTGTTAAGATTTTTGAAATCAATACAAATTCTGATGTCGCCATTTTCCTTCCTTACTGGCACCATATTGGACACCCAATTTGAATGTCTAACAGGAAAAATTATCTTATCTTTCAAGAGTTTGTTTAATTCAGCTTTTATTTGACTCTCTAAGTTAGGATGAATCTTCCTTAACTTCTGTTGTACTGGTTTTTGTTCAGAAAGCATTGGAATAGTATGCTGAATGATCGATGTATCGTATGTTTTCAAATCATCATATTTCCAAGTGAAGACATTTTTATATCTATGTAATAATCTAATGAATGCAATTCTTTCTTCTGAAGAAAGTCCTAATCCCAAATTGATGTTTTGAGGATTATCCTCAGTACCAAGGTTTATCAATTCAAATCTCAAAGTAGAACTCTGGAGCTTTGAATTAGTAACCTGTTTAAACCTGTCTTTGATGTCATAAAGATCTTCAAGCTTGACCACTGGTTTAGGTATTGAGTTTTCTTCTTGCTTTTCCTTCATTTGAAGGTCATGATCACTTTCATCAATAATTTGATCATCATAGGACTTGTCAGAAGTTAAGAAATTTAAAATGTCTTCATCGTGATTGAACACTCGCCAATTAGTGACATTATCAGGAATTGATGGTCTAAAAATTAACTCTACTGAAAATCTGTCTGGGCTGTAATCTTCAGATGGACGGAGCTTGGAGGAAATATTAACTAGTAAATCAGCTGCTGCATTTTGGGACCTTGGGATGGGAGAAATATTGAATTCTAAAAATTGATATATAAGGTCCTGTACCAAAGACTGATAGTGTTTAAGGTGACTAGAAAGGCAATGAATTGTATTTCTGACTTGTTTTATAACAATTTCTGAATCACTGAACACTTTCAAATATTGAACTTTAAGACCAATTTCTTTGTAAAGTCCTTTATTTAAGGCCTCATATTCAGCTGTATTATTTGTGCATTCAAATTCCAACCTGCAGGATAACATGGTCTTTTCTCCCTCAGGACTAACTAAAATACATCTTGTTCCTGCACCTTCACTAGATTTGGACCCATCAAAATATAATGACCAAAACAAAGATTTATCTACATTTTTATTTACAGTTTCCTCTGCAATTTTGACACATTTGAGATTTGAAATTATTAACTGAGAAAGATGATGGTTGAGATGTAATTTTGCCAAAGAATGATTCAGATGAGTAATTCCCCAAAATATTGTTATTGAAAGCTATTGGTTGATTTTCTTGTTCGAATTCAGTAACAGTATGGGTCATGTGTTTCTCCCAATCAATCTTGATCTGATTTGGCTTTCCTTTATAAGGTAACCACATATGAGACCAATCGGTGGAAATATAACCATGAACTTTCTCAGACCAGTCTCTACTCAAAATTAAACCATAGAATTCAGGTATATCAGTGATTAAAATATCAATTCTCTGAACCACTCTTGGATCAGCTGATAACCTAATAGTAATTGAGCTGATTTCTCCTAAAACATGTACCTTAGTTCTATCCAACTGTACAATATGAATTGTAGACTTTTGGGGTTCAATGTTTAGTTTGGAACAAACTGAAGCTGGCATTATATTAGAGGAAGCCCCTAAGTCAATCAAACAGTTGTGTAGATTTCTATTATAGATCTCATAGGTTAAAAGAATAGGAGGAGTATGGAAATTAGATCTATCCCCAATTAAAACAGCATCAGTAGCTTCTACTCTACTAGGAGGTGGTTTACATGTCTCATTAGCAGCTTTGGACAATACAGCATTGGGAAGAGGAGAAGAAGGTACAACATCTAACTCCTTAAGCAGCAGTTTTTGTTGATGTTTGAGTTTACCAAGCTCAAACATAGTGATATTTGCCTTTGTCTTCTTCATGTCTTCAATAATATTGTAGTACATAGATATTGTAACTACTAATGTCTTAGATGTTGGAGGTGGATTCGAAGTTGATGGCTGATTTTGGGATGGTATTGTTGTAGATTTATTTGTGGGAACCTTTTCTTTGGTAGTAGTGGTACCTACATTCCTTTTCTTTTGAGTTATTTGAACAGGTTCAAGAGTACCCTTACTCCTGGTAGTTACAAGGAAAGCTTCCTATTCATTTTCTGTATTGGAATTAGGCAAAATAAAGTCCCACATCCCATGACATTCTACAGTCTCCTCTTCTTCAGGTTCTTCGGATGATAAAACTGTTTCTTCTTCTTCTCCCTCTTCAGGATCTAAGTCTGCATTGGATATGGCATTTGATGGTTTTGATTCAGGTTTCTTAAAGTTTCTAAATGACCTTTTTGTTGAAGACTCAGCTATTTGTTTTTTGATTTCTACCATTTCGTTTGACATAGTATTGAGAACTTTTTGGAGACCCTCCATATCATATGGGCCTTTCGGGGTTTTTTTCTTTGAATCGTCTTTGAAAGAAACTTTTTTGGATTTTTTTTCTTCAAGAGCAGCCTTCTTTTTTAAAGCAATAATGCGTTTCTCTACATCAAGCGCCTCTTTCATGTTTTCTGCTAGAGTTGGTTTTGCAGCTCTATCTACAAAGATATCTATATTTGAAGGTAAAGTTGTTATATACCATTCACTTCTGATTTTCTCACTCAGTTTAGAGGTGGTTGGAATCTTATTCAAGAGTTTATTAAACCGTGAATTGAACTCCTTTATAGGTTCTTTGGATTCTATCCTAAGATTCGAGAGATCATTGATTAACGTTGCTAGATATCTGTCATCACCATACTTAGTCAGGAACTGTTCTTGAAAAATGTTCCAACTTGTACTGGATCCTGAGGGCAAGGAAAAATACCAAGACCCATATGATCCTTGTAAGGTATAAGGGAAAAGCCTAACAACAACATCTTCCTCTATCACTCCTTTTAAGTTAATTGCCAACATGAAATTGTTAATATGCTTGTCGGCTTGTATTCCTGCATCTGGATTAAATTTCGACAACCATTTTTTAGGGTGTGCTGGCAATGGATGTGTTGAAGCCCCGACAATCGGGTCGACAACAAGGGGGATACCCACCCGGTCCGGACCTTGGTTGGCAGCTCCTTATCCGTTTGGTATAGCGGGTCCGGCTGGGGATAATGGGACCAGTTTCCCAATCTAAGGGGTGTGTGTGTGTATAGAGTTGAATGATGCTGATCTAGGAGTATTTTAAGCTAATTTAATTCAAACGTCTAAACTAACTCTATGCTATTGTAATCTAATAAAGGAAAAACAACACATCTAATCTACACTAACCCGAGGTGTATTTCTTCTATTATGCGATCTAAAGAGATTTCGAACAATAACTGGTAATAAAGATCATTCAGCTATCATAAGAATAGAAATCAATTAAGATAAACCATTCTGCATAAAAAGTTAGGCAAAATAGTTGTGAACAGCATATCGCATAATAAGTTATTCATATATCAAGCACAAATAAATGACTCCACCGTACAGAAGTGCCAAATGGTAACCCACACATTCATGCATTAACATATAAACAACTGAAAACTGCATATAACTTTAAGAATATGAACAGAAACTGGTCAAGAGATAAAAGTACCATTTATGACCGGTTCCACTCATAAGCTTCAAGCAATAACGATTTATCTCTACTTGTTCTAACATCTACTAAGAGTACAAGAGTGCAACATCAGTAGCAGACATTAAATGCAAACATTGATAAATCTCGATCCATCCATTCACCAAAAACCCCCTCGGAGGGTGCAAAAGTGCATGTTCTGAGGACAAGTTTTTTGACAAATTTCCGGACGCTTCTCCAAATGCCTGACAAGGGTTTAAATACTGCTAACTAATTAATCTTAATTACATAAATTTAGGACATGGTTTCAAATGACCGCCCTTCTACTAAAGAAAATTATTTCTAAAAAATGAATCTAATTTCTAACCGTTTCTGTATTTGCTCCTTAGTGCTGCAAGCAATGCAACATTCGCCTGGGAAGAGTCGACTGGTTGTCTTCTCCTTTCATTTGAGTTACGAAAATAGAAACAACAAGAGCTGGCACCGCTTTCTGACAAAATAGAAGATATTTTCCTCTGACTCGATGTATTCACTGTGTGTATACTTGGTAATAACCCAAATTTCTCTCAAACTGATTGTGCTGTTGCTATTTCGCTTTCCGGCCTTGCAAATGACTGAATAAGTCAGGGACTTTGCTCTCTGAACAATTTTCTGTATTGAAAACTGCTTTCGTTCTTTGTTCCAGGCTTTTCTGGTGCATTTTCCCTCTTTAGCGTTTTTCTTTTTGCTTTACCCAGTCTAAGCTTCAGGATCTTTTGTGAACATGCTGCTTTTGTGCGCCTTTGACTCTGAGTCTTGGATAGTCTATTTCCATCAGTCTCTGTTGAGTGATACTCTGGAATCCGCGGTCCTGCTGCATGCGGCATCCATTTGCGAAGGCATTTCTTCTCTGTTCTCCGAGTATTGACGCTTTCCCCTTTTCCTTAGATGTTTCCTGCACATTGATTTATATTAGTTGTTGTCTTACAGTTTACGCAAAGGAAAAGAGTAATGACGAAAAGATTGACATGAAAGCTTTAAGCTCTAATGAATGCATAATCATGACACTCATAATGAACTGACTCTTCGAAAAACACAACACAATCCTTCTCGGATACTTTGGCGTACAATCATTAAATTCTTTTAAGGCGCGCGTCCAATTTTGGTCTGCAGACAGCTTTCCTTGAACACTGTGTCGAGGAAATTTTGCGATGAGTGATTTCTGCGACTTGCATCGCAGTGTCAAGGATTGCGTCGTTAAGATGTATCATCGCAGGAATTGATGATCGCATTTATCGCAGATCGCAATATCGCAGATCGCACTTAATCATCCAATCATTGTGTGCTGCTTACGCGATGTTGCGATATGCGACGTCGCATATCGGCCGTCGGCGATTCCTTAAGTTTTTCATTTAAGAGCGCTTCACAATATAAGCGATGCAATGAATTTCGCGTCGCTTCTTCGCAGCTTATTATGCGCATAGGAAAACGTCTCACTCTCTTCTCGCGATGTGATACAGCTTTAGGGAGTTAAAATACAAAATTTTTGATAAAATGTTTTTTTTGGATTTTTGTTAAGGGTCCCCATTTGCTTGGTGTTATTGCTAATACCAATCAAAGAGGGGGGTTGTTGGTGACCACAACAGGATGTAATGGTGCAGGCATTGTGACTGCACCAAGATTATTCCATGGATTCTGAGCCATTGTATAACCAATACTAGATGATATTGCCAATGAAATTCCAGATGTTTGGGAAGGAGATGATATTGAGGTTTGAGGAGGTTGGGATGTTGAAGTTCCAAATCCATGTTAAACAACAATGTGTAACGGAGGAGTGGATGGCTGACTTCGCACTGGAGAAGATGAAATGGATGATGATGAGATAGTTGTTTAGTCAATTTAGTATGTCCTAACTTGCTACATTAATTATCAGTCCGGGAGTCATAAACTGATGAAGTGTGGCGCACTATATGTGCAAGACAACCTCTTTCTTACTTTTTATTGTTTTCAATTTTACTTTAGAAGGAAAGTATGGATATAAATTTAAAACAATTATGTCCCTTATGATAACTTCCAGAGCTTAACACTTCAAAGGATCTCAAAACATACGAGTGATAAAATTAGTACTTGACCATAAATGTGCAGCCATTCAAATCAAACAAATGATGAACTACTGATCATGAAATCACTGTCTCTACTGCTCATCTAAATACAGAAATAAAAGTTAAACTATTGCACTCAAACAAACCAAAAATTGCAAACTAATAAAAGTAAGATCAATTGACTTCACTTATAATCTGATAGCTTTCCAAGTAGCTTTTTGGGGTTAAGCCATGGCTCTAGAGATAACATCAAATAACATGAAGAATTGATATCTAAATTACCTACTTGAAAATGAAAGTAAAATCAATTCACTTCACTTATAATCTGATAGCTCACCAAGTAGCTTTTCGGGGTTAAGCCATGGCTCTGGAGATAACGTCAATAACATGAAGAACCTGATATCTAATTGCAGAAATGAAAGTAAAATCAAATCACTTCACTCATAATCTGATAGCTCGCCAAGTAGATTTTCGGGGTTAAGCCATGGCTCTAGAGATAACGTCAAAAGTCATGAAGAACCTAATATCTCATTGCAGAAATGAAAGTAAATTCAAATCAATTCACTCATAATCCAATAGTTCGCCAAGTAGCTTTTCGGGGTTAAGCCATGGCTCAGGAGATAATGTTAAATGACATGAAGAATTTGATATCTAAACTAACTAACAATAGCAAATGAATAAGACTGAAATCAAAGCATAACTGAAATTGAAAAGCAAAAAAAACAAAGTCACCAGAGAGGCCAATCCCATGTCACTATTTATTGCAAAAATTATATGAAAATGCTCGAGCATAACCTATCCTAAAACACACTAATCAGTGTTAGAAAAAATATACAATGCTGGAAAATCATGTACAGGGATGAAACATTAACACCATAACTGAATTATGAAATATATATACAGGTGGACAAGCTATGAAATATCTACGATGAAAATAAGAAGACAATACATGAAAACTTTACAAAAATAAAGAAACAAAAACTCAGCTAGCAGGGGCCCTTTGCATGGCCTTAGTTAACAAGATGTCAATCCGACATTATGCTCACACAGCCATAAGAAACAAAGTCTTTATATTGCAAAACAAAGCAAGTGTCCTCTCGTTACAATAGTAGAACTAATGTTACGGCAACAGTATATAAACTACAGCAAGACTATCTCCAAAAAAACTAGCTACATGTGTTTGCAAATGCGTTATTTATAGAGGAAATTACATAACTGTTTTTCCTATGAAACACCTTCAGCAGAGGACACGTAAAAAGACAGAACCCGTGAGCTTAGCGTCTTGGTTGCCATGATTGTTCAATCTACAAAAGGTTGATATTGGATTTGTGTCTTGGAGGCAGTCCACAGCTGTCAAAATGGATCCACGGATCTAGGAATGGTCTCAGACCTTTCACATGCTGAAAACAGAGACCTGTTTGCTGTAGAACTCCTTGTTTGACCATGGCTTTCCTTTATGAATTTGGTTGAACAGATAGGACCTGGTCCATGTCCAGATCATTCCTAAACTACCCACGTGCCTCATTTTACTTATCGACACCTGTAACCTATATATCAATAAAAACAGCTGCGGAATCACGAGTCAGCTGCGGAAAGTGGCTGCATTCCGCAGCTGATGAGAAAAATCTAAGTCAAATAGCAAACACAAAAATATAGTTATAAAACCACTTAAATGCAATCTTAGAATCAATATGTAATGATCTTTGATAGCTTATGAGGCACAGGTGAGGGAAAAAAGATCTAGGAAAGTATGTAGAAGAGAGGTAGTTCTAGGGATCAACATAACCCCACTGTGAAGGTGTTGCATGTCCTCATGCAACCAAAACTGTGACCATCCTCCCTTTAATTCATTTGTTTTGAGACTTCTGCTAATACATCCAACCTTCTTTTCTTCTTCCTTGGTACCACTGTCATCCTAGGCTTCCTCATTAGGCACCTGTATTTGAGGTTGATGAGAGCTCTGCTCAACCTCTTGCTCTTTTTCTTCAATTTCCTATCTTTCTTCTACCACAACCCAAGATGCAACATGGTATTGTCGTGGATAATTTTATCCAACCTGCTCTGTTCTTTCAATGTTTCATTTTCTCTTTTGATGTGTCTATTCAGGACTTCTAGATTAAAAACTTCTTGTTTTAGTGATTGGATTAAAGCTTCCTAGGCTGTATTAGGCTGGGTAGATGAAGTGCCTTGATATGTTGCAGTCTTCTCCAAAGATTCAATAAAATCATACATTTCTTGCTAGGTTGGATCTATTTCAGGTGTTTCATTTCTTGGACTGACCCCAAAATCTGGTTGAGAAGCACTGATTTCAAAATCTAGTTGAGAAAAAGGAGAATGTTGTGGGCTATGGCTAGGAGGGATTGCTAGAGACTGTTCTGGTGTTTCCCCTCCTAAGTCTATGAAGTGGGCCCCTTTAGTTTGTACTTTCTTCAGTTTACCTTTAAGTCTGGAGCTCTTCCTTAGATTCTGTGAGCTGGTGTCTCATTTCTCTACACTCTGTTTTTCTTTCCCTTTTTCCTTTGCTATAGTTATTGTTCCTTAAGGTAGATGAGTCTTTTAGAAAGTATTTGATCCTCTTCTAAGGAAGGTTCTGGGGTTTGATAGGAAGCTTCAATATTTCTTTTCCCCTTTAGTTTCCCTTGCTTCCTAACCTCAGTTCTTTCTTTCCTACTTTCAGATAGCTTCTCTTCCTTACTAGTTTCTTTAGCTATGTTAGTAGGAGTATCCTGAATGTTCATATTTGTTTTCCTTCTCCTAATTTTCCTTGCTGAGCTAATTTTAAGTGTTTCAGGTGGGTCCTAAAATAAGTTTCTAATCAAGAACTGTTCCCAAGTGTCCTTTCTTTCTTTCAACTGTTTTTCAATCAAAATTTTAACAAGGTCGTGATGGTAAAGGTGAGGCTCTACGTCATCCAGATTCTTTTGTACAGTTATGGACATCTTTTTCAGGCTACTCAACAGGAAATAAGGCAAATTGATGGTTTGATTTTCTAGAAAATTCATTAGTAACCTGATGTGGTACATGTACATGGACCCAAACCATCCTTCACATGTAATAAACTTCTGGATTATCAATAATAAACTAGTCCACTTTTCCTCTAGAGCAGAAACAGGGATTCCACGTTTGAAAACGGTTATATCCATACCTGGGTTACACAAAATAATCCTCCAGGCCCTCTCATCAAAGTCTTTGTTTTTGAACCACCATTCCCCCTCCTGTGGGAGCTCCGTTGCTACTGCAATGGATGCCTCTGTGACTGAGAATTTAAGATCTCCAACCTCAACTTCCACGCCATTAAAATACCTTGCAAATGTATTCGTGACTTCTTTATTGTGACCTCTGAATTTCTGGATAAACTGCATCCACCGTGCCTTCCTTAATATGCTTTTCAATTGTGGATAACCCTCCATGAATTTAGGCTCGTCTGGCTGTGTTCTTACCAGAAGGCCCATTCCTTCCTCCTGGCTTAAAAATACGTCTGTGAGTGATGGACTGTAAGTAATGGATTGATGGAGGTGAAACGATTGTCTGAGAGGAAGATGGAGAAGGATTGTGGAGAAAAACCAATAGTTGTAAATGAAAGAACACAGAACATGTAGTGAAAATGAGTTCACGGAGCGGAGGCTTATGTAAACATGCCAATAATAACAAACACAACTTCAATGGGATAGTATGGAAATAGAGTGAGTTTGGCAGAACTTTGAATTAAAAAGGCTGCAGAATAGACGTTAGCATGCTCACAAAATGACTGCGGATTTGTGCGGCAGGAAAGAGCCATGGTCAAATAGATTACGTCCTCATAATTACCCAGTTCAACAGGTGGAATGCCAACGTACAATTAAGCACGAGTTAAATTCGGAGGCGGATCATGAGGCCGTTAGAAATTAATGCGGAGTTCGTGGTGGAATTATGCAAAGGTCATGGAGAAGTTATGAAAGCTATCAATGCGAATCATTACACATAATGGAGCCGGTGGTTTCACAACTATATAGAATGTGTTTTAAAATGCTATTTGAAATGAATTTTGCTCATACCTTAGAATCTTACCACTTCCATCCACTGACCTTTGATTGGCTGCTTCCTGTTGGTGTTTTAGGTGCTTAACATCTTCAAAATATTTTCCTCTCCCATACCTGCATTTGGTTCTCATCATTATTTGGCTAACATCTGACTGTCAGTAATGAGTAACAGAGTATCAATTGCGGAATCAGTTTTCAGCTGCGGAATCCGTTTTCAGCTGCAGAATCAGAACTCAGCTGCGGAAACTGACACAGTGAACATATGACTGAATGGAGATGGATGGAAATGAATGATGACTGAGTGAATGATATATGAAAACTGGTCATGAAAGGGCTTTTATTGGCGGAATGTGATGATGAAATGGAATGAAGTGAAGTAAAGTGAAGTGAAGTGATATGAAATTGTATAACTATGAATGAAATGAGAGGGAATTTTTTTTTGGAAAATATAGGGCGTCAGAAATTTCTGATTTTCGTCCTGTATTTTCTGTATAAGACTACCAATCAGTGATTGGTTTTTAGGCTTATACGAAATTTTTGTTTTTTTATTTTTATTTTTTAAGAAACAATGAAAAGAACAAAGATTAGGCTGGTGGAGAAGAAGGATTCTTCTTCACCAGCCTTATTGCAGAATTATCTTGAAAGATTTAGACAAATTCCTCCTTTGAGAGTGGCTTATGATAGATCTTTAATCTGTGACCATTCACAATAAGAGGAGTTTGATACTCATCAATGGTTTTGATTCTTACCGCTCCATTGCTAAAGACTTTGTCAATCTCATATGGCCCAAGCCAATGAGTCTGAAATTTACCTTTGAAATATTTGAACTTGGAATTAAATAGCAATGCCCAATCTCCTTCTTAAAACTTTTTCTCCTTGATGTATTTGTCATACCACTTAGCTCTTTGATATTGAACTAGATTAGTTCTTAGGATTGCTTCTTGTCTGAACTCATCTAGTTCATTCAACTACTCCATTCTATTATTTTGGGCGTCTGATAGATCCATTCCCAATTGAACTGCCATCTTGAAGGTTCTAACTTGGAACTCAATGGGGAGCAAAACTTCTTTCCCACAAACAAGTTCATAGGGAGAATGTCCTGTTGTATTCCTCCATGTAGTTCTGTAGGCCCATAAGGCTTCAACAAGCCTTTCTACAGAATCTCTTCTATGTAGATGAACAGTCTTGGTAATGATGCCTTCAATAACTTTGTTTGTGGACTCCACTTGACCATTTTCTTGCGGATGGTAAGGAGTAGATTTTATGTGCTTGACCTTGTACTCTTCCATCAACTTCTCTACCAGTTTCGATGTGAATTGATCTCCATGATCTGTGACAATTTCTCTTGGAACACCAAAGCGAGTAAAAATATCCTCATAAAGAAAACTAACCACTGAGTGTTCAGTAGCAGAAAATAATGCTTTGGCTTCTACCCATTTAGTGACATAATCAGTACATACCAATATATACTTCCTCTATTTAGATGGTGGATTAATAGGTCCAATAAAGTCTAAAGCCCATTTTTCAAAGGGTTTGATGAGTACCTGTGGTTGTAATGGCATCTCATTTGAGAGGGTAGGTTTCCCTACTCTTTGGCAGCTGTCACATCTTTTGATATATTGTTTTTCATCTTTGAAGAGGGACGGCCAATAATATCCTAAAGAAAGGATTTTATAGGTTGTCCTTTTGTTAGCAAAGTTTCCGCCACATGATTCATCATGACATGCTTTAAGAATATCAGGCATTTCAGCTTCCCTAACACATCTTCTGATCACAAAATCTAGCCCTGTTTTAAACAATTCGTTAGAAATCAATGAATATTTTGAACTCTCCTGAATAATGTTTCTTCTTTCACTCGGAAATAAATGTGGAGGTAGTTTCCCTGTAACCAAATAGTTAGCTATATCTACATACCAAGGAGTCTTAGTAGTTACTGCAAATAAATATTCATCAGAAAACTTGTCCTCTACAAGAGAATCTTTTTTAGTATTCTGAATCTTAGACAAGAAATCAACTACTGTATTTTGTTTCCCTGGTCTATCTAACACATCAATATTGAATTCCTGTAAAAGTAGGAGCCACCTTGTAACTCTGCCATTAGTAATGGGTTTGTTCATTAGATATCTAATTGCAGAATGATCAGTATGAATAAAAGTTTCATAGCCTGTTATATAATGTCTGAACTTATTGATTGCATGAACAACAACTAACAACTCTTTTTCAGTCACAGTATAATTCAACTCAGTGGGAGTTAAATTTTTACTGGTATAGTAAATGGCATAAGGAATTAAATGTTTTTGTCCCAAAACAGCCCCTAGAGCTGTATCTGAAGCATTTGTAGAAATATGGAAAGGAAGTTTCCAATTTGGTCCTCTCAAGATAGGCGCTTCAGATATTCTTGTTTTCAAAGTTTCAAATGCTGATTGGCAATCAGGACCCCATTTGAATTCACAGTCTTTTGAAAGTAGTTTAAAGAGTGGAGATGATATTTTGGTGAAGTCTTCTATAAATCTTCTATAATATCTAGTAAATCCCATAAAACTTCTAACACCTTTTTGACAATTTGGAATAGGTAACTTGGAGATGGCTTCAACTTTTGATCTATCAAATTTAATCCCATCCCTTGAAATATGATGTCCTAAAACAATACCTTTAGTAAACATCATAAAGCACTTTTCATGGCTTAATGAAAAATTTGTTTCTTTACATCTTATAAGGACTTTTTCCAAATTTTCTAATGCCTCTTCAAAGGAATTACCATAAACTGTAAAATCATCCATATATACCTCTACACAATCATGGATTAGATCAGAAAAAATTCCTAGTACTGCTCTTTGGAATGTTGCGGGTGCATTACATAATCCAAAAGGAAGCACTCGATAAGCAAAAGTTCCCCATGGACAAGTAAATGTGGTCTTATCCTGATCCTCAGGTGCTACCTAAATTTGATTATAACCACTAAAACCATCCAGAAATGAAAAGTACTTTTTGCCTGCTAATGTATCTAATACTTGATCGATAAAGGGCAAAGGAAAGTGATCCTTCAAAGTTTCTTTATTCAATTCCCTGTAATCAATGCACACTCTCCATTTACCATTCTTTTTTGGTGCTATAACCAAAGGAGAAACCCATCGACTATCTGAAATTGGGTAAATGAAATTTACAGTGAGTAGTTTTTGGAGCTCTTCTTTCACAATCTCCCTAAGATTTGGATTCATCCTTCTCTGAGGTTGTCTGATTGGTCTACTGTTTTCCTCGATATAGATATGATGGATGCAAGTCTTAGGGTCAATACCTTTCATATCAATATACTCCCATGCAAATGCAACAGAGTGTTTTTGCAAGATTTTGGTTAGCTCTTCCTGTTGTGATTTTTCAAAATTTTTGTTGATATTCAGTGTTTTACCTAGAAAGATTTCAATGGTAGAACTACCAAACTCTTCCATAGAGTAAAGAGACATTTGTCTTGAAGATAAATATTCAATATCAGAATCTAACTGAAATTGTGTGGGTCATATTCTGAAGATGTTTCAAAATTTTCTAATGTGTTCAAAATTTGACTATCTTCACTAATCTCAGAGATAGTAAAGACAGGGTGTATAATATCTTCATCATTGACCCATTCATTGTCTCCTACTTCTGTAATTGCTTTTTCTGGAGGATACAAATTGAATTTCTTTGTCGAACTACCTTCAGAAATGTACATATCCCCAGATCTACAACTAATGAAAGCATCAGTTGTGGCTAGCCAAGGTTTTCCTAAACTAAGTGGGTGCCCTCCTAAATTACTCTTGGGAATCAAAATCATGAAGTCTACTGGATATTCCCAAGAATCTAAGGAGATTGAAATATCTTCTAATACACCATCTGGTTTGATTATTGATCTATCTGCAAGTTGCAGTAAGGTGGGTGTAAAAAGAAGATTAGGAAGTTTAAGTTGTTCCATAGTCTGTCTACTCATAATGTTTATAGCAGCCCCTAAGTCAATCAAAATATTTGGAATTTCTATCCCATTTATATGTGTCTTGGCAATTGCACTACCTGGATCCACATATTTCTGCATGGTAATTTTTCCCATCATGATATCTGCAATTTTTCCTACCAGGTGGATTCTTTTTGTATCTCTTGGTTTCCTACCTGGTCTTTTGAGACTCAACTCCTTTATTGTTTTTGCTAGAATAGGAATCTCTCTAATGGCTTGTAGCAAGGGAATCTTGATACAGACATTCTTTAATTCATCTAGAAAATCATAGACAGGCAACAAGATTTGTTTTTCCACCCCTTTGTCAATTTGTAATCTTTCAGGGAAAGGAGGCGTGGATGAAGATGCAGGTTACTCAACTGTAGGAGCTGTGGGGGTTGACTCTTTTTCTTTTTCTTTTTGAATGATTGGGTTTTGAAGAGATTCTTCCTCAGAACCTTTATTGAATTTAAGAGAATCCTCCTCATAGGCATCTTCCTCTTGAAGATCAATAAGAGGAACAATCATATAGGTAGGAAATTGTTGTCCTTCTACCATGTAAGCATTCTGAGGAATTTTCTTGGTGGGATTTGGTAATGGCTGGGCTTTTAGTTGATTTGTCCTCTGTTGAAATGGAAGCAAGATTTGAGAATTTGGATTTTGTTGAGAAGGTTGTTGTTGTGGAAATGGCAATGAAAGTTGTGGGTTTTGATTTGGAAGTTTTGGATTTTGAAAAGATGGAGGATATTGATAAAATTGAGCAAATCTCCCATAAGGATTTTTCATCCCTTGTGCCCATGATTGGTATGGATTTTGAGGTTGGGGCCAAGGTTGTTGCCAAGAATTCCAATTTGGCGGGAGCTGAAAATTCATAGGATTGTTAAATCATTGATTTTGTTTCCCTTGCCAAGGTCTTATTGAAAAAAAACAAAGGGATTCTACTGAATTTGGATCTTCCTGAAAAATAGCTTTGAGTCCAAGAATTGAAGGACGATCCTTGGTCTCATGACTTTCTGAGCAAATCATTTATGTTTCTACAACTTTTGCATCCAAGGGGAATTACCTTAGAGCATGTTTCTTTCTACATTTTGGGCAAAAGATGGCCAAGGCATCAGCTTCTGCTTTTTGCTTGTTTTGAATTTTAAGGGTGTCTAGTTGTTCACTAAGGCTCCCTACAATATCAGTTTTGAACTCATCAAGCATATTTCCAATCTCTGCCCTACTTACTAATCGAGTTGCATATTTGTTTGCTCTAATAAGAGAATGGACGCATAGTTCTGCGATGTCACGAAGTGGGAGTTGAGAAATGTCTCCCTTCCCCATCATGTTTAAAATATCTATCCATTCATCTCTAATGGATTTCAATAGAAGGGCTTTCAAGGTTTCCTCGTCTAGATTACTCATTTTCGCTCTCTTTAAGTTGTATTGAAATCATTCAAGTAAATCCTCCAAGTTCTCATCTTCTTTTTGCATCATTTTGAATACCTCATACTAATCCCATGAACCATTTCAAAGCAGCTCTTTTCAATATTGAAGGAAACAGTTTGAGTTTTTGAGAGTCTTCCATATAGTCATAAGTTCGGCACAAGA
The DNA here is from genome assembly GCA_031772625.1 of Pinus tabuliformis. NCBI lineage: Eukaryota > Viridiplantae > Streptophyta > Pinopsida > Pinales > Pinaceae > Pinus > Pinus tabuliformis. The sequence goes on along the minus strand of CM062806.1, from coordinate 706,325,729 downwards.
CTTCAAACTCAAATAGAAATGTTTCAGGATCCTCACTTCGCAACCCATAAAAGTTTGGGAGGAAGGATGGTGAAATATTTTTCATTGTTGTATGAGTTTCCTCATCAGCTATAGGGAATCAAAATGAGTTATCTCCTTCCATGTTTCCCCCATTATTACCTCTTCCTCCTCCATTGTTACCTCCATTATTTCCTCTTTCTCAACCTCTACCCCCTCCTCCAAATCCATCTACTACTTCTTCTGTCATGGTAGTTTCCTCAGAGTCTTCTGGTTCTTCTATTAATGGCTGATGAGAGAGATTTTCTCCCTTTCCTTCTTCTTCAAGTGATTCTACTTCTTTGATTATAATATGTTCCCCTGTAGAAGTGAAGAAAGGTTCTTATCCTAGATCAGATTTAGTAGATAGTATGGGAGAATCTTCTAATTCAGTTGCTGCCCCTTGAATTCCAGGAATCCTAAGGCTGGGAGTATGAGTCTGGGATGGAGGTGTATCTTTTCTATGCCTTGAAGTAGCTGGAGTTGTGAAAATCGAACTTTTAGCCCTAGCTATGAACCTTCCCCTAGAATCTCTTGCTCTATGCATGTCATTTTTTTATATATATTTTTTTTAGTCGGGCTAATAATTCTCTTTCTGATCTTCCAGATCACACTAGGTGCAATAAGAGAGCATACTCAAGAAATTATTGAACTAATAACTCTCTTTTCTAATCCTCCAGATCACACTAGGTGCAAGAGGAGAGCATACTTCAAGAAGTTATCAATTTTTCTCTTTTTTTTATGTAAGAGATCGGCTACCTAGTTACACTTCCCTGGAAACGGCGCCAAAATGTTTAGTCAACTTAGTATGTCCTAAATTGCTACATTAATTATCAATTCGGGAATCGTAAATTGATGAAGTGTGGCGCACTATATGTGCAAGACAACCTCTTTCTTAGTTTTTATTGTTTTCAATTTTATTTTGTTTTGGGGTTTTGTCTTTGTTTGTCTCCTAATGCAAATGGAAATCCTATTCCTAAGTTTTAACAATACTTTAGAAGGCAAATATGGATATAAATTTAAGACAATTATGTCCCTTATGATAACTTCCAGAGCTTAACCCTTCAAAGGATCTCAAAACATACGAGTGATAAAATTAATACTTGACCAGGAATGTAAATGTGCAGCTATTCAAATCAAACAAAGGACGAACTACTGATCATAAAATCATTGTCTCTGCTGCTCATCTAAATACAGAAATAAAATTTAAACTATTGAACTCAAACAAACCAAAAATTGCAAACTAATAAAAGTAAGATCAATTGACTTCACTTATAATCCGATAGCTCACCAAGTAGATTTTTGGGGTTAAGCCATGGCTTTGGAGATAATGTCAAATAACATGAAGAATTGATATCTAAATTACCTACTTGCAAATGAAAGTAAAATCAAGTCAATTCACTTATAATCCGATAGCTCGCCAAGTAGCTTTTCGGGGTTAATCCATGGATCTGGAGATAACGTTAATAACATGAAGAACCTGATATCTAATTGTAGAAATGAAAGTAAAATCAAATCACTTCACTCATAATCCGATAGCTCACCAAGTAGCTTTTCGGAGTTAAGCCATGGCTCTGGAGATAACGTCAAATGTCATGAAGAACCTGATATCTAATTGCAGAAATGAAAGTAAAATCAAATCACTTCACTCATAATTCGATAGCTCTCCAAGTAGCTTTTCGGAGTTAAGTCATGGCTATGGAGATAACGTTAAATGACATGAAGAATTTGATATCTAAACTAACTAACAACGGCAAATGAATTATTAAGACTGAAATCAAAGCATAACTAAAATTGAAAAGCAAAAAAAACAAAGTCAGCAAAGAGGCCAATCCCATGTCACTATTTATTGCAAAAATTATATGAAAACACTTGAGCATAACTTATCCTGAAACACATTGATTAGTGTTAGCAAAAATATACAATGCTGGAAAATCATGTACAAGGATGAAACATTAACACCATAATTGAATTATGAAATATATATACAGGTGGACAAGCTATGAAATATCTACGATGAAAATAAGAAGACAATACATGAAAACTTTACAAAAATAAAGAAACAAAACCTTAGCTAGCAGGGGCCCTCTGCACGGCCTTGGTTAACAAGTTGTCAATCCGAAATTATGCTCACACAGTCATAAGAAACAGAGTCTTTATATTGCAAAATAGAGGAAGTATCCTCTCGTTACAACAACAGAACTAATGTTACGGCAACAATATATAAACTACAGCAAGACTATCTCCAAAAAAACTACTAGCTACATGCGTTTGCAAATGCGTTATTTATAGAGGAAATTACATAACTGTTTTTCCTATGAAACACCTTCAGCAGAGGACACATAAAAGGATAGAACCCGTGAGCTTAGCGTCTTGGTTGCCATGATCATTCAATCTACAAAAGATGGATGTTGGTTTGCATCATGGAGGCAATCTACAATTGTCAAAATGGATCCACGGATCTAGGAACGGTCTCGGAGCTTTCACGTGCTGAAAACAAAGACCTGTTTGCTATATAACTCCTCATTTGACCATCGTTTGACCAAGGCTTTCCTTTACGAATTTGGCTGAATATATAGGACCTGGTCCATGTCCAGATCATTCCTAAACTTCCCACATGCCTCGTTTTACTTGTTGACACCTGTAACCTATAGATCAATAAAAACAGTTGCGGAATCACGAGTCAGCTATGGAAAGTGGTTGCATTACGCACCTGATGAGCAAAATCTAAGTCAAATAGAAAACACAAAAATATAGTTAGAAAACCACTTAAATGCACTCTTAGAATCAATATGTAATGATCTTTGATAGCTTATGAGGCACATGTGAGGAAAAAAAGGTCTAGGAAAGTATGTAGAAGAGAGGTAATTCTAGGGCTCAACAATAGTCTCACTATCAGATCCTTTAGTTGTTTTTCTTGCCCTTTTCCTTTTAGGTAAAGGCAACTTAGGAGGTTCAATACCAAGATTCCCACTCTAAAGTCTAGTGAGGTGGTGAGGTGGAATGAATTGCGAAGTCTCACTGCCTTGAGATACCTCAAGTTTATGTGGTGATATCAAAAAGCTTTGAAGTTTATGGATAAGAGACTGTACTTCAGGAGACTCAGAAGTTAATCGTTTTGGGGTATGTTGGGGTTGAGCAGTGGTGGTACTCTCCTCTTCTTCTCGTTTGAATATTGGAGTTCCAGCATTCAAAGGAGAGGTTGGAGGTGAAGTGGAGGGAGATTTACTCTCATAATGGGTTGTAGGTTTGGGTTCGCTCGCCATTCACAGTTCATGCCCTCCTTCTAGCGCCAAAAATGTTGATGCCCCGAAAATCGCTGCATCAACAGCAGGGAAAACCACCTGGTCCGAACCTTAAAGGCAACTCCTTTTTCGTTTGGTGTGGTGGCTCCGACTGGATATAATGGGACCAGTTTCCCAATGGTTTGTAAATAGGATAGATAAGTGGTTGATTTTATATTATCTAATGATAAGGATGGATGATTTATTCTAAAATGAAAAATAATAAACAAATAATCTATCCCGGGAAATTTCCATTTTAGTGTAACTTTTGATGATCTTTATTTACAAATAGGCATATAGATGACTCCATTGATAAACAAAGACATTCATTCATATGATAATTACTTTGCTCAAATATTTGAACAAAGTAATCATTAAAACATTATTACACTATTCTTCATATATCATTGACATAAATATGATTGAAAGAATAACATTCCTTAAACATTCAATAATGATAAGTATAAGGACTGCTGTTAAAACACATACATATATCCAATGATAGCAAAATTTAATAAATGTTGATTCATATAAAGGAATGGAGCAAAGACATAGATAATAGTACCATATGAAATTTGGATCCTTCTCGATATCAATCACATTCATATTCCATTTTCTAACTTAGAAACACTCTCACAAAAAGCAGTATTGCATATCTCATCAAAGTATCCTTCATTAAAATTAAGAATATAGGCTCAGTCTTTATAAAAAATATATATCAGATGCACAATAGTGTGACTCCCGATCCAAGTTTTATACAAAAATTGAGGACCCTTTCTAAAGACATGAAAGGGTCTTTAAATACTATCTAAGCTAACTGACTATGAAATAAAAATGCTATTAGGTGGTATAACCAAATCATAGAGATCTCCTTAAAATAGGCTTGCTTGCAATCGATAGAATGATTTATTGTTTTGGCCGATCATCCTTTGGCTTGAGCTGGCAGATAGCAAGCATTGGTTGAAATTCCGGAGGGTGACTCAGACGTGAATGCAGTTGGGCTGAATACGTAGCATCATGAATTTCGGGAATCATGTAACCAATCGCATTGGTTAAACATTTCAGTGCTGCCCTTTGACTGTATGGTTTAACTAGAAAGAACCAAAAGGTGTCCCAAGTTAAACTTTGGATCACTGCTATTAATCTTTCCTTCTTTTCCAATTCTTGATTGCATGTTTGTTCCAATGCTTTAGTTGATGGCAATTTACCTGGAGTGCACTATGAAATCAAATTAGACAGATAAAGAGTATCATTAATTAACTCAATCAAATTACCGGTTGCTGATCTACATCTTGAAGTTTCCCTTTCTGCTTTCATCAATTGTGATTGCCATTCTAGGAAAAGAATTTCCTTGTGTGATTCTAGAATTTTAGGCAGATTTGCAGCTTTCCCTTCACTGGTTTCTTGCCAGGCAAGAAAGTTTGTTAATGTCTCATCGGCCTATTCCAAGTTCTGTCTTGCGTCAACTGATTTGTCAATCATTGTTGAAGCAATCTCACAGAGGGGCTCAGCAAGGGAAATATTATGACATAGTAAATTTAGCTGTTTAATCAATGCCTTATTGATCTGGAGAGCCTCAGACCTAAACTCTGTTGGTTGAGGAAGACTCTTGAACTTTTCTATCTGTTGTGTTAGTTGAGCGATTTGCTCATCTTTTTTTTTGCTCATTTGTTCATTCATGGTCTTCATTTTGGCCAATGCTAAGGATAACTCCTTTTGTTTCTGCACTGCGCTTTGATCCATCCTCTGCTTTTCCTTTAACAATTGCTCGTTTAGCTGGTTATTTGATTGTTGTTGTGCTACTAGTTGTTGTTCTAATTGTTCTATTCTCTATTGCTTTTCAAATACCTGTGCTTCCAATGTGTTAGCACTTGAAATTTCACCTCAGGCTGAAAAGGCAAATCTCAAAGCTACATCAAACCATTCAGCCTCGTAGCTAGCCCTACGGGGCAGGAGAAGGCTCTCTCCGGTCAAATCTCGGCAAATCTTCAATGGGATGAGACGACCAACAAAGGTAACACTGATATTAGGCTAGTAAACTGATTATAAAGGTTGATTTGGGGTTTTTGAGGTTTTTGGTGGCAAATTGAGGAGCTGCAATTTAGGGTGCGGGGATGTGACACAGTTTCTGCAGCGGGGTCTTTGGGGCAAGGTAGGAGCCTGTATTGATGTCTTAACTTGAGATGGATGATCAGGAATGAAATATGAGGAGCTAAAGAAATCAAACAATGACTTTGAATTCCTTTTAGACAGTAGAAAACATTGAAATTAAACAAATTTAAAAGCAGAGCATGGCTAGCATGAATTCATACTTTAACACTTCATTTGTTCAATAAGCAGAAGCAAAGAAAGGAAATGAATCACATAACAAAGCTTACAAGAACATTGAGAAATACACCATCAACACATGAGTCCACAAGAATCCCAAAGATGACTGCAAAACCCTGGTCTTCCTTAGCCAAAAATTGCAGAGATACAAGTGAAAATATACAATGATAGCTTCTCCCTCAAGAGGTCAACCATGAAAATGAGCAAGAAAGTACATAATATAGATGATCTAACCTCTTTCCCTTCCTCCATGGGTCGAGCTCACTATCCTAGGAGCTGTTTGAACAACTTCTAAACTAAGCACTACAAAATAGGCAGTCAAAACAACTTGCCTCTATAAACTTGGAAACCGGTTCATACAGCCAATTTTTACCCTTTACATGAGAGAAACTTCTAGAAGAGTTAAACAAGAGTAAAAGTATACAAAAAGTTCCACAAGTACAGTCAAGAGGACCGCCATCGACCTCAGAAAGTCAAACTGGAGCTAAACTGCAATTTCTGAGCTGAACTGGTCAAATCTGGCAAAGTTCCCTCAACGGGTCGCGCACATCTTCCTCAACAGGTCGCACACTTTGGAGCCCTGTTTGGAGGCCTTCCCGTTGTCAGAATGAAGTGCAGGATAGCTCGTTGGAAAGGTATCTGAGTCTAATTTCCAACCCAACTAGAATTTGTGGATTTGGAGGTCATTTTCCCAGTCAAAAGTCAATTCTTCCAAGACTACTTCTGCAGCTCAAAAAAGGGGCAGAAAGTCAAAATTTGGTTGTATTTTGACCTTTTGGAGGCCCAAAACTCCATGAAAAATCAAGTCCATCCATAGGCATGTGTAACTTTGCATGAAAAATCTAGAAATGTTGAGTTTTCACAAAACGGAGCTACGATGACAAAGGGTCTCACCGGGGGTGAGACCCGTTGAGAAGCCAAAACCTGTAAATTTCCCAAAAATGCCAAAAATGAGCCAAAACTTCCAAAGTTTTTTGTGCTTGGTGCTGTGAAAAGGCTAGTGGGTGTCATGATTCTTGAGGGATGCCTCAGCCAAGATACGGAGTGGGTTGGTCTTCTTCTTCCGCCTAAGAGCCTCGGACAACCTCCTTTGGAACATTTTCATCTTGGCCTTGCAAACATGCATCCTCGCCCAATAGTGATTCTTCATGTTCCTTAGCAGCTTTTTCTCTTGGTTGGCCTTAGCCAACAGCCTCTCCAAGTGGGCATTCTCCTGAATGAGCAATGACTCCCGGTCAGCAGGCAATGGATCACCGGGCCTCCTACGGTTTAGGACTCGGTCACTACGAATCCTCCAAAGCTCATCAAGCGCCTTCTCCTCCTCAAGCTGTGTGTTCCGCTGCTCTAGATAAGTGATGGTCCATTGGGCACCCTCAAGTCTCCGCTGCAAAACATCATTCTCGGCCCTGAGATGCTGAATGATCTCCTTTGCCTCTTGGCTAGGAGAACTGGCCTCGAGATCAATCACTGGATCCTCATGAATCATGGGCTCTTTGCCCCTCTGCAATACCTGTGCTGGTGAAGAAAGCGAGGCCCCTTCCACCTGATGTGGAGATAACACTCGCTGATCTGAAGATGAAGGCGAGACCCCTTCCACCTGCTGTGGAGATAGTACTCGCCTAGCTGCTGCAAATAAGGCCCTTGGGCCTTTCTGATAGGTGACCAAAGGAGTGGAGCTGACATGTCGGGTGATGGGAGCATTAGGCTGCTGAGATGGTCCTCCCTCCTCATGAATGGCCTCTTGATGTGGCTGAGGTGGCACCGTGAAAAACTCACGGGAGATGAACTCCTCCCATGAGATGCCCTGCTGAGTCAACTGATGAGAGACTATGAGCTGGATCAAACCATAATGGCAAAGGCTCTTGTACTGCTGGGCCGGGGTCTTCCTCTGCAACATGGGCACCATCCTCTGAATGTTATGAAACAGGAAGACCGGGAGGTTCATCATCCTCACCCGGGTGAAATGCATCAACAGGCGAATGTGATATGAGTACACCTGTGAAAATCTGCCCTCACAGGTAAAATAATGCATGATAAGTCTCATGAGGGGAGCATACTCGCTCCGGAGAAATCTGAATGGGAAAACACCCGTCAACAGTCTCACAAATGATGGCCGGACATAAGGCTCAAAGTGAACAAAATCAAGTAATCTGCGCTTAGGCCACACCTCACCCACATTTGGTATCCCTGTAACCTCTGAAATCACCTCAGGTGTCAATGTGAAGTTCACCCCTGCAAGAGTGACATGTCCATCATGGAGGTGTAAGACAAACAAGTGGGCCAACTCTCTATGATGCTGAATCTGAGAGATACTCTCATAAAACTAATAGCAAGACATGTACCGGAAGCAAGATAGTGCCAAAGGACAGGCCTGTAATTCTGCCAAAGAAGTAGGCTCCTCCTGCTTATGATGGCCTCCCTTACCCCCTCTACGAGGCCTCCTCTGTTCCTCAATCTCTGTAGATGATGAATGGTCATCACTTTGCTCATAAGTTTCGGTATCTGACATGGTTTTGGAGCAAAGTGGACAAACTGAAGGACAAATTGAACTGTTGCCTCTGCCTGCAAAAGTGCTGAACTCTATGCTGTTTCAAGGGGAAAAAACACTGATTTTTTGGTTTCCTTTATCCTGAAGTTGACTTTTTGAGTGCTTTGACCTGATTCTTTTTGCAGGTAGATCATCTGAAGGACTGTGGCAAGGGGACCAAGGTTGTTGCTACCTTTTTGAAGACATTTTGGAAATTTATTCTTTTTACAAAATTTATCATGACCTTGGCTTTAAAAATAGAGTTTTTAAATCCAAGGTTAGAAATGAACTGTACATGATGAAAATATCAAAGAAACATGTTTACAATCCTCCCTCTGGCTTGCTGGTCACTCAAGGACTTTCAGAGACATGATCTTGCAGAGACAAATGACCAAAACCCTAGACCTGGAATTTTGACATTAAGACCAAACAAGAGAAGCTTGACAAACTCAATGACTAATATGACCTAATCCAGCAAAGCCAAGAGGGGTATGAATAGACCATCTCCTCCATCAGGGTTATGGCATGCCTAACGGGATGCAAGACTTAACACTGATGAGACACCTACTAATGCAAATGCAAAGAGCTTTGATCACTGATGGAGGGCTTTCAAGACCAACACTAACACAATGAAACAATTGTCTGATCTTTTTCCTTGACTAAATTACTCACTTCTGATGCTTTATCCATAGTGTCCTTTCTTTCTTTCAACTGTTTTTCAATCAAAATTTTAACAAGGTCGTGATGGTAAAGGTGAGGCTCTATGTCATCCAGATTCTTTTGTACAGTTATGGACATCTTTTTCAGGCTACTCAACAGGAAATAAGGCAAATTGATGGTTTGATTTTCTAGAAAATTCATTAGTAACCTGATGTGGTACATTTACATGGACCCAAACCGTCCTTCACATGTAATAAACTTCTGGATTATCAATAATAAACTAGTCCACTTTTCCTCTAGAGCGGAAACAGGGATTCCACGTTTGAAAACGGTTATATCCATACCTGGGTTACACAAAATAATCCTCCAGGCCCTCTCATCAAAGTCTTTGTTTTTGAACCACCATTCCCCCTCCTGTGGGAGCTCCGTTGCTACTGCAATGGATGCCTCTGTGACTAAGAATTTAAGATCTCCAACCTCAACTTCCACGCCATTAAAAGACCTTGCAAATGTCTTCGTGACTTCTTTATTGTGACCTCTGAATTTCTGGATAAACTGCAGCCACCGTGCCTTCCTTAATATGCTTTTCAATTGTGGATAACCCTCCATGAATTTAGGCTCGTCCGGCTGTGTTCTTACCAGAAGGCCCATTCCTTCCTCCTGGCTTAAAAATACGTCTGTGAGTGATGGACTGTAAGTAATGGATTGATGGAGGTGAAACGATTGTCTGAGAGGAAGATGGAGAAGGATTGTGGAGAAAAACCAATAGTTGTAAATGAAAGAACACAGAACATGTAGTGAAAATGAGTTCACGGAGTGGAGGCTTATGTAAACATGCCAATAATAACAAACACAACTTCAATGGGATAGTATGGAAATAGAGTGAGTTTGGCAGAACTTTGAATTAAAAAGGTTGTAGAATAGACATTAGCATGCTCACAAAATGACTAAGGATTTGTGCGGCAGGAAAGAGCCATGGTCAAATAGATTACGTCCTCATAATTACCCAGTTCAACAGGTGTAATGCCAACTTACAATTAAGCACGAGTTAAATTCGGAGGCGGATCATGAGGCCGTTAAAAATTAATGCGGAGTTCGTGGTGGAATTATGCAAAGGTCATGGAGAAGTTATGAAAGCTATCAATGTGAATCATTACACATAATGGAGCCGGTGGTTTCACAACTATATAGAATATGTTTTAAAATGCTATTTGAAATGAATTTTGCTCATACCTTAGAATCTTACCACTTCCATCCACTGACCTTTGATTGGCTGCTTCCTGTTGGTGTTTTAGGTGCTTAACATCTTCAAAATATTTTCCTCTCCCATATCTGCATTTGGTTCTCATCTTTATTTGGCTAACATCTGACTGTCATTAATGAGTAACAGAGTATCAATTGCGGAATCAGTTTTCAGCTGCGGAATCCGTTTTCAGCTGCAGAATCAGAACTCAGCTGCGGAAACTGACACAGTGAACATATGACTGAATGGAGATGGATGGAAATGAATGATGACTGAGTGAATGATATATGAAAACTGGTCATGAAAGGGCTTTTATTGGCGGAATGTGATGATGAAATGGAATGAAGTGAAGTGAAGTGAAGTGAAGTGACATGAAATGGAATAACTATGAATGAAATGAGAGGGATTTTTTTTTTGGAAAATATAGGGCGTCAGAAATTTCTGATTTTCGCCCTGTATTTTCTGTATAAGACTACCAATCAGTGATTGGTTTTTAGGCTTATACGAAATTTTTATTTTTTTATTTTTATTTTTTAAGAAACAATGAAAAGAACAAAGACTAGGCTGGTGGAGAAGAAGGATTCTTCTTCACCAGCCTTATTGCAGAATTATCTTGAAAGATTTTGACAAATTCCTCCTTTGAGAGTGGCTTATGATAGATCTTTAATCTGTGACCATTCACAATAAGAGGAGTTTGATACTCATCAATGGTTTTGATTCTTACCGCTCCATTGCTAAAGACTTTGTCAATCTCATATGGCCCAAGCCAATGAGTCTGAAATTTACCTTTGAAATCTTTGAACTTGGAATCAAATAGCAATGCCCAATCTCCTTCTTGAAACTTTTTCTCCTTGATGTATTTGTCATACCACTTAGCTCTTTGATATTGAACTAGATCAGTTCTTAGGATTGCTTCTTGTCTGAACTCATCTAGTTCATTCAACTACTCCATTCTATTATTTTGGGCGTCTGATAGATCCATTCCCAATTGAACTGCCATCTTGAAGGTTCTAACTTGGAACTCAATGGGGAGCAGAACTTCTTTCCCACAAACAAGTTCATAGGGAGAATGTCCTGTTGTATTCCTCCATGTAGTTTTGTAGGCCCATAAGGCTTCAACAAGCCTTTCTACAGAATCTCTTCTATGTAGATGAACAGTCTTGGTAATGATGCCTTCAATAACTTTGTTTATGGACTCCACTTGACCATTTGCTTGCGGATGGTAAGGAGTAGATTTTATGTGCTTGACCTTGTACTCTTCCATCAACTTCTCTACCAGTTTCGATGTGAATTGATCTCCATGATCTGTGACAATTTCTCTTGGAACACCAAAGCGAGTAAAAATATCCTCATAAAGAAAACTAACCACTGAGTGTTCAGTAGCAGAAAATAATGCTTTGGCTTCTTCCCATTTAGTGACATAATCAGTACATACCAATATATACTTCCTCTATTTAGATGGTGGATTAATAGGTCCAATAAAGTCTAAAGCCCATTTTTCAAAGGGTTTGATGAGTACCTGTGGTTGTAATGGCATCTCATTTGAGAGGGTAGGTTTCCCTACTCTTTGGCAGCTGTCACATCTTTTGATATATTGTTTTTCATCTTTGAAGAGGGACTGCCAATAATACCCTAAAGAAAGGATTTTATAGGTTGTCCTTTTGTTAGCAAAGTTTCCGCCACATGATTCATCATGACATGCTTTAAGAATATCAGGCATTTCAGCTTCCCTAACACATCTTCTGATCACAAAATCTAGCCCTGTTTTAAACAATTCGTTAGAAATCAATGAATATTTTGAACTCTCCTGAATAATGTTTCTTCTTTCACTCGGAAATAAATGTGGAGGTAGTTTCCCTATAACCAAATAGTTAGCTATATCTACATACCAAGGAGTCTTAGTAGTTACTGCAAATAAATATTCATCAGAAAACTTGTCCTCTACAAGAGAATCTTTTTTAGTATTCTGAATCTTAGACAAGAAATCAGCTACTGTATTTTGTTTCCCTGGTCTATCTAACACAGCAATATTGAATTCCTGTAAAAGTAGGAGCCACCTTGTAACTCTGCCATTAGTAATGGGTTTGTTCATTAGATATCTAATTGCAGAATGATCAGTATGAATAAAAGTTTCATAGCCTGTTATATAATGTCTGAACTTATTGATTGCATGAACAACAACTAAGAACTCTTTTTCAGTCACAGTATAATTCAACTCAGTGGGAGTTAAATTTTTACTGGTATAGTAAATGGCATAAGGAATTAAATCTTTTTGTCCCAACACAGCCCCTAGAGCTGTATCTGAAGCATTTGTAGAAATATGGAAAGGAAGTTTCCAATTTGGTCCTCTCAAGATAGGCGCTTCAGATATTCTTGTTTTCAAAGTTTCAAATGCTGATTGGCAATCAGGACCCCATTTGAATTCACAGTCTTTTGTAAGTAGTTTAAAGAGTGGAGATGATATTTTGGTGAAGTCTTCTATAAATCTTCTATAATATCCAGTAAATCCCATAAAACTTCTAACACCTTTTTGACAATTTGGAATAGGTAACTTGGAGATGGCTTCAACTTTTGATCTATCAAATTTAATCCCATCCCTTGAAATATGATGTCCTAAAACAATACCTTTAGTAAACATCATAAAGCACTTTTCATGGCTTAATGAAAAATTTGTTTCTTTACATCTTATAAGGACTTTTTCCAAATTTTCTAATGCCTCTTCAAAGGAATTACCCTAAACTGTAAAATCATCCATATATACCTCTACACAATCATGGATTAGATCAGAAAAAATTCCTAGTACTGCTCTTTGGAATGTTGCGGGTGCATTACATAATTCAAAAGGAAGCACTCGATAAGCAAAAGTTCCCCATGGACAAGTAAATGTGGTCTTATCCTGATCCTCAGGTGCTACCTAATTTTGATTATAACCACTAAAACCATCCAGAAATGAAAAAGTACTTTTTGCCTGCTAATGTATCTAATACTTGATCGATAAAGGGCAAAGGAAAGTGATCCTTCAAAGTTTCTTTATTCAATTCCCTGTAATCAATGCACACTTGTTATAGACAATTTTGTGCCTAGCAGCATCAGGCATGAATTGTCAATAATCCAAGGGATCCAAAGTCCCTAAACATGATGTTCCTACCCCTAGAGGAACAAGGTCAGCAAACCAACAGCTCTCAGATCAGTTCTCCACCTGAAAACACTCAAAAACAAGCAATCCTGAAATCAAAGCAGGTGCTCCACTAGGCTTCTGCGCTGAAACTCAACTCCTCCATGGTGTACCTGCGTTGCAAAGCAGGTAGAACAAAGGCCACCTGCGCTGAGCGAGATGGGACAAGTGGCACACTGAGTCATTGCTCTGGAATCTTCCAAAAATGACACTTGGATCAGGGATTTCGCCTTGTGGTGATTCAGAGGCTCTGTTTCTCCAAGTGGAAGCAAGGTTCTCCAAGTGGACTCAAGAACTGAAGATCAACTGAAGAGAGAGAGGACACAAGGCAGCTACACATCAGTTGCAAGTTGACTCATCCTTTCTCAATTCATCTATATATTGAGCTCTCTCCTATGAGCTCAGGGGGCTGGAATTTTGTGCAAAGTAATGATATGCTGTTGGTTTCACTATAGAACTATTGGGTGATTGCTTGAAGGAGGTGAAGAGGAGAAATTCTTTCTGCTGGGAGGTGTTGCTGGATTGGGGCCTTCAATGGTTGTAACCTTCTCAAAACTTTACTTCTTCCATTAATAAAAACTATTGAGGTTCTTCTATATGCATTTGTTTCAATGATGTGTTGTGATGATTGTATATTTGATTTATGCTAATCCTTGAATCAGTTATGATTGCATGCTTCTTGTAGTTTCCTTCTTTGTTATTTTGCAGGATCTCATTGTAGCTGGGCCAGCAAAAGAGCAAGGAGCTGGGAGCAAGCAGCAAAGAGAAGAGTTTGGATTCGACATTAAGCGCAAGGAAACGGTTAGTGCATTTCTTCATTCTCTCTTGCTTTCATAAAGAAGTAAACCTTAAGTAGTTTTCTTTACAGTTGTTGCTAAGGTACTATCACCCTTAGAGTGGGATAGGGTCATCCGAGTCGGATACTTTTCCCTACAACAAACTGGCGACTCCGCTGGGGAACGTATCTGTTTGATTGTTTGTAGTATTTTTCTATTCATTTCCTGAACAAAAGAGTACCAAATCGAAAAGCTTTTGACTATATCAAAAGCGAAGTAGAGGGCAGCTACTCTAACTCATTTATGAGCATGTTCATGATTTGAAGAGCTAATCTACAAGGATCCTTTTAAGCTCTTAGTGATAGCTTTTCATCTTCCTTGTCATCCCTTAGTGTGTGCTTGACTGATAGCTTCTGATTTGAGCAAAAACTGTGAATTTTTGAGAAAATTGTGACCCGGAAACTGTGAAAACGCAACTCTCGTTTTCCAAAGCAGGTAGTACACAGGCTACCTGCTTTGCAACGCAGGTCCCGAAAGGGCTACCTGCGCTGAGAGCCAGACTGGCTGTGCAGCACCTGCGTTGGCCCAATTTTGCCTTGTGCAGTTGGGGTTTCCTCCCTTTTTCTTGCTTGTTTTCACCATAGTTTTGCAGTCAGTTGTCAGTCTTAGTACCTATCTAAAACCAACCTTACTTGCCATCATTCCGCCTCTGTTATATAACGAAATTGTACTTGTTATTTTGTATTTCTTACTTCATTTACAATTTCCCATAACGAAAGTGAACTAGTATTGCTTTGGCCTCTTAGATCCGAACCTGTGTTAGGCATTTTGCTGGTCTAAAGAGTTAGCTTGTTGGCTGTCCATTGCTGATTGGTCCTTTTACTTTCGTCATTATGGTTTGATTTCATGTATTTCCAGTGATTAAACAAGTAAATCTTAAGGTGTCTTTTGATTTTGGACAAGCTTGTTTGTTTTTCGCTTTAAATCGAAATCAAAGTTATATAACAACTTTCTTTTTGTAATGCATCAACATTAAGAAAGGGAAAAGAAAATACATGCATTGTGCATTTTGCATTTGAAAAAGTTTGCATGATGATTTAGGAGAAAGTGCATTAGTTTGTGCTGTATGAACTGTGTGAAAAGATATGCCTTTCTTCTCCCTCAGTAGTTAAGATTTTCATCAGTCAAAAAGATTTGAAAAAGCTTGCTTCTCATCTTAGGCTGCATTTAGGAATTTGTCATATACATCTCATGGTGAACCTTGAAAGGCAAACTTTAAAAAGATCAACTTAAAATATACTGAATGAACCTAACAACGCATTGAAACATAACGCAAACACATAGGGGTCTAAGCTAGAGACGTGTTCCGGCGTCGTTAAACGTAGTGACTGTCGATCTCGAAGAAGGTGGGTGATTCCTCCTGAGAGTCGGTGGCACTAATACGGACTTGTGCTCCCATGTACCATCGCGTATATATTGGGAGACCCCTATAGGCATATATCCTTTATCCTTAGGAAGCCGTGTCGGCCGCCCTACTGATCGCAATGCAGTGAACACAGCATTCACGAAGATTGACCACACGTACCGTAAAACGTATTCCGTGGTTTTGCGAAAGGTTTGGCACACCCTCTGCCTAGATCTCCAGAGCAGTTTCTTTTGGCCTTTTTCAAACTCTATAACTGAAAAAGTCCAACCGAGCATTTGTCACTTCGGGCTCGTTAATACATCGAAGGAGACTAGAGTCATCTTTAGCTTTTTCTCGACTCTTAAAACATGAAAAAGCAAAGTTATGTCTAAAAGCGTCTAATAAAATTCATTCAAATCGGAAACACAAATTTTCCCCTTTATATTTTAGTTGATCGAGTAATCCGCAATCGTGGAAGAAAGTCAATTGAATATCCGTCGTTCGCGGAGGCTTGCGAGTCAACCATCTTTGTCCCCGGAGTCGAAAACAATTCGGGCAAAGCGAGCTCGTCGAACCAGTTCAAAATCTCCTTTAAAAGTTAGAACGAGAGTTCCAACAACATCTGAGATTCTGGTTACTCCAAACATTTCCGGAAACCCTGCCTCTATAGAAGAAGTTCAACCGCCACAGAAGGACAGTAATACTGATCCTAGTCTGGGGACAAATACTTGTATAACTGAACCAGTTCCATCTGTAACAGGTCCAGAGAGTTTTGTTCCTCAAACATCTGTCGCTGTCGATACAACCCCTTCTTCGGCACCGGAAATCTTTTACGGACCTGACGGTCTTCCTCTTCCACCTGGTCTGATTGCGATAGAGGAAATTATAGAGGAACCGCAAGTATCCACTCCAACTCATTTTGGAGTAGGGGTCACTCTATTTCCTGCTACAACAGAAGTTTGTCCATCACCAGTGGAAGTTCCTGTAGAATCACTAGGCAATCAATTGGATAGACTCAAAATGTCTGAACAACCGTCGACATCTAGGACTGTGTCGGATGACACGGCGACGGCAGAATTACCTGCTGCAAATCCAACAATGTTCGCCGGCATACCATCTGTCCCAACTAGCTCTAAACCGCTAGAAGGAGTCCACCAAGGGACTATCTCGGCAGTATGGTCTGTTCCTGTTTGTTCCGGAGTAATGTCTGGTAACTCTTATGGTGAGACTCATCAAATTGACCCTTTCGGGAATCAATTTAGGCCATCCAGTCCTCCAAGACAATCAATTGCCTTGAGTTCTGGATTACCACCGTATTGGGGGCAGTATGCCCTTTCATTACCCCCTCCGAGAGGGTACCCATACGGGAGTTCTCAACCTTATTCAAGTTATGGTGGAATTGCGACGAGTAGTTGGGTACCTATGCTATCCCAGCCACCAAGAGTTGTATATTCTATGCAACAATGTGTACCTGTGACGAACATCCCAACTACACCGGCTATTGTAACCGTGTCGCAAGTTCAAACTATGCCTGTTGTATGTCAACCTCAGATTTCTCAGGTTCTCATGCAACAGCCCCTTGACCCTACGACCCAACCACAATCGCCTACTGGTGGGGCGACACAAATACAATCGGGTACAATTACCCCACATCTTGGTCCAATGGTTAGTGTAGCACAACAACCCATGGTATCGCAACCGTGGATAGTGCAATACCAACAGCCACAATTCCAACAAGTGTACCAAGGTTCTGAACAGCAAATCTTTGCGAATACTGGACAACCATATATCCAAAATGGTCAAAATCAACCACTTTATAGTGGTCAAGTCCATCAACCGTATCAATCATACCAACATCAACTCCATTATGCTGGTATGCAAAGACCAACTGTTCAGGCAATTCCATCGTACCCTGGTTACGCTTCCCCTAACTTGAATCAACAGTTACCATTTGTGGCGACTTTAAAGTTGCCCGATTTACATCAGTTAACCAATGATCCAATTGCTTACGCCCCATGGTGGCCAGTGATCCCACACAAACTTCCATCCGACATTCCTAAATTCAATGGAAATCCAGGTGAAGACCCGTCGAATCATGTGATGACATTTCATCTATGGTGTTCGTCGAACACTTTAAATGATGATTCGATAAGGCTTCGCCTCTTTCAGAGGACATTGACAGGTCCAGCGGCAAAATGGTATATAGAATTGCCAAGAGCTTCGTTCGACAATTTCAGTTCCCTAGCCACAACTTTCTTAACCCACTTTCAATTACCTATCAGGTACGAAACTGGAACAGAAATCTTAACCAATTTCAAGCAGACAACGGCCACACATATATCAGATCATATACATTAGTGGCGACGTCGACGAAGAATGGTCAAAACATATGTTCCTGATCAGCTTTTAGCTGAGTGGTTTATAAAGTCGTTACTTCCGGCCATAACGGAAGATGTGGCGAAGGGAGGAGTCGTAACAGAAGAGCAGGTTATTGCTCGTGCGCAATATTTGGACTTAGTATATACTCAGTCCGGCACGCTCTATGACAAGATACCAGACGCCCCTAGACCGGAGTTTTCAATCCCTCCTCCTCCTAAATCGAATAGTGACTCTCATGCCGGCGATGGCGTGATTGGCACGGCAAACTCGAATCCGAAAAAGGCCAATCAAAAGAAGGCCCGTAAGGATTCGAATCAAAATGCGCATGAAGAAATTCTTGCTTCGGAAGTAAATGCCGTATCGACAGATAAGGGCAAAGAAACCAATCAACCAGGGAGCAAGAAGAATCAAAACCAAAGGAAGAAGAAGAAACAAGGAGAGTCATCTCCTCGAAGAACTTCTCCTGGAAAAGGGAAACCATTTTCGGGGTGTCGGATATGTGAAGAGGATCACTGGACAACAGACTGTCCGTACAAAGCTGAGTTTAAAAGATTCATAAAGAATTCACAAACCCCGGCTGTGTTAACTGATCCGTTTCCCGATCCAAGTCAAAATCTGGTTGATAGTGGAAATGCTTCCCCATCGCAAGTTATGATGTTGTCAAGTTCTAAGCGCCAAGATGATGCTTGGATTTCAACATTAAACAACAGCTATGGCAATCCGCAGTTATTGAATGGCGAGAGAAAAGGTCGATCAGGCAGTTCGACGACAACTTCGACAGAAGTTGTGTCGCTATCCAATACAAGAAGCATTCCAACGATCCACGGAGGCAATCATCCTCTCCAAAATATCGGAGTGATTTTCCTAAAAGGCCCTGCTTTAATGGGTACTTTTGCCCCACCACCACCGAGTAATCTGGCGGAAATGGGTGCAGTGGAATATGAAGCCTTCTATTTTTAATGGATCTAAAGCAACGAGGATAGTTCTTATATCATGTCAACCTCGTTAAAAAATGAAATAAGGAGTCAAGAGGATAGTTCTTTACGATGTCAACCTCATTAAAAAATGAAATGTCCCCTTAAAGTTTAGGGGGCATACGCCCCGTCTGCATTATTATGCTGGGGGCATCCATCATCGAGCAGTTTTAGCACACAGTTCATGCTCGTTAAAAAATAAACGCAAGATCCGAGCAGTTTTAGCACATAGTTCATGCTCGTTAAAAAATAAACATAAGTTGTGAGCAATCTTCCCCTAGAGTTCAAGCTCACCCAGAAAAAATGAACCAGTAAATAACCTTGGTAAATGTAACCTTTGACAGCCATATTAAAGCCCTTGGTCGTGTTCTTGCAGTCTCACCTCCATCCGTTCATTTGGCCAATCGTTCATCTCCATATGTTTGTTTACCCATTTTGAGGAACAGCTGCGAAGAGTGATTTCACTTAGCCATCCTTGTGACACTGCCATGATTGGAAAATTCCAACCTGTACCTGGAATCTGCTGCTATCCCTATTTATCACTCGTTCCTCAAAAGACGAGTCGTCTTTAAGCTCTTTTCACTGACTCATAAAATATGAAAAGATTGCCGAGTTTTGGCCTTCCAGCTCGTTAAAGCGACCGGAAAGCTATCCCTCCTCTAGATTTTAATCTTTTTGGACCTGAGGGATTATTGCACAAAAAGATCGAGCGCTTGTTTTGTTCGGCTCGTTAAAGCAATCGAAAACTCATCCCTTCTGTATTGTTTTATACTTTTTCGGACTTAAGGGATTAGATGACGAAAAAGGAATTTTGGAGTTGCCTTTATGTACCTTTTCAGACTCTCTAAAAATGAAAAGGACCGAGTTGTCCTTGTCGTTAAACTCGTTAAATTCATTAAATAGCGACAAACTTGTCTTTAGACGAGAACGAGTTTCCCTATCGCTAGGCTCGTTAAAACATAGCGATGGGCTTGCCCGAAGGGCAGGTTATAGAACTAGCATATGTTATCCTCCTCAAGCTTGACAAAAATAAAGATGTACTGGTCAGCAATGACTGGGGAAAAATTGGGAGAACCTCACAGCTTTAATGGTAGCAAGTCGCTCTTGAACATGACACTTTGTCCTCCGTATCACATCGGGTTGGGTTGTTTCATTCACCGGTCTCATCACCATGGTCCTCGCCACACCATCCACTTTTGGGGTAATGCTACCGATCCATCACACCAGTGTCGTTATATGTTCAAGAGATGTTGTTCTGTAAAGAGTCAACCGTGTCCCATCCACTGCCATACATTGTCCTTCATCCATTTCATGACCTCCACCCTGAATCATACATCACAGTTTGTTTTCACCTCATCAAAATCACTAGCTCCGTTCCGTGTCACTGATGTGGGATTCATTAAGGCCCTCTTTTGACGGATCGCTCCTTGTCGACATCAGCTCATTATCCAAGGAGTTGATCCAGGAACAACCCCTTCAGTACTTTGAAGCTTGCATGCCTCAATGGCAAGTTTCTCACTTCCGGCGACAGGTATACATCAATGACCTTCAACCAGAAGATTTTGCATGGTGGTCGACACCAAGTCCTTTATTCCCACCATGTGAATTGTACTGCTGTACCTTGAGGGTCATCATCCTTATCAGTGATTCCTCTCGCGCTCGTTAACGGTTTACATCATTGACCGGTAATCAAGCGATGTCTTTCCATGTTCGACTTCAAGAAATTCTCACATGGATCGACTTGTACATCGAGTGAAGATCGGAAGAGTTTGAAGACCCCGGATCTAGTTTCATCCATCCGGGCTGCGATATATATTCAAGATATAAAGACATTTGATGTGTACATCATTGCAGCAGATGATCATCCTTCTCAAAGGATGGTAATTTCAGCAGAGAATTATCAGTCTACCATCAGACGATCGTCTGTTCTATGTACCAAAATGAATTTATAAAGCTGAGCATGGGAATGCCCGCCTCAGCTAGATCATGAAAAAAGTATGAAAAATAATGTATTGTATTGTATCTTATTACAGGACACTTCTCAGCAGATTGAATGAACTTCGGATCCTCCTAATAAAGCATTTCACCCGATAAACGACCTCATACTTTAGGGGGCATCTGTTATAGACAATTTTGTGCCTAGCAGCATCAGGCATGAATTGTCAATAATCCAAGGGATCCAAAGTCCCTAAACATGATGTTCCTACCCCTAGAGGAACAAGGTCAGCAAACCAACAGCTCTCAGATCAATTCTCCACCTGAAAACACTCAAAAACAAGCAATCCTGAAATCAAAGCAGGTGCTCCACTAGGCTTCTGCGCTGAAACTCAACTCCTCCATGGTGTACCTGCGTTGCAAAGCAGGTAGAACAAAGGCCACCTGCGCTGAGCGAGATGGGACAAGTGGCACACTGAGTCATTGCTCTGGAATCTTCCAAAAATGACACTTGGATCAGGGATTTCGCCTTGTGGTGAGTCAGAGGCTCTGTTTCTCCAAGTGGAAGCAAGGTTCTCCAAGTGGACTCAAGAACTGAAGATCAACTGAAGAGAGAGAGGACACAAGGCAGCTACACATCAGTTGCAAGCTGACTCATCCTTTCTCAATTCATCTATATATTGAGCTCTCTCCTATGAGCTCAGGGGGCTGGAATTTTGTGCAAAGTAATGATATGCTGTTGGTTTCACTATAGAACTATTGGGTGATTGCTTGAAGGAGGTGAAGAGGAGAAATTCTTTCTGCTGGGAGGTGTTGCTGGATTGGGGCCTTCAATGGTTGTAACCTTCTCAAAACTTTACTTCTTCCATTAATAAAAACTATTGAGGTTCTTCTATATGCATTTGTTTCAATGATGTGTTGTGATGATTGTATATTTGATTTATGCTAATCCTTGAATCAGTTATGATTGCATGCTTCTTGTAGTTTCCTTCTTTGTTATTTTGCAGGATCTCATTGTAGCTGGGCCAGCAAAAGAGCAAGGAGCTGGGAGCAAGCAGCAAAGAGAAGAGTTTGGATTCGACATTAAGCGCAAGGCAACGGTTAGTGCATTTCTTCATTCTCTCTTGCTTTCATAAAGAAGTAAACCTTAAGTAGTTTTCTTTACAGTTGTTGCTGAGGTACTATCACCCTTAAAGTGGGATAGGGTCATCCGAGTCGGATACTTTTCCCTACAACAACACTCTCCATTTACCATTCTTTTTTGGTGCTATAACCAAAGGAGAAACCCATCGACTATCTGAAATTGGGTAAATGAAATTTACAGTGAGTAGTTTTTGGAGCTCTTCTTTCACAATCTCCCTAAGATTTGGATTCATCCTTCTCCGAGGTTGTCTGATTGGTCTACTGTTTTCCTTGATATAGATATGATGGATGCAAGTCTTAGGGTCAATACCTTTCATATCAATATACTCCCATGCAAATGCAACAGAGTGTTTTTGCAAGATTTTGGTTAGCTCTTCCTATTGTGATTTTTCAAAATTTTTGTTGATATTCAGTGTTTTACCTGGAAAGATTTCAATGGTAGAACTACCAAACTCTTCCATAGAGTAAAGAGACATTTGTCTTGAAGATAAATATTCAATATCAGAATCTAACTGAAATTGTGTGGGTCATATTCTGAAGATGTTTCAAAATTTTCTAATGTGTTCAAAATTTGACTATCTTCACTAATCTCAGAGATAGTAAAGACAGGGTGTATAATATCTTCATCATTGACCCATTCATTGTCTCCTACTTCTGTAATTGCCTTTTCTGGAGGATACAAATTGAATTTCTTTGTCGAACTACCTTCAGAAATGTACATATCCCCAGATCTACAACTAATGAAAGCATCAGCTGTGGCTAGCCAAGGTTTTCCTAAACTAAGTGGGTGCCCTCCTAAATTACTCTTGGGAATCAAAATCATGAAGTCTACTGGATATTCCCAAGAATCTAAGGAGATTGAAATATCTTCTAATACACCATCTGGTTTGATTATTGATCTATCTGCAAGTTGCAGTAAGGTGGGTGTAAAAAGAAGATTAGGAAGTTTAAGTTGTTCCATAGTCTGTCTACTCATAATGTTTATAGCAGCCCCTAAGTCAATCAAAATATTTGGAATTTCTATCCCATTTATATGTGTCTTGGCAATTGCACTACCTGGATCCACATATTTCTGCATGGTAATTTTTCCCATCATGATATCTGCAATTTTTCCTACCAGGTGGATTCTTTTTGTATCTCTTGGTTTCCTACCTGGTCTTTTGAGACTCAACTCCTTTATTGTTTTTGCTAGAATAGGAATCTCTCTAATGGCTTGTAGCAAGGGAATCTTGATACAGACATTCTTTAATTCATCTAGAAAATCATAGACAGGCAACAAGATTTGTTTTTCCACCCCTTTGTCAATTTGTAATCTTTCAGGGAAAGGAGGCGTGGATGAAGATGCAGGTTACTCAACTGTAGGAGCTGTGGGGGTTGACTCTTTTTCTTTTTCTTTTTGAATGATTGGGTTTTGAAGAGATTCTTCCTCAGAACCTTTATTGAATTTAAGAGAATCCTCCTCATAGGCATCCTCCTCATGAGCAAATCATGCATGTTTCTACAACTTTTGCATCCAAGGGGAATTACCTTAGAGCATGTTTCTTTCTACATTTTGGGCAAAAGATGGCCAAGGCATCAGCTTCTGCTTTTTTCTTGTTTTGAATTTTAAGGGTGTCTAGTTGTTCACTAAGGCTCCCTACAATATCAGTTTTGAACTCATCAAGCATATTTCCAATCTCTGCCCTACTTACTAATCGAGTTGCATATTTGTTTGCTCTAATAAGAGAATGGACACATAGTTCTGCGATGTCACGAAGTGGGAGTTGAGAAATGTCTCCCTTCCCCATCATGTTTAAAATATCTATCCATTCATCTCTAATGGATTTCAATAGAAGGGATTTCAAGGTTTCCTCGTCTAGATTACTCATTTCGCTCTCTTTAAGTTGTATTGAAATCATTCAAGTAAATCCTCCAAGTTCTCATCTTCTTTTTGCATCATTTTGAATACCTCATACTAATCCCATGAACCATTTCAAAGCAGCTCTTTTCAATATTGAAGGAAACAGTTTGAGTTTTTGAGAGTCTTCCATATAGTCATAAGTTCGGCACAAGACTTCAAACTCAAATAGAAATGTTTCAGGATCCTCACTTCGCAACCCATAAACGTTTGGGAGGACGGATGGTGAAATATTTTTCATTGTTGTATGAGTTTCCTCATCGGCTATAGGGAATCAAAATGAGTTATCTCCTTCCCTGTTTCCCCCATTATTACCTCTTCCTCCTCCATTGTTACCTCCATTATTTCCTCTTTCTCAACCTCTACCCCCTCCTCCAAATCCATCTACTACTTCTTCTGTCATGGTAGTTTCCTCAGAGTCTTCTGGTTCTTCTATTAATGGCTGATGAGAGAGATTTTCTCCCTTTCCTTCTTCTTCAAGTGATTCTACTTCTTTGATTATAATATGTTCCCCTGTAGAAGTGAAGAAAGGTTCTTATCCTAGATCAGATTTAGTAGATAGTATGGGAGAATCTTCTAATTCAGTTGCTGCCCCTTGAATTCCAGGAATCCTAATGCTGGGAGTATGACTCTGGGATGGAGGTGTATCTTTTCTATGCCTTGAAGTAGCTGGAGTTGTGAAAATCGAACTTTTGGCCCTAGCTATGAACCTTCCCCTACAATCTCTTGCTCTATGCATGTCATTTTTTTATATATATTTTTTTTAGTCCGGCTAATAATTCTCTTTCTGATCTTCCAGATCACACTAGGTGCAATAAGAGAGCATACTCAAGAAATTATTGAACTAATAACTCTCTTTTCTAATCCTCCAGATCACACTAGGTGCAAGAGGAGAGCATACTTCAAGAAGTTATCAATTTTTCTCTTTTTTTTTATGTAAGAGATCAGATACCTAGTTACACTTCCCCGAAAACGGCGCCAAAATGTTTAGTCAACTTAGTATGTCCTAAATTGCTACATTAATTATCAATTCGGGAATCGTAAATTGATGAAGTGTGGCGCACTATATGTGCAAGACAACCTCTTTCTTAGTTTTTATTGTTTTCAATTTTATTTTGTTTTGGGGTTTTGTCTTTGTTTGTCTCCTAATGCAAATGGAAATCCTATTCCTAAGTTTTAACAATACTTTAGAAGGAAAATATGGATATAAATTTAAGACAATTATGTCCCTTATGATAACTTCCAGAGCTTAACACTTCAAAGGATCTCAAAACATACGAGTGATAAAATTAATACTTGACCAGGAATGTAAATGTGCAGCTATTCAAATCAAACAAAGGACGAACTACTGATCATAAAATCATTGTCTCTGCTGCTCATCTAAATACAGAAATAAAATTTAAACTATTGAACTCAAACAAACCAAAAATTGCAAACTAATAAAAGTAAGATCAATTGACTTCACTTATAATCCGATAGCTCACCAAGTAGATTTTTGGGGTTAAGCCATGGCTTTGGAGATAATGTCAAATAACATGAAGAATTGATATCTAAATTACCTACTTGCAAATGAAAGTAAAATCAAGTCAATTCACTTATAATCCGATAGCTCGCCAAGTAGCTTTTCGGGGTTAATCCATGGATCTGGAGATAACGTTAATAACATGAAGAACCTGATATCTAATTGTAGAAATGAAAGTAAAATCAAATCACTTCACTCATAATCCGATAGCTCACCAAGTAGCTTTTCGGAGTTAAGCCATGGCTCTGGAGATAACGTCAAATGTCATGAAGAACCTGATATCTAATTGCAGAAATGAAAGTAAAATCAAATCACTTCACTCATAATTCGATAGCTCGCCAAGTAGCTTTTCGGAGTTAAGTCATGGCTATGGAGATAACGTTAAATGACATGAAGAATTTGATATCTAAACTAACTAACAACGGCAAATGAATTATTAAGACTGAAATCAAAGCATAACTAAAATTGAAAAGAAAAAAAAACAAAGTCAGCAAAGAGGCCAATCCCATGTCACTATTTATTGCAAAAATTATATGAAAACACTCGAGCATAACTTATCCTGAAACATATTGATTAGTGTTAGCAAAAATATACAATGCTGGAAAATCATGTACAAGGCTGAAACATTAACACCATAATTGAATTATGAAATATATATATAGGTGGACAAGCTATGAAATATCTACGATGAAAATAAGAAGACAATACATGAAAACTTTACAAAAATAAAGAAACAAAACCTTAGCCAGCAGGGGCCCTCTGCACGGCCTTGGTTAACAAGTTGTCAATCCGAAATTATGCTCACACAGTCATAAGAAACAGAGTCTTTATATTGCAAAATAGAGGAAGTATCCTCTCGTTACAACAACAGAACTAATGTTACGGCAACAATATATAAACTACAGCAAGACTATCTCCAAAAAAACTACTAGCTACATGCGTTTGCAAATGCGTTATTTATAGAGGAAATTACATAACTGTTTTTCCTATGAAACACCTTCAGCAGAGGACACATAAAAGGATAGAACCCGTGAGCTTAGCGTCTTGGTTTCCATGATCATTCAATCTACAAAAGATGGATGTTGGTTTGCGTCATGGAGGCAATCTACAACTGTCAAAATGGATCCACGGATCTAGGAACGGTCTCAGAGCTTTCACGTGCTGAAAACAAAGACCTGTTTGCTATATAACTCCTCATTTGACCATCGTTTGACCAAGGCTTTCCTTTACGAATTTGGCTAAATATATAGGACCTGGTCCATGTCCAGATCATTCCTAAACTTCCCACATGCCTCGTTTTACTTGTTGACACCTGTAACCTATAGATCAATAAAAATAGTTGCGGAATCACGAGTCAGCTACGGAAAGTGGCTGCATTACGCACCTGATGAGCAAAATCTAAGTCAAATAGAAAACACAAAAATATAGTTAGAAAACCACTTAAATGCACTCTTAGAATCAATATGTAATGATCTTTGATAGCTTATGAGGCACATGTGAGGAAAAAAAGGTCTAGGAAAGTATGTAGAAGAGAGGTAGTTCTAGGGCTCAACAATAGTCTCACTATCAGATCCTTTAGTTGTTTTTCTTGCCCTTTTCCTTTTAGGTAAAGGCAACTTAGGAGGTTCAATACCAAGATTCCCACTCTGAAGTCTAGTGAGGTGGTGAGGTGGAATGAATTGCGAAGTCTCACTGCCTTGAGATACCTCAAGTTTATGTGGTGATATCGAAAAGCTTTAAAGTTTATGGATAAGAGACTGTACTTCAGGAGACTCAGAAGTTAATCGTTTTGGGGTATGTTGGGGTTGAGCAGTGGTGGTACTCTCCTCTTCTTCTCGTTTGAATATTGGAGTTCCAGCATTCAAAGGAGAGGTTGGAGGTGAAGTGGAGGGAGATTTACTCTCATAATGGGTTGTAGGTTTGGGTTCGCTCGCCATTCACAGTTCATGCCCTCCTTCTAGCGCCAAAAATTTTGATGCCCCGAAAATCGCTGCATCAACAGCAGGGAAAACCACCTGGTCCGAACCTTAAAGGCAGCTCCTTTTTCGTTTGGTGTGGTGGCTCCGACTGGATATAATGGGACCAGTTTCCCAATGGTTTGTAAATAGGATGGATAAGTGGTTGATTTTATATTATCTAATGATAAGGATGGATGATTTATTCTAAAATGAAAAATAATAAACAAATAATCTATCCCGGGAAATTTCCATTTTAGTGTAACTTTTGATGATCTTTATTTACAAATAGGCATATAGATGACTCCATTGATAAACAAAGACATTCATTCATATGATAATTACTTTGCTCAAATATTTGAACAAAGTAATCATTAAAACATTATTACACTATTCTTCATATATCATTGACATAAATATGATTGAAAGAATAACATTCCTTAAACATTCAATAATGATAAGTATAAGGACTGTTGTTAAAACACATACATATATCCAATGATAGCAAAATTTAATAAATGTTGATTCATATAAAGGAATGGAGCAAAGACATAGATAATAGTACCATATGAAATTTGGATCCTTCCCGATATCAATCACATTCATATTCCATTTTCTAACTTAGAAACACTCTCACAAAAAGCAGTATTGCATATCTCATCAAAGTATCCTTCATTAAAATTAAGAATATAGGCTCAGTCTTTATAAAAAATATATATCAGATGCACAATAGTGTGACTCCCGATCCAAGTTTTATACAAAAATTGAGGACCCTTTCTAAAGACATGAAAGGGTCTTTAAATACTATCTAAGCTAACTGACTATGAAATAAAAATGCTATTAGGTGGTATAACCAAATCATAGAGATCTCCTTAAAATAGGCTTGCTTGCAATCGGTAGAATGATTTATTGTTTTGGCCGATCATCCTTTGGCTTGAGCTGGCAGATAGCAAGCATTGGTTGAAATTCTGGAGGGTGACTCAGACGTGAATGCAATTGGGCTGAATATGTAGCATCATGAATTTCGGGAATCATGTAACCAATCGCATTGGTTAAACATTTCAGTGCTGCCCTTTGACTGTATGGTTTAACTAGAAAGAACCAAAAGGTGTCCCAAGTTAAACTTTGGATCACTGCTATTAATCTTTCCTTCTTTTCCAATTCTTGATTGCATGTTTGTTCCAATGCTTTAGTTGATGGCAATTTACCTGGAGTGCACTATGAAATCAAATTAGACAGATAAAGAGTATCATTAATTAACTCAATCAAATTACCGGTTTCTGATATACATCTTGAAGTTTCCCTTTCTGCTTTCATCAATTGTGATTGCCATTCTAGGAAAAGAATTTCCTTGTGTGATTCTAGAATTTTAGGCAGATTTGCAGCTTTCCCTTCACTGGTTTCTTGCCAGGCAAGAAAGTTTGTTAATGTCTCATCGGCCTATTCCAAGTTCTGTCTTGCGTCAACTGATTTGTCAATCATTGATGAAGCAATCTCACAGAGGGGCTCAGCAAGGGAAATATTATGACATAGTAAATTTAGTTGTTTAATCAATGCCTTATTGATCTGGAGAGCCTCAGACCTGAACTCTGTTGGTTGAGGAAGACTCTTGAACTTTTCTATCTGTTGTGTTAGTTGAGCGATTTGCTCATCTTTTTTTTTGCTCATTTGTTCATTCATGGTCTTCATTTTGGCCAATGCTAAGGATAACTCCTTTTGTTTCTGCACTGCGCTTTGATCCATCCTCTGCTTTTCCTTTAACAATTGCTCGTTTAGCTGGTTATTTGATTGTTGTTGTGCTACTAGTTGTTGTTCTAATTGTTCTATTCTCTATTGCTTTTCAAATACCTGTGCTTCCAATGTGTTAGCACTTGAAATTTCACCTCAGGCTGAAAAGGCAAATCTCAAAGCTACATCAAACCATTCAGCCTCGTAGCTAGCCCTACGGGGCAGGAGAAGGTGCTCTCCGGTCAAATCTCGGCAAATCTTCAATGGGATGAGATGACCAACAAAGGTAACACTGATATTAGGCTAGTAAACTGATTATAAAGGTTGATTTGGGGTTTTTGAGGTTTTTGGTGGCAAATTGAGGAGCTGCAATTTAGGGTGCGGGGATGTGACACAGTTTCTGCAGGGGGGTCTTTGGGGCAAGGTAGGAGCCTGTATTGATGTCTTAACTTGAGATGGATGATCAGGAATGAAATATGAGGAGCTAAAGAGAGCAAACAATGACTTTGAATTCCCTTTAGACAATAGAAAACATTGAAATTAAACAAATTTAAAAGCAGAGCATGGCTAGCATGAATTCATACTTTAACACTTCATTTGTTCAATAAGCAGAAGCAAAGAAAGGAAATGAATCACATAACAAAGCTTACAAGAACATTGAGAAATACACCATCAACACATGAGTCCACAAGAATCCCAAAGATGACTGCAAAACCCTGGTCTTCCTTAGCCAAAAATTGCAGAGATACAAGTGAAAATATACAATGATAGCTTCTCCCTCAAGAGTCCAACCATGAAAATGAGCAATAAAGTACATAATATAGATGATCTAACCTCTTTCCCTTCCTCCATGGGTCGAGCTCACTATCCTAGGAGCTGTTTGAACAACTTCTAAACTAAGCACTACAAAATAGGCAGTCAAAACAACTTGCCTCTATAAACTTGGAAACCAGTTCATACATCCAATTTTTACCCTTTACATGAGAGAAACTTCTAGAAGAGTTAAACAAGAGTAAAAGTATACAAAAAGTGCCACAAGTACAGTCAAGAGGACCGCCATCGACCTCAGAAAGTCAAACTGGAGCTAAACTGCAATTTCTGAGCTGAACTGGTCAAATCTGGCAAAGTTCCCTCAACGGGTCGCGCACATCTTCCTCAACAGGTCGCGCACTTTGGAGTCCTGTTTGGAGGCCTTCCCGTTGTCAGAATGAAGTGCAGGATAGCTCGTTGGAAAGGTCTCTGAGTCTACCTTCCAACCCAACTAGAATTTTTGGATTTGGAGGTCATTTTCCTAGTCAAAAGTCAATTCTTCCAAGACTACTTCTGCAGCTCAAAAAAGGGGCAGAAAGTCAAAATTTGGTTGTATTTTGACCTTTTGGAGGCCCAAAACTCCATGAAAACTCAAGTCCATCCATAAGCATGTGTAACTTTGCATGAAAAATCTAGAAATGTTGAGTTTTCACAAAACGGAGCTACGATGACAAAGGGTCTCACCGGGTGTGAGACCCGTTGAGAAGCCAAAACCTGTAAATTTCCCAAAAATGCCAAAAATGAGCCAAAACTTCCAAATTTTTTTGTGCTTGGTGCTGTGAAAAGGCTAGTGGGTGTCATGATTCTTGAGGGATGCCTCAGCCAAGATACGGAGTGGGTTGGTCTTCTTCTTCTGCCTAAGAGCCTCGGACAACCTCCTTTGGAACATTTTCATCTTGGCCTTGCAAACATGCATCCTCGCCCAATAGTGATTCTTCATGTTCCTTAGCAGCTTTTTCTCTTGGTTGGCCTTAGCCAACAGCCTCTCCAAGTGGGCATTCTCGTGAATGAGCAATGACTCCCGGTCAGCAGGCAATGGGTCACCGGGCCTCCTACGGTTTAGGACTCGGTCACTACGAATCCTCCAAAGCTCATCAAGCGCCTTCTCCTCCTCAAGTTGTGTGTTCCGCTGCTCTAGGTAAGTGATGGTCCATTGGGCACCCTCAAGTCTCCGCTGCAAAACATCATTCTCGGCCCTGAGATGCTGAATGATCTCCTTTGCCTCTTGGCTAGGAGAACTGGCCTCGAGATCAATCACTGGATCCTCATGAATCATGGGCTCTTTGCCCCTCTGCAATACCTGTGCTGGTGAAGAAAGTGAGGCCCCTTCCACCTGATGTGGAGATAACACTCGCTGATCTGAAGATGAAGGCGAGACCCCTTCCACCTGCTGTGGAGATAGTACTCGCCTAGCTGTTGCAAATAAGGCCCTTGGGCCTTTCTGATAGGTGACCAAAGGAGTGGAGCTGACATGTCGGGTGATGGGAGCATTAGGCTGCTGAGATGGTCCTCCCTCCTCATGAATGGCCTCTTGATGTGGCTGAGGTGGCACCGTGAAAAACTCACGGGAGATGAACTCCTCCCATGAGATGCCCTGCTGAGTCAACTGATGAGAGACTATGAGCTGGATCAAACCATAATGGCAAAGGCTCTTGTACTGCTGGGCCGGGGTCTTCCTCTGCAACATGAGCACCATCCTCTGAATGTTATGAAACAGGAAGACCGGGAGGTTCATCATCCTCACCCGGGTGAAATGCATCAACAGGCGAATGTGATATGAGTACACCTGTGAAAATCTGCCCTCACAGGTAAAATAATGCATGATAAGTCTCATGAGGGGAGCATACTCGCTCCGGAGAAATCTGAATGGGAAAACACCCGTCAACAGTCTCACAAATGATGGCCGAACATAAGGCTCAAAGTGAACAAAATCAAGTAATTTGCGCTTAGGCCACACCTCACCCACATTTGGTATCCCTGTAGCCTCTGAAATCACCTCAGGTGTCAATGTGAAGTTCACCCCTGCAAGAGTGACATGTCCATCATGGAGGTGTAAGACAAACAAGTGGGCCAACTCTCTATGATGCTGAATCTGAGAGATACTCTCATAAAACCAATAGCAAGACATGTACCGGAAGCAAGATAGTGCCAAAGGACAGGCCTGTAATTCTGCCAAAGAAGTAGGCTCCTCCCGCTTATGATGGCCTCCCTTACCCCCTCTACGAGGCCTCCTCTGTTCCTCAATCTCTGTAGATGATGAATGGTCATCACTTTGCTCATAAGTTTCGATATCTGACATGGTTTTGGAGCAAAGTGGACAAACTGAAGGACAAATTGAACAGTTGCCTCTGCCTGCAAAAGTGCTGAACTCTATGCTGTTTCAAGGGGAAAAAACATGAGGGGAATGTTAGGGGAGGGAACTTCTTAACAAGGAATGGGAATATATGAAAATAACAGGGAATTTCAAGGGAAACTTTATAAATTGTCATGCATATAGGAACACATTTTAACATTGGGAAATCATTTGCAAAGAACATATCTTATGGGACAAAAACATGTATGATAGTGAACATGGAAGGGGGATGCATGTATCAATAGGGACATAGGGACACCATACACCAAATTTACTTATAGGAGTTCATGTGTGTCATAAGGCAGATTTTTTTTTAAGGAGTACATGTACATTGTTTTAACATAGAGGGAAGGTTTTCATGTACAAGGGGATGTCAAGGGTATGTAGGGGTTATGTACATGACTCTAGATATACAACAACATTTATTTTCACATGACTCTTTTCTTTATTTGCAAATGTATCTTTTCTTTTTGTTCTATTTTTGCATGTGTATGGTAGAGGGAATTAGGGTTTTGTGTGCTTGGGAGAGGGGTAGGGTTTATAGTTTAGGGATGGGGAAAAAGTCTACATTTTATGTACAAATAATATGGGACAGAGATGAAAGCATGACTGTGAATGAAAGGGGAAAAGAGGGAAGGGACCAAATGGGACAAAATCACTTGAAACAGTCACAAAACCCTAGCATTTTACAAACATTAACAAGCAGCCATATAAGTCTTTTCATTCGCTTGATGTGAGGTTAGAATCATAGCATACAAGCTTATTTTCATCATCAACCTCCAAAACAATGAGTAAAGACCCTACCTCGAGCAATGTAGATGAGTTGAAGAGAAATTAGGAAATTTCGTTGAGTTTTACAGGCCAGCGGCTCAACGGGTCGCGCAGGCCTCCCAACGGGTCGCGCACCGCCCAACGGGTCGCGCCCATTGTATTTTTGAACTGCTGGAGTGCTCTGGATGGGTCGCGCACCGCCCAACAGGTCGCGCACCTCCTTGAACGGGTCGCGCACCTGCTAATAGCCCGAAATCACTGTGTTTTTGCCTCTTTCACCTATCACTCTCTCACAACCTCTCTTGCAAGCTTTGAAATGCACAATGAGAGTGAAAGGAGGGAATATGACCTTTTATAATCTTCATTTGAAAAAAATTTCATCCACAAACCCACTTTATAAAGTCTATTTTGACACTTTTTAAAAAACACTGATTTTTTGGTTTCCTTTATC
The DNA here is from genome assembly GCA_031772625.1 of Pinus tabuliformis. Taxonomy (NCBI): domain Eukaryota; kingdom Viridiplantae; phylum Streptophyta; class Pinopsida; order Pinales; family Pinaceae; genus Pinus; species Pinus tabuliformis. Next base: position 706,292,377 of record CM062806.1, on the reverse strand, counting down.
CTGAAGTTGACTTTTTGAGTGCTTTGACCTGATTCTTTTTGCAGGTAGATCATCTGAAGGACTGTGGCAAGGGGACCAAGGTTGTTGCTGCCTTTTTGAAGACATTTTGGAAATTTATTCTTTTTACAAAATTTATCATGACCTTGGCTTTAAAAATAGAGTTTTTAAATCCAAGGTTAGAAATGAACTGTACATGATGAAAATATCAAAGAAACATGTTGACCATCCTCCCTCTGGCATGCTGGTCACTCAAGGACTTTCAGAGACATGATCTTGCAAAGACAAATGACCAAAACCCTAGACCTAGAATTTTGACATTAAGACCAAACAAGAGAAGCTTGACAAACTCAATGACTGATATGACCTGATCCAGCAAAGCCAAGAGGGGTATGAATAGACCATCTCCTCCATCAGGGTTATGGCATGCCTAACGGGATGCAAGACTTAACACTGATGAGACACCTACTAATGCAAATGCAAAGAGCTTTGATCACTGATGGAGGGCTTTCAAGACCGACACTAACACAATGAAACAATTGTCTGATCTTTTTCCTTGACTAAATTACTCACTTCTGATGCTTTATCCATAGTGTCCTTTCTTTCTTTCAACTATTTTTCAATCAAAATTTTAACAAGGTCGTGATGGTAAAGGTGAGGCTCTACGTCATCCAGATTCTTTTGTACAGTTATGGACATCTTTTTCAGGCTAATCAACAGGAAATAAGGCAAATTGATGGTTTGATTTTCTAGAAAATTCATTAGTAACCTGATGTGGTACATTTACATGGACCCAAACCGTCCTTCACATGTAATAAACTTCTGGATTATCAATAATAAACTAGTCCACTTTTCCTCTAGAGTAGAAACAGGGATTCCACGTTTGAAAACGGTTATATCCATACCTGGGTTACACAAAATAATCCTCCAGGCCCTCTCATCAAAGTCTTTGTTTTTGAACCACCATTCCCCCTCCTGTGGGATCTTCGTTGCTACTGCAATGGATGCCTCTGCGACTGAGAATTTAAGATCTCCAACCTCAACTTCCACGCCATTAAAAGACCTTGCAAATGTATTCGTGACTTCTTTATTGTGACCTCTGAATTTCTGGATAAACTGCATCCACCGTGCCTTCCTTAATATGCTTTTCAATTGTGGATAACCCTCCATGAATTTAGGCTCGTCCGGCTGTGTTCTTACCAGAAGGCCCATTCCTTCCTCCTGGCTTAAAAATACGTCTGTGAGTGATGGACTGTAAGTAATGGATTGATGGAGGTGAAACGATTGTCTGAGAGGAAGATGGAGAAGGATTGTGGAGAAAAACCAATAGTTGTAAATGAAAGAACACAGAACATGTAGTGAAAATGAGTTCACGGAGTGGAGGCTTATGTAAACATGCCAATAATAACAAACACAACTTCAATGGGATAGTATGGAAATAGAGTGAGTTTGGCAGAACTTTGAATTAAAAAGGCTGCAGAATCAACATTAGCATGCTCACAAAATGACTACGTATTTGTGTGGCAAGAAAGAGCCATGGTCAAATAGATTACGTCCTCATAATTACCCAGTTCAACAGGTGTAATGCCAACTTACAATTAAGCACGAGTTAAATTCGGAGGCGGATCATGAGGCCGTTAAAAATTAATGCGGAGTTCGTGGTGGAATTATGCAAAGGTCATGGAGAAGTTATGAAAGCTATCAATGTGAATCATTACACATAATGGAGCCGGTGGTTTCACAACTATATAGAATGTGTTTTAAAATGCTATTTGAAATGAATTTTGCTCATACCTTAGAATCTTACCACTTCCATCCACTGACCTTTGATTGGCTGCTTCCTGTTGGTGTTTTAGGTGCTTAACATCTTCAAAATATTTTCCTCTCCCATATCTGCATTTGGTTCTCATCTTTATTTGGCTAACATCTGACTGTCATTAATGAGTAACAGAGTATCAATTGCGGAATCAGTTTTCAGCTGCGGAATCCGTTTTCAGCTGCAGAATCAGAACTCAGCTGCGGAAACTGACACAATGAACATATGACTGAATGGAGATGGATGGAAATGAATGATGACTGAGTGAATGATATATGAAAACTGGTCATGAAAGGGCTTTTATTGGCGGAATGTGATGATGAAATGGAATGAAGTGAAGTAAAGTGAAGTGAAGTGATATGAAATTGTATAACTATGAATGAAATGAGAGGGATTTTTTTTTTGGAAAATATAGGGCGTCAGAAATTTTTGATTTTCGCCCTGTATTTTCTGTATAAGACTACCAATCAGTGATTGGTTTTTAGGCTTATACGAAATTTTTATTTTTTTATTTTTATTTTTTAAGAAACAATGAAAAGAACAAAGATTAGGCTGGTGGAGAAGAAGGACTCTTCTTCACCAGCCTTATTGCAGAATTATCTTGAAAGATTTAGACAAATTCCTCCTTTGAGAGTGGCTTATGATAGATCTTTAATCTGTGACCATTCACAATAAGAGGAGTTTGATACTCATCAATGGTTTTGATTCTTACCGCTCCATTGCTAAAGACTTTGTCAATCTCATATGGCCCAAGCCAATGAGTCTGAAATTTACCTTTGAAATCTTTGAACTTGGAATTAAATAGCAATGCCCAATCTCCTTCTTAAAACTTTTTCTCCTTGATGTATTTGTCATACCACTTAGCTCTTTGATATTGAACTAGATCAGTTCTTAGGATTGCTTCTTGTCTGAACTCATCTAGTTCATTCAACTACTCCATTCTATTATTTTGGGCGTCTGATAGATCCATTCCCAATTGAACTGCCATCTTGAAGGTTCTAACTTGGAACTCAATGGGGAGCAGAACTTCTTTCCCACAAACAAGTTCATAGGGAGAATGTCCTGTTGTATTCCTCCATGTAGTTCTGTAGGCCCATAAGGCTTCAACAAGCCTTTCTACAGAATCTCTTCTATGTAGATGAACAGTCTTGGTAATGATGCCTTCAATAACTTTGTTTGTGGACTCCACTTGACCATTTGCTTGCGGATGGTAAGGAGTAGATTTTATGTGCTTGACCTTGTACTCTTCCATCAACTTCTCTACCAGTTTCGATGTGAATTGATCTCCATGATCTGTGACAATTTCTCTTGGAACACCAAAGCGAGTAAAAATATCCTCATAAATAAAACTAACCACTGAGTGTTCAGTAGCAGAAAATAATGCTTTGGCTTCTACCCATTTAGTGACATAATCAGTACATACCAATATATACTTCCTCTATTTAGATGGTGGATTAATAGGTCCAATAAAGTCTAAAGCCCATTTTTCAAAGGGTTTGATGAGTACCTGTGGTTGTAATGGCATCTCATTTGAGAGGGTAGGTTTCCCTACTCTTTGGCAGCTGTCACATCTTTTGATATATTGTTTTTCATCTTTGAAGAGGGACGGCCAATAATATCCTAAAGAAAGGATTTTATAGGTTGTCCTTTTGTTAGCAAAGTTTCCGCCACATGATTCATCATGACGTGCTTTAAGAATATCAGGCATTTCAGCTTCCCTAACACATCTTCTGATCACAAAATCTAGCCCTGTTTTAAACAATTCGTTAGAAATCAATGAATATTTTGAACTCTCCTGAATAATGTTTCTTCTTTCACTCGGAAATAAATGTGGAGGTAGTTTCCCTGTAACCAAATAGTTAGCTATATCTACATACCAAGGAGTCTTAGTAGTTACTGCAAATAAATATTCATCAGAAAACTTGTCCTCTACAAGAGAATCTTTTTTAGTATTCTGAATCTTAGACAAGAAATCAGCTACTGTATTTTGTTTCCCTGGTCTATCTAACACAGTAATATTGAATTCCTGTAAAAGTAGGAGCCACCTTGTAACTCTGCCATTAGTAATGGGTTTGTTCATTAGATATCTAATTGCAGAATGATCAGTATGAATAAAAGTTTCATAGCCTGTTATATAATGTCTGAACTTATTGATTGCATGAACAACAACTAAGAACTCTTTTTCAGTCACAGTATAATTCAACTCAGTGGGAGTTAAATTTTTACTGGTATAGTAAATGGCATAAGGAACTAAATATTTTTGTCCCAACACAGCCCCTAGAGCTGTATCTGAAGCATTTGTAGAAATATGGAAAGGAAGTTTCCAATTTGGTCCTCTCAAGATAGGCGCTTCAGATATTCTTGTTTTCAAAGTTTCAAATGCTGATTGGCAATCAGGACCCCATTTGAATTCACAGTCTTTTGTAAGTAGTTTAAAGAGTGGAGATGCTATTTTGGTGAAGTTTTCTATAAATCTTCTATAATATCCAGTAAATCCCATAAAACTTCTAACACCTTTTTGACAATTTGGAATAGGTAACTTGGAGATGGCTTCAACTTTTGATCTATCAAATTTAATCCCATCCCTTGAAATATGATGTCCTAAAACAATAACTTTAGTAAACATCATAAAGCACTTTTCATGGCTTAATGAAAAATTTGTTTCTTTACATCTTATAAGGACTTTTTCCAAATTTTCTAATGCCTCTTCAAAGGAATTACCCTAAACTGTAAAATCATCCATATATACCTCTACACAATCATGGATTAGATCAGAAAAAATTCCTAGTACTGCTCTTTGGAATGTTGCGGGTGCATTACATAATTCAAAAGGAAGCACTCAATAAGCAAAAGTTCCCCATGGACAAGTAAATGTGGTCTTATCCTGATCCTCAGGTGCTACCTAATTTTGATTATAACCACTAAAACCATCCAGAAATGAAAAGTACTTTTTGCCTGCTAATGTATCTAATACTTGATCGATAAAGGGCAAAGGAAAGTGATCCTTCAAAGTTTCTTTATTCAATTCCCTGTAATCAATGCACACTCTCCATTTACCATTCCTTTTTGGTGCTATAACCAAAGGAGAAACCCATCGACTATCTGAAATTGGGTAAATGAAATTTACAGTGAGTAGTTTTTGGAGCTCTTCTTTCACAATCTCCCTAAGATTTGGATTCATCCTTCTCTGAGGTTGTCTGATTGGTCTACTGTTTTCCTCGATATAGATATGATGGATGCAAGTCTTAGGGTCAATACCTTTCCTATCAATATACTCCCATGCAAATGCAACAGAGTGTTTTTGCAAGATTTTGGTTAGCTCTTCCTGTTGTGATTTTTCAAATATTTTGTTGATATTCAGTGTTTTACCTGGAAAGATTTCAATGGTAGAACTACCAAACTCTTCCATAGAGTAAAGAGACATTTGTCTTGAAGATAAATATTCAATATCAGAATCTAATTGAAATTGTGTGGGTCATATTCTGAAGATGTTTCAAAATTTTCTAATGTGTTCAAAATTTGACTATCTTCACTAATCTCAGAGATAGTAAAGACAGGGTGTATAATATCTTCATCATTGACCCATTCATTGTCTCCTACTTCTGTAATTGCTTTTTCTGGAGCATACAAATTGAATTTCTTTGTCGAACTACCTTCAGAAATGTACATATCCCCAGATCTACAACTAATGAAAGCATCAGCTGTGGCTAGCCAAGGTTTTCCTAAACTAAGTGGGTGCCCTCCTAAATTACTCTTGGGAATCAAAATCATGAAGTCTACTGGATATTCCCAAGAATCTAAGGAGATTGAAATATCTTCTAATACACCATCTAGTTTGATTATTGATCTATCTGCAAGTTGCAGTAAGGTGGGTGTAAAAAGAAGATTAGGAAGTTTAAGTTGTTCCATAGTCTGTCTACTCATAATGTTTATAGCAGCCCCTAAGTCAATCAAAATATTTGGAATTTCTATCCCATTTATATGTGTCTTGGCAATTGCACTACCTGGATCCACATATTTCTGCATGGTAATTTTTCCCATCATGATATCTGCAATTTTTCCTACCAGGTGGATTCTTTTTGTATCTCTTGGTTTCCTACCTGGTCTTTTGAGACTCAACTCCTTTATTGTTTTTGCTAGAATAGGAATCTCTCTAATGGCTTGTAGCAAGGGAATCTTGATACAGACATTCTTTAATTCATCTAGAAAATCATAGACAGGCAACAAGATTTGTTTTTCCACCCCTTTGTCAATTTGTAATCTTTCAGGGAAAGGAGGCGTGGATGAAGATGCAGGTTACTCAACTGTAGGAGCTGTGGGGGTTGACTCCTTTTCTTTTTCTTTTTGAATGATTGGGTTTTGAAGAGATTCTTCCTCAGAACCTTTATTGAATTTAAGAGAATCCTCCTCATAGGCATCTTCCTCTTGAAGATCAATAAGAGGAACAATCATATAGGTAGGAAATTGTTGTCCTTCTACCATGTAAGCATTCTGAGGAATTTTCTTGGTGGGATTTGGTAATGGCTGGGCTTTTAGTTGATTTGTCTTCTGTTGAAATGGAAGCAAGATTTGAGAATTTGGATTTTGTTGAGAAGGTTGTTGTTGTGGAAATGGCAATGCAAGTTGTGGGTTTTGATTTGGAAGTTTTGGATTTTGAAAAGATGAAGGATATTGATAAAATTGAGCAAATCTCCCATAAGGATTTTTCATCCCTTGTGCCCATGATTGGTATGGATTTTGAGGTTGGGGCCAAGGTTGTTGCCAAGAATTCCAATTTGGCGGGAGCTGAAAATTCATAGGATTGTTAAATCCTTGATTTTGTTTCCCTTGCCAAGGTCTTCTTGAAAAAAAACAAATGGATTCTACTGAATTTGGATCTTCCTGAAAAATAGCTTTGAGTCCAAGAATTGAAGGACGATCCTTGGTCTCATGACTTTCTGAGCAAATCATGCATGTTTCTACAACTTTTGCATCCAAGGGGAATTACCTTAGAGCATGTTTCTTTCTACATTTTGGGCAAAAGATGGCCAAGGCATCAGCTTCTGATTTTTGCTTGTTTTGAATTTTAAGGGTGTCTAGTTGTTCACTAAGGCTCCCTACAATATCAGTTTTGAACTCATCAAGCATATTTCCAATCTCTGCCCTACTTACTAATCGAGTTGCATATTTGTTTGCTCTAATAAGAGAATGGACGCATAGTTCTGCGATGTCACGAAGTGGGAGTTGAGAAATGTCTCCCTTCCCCATCATGTTTAAAATATCTATCCATTCATCTCTAATGGATTTCAATAGAAGGGCTTTCAAGGTTTCCTCGTCTAGATTACTCATTTTCGCTCTCTTTAAGTTGTATTGAAATCATTCCAGTAAATCCTCCAAGTTCTCATCTTCTTTTTGCATCATTTTGAATACCTCATACTAATCCCATGAACCATTTCAAAGCAGCTCTTTTAAATATTGAAGGAAACAGTTTGAGTTTTTGAGAGTCTTCCATATAGTCATAAGTTCGGCACAAGACTTCAAACTCAAATAGAAATGTTTCAGGATCCTCACTTCGCAACCCATAAAAGTTTGGGAGGACGGATGGTGAAATATTTTTCATTGTTGTATGAGTTTCCTCATCGGCTATAGGGAATCAAAATGAGTTATCTCCTTCCCTGTTTCCCCCATTATTACCTCTTCCTCCTCCATTGTTACCTCCATTATTTCCTCTTTCTCAACCTCTACCCCCTCCTCCAAATCCATCTACTACTTCTTCTGTCATGGTAGTTTCCTCAGAATCTTCTGGTTCTTCTATTAATGGCTGATGAGAGAGATTTTCTCCCTTTCCTTCTTCTTCAAGTGATTCTACTTCTTTGATTATAATATGTTCCCCTGTAGAAGTGAAGAAAGGTTCTTATCCTAGATCAGATTTAGTAGATAGTATGGGAGAATCTTCTAATTCAGTTGCTGCCCCTTGAATTCCAAGAATCCTAAGGCTGGGAGTATGAGTCTGGGATGGAGGTGTATCTTTTCTATGCCTTGAAGTAGCTGGAGTTGTGAAAATCGAACTTTTAGCCATAGCTATGAACCTTCCCCTACAATCTCTTGCTCTATGCATGTCATTTTTTTATATATTTTTTTTTTAGTCCAGCTAATAATTCTCTTTCTGATCTTCCAGATCACACTAGGTGCAATAAGAGAGCATACTCAAGAAATTATTGAACTAATAACTCTCTTTTCTAATCCTCCAGATCACACTAGGTGCAAGAGGAGAGCATACTTCAAGAAGTTATCAATTTTTCTCTTTTTTTTTATGTAAGAGATCGGCTACCTAGTTACACTTCCCCGAAAACGGCGCCAAAATGTTTAGTCAACTTAGTATGTCCTAAATTGCTACATTAATTATCAATTCTAGAATCGTAAATTGATGAAGTGTGGCGCACTATATGTGCAAGACAACCTCTTTCTTAGTTTTTATTGTTTTCAATTTTATTTTGTTTTGGGGTTTTGTCTTTGTTTGTCTCCTAATGCAAATGGAAATCCTATTCCTAAGTTTTAAGAATACTTTAGAAGGCAAATATGGATATAAATTTAAGACAATTATGTCCCTTATGATAACTTCCAGAGCTTAACACTTCAAAGGATCTCAAAACATACGAGTGATAAAATTAATACTTGACCAGGAATGTAAATGTGGAGCTATTCAAATCAAACAAAGGACGAACTACTGATCATAAAATCATTGTCTCTGCTGCTCATCTAAATACAGAAATAAAATTTAAACTATTGAACTCAAACAAACCAAAAATTGCAAACTAATAAAAGTAAGATCAATTGACTTCACTTATAATCTGATAGCTCACCAAGTAGATTTTTGGGGTTAAGCCATGGCTTTGGAGATAATGTCAAATAACATGAAGAATTGATATCTAAATTACCTACTTGCAAATGAAAGTAAAATCAAGTCAATTCACTTATAATCCGATAGCTCGCCAAGTAGCTTTTCGGGGTTAATCCATGGATTTGGAGATAACGTTAATAACATGAAGAACCTGAGATCTAATTGTAGAAATGAAAGTAAAATCAAATCACTTCACTCATAATCCGATAGCTCACCAAGTAGCTTTTCGGAGTTAATCCATGGCTCTAGAGATAACGTCAAATGTCATGAAGAATCTGATATCTAATTGCAGAAATGAAAATAAAATCAAATCACTTCACTCATAATTCGATAGCTCGCCAAGTAGCTTTTCGGAGTTAAGTCATGGCTATGGAGATAACGTTAAATGACATGAAGAATTTGATATCTAAACTAACTAACAACGACAAATGAATTATTAAGACTGAAATCAAAGCATAACTAAAATTGAAAAGCAAAAAAAACAAAGTCAGCAAAGAGGCCAATCCCATGTCACTATTTATTGCAAAAATTATATGAAAACACTCGAGCATAACTTATCCTGAAACACATTGATTAGTGTTAGCAAAAATATACAATGCTGGAAAATCATGTACAAGGATGAAACATTAACACCATAATTGAATTATGAAATATATATACAGGTGGACAAGCTATGAAATATCTACGATGAAAATAAGAAGACAATACATGAAAACTTTACAAAAATAAAGAAACAAAACCTTAGCCAGCAGGGGCCCTCTGCACGGCCTTGGTTAACAAGTTGTCAATCCGAAATTATGCTCACACAGTCATAAGAAACAGAGTCTTTATATTACAAAATAGAGGAAGTATCCTCTCGTTACAACAACAGAACTAATGTTACGGCAATAATATATAAACTACAGCAAGACTATCTCCAAAAAAACTACTAGCTACATGCGTTTGCAAATGCGTTATTTATAGAGGAAATTACATAATTGTTTTTCCTATGAAACACCTTCAGCAGAGGACACATAAAAGGATAGAACCCGTGAGCTTAGCGTCTTGGTTGCCATGATCATTCAATCTACAAAAGATGGATGTTGGTTTGCGTCATGGAGGCAATCTACAACTGTCAAAATGGATCCACGGATCTAGGAACGGTCTCGGAGCTTTCACGTGCTGAAAACAAAGACCTGTTTGCTATATAACTCCTCATTTGACCATCGTTTGACCAAGGCTTTCCTTTACGAATTTGGCTGAATATATAGGACCTGGTCCATGTCCAGATCATTCCTAAACTTCCCACATGCCTCGTTTTACTTGTTGACACCTGTAACCTATAGATCAATAAAAACAGTTGCGGAATCACGAGTCAGCTACGGAAAGTGGCTGCATTACGCACCTGATGAGAAAAATCTAAGTCAAATAGAAAACACAAAAATATAGTTAGAAAACCACTTAAATGCACTCTTAGAATCAATATGTAATGATCTTTGATAGCTTATGAGGCACATGTGAGGAAAAAAAGGTCTAGGAAAGTATGTAGAAGAGAGGTAGTTCTAGGGCTCAACAATAGTCTCACTATCAGATCCTTTAGTTGTTTTTCTTGCCCTTTTCCTTTTAGGTAAAGGCAACTTAGGAGGTTCAATACCAAGATTCCCACTCTGAAGTCTAGTGAGGTGGTGAGGTGGAATGGATTGCGAAGTCTCACTGCCTTGAGATACCTCAAGTTTATGTGGTGATATCGAAAAGCTTTGAAGTTTATGGATAAGAGACTGTACTTCAAGAGACTCAGAAGTTAATCGTTTTGGGGTATGTTGGGGTTGAGCAGTGGTGGTACTCTCCTCTTCTTCTCGTTTGAATATTGGAGTTCCAGCATTCAAAGGAGAGGTTGGAGGTGAAGTGGAGGGAGATTTACTCTCATAATGGGTTGTAGGTTTGGGTTCGCTCGCCATTCACAGTTCATGCCCTCCTTCTAGCGCCAAAAATGTTGATGCCCCGAAAATCGCTGCATCAACAGCAGGGAAAACCACCTGGTCCGAACCTTAAAGGCAACTCCTTTTTCGTTTGGTGTGGTGGCTCCGACTGGATATAATGGGACCAGTTTCCCAATGGTTTGTAAATAGGATGGATAAGTGGTTGATTTTATATTATCTAATGATAAGGATGGATGATTTATTCTAAAATGAAAAATAATAAACAAATAATCTATCCCGGGAAATTTCCATTTTAGTATAACTTTTGATGATCTTTATTTACAAATAGGCATATAGATGACTCCATTGATAAACAAAGACATTCATTCATATGATAATTACTTTGCTCAAATATTTGAACAAAGTAATCAAAACATTATTACACTATTCTTCATATATCATTGACATAAATATGATTGAAAGAATAACATTCCTTAAACATTCAATAATGATAAGTATAAGGACTGTTGTTAAAACACATACATATATCCAATGATAGCAAAATTTAATAAATGTTGATTCATATAAAGGAATGGAGCAAAGACATAGATAATAGTACCATATGAAATTTGGATCCTTCCCGATATCAATCACATTCATATTCCATTTTCTAACTTAGAAACACTCTCACAAAAAGCAGTATTGCATATCTCATCAAAGTATCCTTCATTAAAATTAAGAATATAGGCTCAGTATTTATAAAAAATATATATCAGATGCACAATAGTGTGACTCCCGATCCAAGTTTTATACAAAAATTGAGGACCCTTTCTAAAGACATGAAAGGGTCTTTAAATACTATCTAAGCTAACTGACTATGAAATAAAAATGCTATTAGGTGGTATAACCAAATCATAGAGATCTCCTTAAAATAGGCTTGCTTGCAATCGGTAGAATGATTTATTGTTTTGGCCGATCATCCTTTGGCTTGAGCTGGCAGATAGCAAGCATTGGTTGAAATTCCGGAGGGTGACTCAGACGTGAATGCAGTTGGGCTGAATACGTAGCATCATGAATTTCGGGAATCATGTAACCAATCGCATTGGTTAAACATTTCAGTGCTGCCCTTTGACTGTATGGTTTAACTAGAAAGAACCAAAAGGTGTCCCAAGTTAAACTTTGGATCACTGCTATTAATCTTTCCTTCTTTTCCAATTCTTGATTGCATGTTTGTTCCAATGCTTTAGTTGATGGCAATTTACCTGGAGTGCACTATGAAATCAAATTAGACAGATAAAGAGTATCATTAATTAACTCAATCAAATTACCGGTTTCTGATATACATCTTGAAGTTTCCCTTTCTGCTTTCATCAATTGTGATTGCCATTCTAGGAAAAGAATTTCATTGTGTGATTCTAGAATTTTAGGCAGATTTGCAGCTTTCCCTTCACTGGTTTCTTGCCAGGCAAGAAAGTTTGTTAATGTCTCATCGGCCTATTCCAAGTTCTGTCTTGCGTCAACTGATTTGTCAATCATTGTTGAAGAAATCTCACAGAGGGGCTCAGCAAGGGAAATATTATGACATAGTAAATTTAGTTGTTTAATCAATGCCTTATTGATCTGGAGAGCCTCAGACCTGAACTCTGTTGGTTGAGGAAGACTCTTGAACTTTTCTATCTGTTGTGTTAGTTGAGCGATTTGCTCATCTTTTTTTTTGCTCATTTGTTCATTCATGGTCTTCATTTTGGCCAATGCTAAGGATAACTCCTTTTGTTTCTGCACTGCGCTTTGATCCATCCTCTGCTTTTCCTTTAACAATTGCTCGTTTAGCTGGTTATTTGATTGTTGTTGTGCTACTAGTTGTTGTTCTAATTATTCTATTCTCTATTGCTTTTCAGATACCTGTGCTTCCAATGTGTTAGCACTTGAAATTTCACCTCAGGCTGAAAAGGCAAATCTCAAAGCTACATCAAACCATTCAGCCTCGTAGCTAGCCCTACGGGGCAGGAGAAGGCTCTCTCCGGTCAAATCTCGACAAATCTTCAATGGGATGAGATGACCAACAAAGGTAACACTGATATTAGGCTAGTAAACTGATTATAAAGGTTGATTTTGGGTTTTTGAGGTTTTTGGTGGCAAATTGAGGAGCTGCAATTTAGGGTGCGGGGATGTGACACAGTTTCTGCAGGGGGGTCTTTGGGGCAAGGTAGGAGCCTGTATTGATTTCTTAACTTGAGATGGATGATCAGGAATGAAATATGAGGAGCTAAAGAGAGCAAACAATGACTTTGAATTCCCTTTAGACAATAGAAAACATTGAAATTAAACAAATTTAAAAGCAGAGCATGGCTAGCATGAATTCATACTTTAACACTTCATTTGTTCAATAAGCAGAAGCAAAGAAAGGAAATGAATCACATAACAAAGCTTACAAGAACATTGAGAAATACACCATCAACACATGAGTCCACAAGAATCCCAAAGATGACTGCAAAACCCTGGTCTTCCTTAGCCAAAAATTGCAGAGATACAAGTGAAAATATACAATGATAGCTTCTCCCTCAAGAGTCCAACCATGAAAATGAGCAATAAAGTACATAATATAGATGATCTAACCTCTTTCCCTTCCTCCATGGGTCGAGCTCACTATCCTAGGAGCTGTTTGAACAACTTCTAAACTAAGCACTACAAAATAGGCAGTCAAAACAACTTGCCTCTATAAACTTGGAAACCAGTTCATACAGCCAATTTTTACCCTTTACATGAGAGAAACTTCTAGAAGAGTTAAACAAAAGTAAAAGTATACAAAAAGTGCCACAAGTACAGTCAAGAGGACCGCCATCGACCTCAGAAAGTCAAACTGGAGCTAAACTGCAATTTCTGAGCTGAACTGGTCAAATCTAGCAAAGTTCCCTCAACGGGTCGCGCACATCTTCCTCAACAGGTCGCGCACTTTGGAGCCCTGTTTGGAGGCCTTCCCATTGTTAGAATGAAGTGCAGGATAGCTCGTTGGAAAGGTATCTGAGTCTACTTTCCAACCCAACTAGATTTTTTGGATTTGGAGGTCATTTGCCTAGTCAAAAGTCAATTCTTCCAAGACTACTTCTGCAGCTCAAAAAAGGGGTAGAAAGTCAAAATTTGGCTGTATTTTGACCTTTTGGAGGCCCAAAACTCCATGAAAACTCAATTCCATCCATAGGAATGTGTAACTTTGCATGAAAAATCTAGAAATGTTGAGTTTTCACAAAACGGAGCTACGATGACAAAGGGTCTCACCGGGGGTGAGACCCGTTGAGAAGCCAAAACCTGTAAATTTCCCAGAAATGCCAAAAATGAGCCAAAACTTCCAAAGTTTTTTTTGCTTGGTGCTGTGAAAAGGCTAGTGGGTGTCATGATTCTTGAGGGATGCCTCAGCCAAGATACGGAGTGGGTTGGTCTTCTTCTTCTGCCTAAGAGCCTCGGACAACCTCCTTTGGAACATTTTCATCTTGGCCTTGCAAACATGCATCCTCGCCCAATAGTGATTCTTCATGTTCCTTAGCAGCTTTTTCTCTTGGTTGGCCTTAGCCAACAGCCTCTCCAAGTGGGCATTCTCGTGAATGAGCAATGACTCCCGGTCAGCAGGCAATGGGTCACCGGGCCTCCTACGGTTTAGGACTCGGTCACTACGAATCCTCCAAAGCTCATCAAGCACCTTCTCCTCCTCAAGTTGTGTGTTCCGCTGCTCTAGGTAAGTGATGGTCCATTGGGCACCCTCAAGTCTCCGCTGCAAAACATCATTCTCGGCCCTGAGATGTTGAATGATCTCCTTTGCCTCTTGGCTAGGAGAACTGGCCTCGAGATCAATCACTGGATCCTCATGAATCATGGGCTCTTTGCCCCTCTGCAATACCTGTGCTGGTGAAGAAAGCGAGGCCCCTTCCACCTGATGTGGAGATAACACTCGCTGATCTGAAGATGAAGGCGAGACCCCTTCCACCTGCTGTGGAGATAGTACTCGCCTAGCTGCTGCAAATAAGGCCCTTGGGCCTTTTTGATAGGTGACCAAAGGAGTGGAGCTGACATGTCGGGTGATGGGAGCATCAGGCTATTGAGATGGTCCTCCCTCCTCATGAATGGCCTCTTGATGTGGCTGAGGTGGCACCGTGAAAAACTCACGGGAGATGAACTCCTCCCATGAGATGCCCTGCTGAGTCAACTGATGAGAGACTATGAGCTGGATCAAACCATAATGGCAAAGGCTCTTGTACTGCTGGGCTGGGGTCTTCCTCTGCAACATGGGCACCATCCTCTGAATGTTATGAAACAGGAAGACCGGGAGGTTCATCATCCTCACTCGGGTGAAATGCATCAACAGGCGAATGTGATATGAGTACACCTGTGAAAATCTGCCCTCACAGGTAAAATAATGCATGATAAGTCTCATGAGGGGAGCATACTCGCTCCGGAGAAATCTGAATGGGAAAACACCCGTCAACAGTCTCACAAATGATGGCCGGACATAAGGCTCAAAGTGAACAAAATCAAGTAATCTGCACTTAGGCCACACCTCACCCACATTTGGTATCCCTGTAGCCTCTGAAATCACCTCAGGTGTCAATGTGAAGTTCACCCCTGCAAGAGTGACATGTCCATCATGGAGGTGTAAGACAAACAAGTGGGCCAACTCTCTATGATGCTGAATCTGAGAGATACTCTCATAAAACTAATAGCAAGACATGTACCGGAAGCAAGATAGTGCCAAAGGACAGGCCTGTAATTCTGCCAAAGAAGTAGGCTCCTCCCGCTTATGATGGCCTCCCTTACCCCCTCTACAAGGCCTCCTCTGTTCCTCAATCTCTGTAGATGATGAATGGTCATCACTTTTCTCATAAGTTTCGGTATCTGACATGGTTTTGGAGCAAAGTGGACAAATTGAAGGACAAATTGAACTGTTGCCTCTACCTGCAAAAGTGCTGAACTCTATGCTGTTTCAAGGGGAAAAAACATGAGGGGAATGTTAGGGGAGGGAACTTCTTAACAAGGAATGGGAATATATGAAAATAACAGGGAATTTCAAGGGAAACTTTATAAATTGTCATGCATATAGGAACACATTTTAACATTGGGAAATCATTTGCAAAGAACATATCTTATGGGACAAAAACATGTATGATAGTGAACATGGAAGGGGGATACATGTATCAATAGGGACATAGGGACACCATACACCAAATTTACTTATAGGAGTTCATGTGTGTCATAAGGCAGATTTTTTTTTAAGGAGTACATGTACATTGTTTTAACATAGAGGGAAGGTTTTCATGTACAAGGGGATGTCAAGGGTATGTAGGGGTTATGTACATGACTCTAGATATACAACAACATTTATTTTCACATGACTCTTTTCTTTATTTGCAAATGTATCTTTTCTTTTTGTTCTATTTTTGCATGTGTATGGTAGAGGGACTTAGGGTTTTGTGTGCTTGGGAGAGGGGTAGGGTTTATAGTTTAGGGATGGGGAAAAAGTCTACATTTTATGTACAAATAATATAGGACAGAGATGAAAGCATGACTGTGAATGAAAGGGGAAAAGAGGGAAGGGACCAAATGGGACAAAATCACTTGAACAGTCACAAAACCCTAGCATTTTACAAACATTAAAAAGCAGCCATATAAGTCTTTTCATTCGCTTGATGTGAGGTTAGAATCATAGCATACAAGCTTATTTTCATCATCAACCTCCAAAACAATGAGTAAAGACCCTACCTCGAGCAATGTAGATGAGTTGAAGAGAAATTAGGAAATTTCGTTGAGTTTTACAGGCCAGCGGCTCAACGGGTCGCGCAGGCCTCCCAACGGGTCGCGCACCGCCCAACAGGTCACGCCCGTTGTATTTTTGAACTGCTGGAGTGCTCTAGACGGGTCGCGCATCGCCCAACAGGTCGCGCGCCTCCTTGAACGGGTCGCGCACCTGCTAATAGCCCGAAATCACTGTGTTTTTGCCTCTTTCGCCTATCACTCTCTCACAACCTCTCTTGCAAGCTTTGAAATGCACAATGAGAGTGAAAGGAGGGAATATGACCTTTTATAATCTTCATTTGAAAAAAATTTCATCCATAAACCCACTTTATAAAGTCTATTTTGACACTTTTTAAAAAACACTGATTTTTTGGTTTCCTTTATCCTGAAGTTGACTTTTTGAGTGCTTTGACCTGATTCTTTTTGCAGGTAGATCATCTGAAGGACTGTGGCAAGGGGACCAGGGTTGTTGCTGCCTTTTTGAAGACATTTTGGAAATTTATTCTTTTTACAAAATTTATCATGACCTTGGCTTTAAAAATAGAGTTTTTAAATCCAAGGTTAGAAATGAACTGTACATGATGAAAATATCAAAGAAACATGTTTACCATCCTCCCTCTGGCTTGCTGGTCACTCAAGGACTTTCAGAGACATGACCTTGCAGAGACAAATGACCAAAACCCTAGACCTAGAATTTTGACATTAAGACCAAACAAGAGAAGCTTGACAAACTCAATGACTGATATGACCTGATCCAGCAAAGCCAAGAGGGGTATGAATAGACCATCTCCTCCATCAGGGTTATGGCATGCCTAACGGGATGCAAGACTTAACACTGATGAGACACCTACTAATGCAAATGCAAAGAGCTTTGATCACTGATGGAGGGCTTTCAAGACCGACACTAACACAATGAAACAATTGTCTGATCTTTTTCCTTGACTAAATTACTCACTTCTGATGCTTTATCCATAGTAGCTGCCGAGTAAGCCCCGACATATTGAGAGAGTTTTGTTAGGTCTTCGGAGGGATTGAATTCATCTTTCCATACCACATTAGCCATCTCTATTTTCACAGGTAAAAGGGAAGATTGATCAATCCTTCTCTTTTTCATTTGTCTTTTTACTACAGCCCTATGCTTAGGGCTGTAAAAGACATCTAAAGGTGGTATTTCTTCTATATGCAAAACAATTTCATCTGATGAATCCTTAGGAATGATCTCTACATCTTTGCTTATGGGTAGGCTGCTGGTTCCTTTAGTTGGAACCATATTTGTTTCTTTCTTGTGACCAATTGTCACTTCAGGCGTGTTGAAACCCTGTGAACTCTCAGGATTGCTTATAATGGAATCGAACTGTTTCCATTCCTTAAGGAGCTTGGGATCAATCTGAGTATCTATATCCATGTGTTCACTGCCTTTTCCTTGTCCTTTCTCCTGTTCTGTCTCTTGTGCTTTCTCCTGTGCAGACACTTTTCCTTCCTCAGGAATTTTTTCCACAGTAGGGGATTTTTCAACAGTTTGTTGTTCAGGCTCGCTTGACTGGATTGCTAGGGTGGTGGCTAATAAGTCTAGAGGCAGAGTTTGCAACCTCTGTTCTCTAATCCTATTGAACACTTCTAGCCCTTCATCTTGATACTTGATCCTAGCCAATGTTTTTACCTGAAATAATGATTCTGCTGAGGAAAATAGGTCATCAAAGTCATCCTTTTCATGATCAAACTTGTTCAAGAACATTATAGGCAACTTTTCTTGGATCATATTGTCTGTTGGGAATTGTTGCAAGATTGAGCATTTGTATTTTTTATACTTCCTTTTCTGCATGTTTGTAATCATGGAGAGTGTAAACCCCACATCTTAAAGGAAATGTAGGCCATAGGAAAGGTAGTTTTACGTGAATTTGATCTAAATTCGAGAATTGTTGTGGCTAATTTGTTGGACAAAATTTTTGCCCAATCCATCACATAACTATTGATTTTTGCCTCCATTAGAGGGACCATTTCAATAGTGAACTTAGCAGAGTCATGTATTCCCCACATTCTACACATCATAGCCCCGACATAACAGTAAGGAGAAGCCAATGAGTCCATAGAGTACTTACCTGATGATTCGTGTTTGTGCTTCTCGGGATTATGTCTCCACTGCTTAATCGGGGCCGATTTTGTCTCGTTTTCATTTGAAAATTTTTCAAGGAAGGCTTTGTTGTACCGCTTTTCAGGCTCAAGCAAGTGATACATTTTCCTTAGATCATCAGGCTGAAACGAACCAAATATCCTCCCGTCAATTGTGCAAAATGTTCTGTTTGAGACTGGAATTTCTTCTACCACCCATCTCACTACGTCAGTATATGGGAGGATTTTTTCTCGTGCTGCTATTTTGTGCAAATATGAACAAGCTAAATCTTTAAGGGATGCTTCCAATTTGTTACTTGAGTCACTTGTGGCTTCCTCTGATATTTCCTCAGGCTCCTCTACTTCTACTAGATTGTAGATGCTCTCCTAGCTTGTATTTCCAAGACCGAAGCATGTAGTGTCTGAGATTAACCATTTTTTGCTTGGTTCGGGATCCTTGGATGGCTGGACTGCTGTTGTATGAGCCACTACTACAGATTTCTTTGATTTCTTTCCCATTTGTTTCAAATTTCTTATTTCAGCAGATTTCTGCACAACCAATGGGAAAAACATGATACATAGAAATGCTATTATAGACCAATATGAAAATGAAAAATAATTACGTCGATCCGTAAGTTATAATGGATTATCATAAGATCGTCGTGGATAAAATCTAATGAAATTATCTACCCTTAATTTCTTCATTGATTAGCCACTTAACCTGTCAATCGTGGTAAAGGAGGTTTTAAATGCCCATCATGTCGTTTATATGCCAAATGATTCATTAAAACGTGGCTTAGATTTCTTTGATGGATAATCAAAGGTAAATTGCAAATCAGCGATCGGTAACATGAAAGGAAGGCTTTAATGTTTGTTTTAAACTTCTCCGATCACCGAAAGGTGATACAATGCATGCAAACCTTTTAAATATGTTCTCGAGATATGCGCCTTATTAATGCATGGCAATCAGGGAATGGATTCGGGTTTTATTGCCATGCCAATGTGATTTCGCCAATCGCCAATTGGATATACCTTATCACATCGGAGGATTCGAGTGTGATTTTAATCATGTGTTGACTTGTTATTGCCGATGGCGATACGCTTTATCACATCGGAGAAATTAAGGGGTGGGCTCTATTACATTGTGTTGTGTCATTTGACATCCTCGATATCCGATTATGATTGCCTTTTCGGATCGGAGAAAATGGATGTATCTTTGTGCATTCTTCCTTTGTTATTGCGATATGCAATCTTCCTATCGCTTTATCGTAATAATGAAGAATTTTATAATTTTTAAAAGACCCACTTTAGTTCTATTCAAAAGGCTTTTAAAATATTTCATTTACCTTAAGTCTTTTGATAAGGGTTTTTCTTATAATGGGTTAATACCAATTTATTCACACATCTAAGTTTATTTTAAAAGGGACCCATTTCATATTATGATTTTGCATAAAAATTTTATGAAATGGGGGGTTGTTGTATAGCACAACAGTGTTGTCTAGTTAAAACCATTGTCGTGCCTTCTATTGTTCAAGGGCTCCCATTTGTTTCCTCTATCAACCGATCATACATATCCTTTCATCATGTCCTCCGTTGTTTAGACCCAAATGCTCAAAAGATTCCTAAAAAAACAAAATCATTCTTGTCTGGTTTCGTGTGGACTAATGTAGGACACGTCATTGCCTACCTTTCGACGGGTTTCTTCCTATCAACTTCAACACTCTATCTAGGAAGATAACCCAGAAAGACATTCAGTGCCTTGGTACTTGCAGACATTAGTGGCATGTTACCTTGTGTTTGATCAGGGGTTTTCATTATTGGCTCCTGGTTAAGTGATTCTACGAGTGTTCGAAGACAAAGAAATCTTTCACACTCGCTAGTTTGCACTGTGCATATTGGAGACCATCACCATTATCGGTGGCCTTCCTCACATTTGTTAACGGTCTCCATTATTGATTGGTAATCAAATGATTTTCATGCATGTTCGAATTCAACACATATTTTTCACATGTATCGATCTATGCTATTTAGTGAAGTGGAAATAAAGACCTTAGGTAGAGGCTTGCATCATTCAGCCTTGTTTCCTCTCCCAAGCTGTGGATATTGTTCTTTGTAGACAGCTATTTCAGGATGATCTATTATGACACTAGATCTGCTCTGTGCTTATCGACGGCCAACATTATTATATCTCAAAAGAGAAAATTACTCTAACATAGCTACTGAGCATGGCAATGGTCGACTCAGGACATGATTTTAGCAATTTATATATATATATATATATATATATATATATATATATATATATATATGTATGTATGTATGTATGTATATGTATATGTTGTTGTATCAGGTTTTCCCTTTCCACCCAAAGCTTCTCTCTCTAAAAATTTTGACAGAAAATTACAGTTTTAGTAAAGTATTTCGGCCATCATCTCTGCCTTTGATATCACTCTTTAGGGGGCATCTGTTATAAGACAAAATGACCTCCTCATCAACTCAGAGGTGAAAGACAGCATGACTGAAGCAAATACCACAATTGCAGGCCTTGAATCCACACTAACACTGGTTTTGCACTGCTAACCTGCTTTATAAATATTGTTACCAAGCATAGAGGAGCGTTAGTCACCCTGCGAACTCAAGTTGTTATACCAGGGGGAGCATTAGTGAAACTAAGAGATAATCAATGGGTCAAGCCAATGAATCTGCTCACAAATATCTAGATATTTATCCCTACATTTGCTCAAGAAAAGCAGGGAAAGTCCCAAAAATAAAACTATTTGGGGAAATTCTAATCTGAGAATGAAGGAAAATGGGAAAAAGCTTGAAAACATGGTAGGTTAATGGCTTTTGCCCTAATGAACTCTAGGAGGATCTTGGCAGGCCTAATTTGATTGTTACATAAGCAGCGAGAGGACCATTGTGAAAGGGGTCAGAGCATTTGAAAGGATAGCCCACTAAGATGTTGTGAACTGTCATACACTTGAAGAAGTGAGCTGAAAGAGAGAGAGAGAGAGAGAAGAAGAAGGGGAAAGGGAAGGTTGATACAACGGATCGTTGTAATCACTCTTCCATTATAAATACAGAACTGCAGTTGTGTTCCCTACTCCATAGTGTCGGTAACATTGTTCATTGAGTTGTTTATTTCGATACTTGTCGAGTTGAGTAGTTTAAGTTTTATACAAATATATGTTCATTGTGCATTCTTACATTAGTTTTCAATATTGTATGATGTGATTGTTTTTGCCTTTCCTTTGTGCAAGAATTGTCTTGGAGCTGGTTTTGAAGTTCTTCTTGGCTGCATAGCAATCTCCAAACAAATCTAGAATGAGACTTGAGGTAATCCTCTTTCCATACTTTGTCAACTTATATGTGATAGATGAACTTGTGTATAACTTGGTAGCTTCTACAAATAATCTTACAGTCTGTCGAAGGTCCCAAGAAGACCTTTGAGGGTAGTTTTCATTCTCCATACACCTTGCATTTTACCCCATAGCATTAGCCCCAAAACTATCCTTTAGGGGATCCTGTTCCCAACAGGGCCCCAACACAAACATCATGACTCACCCTTGAGTCACTCGGTAAGCGTGGAGATCTTTGTGTGAAGCCCTTCCAACTTGAATCGTATGACTACAACCTCGGTCTTACATTGAGCTGTCACCTGCTTCGCGTCTTCCACTATCTACTCAGTTACTGCTCCTGTACTGTCAGCCTGAATCTTTTGTTGCATTGCCTACAGAGTCACACTCTTGCCTTCGATAGTCCCTTTCACTGCATAAGCCTCATCCATCTAGGGCTTTAGTCTCGTCTTGAGCACTTCTTCCTTGTGCAGTACTGCGTCCACCTGTTCCTTCAGCAGCTTGGCCTCCTGTAGCTTGGCTAGTCTCTGTGTCAGCATGAAGGTTCGCGTTGTACCCTTAACCTCATCGTAGCGTTGTTGTAGATCGCGTGCTTTCGTCTCTAGACTCTGTACATTAGGGTCCTCCTGCAAGTTGTTCAGGACCTCAAATGGTTGTTCAAACAATTGTGTGCAGTCTGCTACTGCACTGTCCACCACCGCTATTGCTTATGTGACAGCGATCACCCGTTGTTCCTTCACTTCTGGTGGAGTTGAAGGCTGGGCCCTCAATAGTAACTCTGTAATTTGCAGGTTCAACTCTAACTGAACCGCACCATCTCAGTCTGAGTGTCATGCACCCCTGTGGCCAACTTATGGATGCATACCTCGACTAGCTCCTCCTCCGGAATGGCCAACTCTGGGACCATTCAGCATGCCTCCTCAACGACCTGCATAATCCGCTTGCTCTGATTGGTCACCTCGGTCTCAGTGGCAATGGAAACATTTCTCTGTAGGGCCATCTATTCATTGTTGATCCATTGTTCACTGATCACCTAGAGGGTGCGGTGCTCACGTGCCCTTAGTTATGCAATTACTCCATCCTGCAAGAGGTGGAGTGCTTCATGCGGGAGCGCTGCTAAATTCAACGCTACTCCCTTTAGGGTGCTAACAGTGGGCCTGTCAGCCCCCTTCTCTATGGTCAATGCTCCATCTGGCAGCACTATCACACTAGAAGCCTTCGCGCAGCATATCAGCAGCCTCTGAAGTGCCGATAGCTAAGCTTGTAGATACCATGCCAACCTACAATGAGCGGGTTTGCAACTCCTGCAACCCTGTCTGGATAGCCCCCAAGATCATCTGTTGTTGTTGCTCAAATTGTTGCAAGGCCTCTGCGGTGACATCCCTCACTTTATCATTGATATCATGCAAGTCGCCCTCTATTAATGTGATGGGGTCCAATGAGATCTTTGTCACCTTTGATTTCTTCCTGGGTCCTCCTTTCTCCAACTCTCTTGGGCGCTTGATGCGGGTGGACGTCTCCTGAGGGTCTGTGCCATGTTGTCCATCTGTTTCCTCCTTGATCTTAGGTGAAGGCGACCTCACGCCTTTGTCAGAGCCCCGCTCTGTCCTGCTTCCCTGTCTGTTGTGTGGCCTTGCGCTCCGCTTAAGCCTTATCAGCAGCCTCCTTCTTCCTCTTTTCGGCCAGCTGTATCATCTTAAGCTTGACCTCCTCCTTTTTCTTTTGCATGGCAGACTTGCTTCTGCCCAATGCCAAATCTATTGTAAAGCACCACTCTGCTGGCCATTGCTCAAGCACTGCATTAATGGCATCATCCATTGCCAGATATGGAAAGTCGTACCATTTCTGCATAGGGTCCTTCCGCACCCTGATGGATACTCAATGGAAGTTGGCTTTGAATTCGGCGTAGCCCTGCAGGTTTGCATACATCGTAAGTGACAATCATGGCTTGCGATTGATGACCATCTGAATGTTCATTTCCATCAAGATCCAAAAGATCTTGCTGTCCCTGACTCGCTGTGCGTCCTTGGTCACCCACAACGAAGCATACTTCACTGCTTCTGGGAGGTCTGGCGCAATCGAAGGGAACTGGCTGTCCTCTGGCAGCTCCCACACTACCAGCACAATTGATAGCAAGAGCCATGCGTAGTGGAACATCTTGCTGAGCTCTTGTGCTTCGTGAAAGTTCTTTAGGAACTCTCCGCGAAGGTAGTCCAACCAATTGAACTGGACTCCTTCAATGCACTATGCTATGAGCATGACAATAGGCGTTGGCACCTCATTGGTGTGACACTTCCTCATTACCTTCCCTGCGAGGATCCGTGTGGATACCTTCACAGCGAGGTCACAAATACTAGATATAGTGTATCCACGTGGCTTCTTCACCAGTTTAAATTTTCCTTTCATCAATTCTACGAGAGCTTGCTCGCCACCTTTTCCGCCAAAGATCATAGTCAGATTCTCTCTTGTATACGAAAATTGCGTTATCCGGTGAATCAACCTATCTGTTATGGATATTGGCTCCTCCAGCCATAGACACCCATCATGCACCAAGCATAGCAGCTGCTTAATGACCAAAATTATTACCGGGGTGCGGTTGTAGTGCGGTACCCAGAGCAGGTTAAGCAACCCTGATTTTTCTACTCCCTTGAGCCACCTCTACATCTCTAATGCAGTCATTCCTGTATTGTAGATGTGGCACATCAGCTACTCGGTCACCAAGTGTGGGAACTTATCTTGGTCCGCCAAGTCCCAATCTTCAAGTTTCAGCAGCGACACTCGTGCCAAGTGCAGACCGTCGAATTTTTTTTTGTCTGGTAGCAGAGGGGTTTACAGCGGAGTCTTACTCTCATTGATGTCCTTCAGCACCTTGGTCTGGGGCTTGCGTGGAGGGACATACTCCGGAAACTGAGTAATAAGGTCCGCACCCTAGGCTTTGATCTCCTCTACTTCAATTCCCACATCCTTATCATCCATCGGGATTTCTTCTATTTCTTCTTCTTCCAACTCCAATTTATAGATTTTCCCTTCTTCTGCACAGTGGGTTTTGGTGGGTTTCTCCTTGGCGATGCATGCACTGGTATAGCAGGCTGCTTGCCCTTATTATCTTTCATGGTTTCTTTGGTGGGGGTCAGCTTCGGTCTCGGCGTTCTCGGTGAGTTAGGGACTTCAACAAGCACCTCGGCGACCTCTGGAGCAATTACTTTAGCCTCCATTTCAACTTCTAGCACCAGCTCTTGTACTATTTCTTTGGTATTTATAGTTGTTACGGGTGCCGACATAACGCTCTCTAACAGTACTTGCAACATCTTGGGTAAGTTTGCAAATGCTGGAGTCTCTTTTAAAGCGTCAAATAATTCTGGGTTCATGAGTGCCTGAAATCTCAACAACTCAATTCTCAAAATGCAAAATGTTTTTCATTGGACAACCACTTGTAATTTATAGGGACTTTTTAATTCAAATCTGACTGTTGCCCCCAAATTCAGTTCATTAATGTCGAATTGGCGGCAGATTTTCAAGGATCTGAGCCATAAATTTTGCCTTAAATGCTGGTCACCCACTCCATTTGGCCACATTTCAACCATCAAATCATGAACAGTGACTTTAACGGTCACTTTCCATCCAAACTATGCGATTTATCCCTAGGTAGCGCAGCTCCCTTCATGTTGCCACAAACCATATGACACTTCATTGCTTCGTGCAATCCTCCAATCGCACAGCTCCCTAACGTGGGCAGTGTAGTTTATAGTCCCATGCCTCCTTTCAACTACCTGGAGTGCTAATATTGTGCTTCCTTCGTCTAGTCACATGGTCAGACCACCGGTGTATGGCTTCAAGTGATTGCCATTCACCTTTCCTAGGAAGGGATGTCCATTCAATTTGACCAATTGTACCACTCCTCCGTCGGTAATTTCCTTAATAACCAGTGCATTCTAAATTTCCCTAGAAGTTTATCAAACTTACTGTCATATAAAAAAACCAAGTCATTTACCTTAAAGGTGTGGAGCTTAATATGTCGATCATGCCATGCCTTTTCGCGCTGCTTTTGGACCTATTGGTGAAATCCAGCAAGAAATATCTCTTCCTCAAGTTCATCCAACTATGCGAACCTTTCCTCCAGTGCTTCACGATCTGTCATACCTATGAGCACTGTTATGCACATACGAGGCATAATATATTCCATAGGCATTACCGCTTCAACACCATAGACAAGCATAAAGGGGGTTTGTCCAGTCTATGCCGTTTGATAAGCCCATAGTCCTGCATGTATGCATAGGTCCTAATCACTTTGTTGAGCATTACAAACCTTAGTCAGCGTGTTTTTGAGCACTTTGTTGAATGCTTCCACCGTCCCGTTAGCCTGCGGGTGATAAGGTGTGCTCTTCTAGTGGTATACCTGAAATTCCTCCATCAGCACGCTAATTGTCTCATTTATAAAGTGCGTACCGTGATCACTCATCAAGATCTTTGGACGACCAAGTCACGTTAGTACATGCTCAAAGAGGAACTTTACAATAGTCACACCTGTGCAATCCTTCACAGGTTATGCCTCCGCCCAACAAGTCAAATACTCTGTCGTGGTAATAATGTACCTTGCTCCTGTCTTTCCTTCAGGCTAAATGGGTCCCACAAAATCTATTGACCATTTCTCAAAGGGTTGCAATGTCATATATGGATTCAAAGGCATCTCATCTCTCCGCGATGGCCTGCCAGTCCTTTGACACACACCACACGCCTTGCAATACACTTTTGAGTCCTGATGGAGGGTTGGCCACCACAATCCTACGCGTAGAATTTTCTGCACAGTCACTCTCCCTGCATAATGTCCTCCTGCGGTGCCCCCATGACTGTCTAGGAGGATTGTTATTTTTTCAAACTCGCGTACATATCGTCGCAATATCTCATCAAAACCCATTTTGTACAGATTCCCAACTATGACAGAGAAATCGGCCACGCGCACCACTAGTTCCTTCTTTTGCTCGAAAATGTATCCTTTCAGGGTAGTTCCTTTTGTTAGGAAGTGTATTATATCATCAAAATTACCATCCACGATGCGCACTGCAAATAGCTACGCGTCAGGCAATCCTTCCTCCAAATTAGTGGGCTCTTCCCTATTTCGATGTGTGACAGATGGTCTCGTCCTACATTTAGTCTTCCAGGCTTCACAATAACTTCAAAATCATATTCCTGGAATAATAATAGCCATATGTAGATTATCCCTCCCAATACAAGCTTATTGACCAGGTACTTCAGCACGGAATGATTTGTGTACATCTTAAAATGGCCTCCTAGCAAGTAGTGTCTAAATTTCTGGAGCGCATATACCATGGCTAACCCTTCGCACTCAGTGGTGGAATAGTTATTCTCCACCTTGGATAACCTTCTGCTTGCAAATGTGATAGGGTGGTCTAGCTCATCTCCACCAACCCGTGTCAGTACTACTCCCAACGCTATACATGATGCGTCGACGTGTACATGAAACTCCTTCTTCCAATCTGAGAAGACTAGGATCGACGCAGTGACCATCTTTTATTTCAATACATCCAGGCTCTTCTTACAATCTTCATTCCAGCAGAACATGACATCCTTCTTCAACAATTTCTCCATAGGCATGGTGATATGTGCATAGCCTTTGATAAACTTTCTGTAATATCCCGTATGTCCCAAGGTAGCACGCAATTGTTTCACACTCCTTGGCGCTTCCAAGTTCAGTATCATCGCGATATTTGCGGGGTCTACCGCCAATCCCTGTCTGCAAACCACATGACCCAACAGGGTCCCAAAAGGAACACAAAACAAGCACTTCTTTAGATTGAGCATGATTTGATATTTTCGATAGGTATCCAACATCAGGCGCAAGCTTGCTACATGGTTTTTCACCAGCCCAAACACAGTCTAATCATCAAAGTATACTTCTAGGAACTTATGAATAAACTCTTTGAACGTAGCAATGACTACGCGTGAAAAAATCGCAAGCACATTCTTCAACCCAAACGACATTACAATGTATTAAATCCACCCCACTCAGTCGCGAAGGTTGTCTTGTTCCTATCTTCTAGGGCGATTTTGATTTGGTAATATCCAGAGAACCCATCAGTGAAGGAATATGCTTCTTGGCCACCTACATTGTCCAACACTTCATCAGTGAATGGAGTCGAGAAAGGATCATGTACGCAAGCGTCATTCAGCTTTCTGAGATCCACGCATATCCTTATTTCATCCTTCTGCTTTTTCTCCTATACCACCATTGGGCTTACCCAGTAATATTCTTCCACAAACTCAATAATCCCTGCCACGAGCATCTTATCTAGCTCTAAGAGGACCTTCCTTTGTACTTAGGATTGAGACAGTAAGGCCTTTTCTTAACCGGCTTCGTGTTAGGCTTCAACGTGATTTTCATCATACCTAGGTCCCTGATTATCCCCTTTAGATCCGTAAACTTGGTAGGGAATAAATCTTGGTATTCGCGGAGAAATTAAGCAACCTTATCCACAATCGCATCATTACAGTAATCTTCAATCTTCGTGAATTTGGGCTCTGCCTCCATACCAATGTTTACTTGTTTCATTTTCAGCTATGCAATTATATCCGGATTTTCAACCTGCGGTCCTTCAACCTTGCAGTGACCTTTTGTTTCAAGGATGTTAATATTTCGCGGATCCTCATCCTCTTCTTCAGTGGTTACATTATAGCATTCTAGCGCGTGACTCATTTGAGTAGCCCACTCAGGCTGAATAACGTTTAAAGGATCCTTTGGTATCCTAAAGATTGCTGCATTCACCTCTTGTAGCGCCTCATCAATACTGTCAAACTCGTCTTCAAAACTAAATTTCATTATGAATCCTTCGCGCAGAATATCCCATTCACCTATCCCATGGAGGAGCTATGTTTCTACATACCAGTTCATCGGGACAATATCCAGGGTATGACAGAACAAGTGCACCAATTCAGGTTGGGGCTTCTCTTCGTAAGTCTGAGCCCATTTGGCCAAGTGCATGCGCAAGTCATCCTACCCATCATACTTGTCTGTCATTCACATCTTCGGCATCCCACAGTGTGTCCTCATCATTCTCCTACATTCGCACCAATCACCAAAGCTTCCCTTGTGAGTACCCCACCTCCTTGCAAGCATAGTGCGCTGCCCAGTCCAATGCCTGGAAGTGTTGCTTTTCTGGTACCTCCCTCTCAAATTCATCCAGAAAAATATCTACATCATTCAAGCCATCATAAGTGGGCAGATTCCTTACCTCTGATGACACACAGTGCAGCAACCGAGTCATCATGTTACAGCTTAGTGTAGTTACTTCATGTAACCGATTCTTCCAGCGCTCTAGTTCTTCATCAAAGTTTGAGGTACAGGAACTCTCGCGATCCCACGTAATTCATCCATCCACTATTGGATTCACCCAATCTTGGTCTTGCGTTGTTATCTTATAGATACATTCCAGATCATCATCACTCTCATAATCGCAGACTAGTTCATTATAGCGTGATCCCTCAGCAGGATCTAGGGGTACTATCACATGTAGCGATTTCTTCTCAAATATCATCTTTCGCTTCTTTAGATTGATTGCCCCATTCATATCAGTAGCCCAAACAATCCTAATGAGCGCAGGGTAGGGGTTGTTGTCATCCACAATTTCTATCACTTCAAAGTCAGCCAGCACACTCGCACCTTCAATATCCATAGTCTCTCCCTACAGTCGCCCAATGGGGATGATCTTCTACTGATTTTCCATCCTTAGTTGAATCGGATACCACTGTAGCACGGGTCTCCCCATTCACTCCCAAGTCTATTTTGGTAGGACGTTCACGTCTGACCCTAGCTCCATGATAACCTGATCCATATCATACTCGCCTATCTGCGTGGTCAGTCTCATCTCCCATCCCATCCTTGTTTCATGCTTCACAAGCTTTCGTACTATACGCGGCTCAACATGAGTGTTTTCGGCACATCTATTTATGAGCTCCTGCAGCCCCTTCATAGCCTTGCTATCATGCAGTAGCTTCATGCAGGTCTCCAAGAAGGTTGTAAGCATAGAAGGGTCCATCTCCTGATCAAGCTTATCTTTTCTTCCTGAGGTGGAGGCCTCAATGAATCTCTTCTTCGCTTCCATGAAGGTTTCTTGTGTGCGCTCCAAATTTAACTCAACCTCCTTTGCCAGAGCTTTGCTCACCCATGTACTGTCTTCGTGTTGTTTTCCCTTTTCATCTCTTGTTGTGATTCCACTTCATAGCACTATATTCACGTTTGGATCCTCTTTGCGTGGCTCAGATCTCATCATCTGCAGGTTCTGAGTTGGTGGAGGTGGTAGCACCCCTTTGTCACGTATCCTAGCTATCAGCGTAGGACAATCTTCCATTTCATGATCAAACAGAGTGCAATACTTGCATGACAGACATGTTGGGTTAGTGCAATCATGGGCATAGTGTCCTGGCCCTCCACAATTGTAGCAGATCAACTTTCCTCGACCTTTGCCAGTTCCTCCTCGGCCTCGGCTTTGTCTGCACCCTTGAAATCATGTCGGCGCCATCCTTGCACTCTGGTCAGGTGGCCGCATTTTGGCCTGAACCCTATAGGCAGGATTTCTATCCATCATCAATTCATAACTCCTACAATTACACTCATCATGCCCTACCGAACTACAGAAGTTGTAGAACAGTTGTTGCGGTGTTTGTACAAACTTCTGCAATAGATGACAATTATCTTTGGCATGTTTTCCTGCTACTTGACATATAGCGCACCACAATGTAGGCCCCGCGCTCGGTCCTGCTTGAGCTTCCGACCTCAAAGGCATCGATCCTCCTCTTGCAATATAGTTCGCAAAGACTAGAAAATGGTCTTTGTCATGCCCCTGACTCTTGCATATTAGACACCATACCTCTTTGCGTACCTTTGGTCGAACTATCCTGTCTTGCTTCAAGCTTTGCATCTCAAGGCAGAGATTTTTCAACTGTGCATGGATCTGTTGAACCCTGAGATTTGGATCTTGCATCGTTGTTTCATGTAGCCTCATTGTGATCTCCAAGGCCTCTGCATGAGTTGTTATATTCTGCTGCGACATTGCAACCCTTAAGTGTGGCAGGAGCGAAGCCAAAAACAATTTGTGATGTTATCCATTTGTTAGGTTCATGTTAGCTTCGTGGATTTTACACTTCCACCTCTGATCGAGTTCCCAAGGTGTCTCGCCTAGCTGCATCGCAATTTCTTTGAACCCTACAATCAACTATGTTTCAGAATTAGGCCTACTAAATTCTCTATTCATTTTTGTCTGGATGTCTACTACTCCAACATTCGGGTTATCATTAGCGTACTTGATATACCAGATTAGCGCGCGATCCTGCAAAGCACTAACCAATGTCGCCTTCTTCATGTTATCATCTATAACGTTGTGGGCATCCCATACAGCTTTTACAACGAACCAAAATTGGTTCGAGTCCTCATTCCCCAAGCCTTTGAACAAAGGTAGCTTCACTGAATTCGCGATACTGAACTGCGCTGGAGGCGGAGGTGGTACGGGTGAAGTTGGAGGTGGTGTGGGTGGAGGTGGTATTCGTGGGAATCCTTGCCTTATTAACTGAATAGCACTTCACGGAGAAACCTGTGCTATTCCCTCTTTGTCACCTCATAGAGGTGAAATCAACGGACTATATTCAAGACCCTTTTTTCCTTTGTTTCTGTAAGTTTTTCCACTTCACATAGCCCCAAACATCAAGGTAGCTGCATAATCTGTTTTTCGCACAATAACATTTTAATCCATCTATTCAAATATTTCACGTACTTACCTTGCAGTCCTTTGAAAAAGCGTCGCTCCACCTCGCTATAGCTGACTGACGTGTCGACCACAAATTCATTTACAAATCCTCCTATGATGCAATCGACCCAATGGTCGACAGCACGGACGATCTTATCCTCCAATGCTTCCAACCTTCGCACTAGCTCTGGGGTCCACACAATAGGACCGTCAAGTTTCCACCTTCCTTGGCTATTTGCTAGCTTCGCGATCCACTCATATAGCTCAATCAGAAAGGAGCAGAAAAAGATCTCATGGATCTCTGTATACAGGTACCTATCCAGCCACTGTTCCTTTGTCAGTCACAGGTTTCTGTTCTCCTATGCCACGAATTCGTGGATCTTCCTATCCAACCAGTCTCCAATCTCTTTCTTAGTCAAATTCCAGTGATACGACATCACACATCTCTTATGTAGATTCTTGTCCTGGCAAAAGAACCATTTGTTGGCTTGAGGGGGCCTGACCCAGGTTCGACGTCAATTAGCTAAATAAATCCCTACACTACTGGCCCTTTCGGCATCAGCCCGCAGAGCACGGACCAAAGTCTCACTTGAAGCAGTATGGGGGGATGCTGGAACCAAGTTTCCACACCCTAAGATGGTTGTGATGTCGTTTTATTCCTTCTATTCCTGCCTTCACGCAAGTCACTTAGTCATAAGGCTCTGTCTTTCTAACCTCTTGTTCCTCCTTTTGATACCTCTGCAAAAGGGTATGATTATCCTTCGCGTAGCCCCAACCTTCAATTTAGATACTTTTGCACTGCTAAGGTGGCGTATTGCACAAATTGTCAAGTTATCTTAAGAATCTCACTTGTCTTATTATATACGCACAGTTAGCACCACGTAAACAGATATTATTATATGTGTTCAGTCATCCAACATAATTATACACATTCACGCACCATATAAGCATTATAAAGGAAATTCATACATAAATGACAAGATGCATCAATTGGAACAAAGACACAAAAATTGCAGAATACTTCTCTTTATGAATATCTTCCAAGTGATTACAGACTCTAACCAACCTTTGCACACAATTGTAGGGGTCCACGCACTCAGTTGCAGACTTGCACCCTAGGCCTTTACGCACTCAGCTGCAAAGCCTTTACCTACGCTACGACTCGAAACTTAGACTTCTTACTTTAGAGCTATGACTCTCTTACCTTGTGTGTCTCTCAAACTACGTACACCTTATCTCTTTTTATACAATCCCATGGTCCGTGGACCATGGGTAGATCTCTTATAATCGACTTTACTTTACAAAACTAAGGGTGGAAAACCCTTTATGACTTATGGCAGCTACACACTCCGCGACCACAAAATGAGGAGTCTTTACAAGTTTATTACAAAATTTTACCAAAGCATGGGCTTTTAGCCAAAAAACTATCCTTTGGGGGATCCCGTTCCCAACACAACATCAAGCGTAGACTTGGAACATGGCACTTGAATAGGCCAAACACTGTCCAGTCCTTGGCGCATTCTTGAGTCTGAATGGCATTACAGTATGCTAGAAACAACCCCATTCTGTTGCGAAGGTTGTTTTGCTCCTATCTTCTAGCGTGATTTTAATCTGATGGTACCCAGAGAACCTATCAGTGAATGAGTAGGCCTCCTACCCTCGAACGTTGTCCAATACTTCATCAGTAAATGTTGTTGGAAAAGGATCATGGACATGGACATCATTAAGCTTCCTTAGATCTACGCAAATCCTTATTTCTCCCTTTTTTCTTTTCCTGAACCACCATTGGGCTCACCCAGTCAGATTCTTCCACCGATTCAATGATGCCTGCTTCTAGCATCTTATCCAACTCCAAGTGAACCTTTTCCTTGTATTTTGTACTTAGGCGATATGGCCTCTATTTAATAGGCTTCGCATCCAGTTTCAAAGTGATTTTCATCACACCCAAGTTGCCTATGATGCCCTTCAGGTCTGAAAACTTTATAGGAAAAATATCTTGGTACTCGTGAGTAACTCAGCAACTTTGTCCACTTTGCCATCATCCCAATAGTCCCCAATCTTCGTAAACTTCAATTATGCTTCAATTCCAATGTTTACTTCCTTGGTTTTCAATGGCGCGGTGATGTCCGGGTTTTCTATTTGTGGACTGTTGACTTTGCGATGGCCTTCGGCCTCTGGAATATTGATATTTCTTGGGTCTTCATCCTCCCCCTCAGTGGTCACATTATAACATTCCAGTGCATGGCGTAGCTGGGTGCTCCAGTCTGGTTGAACTAACTCCAAAGGATCCCACGGAATCCTAAAAATCATTGCCTTAATCTCCTACGGGTCTTCATCAATGCTTTCAAACCCATATTCAAAACTGAATGTCATTAAGAATCCTTCCCTTAATATATCCCACTCTGTGGTACCATGGTGGAGCTCCGTCTCTACATACCAGTTCATAGGAATGGTGTCCAAAGTATGACAAAATAAGTGCACCCACTTCGATTGTGGCTTCATTCCGTAAGCTTTAGCCCACTTCGTTAAATGATCGCGTAGATCATTTTTCCCACCATATTTCTTAGTCAGTCGAAACTTGGTATGACCAAATCGCAACCTCCTAATCCTTCGATACTCTCGCCATTTATCGAATCTATCTTTGTGCATACCCCACCATCATGCGGGCATAGCGCACAACGCCAAATCTAGCACTTGGAAGCGATGATCCTCAAAGACTTCTCTTTCAAAGGCATCCAAAAACTTATCTACGTCAGTTAAACCATCATAATAGGGTAAATTTCTTACCTCCGACGACACACAACGCAGTGGTTTAGTCATCACGTTGCAGGGCAACGTATATACTTCATGCAGCCTATTCTACTAGTGTTCCAACTCTTGATCCGAATATGAGGTACAGGAGCTTTCACGGTCCCATGCAATCCGTCCATCAGTTGTTGGAATAATCCAGTCTTAATCTCGCGCAGTTATTTTGTAGATCTGATCTAAGTCATCACCACTTTCTTCGTAGTCGCGGATTGGTTCAGTATAGCGTGGTCCTTCTGTAGGTTCCAATATTACTAAAATCCAAAGAGATTTCCTCTCGAATTGCATGGTCTGCTTCTTGACATTGATCACCCCATTCATGTCAATGGCCCAATCAATTCCGAGGAGTGTGGGGTACGGGTTACTGTCATCAACGATTTTTATCACTTCAAAATCATCCAACGCGCTTGCACCTTCGATATCCACTGTTACTCCATGTAACCATCCCATGGGGATGATTTTCCACTGGTTTTCCATTCTAAGTTGGGTCAGAGACCACTGGAGCGTAGGTCTCCCCATTATTTCCCATGTTTCTTTAGGAAAAGCTTCTGCGTCAGACCTAGATCCAAAATGACCTGGTCCATCTCATAATCTCCTATTTGTGCAGTGAGCCTCATCTCTTGCCCTATTCGTGTCTTATGTTTGCCAATCTTCCTAACCACGCAATGTCCATCCGAGCCATTTTCCTTACTGGAACACTTTTTTATCAACTCTTACAGACCTTTCACAGCCTTGCTATTGTGCAAAAGTTTCATGCAGGTTTCCAAGAACGTGGTACGTATAGAGGGATCAACCTTTGCAGGCGTGCTGGTTTCGATACTTTGTTCTAGCTTCCTGAGGTAGATGCCTCAGCGAAAATTTTCTTAGCTTCCATAAATTTTTCCTTTGCACACTCCAGATCAAGACCAACCTCCTTTTTTGGGGCCTTACAGACCCATCCGTCCTCTTCAGGTTGTTTTCCCTTATCATCACTAGTCATTATACCACTTCTGAGCACGATATTCAAATTTGGATCTTCTTTGCAGGGTTCAACCCTCATCATCTGTAAGTTTTACGTAGGTTTTTGATTGTGCCTTCTTTTCCTGCATCTTGGCTATCAACACAAGGAACTCTTCTATGGAGTGGTCAAACTGACTGCAGTATTGGCCTGATGGGCGTGTCAGAATATGACACTCTCACATGTAGTGTCCTAGCGTCCCACAGTTATAGCAAATAATTTGACCCCGGCCTCTAACAGGCCCTCCTCCTCCTCAGCCTTTTCCTCTTCCCTGATATCCTCCATGTGTTCCCCCTGTGCCCTGATCTAGAGGTTGAGTTTCCGCTTGTATCTCGTATGTAGGTGTTCTCTCCATCATCAACTCGTAGCTGCAACAGTGGCGCTCATCGTGGCCTACTGATTTGCAGAAATTGCAGAACAATTGTTATGGCATCTGAGCAAACTTTTGCGGAAAATGAAAATTATATGTTACATTTTTTCCAGCCACCTAACAAATAGCACACCATAGCACAGGCCCTGCACTTGGTCTTGTTGGAGCTTCCTACCTTAGGGAAATCGGTCCCCCCTGCAATATAATTTGCAAAGACAGGGCAGTAGTCTTTCTCATGCCCCTAGCTCTTACACTTGAGGCGCCAGACTTCCTCGCATAGCTCTAGCCTAGCCTCCTTCTCCTTTTTTAAGCTTTGCAATTCCAAGCAAAGGTTCTGCAACTACAAGTGAATTTGTAGGACTCCCAAAGTCGCATCCTGAATAGGTGTCTCATGCAATCTCATCACAATTTCCAGGGCTTCTGCCTGGGTTCCTATCTGCTGTTGTGACAAAGAAATCCACAAGTGGGGAAGAAGCGAGGCTATAAACCATTCACGGTGCTGACCATTCGTGAGATGCATATTAGCTTCGCACATTACACATTTCAGCCTTTGATCTAAATCCCAAGGCATCTCACTAGCCCTCATCATAATTTCCTTTAATCCAATTACAGACTGTGAGTCAGACTTAGGCTTACTGAATTATTTGTTCAAAGTGGCCTTAGTGTCTGTTAACGATGCCAAAGGATTATCAGTGCAGTACTTAATGTACCATGTCAGAACGCGATCCTCCAGGGCGGTAACCAACTGCACATTTTTTATGTTATCATCCGTAATTTTTTGCGTTTTCCATACAGCATTCGCAACAAACCAAAACTGATCTGCATCCTCACTCCCTATGCCCTTGAAAACTGGAAACTTCATTGTATTTGACATGTTGAATGGTGGTGGTGGCGGCAGAGGTGTGGGCGAAGGTGTATGCAGTGGAGTTGGAGTGTATGGTTTAGGTATCCGTGGAAAACCTTGTCTTATTAGCTGGATAGCACTCCGCGGCAAAGCATGTACTGTTCTATTGTACTACAAAATAACCCCCCCATTTTTAACGAACAGTAGCTAGCATTTCAGTTATAAATGGGGACCCTTTTTAAATTTTTAAGCCTAGGTTAATAATGCCTAACTCTAAAGAGAAAAGTTAGCGAAACCTTGCAAAATAAGCTAAGGAGGAAACTTATATCGCAAATCACATATCGCACTTTTCCACATCACTATTTTATAAAACCTTTACAAAATTGCGATATGCAAAAAGGTCTCCCGTTGCAATAACCTCATCTTGTCATTACGCAATCACATTTTGCAATTCGCAAAAAAATTGAACATGCCTTAGGACAAACAATAATGATTTGTGAAATACGATATTGCAATTTTCGCAATCGCATTTCGCTCGATATATCTGATAAAACTTATATGGTACCCCTTTAAAGACCACGATCTGAAATTAAAGAGGTAAAGCGTGTGAAATAATTACGTTCTAAATAATATGAAAAAATGAGTTGACAGGTTATTTAATGTTTAGCGACCCAAGGGAGGATAATCATTTTCTAGGTTATGGGTAGTTATAATCGAATATCTCATAAAAACCTTTCTCACGATCCAAGGTCATTTCACAGAGGATTTCAGTCTTAATTACTTGATATCGTCTGCACTAATATATCTTGTCTGTTTTAAGCAAGTGAAAAAATACATGTCCTTAAGAAAGGTGATGCAGAAGCAAACTAAGAAGACCATTGTTGAGACAAAGGATACAGAGATGGCTCCTATCTTTACTGATATAGTTTGTGATGCAGCTGGAGGCGCAACAACTTGGGAAGTAATTTACAATATATTGGAGGACGAGCATCCTAAAATCACTATTACGAGAGCAACGATTGGGTCAACAAAGCCTTCAGGACCTCAACGCAGGGATGCATCTTGTTCTTTCCTTCATAGGATAGGTGCAAGAGCCAAAATCCCCCCCTACACAAACATGATCAGATGGGTGGTTTAAAACCTTATCATTGAAGATAGGTAGTTCAAGAATTCAAGGATGGAGCTCATAGGATTGTTCAGGGCAGAAAACTTGAAGGCAATGTATCACATACATGACCCACAGGAAATCTATAATAGCACATTTGTGGCTAACTTCGCAAAGAATAATCCAGACCCTTCAAGTTAATACAGACTTGGAGAATATTAGACAACAAATTAAAGTATGACAAATCAGGTATGTATGCAATAGCCTCTTTGGGAAACCCCTACAATTATGCAGCAACAATGTTATGTAGAATGTATGGACTTCCAAATAACACTAAGTTTTCAATAGAATGGATTCCCTTGATCGATGCTTGTGTTAATTCCTATATCATGACTTGGCCTTCTATCCTATCTAAAAACTTAGCCACCTCCATTACTGAATATTTCCAAAATAAATCCTCCTCTTCAGATAACCTCCCTCCCTTCTACTTATGTTCTTATATTATGGATGCTATCTGTTTTTGCATGACATTTCCAACCATGGGTTGGAAATGGACCATACAAGATCCTTACCCAATCCATCTCATTCATAAACAAATATGGGAATCACATTACATACCTCACTTCTATAAGATATTTCATTCTATCATGTTGCCCTTACACCAAATGATTTTCAATAAGAAAGCCCCTAGGTTTTCCCAAGAAGTTGTAGCAGATCTGCTTGCTATAGGCAAGTATTTCATTGAAAAATGGTTCACCTACATTAGGGATTTTGGTAGCACTGTTGATCCACACATCCTTCCTTTATATGTTTCTGATAAGCTATTAGCAAGGGAGATTTTGTACCGGACTATAGGAAAGGCCCTGACTAAAGTTCTTAAAGATGGAAAGAAGTCATTATGGCCTACTTTCCCCATTAAATGCGGATCTTTTTCTTTAGCTAATTTTGTTCATGCTACTAAGGAATCAGCACAAATGGAATCCCTCAGGCTTCATACATTGCCTACAAGGTAATTCGACCTAAACAAAGTGGCATACAATGTCACTACAGGACTAAAGCTCAAGGCATACAATCATGGAGATAATTACTTTGAGGATTTGTTACAGTCAGCAGTTTCTTTCGAGCAAGCACTTGAATGGGCAAAGGCGAACTTGAAATCTGAAGATTTTCAAAGATTTCAGGAATTCAGGAATGAGAGGATCCCATTCATTCCAATGCATCTATTAAAGCCCGAGGATAATCCTACCCCAAGTAATAATGTCAATAGCGTAGCCCCTAGCTCTCAAAAGGACTCCCAGGTAAACACTAATAATACAACAGACAAAGGGAAAATCTAAGATACAGACAACACAGCTAAGTCCAGCTGGAAGCAGCTAAAAAATAAGTAATGGACACCCCGACCATAGAGACAAGTTCAGAGGCCCAAGGCACTAGTTTGGAGCAGGAATGGCATCAGTTCAATCTAAATTTGCAAGACACTCCCAAAGCTTGAAATAATAAAAAAAGAGGAGTTCAAGACTCCTCTAAAAATTCATCAAGATACAGAGCCCAAATCTGTTGGCGAACAGTCTACACCTATGGAACAAGAAACAAAAACATCCCAGCATGCTGCAATTATCCCTGCTCTACCCACATCAGAAATTGTTTGGAAAGTGATATAGATACCTCCACTTGATTTATTCTATAGTCCTATCCAGGTTGTACTCAAAAGGAAAAGGAAAAGGAGAAGGGTATATGCACCCGAATTCTCACCTGGAGATAAGCCAATGAACGTTTTTTGGAAGGACATGCCTTTCAATCCAACTGAGAACTTGGCTCAACTGTCACAGTTCACAGGAGCATACACATCAACCACTATGGATAAGGCTACTGAGGTGTCTAGTCTGCTAAAGGAAAAGGAGGAAAGAATTGTGTAGCTCGAACAAGAGCTCGAGACAGAAAACTAAAGCGCAAACAAGCAAGCATCCAAGCAGCTCGCACAATTGTAGCAGGACATGGAAGTCTTAAAAATAAGCCATGAAGCCGACTTATCGGCCAAAAACATGTAGCTCCAAGAATTACAGCAATCTATGGACAGGTACAAGAATGTTCCCACTACTGAGGAATTCATTAAAGAGGCTCTAGAACTAAATTCTCTTCTAGTCAAGCAACAAGAGTATTTCTGCCAAAAGATGTCACACGTCACTCCCTACCTGATTACTAGCGACCAGCTCATAGACAAAGCCATTAACCGAAGAACAGAGTTTAATGATTTAAATGCCAAAATCTTTGATTTCATTGAATGGCATGAATTAGAAGATGGAAAGAAGGCCAATCTACCCGAGATTGAGGAAAATCACAAAGACATCCTCTTCACTGATTGGGATGCTAAGATAAAACAGGTCAAGCTAATAGTCGCGAGGGCAGCTGGAGTATCGAAGAACATCATTAAGGCAGTAAATCATACCCTCTTCGCTACCAATCTCATGAAGGAGGGTAATACAAAAGAAATTCCTGACTTAACTGCTCTAAGTAAGAGCTGGCAAGAAAAAGAGGGGAATCAAAGAGATGCAATTACAAAAATGACTACGACCGACTGGGAGTCATATTGGTAGTATCTGGTCAAGCCACATAGCTAGATTATGACCCTCAACTGTTCCCTTCATACAACTCAAAGGATGTTGCCACCTCTTTCGATGCAATCTTTACAGGACAACTCAAATCTTATCTCGGGCCATGATCAGGAGCTCAGGACCAAGTGTCGTAAAATGGTCAAAATGAAAGTGCTCAGAACTGATTGGAACCTGAACGACCGGATAGATCTCGTCTTCTTGATTCCGGCGCCGCAAACGGTTCGAAAAACGGTCTCCGTATGAGAAAGTTATGCCAAAAATAAGAATTGCTCAGTAACATTAGAATTTTGAATTTTTGGAAAAAATTAAAAAAAGAATATTCCGCAGAATATTCCTTGGAATATTCTAGGGAATATTTCCTTTGCACAGCCAATCACAGGATGCCACGTGGCAGGCCCAGAGGTCGCCACGTGACCCCCAGATGACGTCAGCAAGCATATGGGCGCGTTGTAAAATTTTTGGTTGGCATGGGCAAGGTTCAAACTCATGACCTGCCTGCCACAAGCCCTCCGCCTTACCATTAGGCCACGGGGGTAGCTCTTATC
Organism: Pinus tabuliformis; assembly: GCA_031772625.1. Lineage (NCBI taxonomy): Eukaryota > Viridiplantae > Streptophyta > Pinopsida > Pinales > Pinaceae > Pinus > Pinus tabuliformis. The sequence goes on along the minus strand of CM062806.1, from coordinate 706,251,507 downwards.
ATATGGGCGGAAAAAAGTTGATTTAAATTTTAAACTGTTTGTTGGGCGGGGTTGAAGGGGGCCAGCCCCCCAATTCCATATGACCGCGGGCCCAAAACCTAGGGCTTAAGCCCCAACCGCCAGCACACTAACCACCAGTGCGCAATCCGAGGTAAATGGTCACATGTGCATTTAATGTAACTATAGTTCAGTTGGCGGGATTCTTGGCGGACCGCCAAATTTGGCAGACCCGCCATAATTGGCGGACTTCTCTGGAGTTAACTAAAGTTAGCTGGAGTTTTTCTAAGGGCAAACTGGAGAAACTTTAAATGGCCATAACTGTGGCTAGGAAAGTCGGTTTTGGACGAATTTATTTTTGATTTTGGGTATTTTGGACCTTCTAAAGCCATTGGCACAGGTTACACAGCCATCTGAGGTCATTTGCAGGTGTTTTAGCTTCGTGGAAGTTCCAGGAGCTACCAGGGCCAAAACAGTTTAGGAGCTGCATTGGGAATTGTGCAGCCAGTGAATGTGGAACGAAGGTCATTCCTAAAGTTTTCCAGCCTTTTAAATCCATTTCTGCAGCTCTTTTTTCCTTTTGAGGCATTCTTCTCACTGTTTAGCTTCAGGGAAGCTTTCAAGGCCACCAGGGCCATTTCAGTGCATGAGCTGTTTGGGGTCTATGTTCATCTGTTTTTGATGATTCAAAAGCCTATGTCTACTATTTTCGACCTTCTGAGTCTAATGGCAGAGGTTTTAGAACCATTTGAGGTCATATTCACCTCTAAATTCTCCATTCAAGTTTAAAGGGCCACTAGGGCCAAATTGGGGAAAGTACTGTAAAAGGTACAAATTTCATTGTTTAGTGTTTGGGAAAGAGCATGTTTAGCTAATTCCTATCTTCTAATTCTGTATTTACAGTCAGATCTGTCTTTTGAGACACTCGTATTCTTGTATTAGCCTTTGTAGCATTTTTAATACAAGAGGACAAGCCTAGTTTGAGAGGTTTGGTTCAGCAGATGTAGCCCAAAGGGGGTGAACTGCTTTATCATTTTGATGTCTTTATTTGCTGAAGACGATATGGTAAAAAAAACTGATATAAAGTTTTAAACAACAAATATACATAACTTGCATACACACATAATCACCTATTCAGCTACAGAAAGTTCTTTTTCTTATTCCGCAAGACTTTAAACTTCAAGTATGTGTATGTCAAAGACTTCTAAGTGTTTACTTTGTTATTTCTTTAGGCAGAGCCTGTAGAGGGCTAGGTAGCCTCTGGAACTCATCCTCTTTTTAGAGGTGACTTGTCCGGTGAATGCCCCTACAGTCTATCTTTGTATAAGAAATAAGAAGTTTACATCTTTTTAGAGGTCATTTGGAGTGTCTAGCTCACAGTTGAAATTATTGGAAATGGATACCTTGCACCCTTAAACAAGTACATTCCATTTTCAGATCAGGTGGTATCAGAGCTCTAGGTTTGCTTGACTGACATCACTAGCTTGATTGTGTAGCTTGAAAGGTGTCTTAAGCAGTGTTGAAGATTGACTGCTTTACTACTTGTTGTTTGAGTTTGCTGAAGCTCTTTTGTTCATTTTTATAATGACAACTTCCATAAGTGAGTTCTCAAAATCATCCTCCTTCACAAGATTTTTTTATGAAGGCTTGAAGCAAGAATTTTTCATCATGATGAATATGGTGAGAGAAATGTATGAGGATGAAAGAAAGAGCTCTAGACTCCAAGAGCAGTTGAATTCCATGAGGGAAGAGAAGCAGTTGCTTTCTAACCAATTGCAGGAAATGGAAGGCCAACTTCATATTGCAAACATGAATCTAGAAAGGATGCATGAGTTGGAGACACAACTCCTTGTTTCCAAAGAAGCCTTAGCCAAGTATCAGCTTGAAGAAGAGGTAAAGAATTCTAGTTTGTCTTCAAATTCTTATAAGAATGTTTATGTTGGTTCTTTTGAGAAACATACCAGAGGCATAGGGTCCAATTTGATGTCCAAAATGGGATATGAAGGACAAGGATTGGGCAAACATACACAGGGTATAGTTGAGCCAATAATGGTTGAGGTAAGACCTAAGAATTTGGGTCTTGGTTATGGACAATCTTATGGAGAAAGTTCCAAAGTAGCCATGAAGGCAATTGAAACAGTTCCTCGAAGGAGTTTCATTTCAGGTTCTTTATCTCAAGGTTGTAAAGGTTGTATCCTTGAGGAATGCAATAGTTTGAAACCTACCTTGCAAGAAGGTGTGCATAAGCATGCACTTGAACAAGGGAGTGGTGAAAGCTCTAAAACCATTGAAGGGATTGATGGTGTTCCAAAAGGAGCTTCTTCTTCATTTGATTCACCTCCTCATGAAGGTAATGAAGGTGAAAGAGAAAGGTATAAATCTGATTTCAATCATATTTCCTTTGATCATGTAAAGCATGGAAAATTTCCACACAAGAATTGGAAAAGAATTGCATGTTATTTTTGTGGTTTGTTTAACCATAGTGTTTCTAGATGTTGGAAAAGAATGGCAACATGCAGGAAACTTTTGAAGGAAAGGAGGCAAGAAGCCAAAGTTCCCATGAACAATGCAAATCATGTTGTCAAGAAGATTAACATGTGTTGCACTTATTGCCATAAGCATGGACATACTGCTAAAGGTGTTGGACTCTGAATCCAACAATGCTTCCACAAAAGTTGAAGAAATTGGAGCAAGAGTATGGCAAGAATGGGAAGGAAGTTTCCATCATTGATATGTGTCAGGATGATACACATGTTGATATCGATGTGCAGTTAAAGGAAGCACCTTTGAAATGGATTGGTAAGAAATGGTTAGAATTCTTATCCAATTAAAGTTGCATGTCTTTTGATTGAATGCATTTCTTTGTCAAGGGAATGCAAGTTGCAGGATGGAAAAGCTGAGTGTGAGACTCACTCTATTGCAGCGAAAGTTATATTCATTTCAGCTTTGAAAGTACATGTACATGTGATCGAGGATCTTGTACTTATGATTGTACTTAAAGGAAAATTGAAGGATAAACTGCATGCATGAGAATGATATGCACGAGCACAGGGATCATGATGATTTCCTTGTATTTTAAACATGTATGTGTGATTAACTTGAAGGGTTGATTACTTTGTTTTTAGCCATGCATGTGATGTATTATTGACTTGGAAAAAGTTAATTTGATCTCCAAGATTGAAAGAGGAGAAATGATGAAGTGTTTCAACTTTGTAAGAGCCTTCTCATTTGGGAGGCAGCTCTTCTTCTAGAGCGGAGGTGCCATGGATGGGCATCGTGATAGTTGGAAATCCCACATGTTCAGGAGGAATATTTCAGCTCATATATCAGCAAGTTTCATTGCTGGTTCCTGCAAATTTTCAGTTTGTCTGGCGAACAAGCTTGGTCGAGATTCGACAAGTGTTTGGCTTATGCAGCGAAAAATTCGCCATGACGATAGTTGATAAGGCAGGACATTTTGGCATCAGTATGCTCTTTTGTCTGAACGGGATAGGATATTTCTATTCCTCAAGTGTTGTACAGTTCAATTAAAAGATTCAGTGAGCTTTTGGGGACCAAAAGCCTTCTCATTTGGGAGGTGTGATCAGGAGCTCAGGACCAAGTGTCGTAAAATGGTAAAAAATTAAAGTGCTCAAAACTGATTGGAACCTAAACGACCAGATAGAGCTCGTCTTCCTGATTTCGGCACCGCAAACGGTTCGAAAAACGGTCGCCGTATGAGAAATGTATGCCAAAAATAAGAATTGCTCAGTAACATTAGAATTTTGAATTTTTGGAAAAAAATTAAAAAAAGAATATTCCACAGAATATTCTAGGGAATATTCCCTTTACACAGCCAATCACAGGATGACACGTGGCAGTCCCGGAGGTTGCCATGTGGCCCCCAGATGACGTCAGCAAGCATATGGGCGTGTTGTAAAAATTTTGGTTGGCATGGGCAAGGTTCAAACTCATGACCTGCCTGCCACAAGCCCTCCGCCTTCCCGTTAGGCCACGGGGGTAGCTCTTATCATATGGGCGGAAAAAAGTTGATTTAAATTTTAAACTATTTGTTGGGCGGGGCAGAAGGGGGCCAGCCCCTATCGGCCAACCCCCCAATTCCATATGACCGCGGGCCCAGAACCTAGGGCTTAAGCCCCAACCGCCAGCACACTAACCACCAACGCGCAATCCGAGATAAATGGTCACATGCGCATTTAATGTAACTACAGTTAAGTTGGCAGGATTCTTGGCGGACCGCCAAATTTGGCAGACCCGCCATAATTGGCAGAGTTATCTGGAGTTAACTAAAGTTAGCTGGAGTTTTTCTAGGAGCAAACTGGAGAAACTTTAAATGGCCATAACTTTGGCTAGGAAAGTCGGTTTTGGACGAATTTATTTTTGATTTTGGGTATTTTGGACCTTCTGAAGCCATTGGCATAGGTTACACAACCATCTGAGGTCATTTGCAGGTGTTTTAGCTTCGTGGAAGTTCCAGGAGCCACTAGGGCCAAAACAGTTTGGGAGCTGCATTGGGAATTTGCAGCCAATGAATGTGGAACGAAGGTCATTCCTAAAGTTTTCCAACCTTCTGAATCCATTTCTGCAGCTCGTTTTTCCTTTTGAGGCATTCTTCTCATTGTTTAGCTTCAGGGAAGCTTTTTAGGGCCACGAGGGCCATTTCAGTGCATGAGTTGTTTGGGGTCTATGTTCATCCGTTTTTGGTGATTCAAAAGCATATGTCTGCTATTTTCGACTTTCTAAGTCTAATGGCAGAGCTTTCAAAACCATTTGAGGTCATCTTCACCTCGAAATTCTCCATTCAAGTTTAAAGGGCCACTAGGGCCAATTGGGGAAAGTATTGTAAAAGGTACAAATTTCATTGTTTAGTGTTTGGGAAAGAGCATGTTTAGCTAATTCCTATCTTCTGATTCTGTATTTACAGTCAGATCTGTCTTTTGAGACACTCATATTCTTTTATTAGCCTTTATAGCATTTTTAATACAAGAGGACAAGCCTAGTTTGAGAGGTTTGGTCCAGCAGATGTAGCCCAAAGGGGGTGAACTGCTTTATCATTTTGATTTCTTTATTTGCTGAAGATGATATGGTAAACAAAACTGATATAAAGTTTTAAACAAAAAATATACATAACTTGCATACACACATAATCACCTATTCAACTACAGAAAGTTCTTTGTCTTATTCCGCAAGACTTTAAACTTCAAGTATGTGTATGTCAAAGACTTCTAAGTGTTTACTTTGTTATTTCTTTAGGCAGAGCCTGTAGAGGGCCAGGTAGTCTCTGGAACTCATCCTCTTTTTAGAGGTGACATGTCCGGTGAATGCCCCTACAGTCTATCTCTGTATAAGAAATAAGAAGTTTACATATTTTTAGAGGTCATTTGGAGTGTCTAGCTCACAGTTGAAATTATTTGAAATGGATACCTTGCACCCTTAAAAAAGTACATTCCATTTTCAGATCAGGCCACCTCCTCAAATTCAACCGATGATCGATATTTGCAATTTAAAGGAAAAGCTGGCAGACAGCAAGTCGGCCTCTTAGTTCTGTTTAGTTGATCTCTTTTTATTTTTGGAGTTAGTTACCTATGTAGGAGGAAAGTTTTTTGAAACCTCCTCAAATTTTGTATAATATATTTTTGCATACTTAGCTAGAATAGTATTTATACCCTTCTCATGAATTTAGAGAAGGGTCTAGAATTTTATCAAAAACATTTGCAAAGAATGCACTATTGTAAGTTTGTGAATGCATTGGTGAAATGATGTAACATGATCTTTTCTATTAGATATTGGACTACTTTCCTTTGTTGATGCACTTCTGTATTCTTGGGAGACAATTTGATTTGAAGGAAGAAGTTGGTCTATGTCATTTGTCAAATGAGCAGGACTTCATACATCTGGTACTATTATCGTGTATGCATAATTCTGTCTACATTTAATTACTGGCAAAACTTTATTTTCATGAATTATATGTGAGATTTATTTTTTCTGTGAAGCATTAATTGCACTTTTGTACGATGCCATAACTGAAGTTTTGATTTTCATATATAACTCATTAAACATGCAATATATTTTATAAATTTATTTGACTAACTATTTAGACAAAGGAATTATCTTTTACGTTATCATCTCCATTTAATTGTGTTCAATATTTATTATCACATGTTAAACAGATATCTTTGTAGATCGCATACCATACAAGAACACCCGGGTTTATATTAGAATAAGTTAAGTTAGGGAAATTGCATCATAGAATAAGTCACTTAGATTATCATTATTCTATTGCAAAACACTCATGAATCACCCACTCTCATTTTAAAACCCACATTGGGAAACTGGTCCCATTATCCCTAGTCATAGCCACCACTTTAAACGGAAAAGGAGTTGTCTTAAGGTCCAGACCGGGTGGCTATCCCCCATGTTTTGGCAGCAGAATTTTGAGGCCGAAACGTTTTGGCGCTATAAGGAGGGCCTTCAGCTGTGAATGGAATATAAACCTAAAGATCATTCGGAAATCATTCACAAGAGTCAAAATCCCTCCACCACTTTTATACCTTCTAGATCTCGTTTAGAATCCCCTGACCAAAAATCTGAAGTTATAGAAACATCTCCCTTGTCTCCTGAAATAGTAAGGAAACCACCATCTCCATGTTATATTCTCGAATCTCTCGAATTTCATTCTTTTATACAAAAATTGGAACAGATATCCATTTATGTTGAGAAGCTAGAGAAACCCGAATTATCTGAAGAAATCGTTACCTCCTTATTACAACAAACTGGTGTATTGACTAGACTGCAAAATGAGAAACTTGGGGTCACTCCTTTTGAGTTCCCTGTCCCTCCATGATGTAGGAAATTCACTTCATCAATATCTGAATCAGATACTAGCGACATCACTTCACCTTTCCACCTATCTATTCCTTCATCCACTTCTACTCAATCCACTACTTCTCAAATATCCACTTCCTCCGTTAGTACTACAATTATCGGTACTAACCCAGTAGTAAGTTCTTCTCCATCTATACCTACTTCTGTCCCAACCTTCCCATTTTCTCAGTCCCCAACTTAAGTTATGGCCAATCAACCTGCTCAACCTTAGACAAATCCTGGTGTTGTCCTGGTTGCAAATCCAAATGCACTCCCATCAAATCCAGAAAAATGGTTGCCTAGGTATAATCCTGACGATGCTCTCCCAGCCGAAGAACATCTAAAAAAATTTATGTTAGCCATGAATCTCAATGCCGTTGCACACAAAGATGTTGTAATCAGACTGTTTCCTTATACTTTACAAGGATTTGCTGGATCTTGGTATTTTTCCCTTCGAGCGGGTTCAATTAGAGACTGGGATACTTTTCAAGAAGTATTTCTTGCAAAATTTGGTGATGACAGAACCGTAGCATCCTTGATCTATGATATTTCTAATTTAAAAGCTAATACATATGAAAATATCAAAGATTTCATCTCCAGATTTAACAAATTGATAAATAAAATCCCAGCTTCCTCTAAACTTGTTGTAGATGTACAAATAGAATGGTATATATCATCTCTTCCTTCTAATATTGCAATCTTTGTAGATATAGCCAATAAGGCTACCCTTGTATAAAACATGAAAGAAGCCTTATCTATAGAAAGAAGAATCATAGCTTTTGAAAAAAGATCACAAATAGATGAGAGGAAGACCGAGAAAGTAACGTTTAAAGATGACTCTAAGAAGAAAACTTCAAAGGACCCTTTCGATCTGGAAGGCCTTCAAAAAGTGTTAAAAACAATGTCTAATGAAATGGTAGAAATTAAAAAACAGGTCGCAAAATCTTCTGCTCCTAAAAGACCTTTCCAATCATTCAAAAAGAACTCCTCTTCTGCATCACAACCTCCAAACACCATTTCAAATGTTGAATCTGACCAAGAATTAGGATAAGATTCACCAAATGATGAAGAAGTTGAAACAAAAGAAGAAATTGAACTAAATGGGATGTGGTATTTTATTCTCCCAACTAAAGAAGAGGCATAAGCAATGCCAGTAACTACCAAAAGCAAAAATTCTCTTAACATGCCTACCACAAATCAAAAGAAAAAAGTTGCTATTCCTGCAAAAGAGAAAACAGTAACTAAGAAATCTAAGCCCAGCAAAACTGACCCTATTCCTCTAGACCCCCCAAATGCCTCAAAAACATTGGTAATCTTGGATACGGTCAAATACAATATAGTGGAAGACATGAAAAATACCAGAGCTAATATCACATTGCATGAGCTTACTAAACTCAAACAAAAATAGAAAATCTTGTTAAGAGAATTGAAATCAGTTCCAGTATCCCCCTTGCCATCTGTTGTAGTTACTCAAGCCGCCTACAATATGGGAAGACCCCCTTCATCCTCAAATAAAGTAGATCCCTCAGATCTAGTTCTGATTGGTGATAGGTTTATTTCTCATGTTCCTCCCTTTCTGCTTACTTATGAAATTTTCAACAGGAATGTTCATAACTACCTTGTTGACTCAGGAGCCTCCTCAAACATAATGCCAAGGGATGTGTGTACTAAATTGAACATTACACCTCAAAAATTTGCACTACACATAGTTAAATTAGACAGGACGAAAGTAAAGGTACTTAGAGAAATAGCATCAGTTTTAATTAGGCTTTCCTCTAATCCAAAAGTTTCACAGATAATTGATTTATTGGTGGCTGATATCCCTGAATTTTATGGTTTTATTCTCAGCAGAGATTGGTCTGAAAAGTTGCATGGTTATTTTGCAATTGACTAGTCTCACATGTGGTTGCCACACAATGGTAAACCAAACCAAATCAGGTTAGACTGAGAAAAATTCATGAAGTATACAGTCACAGACCTTGAGGTAAGAAATGCACCTATTTCCTTCACTAATAACATCATTGAAAACTACTCAGCTAAGTCCTCTTTAGGATCTTTTAATGCTCAAAAATCTCCCTTTTTAGATAATGTTGTAGTTTCTCAAATTGAGAATTTATCAAAAATAGATGCTTCCAAGTGTTTTAAATTAGTTGATAAAGTTTATATGACTCTTTGTTCTGGACTCTCTATTTTGATGGTTCTAAATCAGAAGACGGTGCAGGTGTAGGATGCATTTTTATAAATCTGCAAGGAGAGAAAATTATGCTGGCCTACAGACTGGAATTTTAGTGTACTAATAATATCGCTGAATATGAAGCATTGATCCAGGAACTGTATAAAACCATCGGTATTAATGTCAAATACCTTCAAATCTATGGTGACTCTGAAATAATTATGAAACAGGTGAGAAATACAATTCACCATGTTTCTGGGCATCTTAAACACTATCAATTTTTAGCTCAGAAATTGACTTCTCATTTTTTTTCTTTCAACATTTCTTCAATCCCTAGACTCCATAATGCAAGTGATGACTTACTTGCCAATGTGGCATCTAGACTTATACCATCAGAAGACTTTAGTCCAGACAAATTTTCAATATAATTAATATTTAGGCCATCTATTCCTGACAATATAACATATTGGAGAGTATGCAATAATGATGCAGATATAGTAAATTTCCTTACATCAAAAGGATCATATGAAGAGCGGATCATAGATGAGCATGAGCATGAGCATGATATAAAAATAAAAAATAATATTGATCTAAACCCAATTCCTAAGTTAGTGGTTAAGATGGAAGATCTTTATGATTTGAAAAATAGATTTAAGAAACTTACTAACTCCAAAACTAAAAGTTCTACTCTAAGATTTGTAGTAAACCTAGGATCAAATGAGAAACCTCAAAATATCAACCTATGTCTTGACCTAACATTTCAAGAAAGAGTATCATTCATCAGGTTGTTGAAAACATATAAAGGTGTCTTCGCTTGGGATTATGCAGATCTCAAAACCTATGCTACCTCTATAATTCAACATACCATACCCATGATTTCAAATGAAAAACCAATTCAACAAAAGCTTCAAAAAATTCACCCGAACCTTGAAAGTCAAATTAAATTGGAATTGAACAAGCTTCTCAAGGCTAAGATAATCTTCCCTATCAGACATTCTAAATGGGTATTGAATATGGTACCTGTGAGGAAAAAGAATGGTGAAATTCAGGGAAAATTTTTAGAACCCCCCCTAAATTTATATGTATAATAAATGGGTGAATCTCCATGGTATATAAGAAAAATGGAAAGAGATTTTATCAATAATATAATATGTATATATAATTTTTTGGCGAATCTCTCACCAGGAATGGCGAATATTTTACTCAATTATAAAATCTTGTAAGATCTTGGCGAGTCTTTCACTAAATAATAAAACTTTGTAAGGTCCTAGTGAATCTTAGCATTGTGAACTCTTAGAGAATTTTTTGAAAAAGTATAAAACCATATATGACAAGAGCCACATGGTGGCAATACCACTATTTTTTTTTCACATTTCCACGACATGGAACTTGTTTATAAAATTATAAAAAAGCCAACCAAGTCCCTTATAATATGCAGGTAAGCCTATAACAGAGTCTGATACATCTACTATGCTTGTCTTCATTCAAGTGTCATAGCTGCTATACTTAACACTGTGAATCACAACTCTCTCAGAACTCAACTCTATAGTGTAATTAAAACCTTTGGAACTTGAATCTGACAAATCTATAAAAAGGATTAGTGAAATAGAAGCTTTTTTGAATGAGCCCACTACTTATCACTGCTAAACAATCAATCTAGACTATGAAGTCTTCCATCTTGATCAAAATCGTGCTCACGATTAAGGGAGTGCGACCACTTGGCCTGACATAATGGCCATCATAGCTTCCAATAATCAACAACCACCTTGCAAGGACATCCTAGCTCATGTCTCATGAATTTTATTCATCAATATTAACTGATATAAATCTTATAAAGATAATATTAGAATCCTCTCCAGATTCACTGTTAATACAAGGGTAAAGGAAATTTTCTAGCTCAAGGCACTAGCCAATACCAACTTTGGTATTTGTGATCCCTTTGTGGGGATGAACCTACCTTGACCCGTTGGGTTTCTTCCTTGTAACATAGTCCAAGGATCACAAGACTTTCCAATCTTCCTATTCCAATAGACACACTTTATATGCTATACATAGTGAATGGAAAAGAAGCATTATAGAACACACAATTTCAAAGAAGGAAGAAAAACTTAGCCAGTTCAATATCAAAATCTTAACCACTAATTAATAAAGAATAGCTAGTGTAATGAATTGTTCTGAGTTATTTATTTACAAGCTGTAAAGAATGTAGTGGAATGGAAAATATTACTTAGGAAACCCTTCAATATTTTCTACTAATATGTCTGTGTATGTACATATGAAATTAAATGCATTGTTGAATACAAAGTTTCCTTTTATCTTGCCTCCATTTTGACAAATCAGTGTGAAATCAGTGTCACTTTGAATCTCCTTTCCTGTGTGGATGTTTTGAAAAATCAATGTGAAATCAAAGTCACTTTGAATTTCCTTTCCTGCGAGGGATCACATCCACAGTTGATTAGTAAAATATAATCTACTATATATTATGTTCAAGAAACTGACTGCAATCTATAGTGGAAACGAGACCTCAATTCTTATTCTGAATTTGAATATCTCAGGACAACATAACAGATAAAAATGCATACGGCCTTAGTAGCTAGAAAACAATCACTCCATCATTACAAGACCACCTATATTTTGGCACTTAATCTAAATAATGGCACTAGTTGCAGTGCTTACTTGCATTAACACCATGGACAAGCAACAACAATGTTTCAAAGCACACTTACTGGAAAAGTTGTAACGTTCCGAGAATATTTAATGATAGCATCTGATCCTCGTAGCTATGGTGGGGAAACTAGGGAACCCAAATATTGGAAGATATCTCATACCAAATCTGAGAAAAAAATAAAAAAGGGAAAAAATCAAAATCTATAAATCAAGCAATGAATTGTTTACAAATAAAATACAATTCCTTTAACTAACAGTTAAATTGTGGTGATATATTTAAATATTTAGTAAGAGAGGAACTTCAAACCATGGAATATTACCTTTGTCATTACTATCATCCCTCAGTGACTGAGATTACAAATCAATACTTATGGAAAGATTGTACGAAATTCTGTGAAATAGTAAAGCGTAACCTCTATTTTCAAGCAACAAGATCAAGACATTGTTACATCAAGAGCCATAATTGATACATAATCAATGAATCAAGTCCTTGTATGGCACAAACTTGTTTCACAACCTCTATTTTCTCAATAAAAAAATCAAGACATTGTATGTGGTTATTGCCAAAAGGAAACTGCGTTCTAATTTGGAAGAGGATCTTATCAAAAGACATGGATTTATTCAAAGCTACAAAGCCTAATGGGTTACTGAAAAATAAGTTGGAATATGGGATCATGATACTTAAATTGAAAAAATATGCTTTCCTTTTAGAAACATTATAGTTATACAATGTTTTTTGAAAGCATTAGAATTTGAAATTGGGCCTTTCTATCAAGACAAATTTTCATTAACAGAATGTACTTTCCTACCTGAAACGTTGTATATATCCAAGAAAAAATTGAAAAGCATAAGAGAACTTCGCATAATGTACTTTCTTTCCTTCCTTAACATTCTTAAAGAGTTGAGGTTCCCCAAGTCATCAGGTAACTCTCGAAGGAAATGACAGTTAGTAATAGTCCAATTCACAATTGAAGATGTGTCACAAATACGAGGGGGCATCTCCTCCAAATCACAAAAGTGCTCCAGGTTAAAATCTAGCATTATTGGAAGCTTAGTGCTCGATTAGGTGTTATTGAACCCAGACATTTTTCCAATCTTCACTAAAAGCTTAAAGATAGCTTCTCTAAGTTCTACATGACTTTACTATGCTCTTGAAGTGGGGACACATGCAGCCTATCCAAGTGAATAGTCTTAAACTAAGTGAAGATAAGGCCGATAGATCATTCAGTGTGGATCTCTTTAACCCATAATTGAATACTATGTCTCTCTTGAACGCATAATTGAATACTATTGGGAATTTCAAATTTTTCATGGAACTCAAAAATGTTGGAAGAAAGCATTTGCTTCCATAAAAGAGTAAAACTAAAGCCTCTGCTTGACGATAATTGATGTCACACCACTAATACTTCTCCATGGAATATGTATAGGTAAACCACAAATGCAGAATTCCATTAGAATATTGTGTTTATTGAATACACAAATGAAATCATTGCATTTCCTTAAAGTATCTTTTGAAATCCAAATTACCAAAATTACATATCGATAACCTAGTGGGTGTAGGATAAAACTCACCCGTGTCATTCACAGAAAGCATGAGAAAAAACCTAATACTATATATAAAACCAAGAAAAATTCAAATTCATCACTTCTAGGGACCTCGTAACCACCCTGCCAATACACAAGTATGTTCCTATTTGCAGTTAGAAAAATTACCCAAATTACAATCCGTTTACTCCAGCCTATGTTGGAAAGTTATAGAAGGATGACTAGTGCAATCCATTCCTTTTACCTCTAGATTTGTTTCAGTTTAAAACAGAAGTATACAAATATACTTGTCCACTGTCTATGGTTTAACCATTCACCTTAAGATGTTTTTACAATATAATTTCCTAAGTCTATTTAATATCTTCATTATCATAAAAACCAACCTATATCCATCTTAACTCCACATCTACCACTCTTAGGGGGATGAAATCTATTTATCCCTCTGAGCGCTTAGTAGACCCAGAATTAAGATGGATCTAAGATGATAGAATTTCCCCTTTAAATAGTCTATGCTCACATGAATACCATGGTATTACCATGCGCCAATACCATGGGTTATCATAAACCTAGAGCTTAAAAATTACTATTAGTAATTTATAAAAATTAATAAAATTAATAGTTGATTTTTATTTTATTTTTTATTTTAACCAAGCTAAAATGTTTAACATACATTAAATTACAACATCCATTTTTACTCTTGATCCACCAAGCCCCGAGAGGGATCAAATATTTTTTCACTCTATGCTAGTTTGCATATCACGATATTTGATACCTCTCGGGGGTTAGTAGATCGATAGTAAAGATGGATCTATGTTGGTCTAATTCTCCCATTTAAATACGCTACATTCCAGGTGAATACCATGGGTCAATACCATGTGCCATTTTGGTGAATACCATGGGTCAATACCATGTGCTATTTTTATTTTTATTAATACTAATATTAGGGTTAATAATGTTTTCTTGCATGGTATTAATTACAATCTAGTCCATAGTATTTGTCCCATAGTATTTTGCCCATAGGTTTCACCTAAATATAACGCATTTTTTGAGTGTTCATAAATATAAGGTTACTTATGGAGTAAATATAAAAAAATGTTTTATTTGTTTACCATACCTCTCGTTTATTTATATTTTTATTAATTTACCATACCTCTTTTACAAATATGGTATTTGACCCATAGGATTCACTTAAATAAAACCTCTTTCTTGAGCCTTCATAAATAGAACGAGGGTTATGGACTAAATATAAAAAGAGGTTTTATTTATTTACCATATGTCTAGTTTATTTATATTTTTATTTATTTACCATACCTTTTGAGTAAGTATAAACAGATGTTTTATTTATTTACCATACCTCCACTTTACTTATATTTTTATTTGTGTACACCCTTGCATGTATATAAGGTGACTTATGGAGTAAATATAAAAAATGTTTTATTTATTTACCATACCTCTCATTTATTTATATTTTTATTAATTTACCATACCTATTTTATAAATATGGTATTTGGCCCATAGGATTCACTTAAATAAAGCTTATTCTTGAAAATGGGCGAATGGAAGGTTGTAACTCCTAATTTCAAGGGCTAAATTTACCTTTTTTACCCTCTCCCTTAAAATAAGGTGGCCTATTTGAGGTGATTTGTAAAAATGTACTATGATACAAAATATTCGCCCACTAAAAATTTAAAATCCCTTAATTTCGCCAAAGGGCGAACATTTGCCCCTAAAATTTTCCATGGTGAAATTAGGATTTGCACTAATTTTACAAACATAAACAAAGCTTGCCAAAAGGATAATTTTCCTTTGCCTACTATGGAACAGGTACTACAATCAGTTGCAGGTTTCAAATTAATTTCTTTTCTAGATGGATTCTCAGGATATAATCAAATCCTTGTGCATCCAGATAAAAAATTAAAGACAGCATTCAGGACCAAGTGGGGAACATATGCCTATCAGAAAATGCCTTTTGGAATCATAAATGTTGGTGCCACATTTCAACGTGTTATGGACATTTCCTTTAGAGTTCTAATCAATAAATCGGTTGTTATTTACTTGGATGATATCACAGTCTATCCAGGGATAGGAATAATCATTTAAGTGACCTCAAGAACATCTTTGAAAGATGACTTAAATATGGCATTTCCTTAAACACCAAGAAATATTATTTTGTTTTACTAAAAGGCAAACTCCTTGGGTTTATAGTATCCAAGAAAGGAATTTACATCAATCCTGATAGAGTCCAAGAAATAAAAATATAAATAAAATAAAAATAATCCCCTCCCACACAATAAGAAAACCATGCAATCATTCCTAGGCTAGATAAACTTTGTTAAACAATCCGTCCTAGATTTTTCACAAATAGTCTTACCTCTTCAAGCGATGAGAAGAAAAAACGTAGTTTTCAGATGGAACAAGGATGAAAGAGAATCATTTGAGTTGATAAAGAAAGCCATTATTAATGCCCCTTCATTAAAAACTCCTTACTTTCTCAAACCATTTGTATTATATACTTTTTCATTTGATACTTCATATGTTGTAGTTTTGACACAGTTGAATGATGAAAATGTCGAGGCACCCATCTCCTTTTTTCAGTTCTAACTTGCAAGGCACCGAATTAAATTATTCAGCTGTAGAGAAACAAGCATTTGTTGTCTTTAAAACTATGAAGCATTTCAGACCTTTTCTTCTTAAAACCCATACAAAGATAGTTGTACCCTACCCTGCAGTAAGACAACTACTGATTCAAAGAGAAGTAGGGGAGAAAAGAGCTAATTAGGTAACTGCACTCCAAGAATATGATGTAGAAATCCAGCTAGCTAAAATTGTCAGGGGCCAAGGTTTTTGCAGGATGTTAACAGGAACTTCGTAGTTGCCATAAAAAGAAGATCAAGGTAATAAAGTGCAAATATCATAGGTAAGCCTCAACGATACGCAATCACAATATGTTGATTTGAAATTTTATCTTAAAAATGGATATGCTCCTATGCACCTTAATTATAAAACAAAGTGAGCTTTAAGATTGAAGTCAAATCAGTATGAGCTAGTCAATGACGTATTGTTTAGGAAGAATTATGATTCAGTATTGCTAAGATGCTTAGAGAAACCTGAAGCTGAGAAGGTCATGCAAGAATTACATGATGGACCAGCTGGAGGACATTTTGGAGGAAATACCACTGCTCACAAAATCCTACATGCAGGATATTACTGGCCAACGGTATTTAAAGATGCACATGAATATGCAAGGAAGTGCAAAACTTGTCAAACCACGGCCAGAAGAGAAAGAAAGCCAACATTCCCTTTACAACTAGTTAACATCCAACAACCATTTGAACAATGGGGATTAGATATAATTGGTGAGATTATTCCTAACTCTTCCAAGCAGCATAGGTACATCCTTACAGCTACTAATTACTTTACTAAGTGGGTAGAAGTTGTCCCATTAAAGATAGCTAATACAGAAAACATCACAGATTTCATTGATCAATACATAATTACCTAGTTTGGCTTACCCTCAGCTTTAATGTTTGACAATGCATCTTACTTTTCTGGAAATACAATGGTAGAATTTTCTCTTAAGCGAGGTTTCAAGTTAAAATATTCAGCTAATTATTATCCTCAAGGTAATGGATTAGCAGAATCAACAAACAAAAACCTCATCAGAATTATCAAAAGAACTATTGATCAAAATCACAGGAATTGGCATAAAGCATTAACATTTGCTCTATGGGCAGACAGGATTACTCAGAAAGCCTCTATTGGTTCTTCTCCTTTTGCTTTAGTTTATGGAAAAGAAGTTGTTCTTCCCACAAACGTAGCAATCCCATCTCTTTCCCTAGTACAATTTATCAATGAAAGCCCTTCATATTCTCTCCAGGCTAGATAATTTCAAATTCTCAAACTCGAAGAAGAAAGAGAACAAGCTAAAGCAACCCACTTCCATCATCAACAATTAGTCAAAGATTCTTTTGATACAACTTCTTCCAGTCAAAAATCCCTTGAAATAGGTGACTTAGTTCTAAAATGGTACAAGGCACATGAGGAAAAAGGTAGACATACCAAATTCCAAATACTACGACTTGGCCCTTTTCAAATTATTGAAAAAATTGGACAATCAACGTTTCTTTTACAAGACTTGTCCAGTAGGAAAGATTCTTTGCCCGTTAATGGGAAAATATTGACAAGGTACTTTTCTTAGGAGCTAACTTCTTATAATTTTATAATATATGGCTTTTTAGGAAAATAATGGTTAACTAGTATTTACTCCTGGCTTTTCAAAATAAGTCTTTGATAACATTTTTGATTTTTCACTTTTATAAGAAAATAGGAGTTAAAAGGAACAATTAGGACATTTGAGTACTAAAATAAACTTCATCCCTTTGGAAAAACTTGATCATGCTTAAAAACATTTATTTTATGAAAAAACTCTTATCTTTATAGGATATGAAGATTTTATTATCAGTCGAGAAAAGAATCTTTAACCTAGCAAGGACTTCCTGCATATCAGTATCTTAAAAACTCTATCATTATCACCCAAAACCCTTAAAAAGGCCAATGACCCACCCCATCTGTTAAAATTTTCCTTTTTCAGAGTGTAATTCTAAAATATAAAAAACTTAAAAGATAAAGAGTCTCATTACGAGCTTGTTTACCATGTTCATAGGAATGTAATTAAAATTGATATTACCAATACTGCATATCAAAATAGAGTAATAGCTAATGATCTTCTTGATCAAAAGACAATGGGTCTCGTCAAGATCCATCTTGTTCAGTTTATTTATAACCGGTGAATGGAATTGTCATTATTAAGTTACCACGCCTAGAAAATGTCTTTTAAGGAAAACGATTACACTCAAAAGGTAAAAAAAAAGGGACAAAGTCCATGTGAGATTCAATTCAAACAGATATAATTTTGAAATCTGAAAATTCATACAGATGGGATAATGGATCATTGTTGTTTAAAAGGTAACCCTATCGAGGCTATGAATGCTTGCTGGCAACAGAGGCTCTATCTGTGATAAATGAGTAAAAGACCAAAAAAACTAGTTTGTAGGAGGTACCTACTATATTACTTTAAATCTTATTATTGGCTGATGCTAACATTTATATTTCTATCATTACAAGGGTGAACTAATTAAGCAGATGGGCCTGAGTAAGTAATGGTGGTTCAAGAGAAATGTTGTTTACCTTATAACTCATGAAATCATTATTCTTATAACTCCAATTACTTTGAAATTTTTTAGAAATTTCATAAAATTACTCAAAGATAACTGGTTCTCCCAAGCGAATCGCCAATTTTTGTACTATGAAATAACCCCCCCCCATTTTTAACTAACAATAGCTAGCATTTGAGTTATAAATGGGGACCCTTTTTAAATTTTTAAGCCTAGGTTAATAATGCCTAACTCTAAAGAGAAAACTTAGCAAAACCTTGCAAAATAAGCTAAGGAGGAAACTTATATCGCAAATTGCATATCACACTTTTCCGCATCACTATTTTATAAAACCTTTACGAAGTTGCGATATGTGAAAATTTCTCTCGCTGTGATAACCTCATCTTGTCCTTACGCAATCGCATTTCATAAACGCAAAAAACATGAACATGCCTTAGGACAAACGATAATGATTTGCAAAATGCGATATTGCGATTTTCGGAATTGCATTTCGCTCGATATATCTAATAAGCATTATACGGTACCCCTTTAAGGACCACAATCTATGATTAAGGAGGTAAAGCGTGTGAAATAATTACATTTTAAATAATATGAACAAACAAGTTGACGGTTTATTTAATGTTTCGTTGCTCGAGGGAGGTAATCATTTTCTAGGTTATGGGTAGTTATAATTGAATATCTCATAAAAACCTTTCTCATGATCCAAGGTCATTTCACAAAGTATTTCAGTCTTAATTACTTGATATCGTCTACGCTGATATATCTTGTCTGTTTCAAGCAAGCGAAAAAAGACATGTCCTTAAGAAAGGTGATGCAGAAGAAAACTAAGAAGACCAATGTTGAGACAAAGGATACAGAGATGGCTCATATCTTTGTGGATACATTCTGTGATGCAGATGGAGGTGCAACAACTTGGGAAGTAATTTACAATAGATTGGAGGACGAGCGTCCTAAAATCACTATTATGAGAGCAATAGCTGGGTCAACAAAGCCTTCAGGACCTCAATGCAGGGATGCCCCCTTTTCTTTCCTTCATAGGATAGGAGAAAGAGCCAAAATCTCCCCTACACAGACATGATCAGATGAGTGGTCGAAAAGCTTATCATTGAAGATAGGCAGTTCAATAATTCAAGGATGGAGCTCATAGGATCGTTCAGAGCAGAAGACTTGAATGCAATGTATCACATACATGACCCGCAGGAAATCTACAACAGCACATTTGTGGCTAACTTCGCAAAGAATAATCCAAACCCCTTCAAGTTAATACAGACTTGGAGAATGTTAGACAACAAATTAAAGTATGAAAAATTGGGTATGTATGCAATAGCCTCTTTGGAAAACCCCTACAATTATGCAACAACAATGTTATGTAGACTGTATGGACTGCCAAATAACACTAAGTTTTCAATAGAATGGATTCCCTTGATCGATGCTTGTGTTAATTCCTATATCATGAATTGGCCTTCTATCCTATCTGACAACTTAGCCACCTCCATTACTAAATATTGACAAAAGAAAGCCTCCTCTTCAAATAACCTCCCTCCCTTCTATTTCTGTGCTTATATTATGGATGTTATCTGTTTTTGCACGACATTTCCAACCATGGGTTGGAAATGGACCATACAATATCCTTACCTAATCCATCTCAGTCATAAAAAAATATGGGAATCGCATTACATACGTCACTTCTATATTTCATTTTATCGTGTTGCCCTTACACTGAATGATTTTCAATAATAAAGGTCGTAGGTTTTCCCAAGAAGTTGTGGCAAACCTGCTTGCTGTAGGAAAGTATTTCATTGACAAATGGTTCACCTACATTAAGGTTTTTGGTAGCACTACTGATCCACGCGTCCTTCTTTTATATGTTTCTAACAAGCTATTAGCAAGGGAGATTTCCTACCAAACTGTAGGAAAGGGCATGACTAAAGTTCTTAAATATGGTAAGAAGTCATTATGGCCTACTTTCCCCATTAAATGTGGCTATTTTTCTTTAGCTAATTGTGTTCATGCTACTAAGGAATCAACACAAATGGAAGCCCTCAGGCTTCATACATTTCCTACAAGGCAATTCGACCCAAACAAAATGGCATACAATGTTAGTACAGGACTAAAGCTCAAGGCGTATAATCATGGAGATAATTACTTTGAGGATTTGTTACAGTCAGCAATTTCTTTCGAGCAAGCACTTGAATGGGCAAAGGCGAACCTGAAACCCGAATATTTTCAAAGATTTTAGGAATTCAGGAATGAGAGGCTCCGGGTCATTCCAATGCATCTATTAAAGCCCGAGGATAAGCCTACCCCAAGTAACATTGTCAATAGTGCATCCCCTAGCTCTCAAAAGGACTCTCAGGTAAACACTGAGAATACACCAGACACAGGGAAAATCCAGGATACAGACAACACGACTTAGTCTAGTAGGAAGCCAGCTGAAAAACAAGTAATGGACACCCTGACCACAGAGACAAGTTCAGAGGCCCAAGGCACTAGTTTGGAGCAAGAATGGGATCAATTCAATCAAAAATTGCAAGACACTCCCAAAGCTTCAAATACTCAAAAAATATAGGAATTCAAGACTCCTCTGAAAATTCATCAAGATACAGAGCCCAAATCTCTCGACGAACAATCTACACCTATGGATCAAGAAACAACAACATCCCAGCATGCTGAAATTATCCCTGCTCTACCCACATCAGAAATTGTTTTGAAAGTGACAGAGATACCTCCACTTGATGTATTCTATAGCCCTCTCCACAAGGCTGTAGTTAGAAGGCAAAGGAAAAGGAGAAGGGTAGATGCACCTGAATTCTCACCTGGAGATGAGCCAATGAACGTTGTTTGGAAGGACATGCCTTTCAATCTGGCTAAGAACTTGACTCGACTATCATAGTTCACAGGAGCATACACATCGGCCACTATGGATAAGGCTACTGAGGTGTCTACTCTGCTAAAGGAAAAGGAGGAAAGAATCGCGCAGCTCAAAAAAGAGCTCGAGACAGAAAAAGCAAGCGCAAACAAGCACGCAGTTGAGCAGCTCGTACAATTGCAGTAGGACATGGAAGTCTTAAAAATAAGCCATGAAGTCGACTTATCAGCCAGAAACATGCAGCTCCAAGAATTACAACGACATATGGACAAGTACAAGAATGTTCCCACTACTGATGAATTCATTAAAGAGGCTCTAGAACTAACTTCTTTTCTAGTCAAGCAGCAAGAGTATTTCTACGAGAAGATGTCACACGTCACTCCCTACCTGATTACTAGCGACACGCTCACAGACAAACCCATTGACCGGAGAACAGAGTTTAATGATTTAAACACAAAAATCTCCAATTTCATTGAATTGAAAGAATTAGAAGATGGAAAGAAGGCCAATCTACCTGAGATTGAGGAAACTCACAAAGACATGCTCTTCACTCATTGGGATGCTAGGATAAAACAGGCCGAGTTGGCAGTCACGAGGGAAGCTGGAGTATCGAAGAACATCATTAAGGCAGTAAATCATACCATGTTCGCTACCAATCTCATGAAGGAGGGTAATACGAAATAAATGCTTGACTTAACTGCTCTGAGTAAAATCTGGAAAGAAAAAGTGGGGAATCAAAGAGATGCAATTACAAAACTGACTACGACCGACTAGGAGTCGTATTGGCAGTATCTAGTCAAGCCACATAGCCAAATTATGACCCTCAATTATTCCCTTCATACGACTCAAAGGATGTTGCCACCTCTTGTTGATGCAATATTTACAAGACAGCTCAAATCTCATCTCGGGCCACCTCCTCAAATTCAACCGATGATCGATATTTGCAATTTAAAGGAAAAGCTAGCAGATAGCAAGTCATCCTCTTAGTTCTGTTTAGTTGATCTCTATTTATTTTTGGATTTAGTTACCTATGTACGAGGAAGGTTATTTGAAACCTCCTTAAATTTTGCATAATCTATTTTTACATACTTAGCTAGAATACTATTTATACCCTTCTCATACATTTAGAGAAGGCTCCATAATTTTATCAAAAACATTTGAAAAGAATGCACTATTGTAAGTTTTTGAATGCTTTGGTGAAATGATGGAACGTGATCTTTTCTTTTAGATATCAAACTACTTTCCTTTGTTGATGCACTTCTATATTCTTGGGAGACAATTTGATTTGAAGGAAGAAGTTGGTCTATGTCATTTGTCAAATGAGCAGGACTTCATACATCTGGTACTATTATCGTGTATGCATAATTCTGTCTACATTTAATTAGTGGAAAAACTTTATTTTCATGAATTATATGTGAGATTTATTGTTTCTGTGAAGCATTAATTGCACTTTTATACGATGCCATAACTAAAGTTTTTATTTTCATATATAACTCATTAAACATGCAATATATCTTATAAATTTCTTTGACTAACTATTTAGTCAAAGGAATTATCTTTTACGTTATCGTCTCCATTTAATTGTGTTCAATATTTATTATCACATGTTTAGATCACATAACATACAAGAACACCCGGCTTTATATTAGAATAAGTTAAGATAGGGAAATTGCATCATAGAATAAGTCACTTAGATTATCATTATTCTATTGCAAAACACTCATGAACCACCCACTCTCATCTTAAAACCCACATTGGGAAATTGGTCCCATTATCCCTAGTCGGAGCCACCGCTTTAAACGGAAAAGGAGTTGTATTAAGGTCCAGACTAGGTGGTTATCCCCCATGTTTCGATAGCATAATTGTAAGCCTGCAACACACTCCTTCATCATCACTCGAAGGAGGTCATATCAATGGGCTATATTCAGGACCTATTTCCCCCACTCTCTAAAGAGATTTCCACTTTGCGTAGATCCAAACATCAAGGCAATGACATAACCTATTTTTGACACAAGAGCATATTAGACCAGGTATTCAGAGATCTTAGGTACTTACCTCGTGGTCCCTTGAAAAATCACTGCCCTACTTCATTGTATCTAACTGAGGTATCAACTACGAATTCTGTCACAAATCCTCCTACGACAGGATCAAGCTAGTGATTAGCATCACACACAATCTTATCTTCAGAAGCTTCCAATCTTCGTACTAGCTCTAGAGTCCAAATTATTGGACCAGCAAGCCTCCACCTTCCTTGGCCGTCTACCAATTTAGCTATCCACTTGTATAATTCGATCGGGAAGGTGTAGAAGAAAAATTCATGTATTTCAGTGTACAAATATCTGTCTAACCACTGTTCTTTCGACAAGCGCAGATTTTTGTTCTCCTGCGCCGTGAATTCTTGAATCTTCTTATCTAACCACTTCTCAATTTCGTTCTTAGTCGGATTCCAGTGATGCGACATCACACATCTCCTTAAGCTAATATTGGTCCTGGCAACAGAACCATTTATTGGCTTAGGGGGTCCTGACCCAGGTTCAGAGCTAATTATGCCAAACAAAACCCTACACTACTGGCCCTTTCAGTATCAACCAGCGTAGCATGGGTTGAAGTCTCACCTGAACTGGTATGGGGGAATGTTGGAACCAAGCTTCCGCACCCAAAGATCAGTGTGATGTCTTTTAATGGCCTAGATCTGTGTTCACACATATTTATAAGCCCTTAGGGCTCGGTACTGTAACTTCCTTTAAACGGTCTTTAGAACTCCGCGAAGGTCTACGATTAACTTTTGCAAACCCTTAATAGATGAACCATCTATTTACGTGCACCATAAATGAACCTTAGACCTGGGTGCCCACAGATCTATTTAAGTATTGAATAAGCGTAACATAATATATTATAATCTTCACGTAAATACTTAACATGCATTGCGTTCAGTTAATAAGATTTTTCCAATAGATTCGTGCATCAATACATCATTAAGACATTATTTCCTTCATAGCATATATCGCAAACATAAATAACAACATTAAACAGATAAACACATGAATTTCTTCAACAATCTTCTTTATTGATCTTCAATATAAGGTTACAGACTGAAAACTTCCTTGCGCACTTAGCTACAGGGGTCCGCGCACTCAGTTGCAGGGGTCTGCACACTCAGCCGCATGCACTACTCTAGGCCTCTGTGCACTCAGCTGCAGAGCCTTTTCCTCCTCTAAGACTTACTTCTCTGCACTAACTTTATCAAGCCATCACATCCATCATTCGTCACTATCCCTTAGATTCTTTAAGACACCTCTATTTATACAATCCCATGGTTTGTGGACCATGGGTGGATCTCAAAACCGACTCAACTTTACATAAACGAGGGTTAAAACCCTTTTTGACTCCTAACCAACTACGCACTCTGCATCCACAAATCACATTGACTTTACATCGTTTTACAATATTTACATCAAAACTTGAGTTTTTAACAGCAAAACTCACCTAGGGGACCCCATCCCAACATGATGCTTCATTTCTTAAATGTGTATTAATATTCTTGGAATAGTCTAGCTTATTTCATGTTGAGACAACGATAAAGAGGCTAGGAACATCCAAGGGAAAGGAGCTAGTGTTTAACAAAGGTGATCACTTAATCCTTAGGAAGTGAAACCAAATGAGAAAAATGCATGTGAAAGTTACCTGGGGTAAAAATCCTATAGGGAGAAAATTTTAACTCACATTTTACCCTCTTTTTGGTACTTGTAAATCTGCCCCTAAGCTAAATTTTGCCTAGGAATAACATTGTAGAGAATAAACAGGCCAAAAGGCATTCTTAGGAAGGAACTATCACACCCTTGAGAGATTAGGAAATAGAAGGAATCCTTGCGTGAGGGGGGTCACAAAAAGATGTTGAGGTTATTATATTTGAGTAAGAGATATGATTATGGATTGTGTTATTGGGGAAGCACACTAACAGCCATACTAGCCTGGTTTATGTGGATTAAAGAGGGTGGAAGTGTCCTTTCCTAACCAAGGGTACTAATGCTCAATAAGAAAGGAAAAATTCAAGGGAAAAATCATATTACCCATGGACTAATTCTCCATGTTTTATCTCAAAAAATATTCTCCAATTTTCATTTTTCAAAAAATTATTCACTCAAATTCTATAAAATATAATATTTTTACCTTGAAAATCACCAAAAAAGTATGTTATATGAAATCCTTAAAATATTGAATATATTTACAAAAAATTCAACAAACATTTTATAGTTTACATATCAAGGACTAATAATATTCATAAAGGATTCTACACTTTAAGATAAATCTTCATCCTTAAAATTTTCCATGTTATTAAGATTGGCAATTGCTCTTACTTTTGGGCCATTGGCACACCTTTGTTATGTATGATATTTACCTAACCAAGGATATTCATGAAAAGAAGAAGTGGTAGTAAAATCCTTCTAAAGGTTTATCATTGTCATGTATGATATTTTTTGTGTATGTATGTTTCCACAATTCATAATCATGGTGATGTTATTTTTTGGACTATTGTGTGCATATTTAGAGAAATGTCCAACATTTTGGGTGGACTCGCCACCCATCATCAGGGACCGAAGGAAACCATAGTGGATTCGAAAAGAGTACTAGGATGGTTAAAAAGGAAGGGAGAGACGTGTGCAATAGAAATATGAACGTTAATGTTATCGTTAAATTGAATTGTTAAAAATGTTGACATAGAAATTTGTATTAATAAAATAATAATATATTTGATTTTTTAACCAAACATTAGAAAATTATTGAGATTTCAATGGAGAAGAACTCAATGAATACTTAGCAGTAGAGATTGAAGAAATAAATATGATTAAGTTAAATTATTAATAATTAAATAACTTATTACAAAAAATTGTAACATGAGCGCTTAATAATAGGATTATGATAATATTATTAATAAAATATTAATTTAACTAGTTTACCAAACCTTATAAATTGATTTATAGACATTCATAAAGAAAATATTGATATTATCTAAATATAATTCATTAATAATAAGGGAAAATAATTAAATCAATTCATTGATAATAATAAGGAAAAATAAACAAATAGATTAAAAGGGGAAGCAAGTGAAGAGAGAAAAAGGTTTTCGATTGAATCTATATTATAATAATAATAGAGTTGGAAGGAGGTGCAATTGTAAATAGATAAAATCCAAGGGTAATTAAGGAAAGGCATGAGAGAAAGAGGATCAGGTATGGGGGGAAGAGAAATATATATGAATAAGATAAAAGAACCGTAGAAAGAAAAGTTAGTCATTGACTAAGGTGGTGGATAAGGGTTTTCCAAGAGTCACTCAACTTGTAACCCTCTTCCCTATTGAAGTTATCTGGGTGATATTTTATCTTGAGGATTTCACAAATGAGATTGGTGGACTGGAAAGGCGCAAGGGCCAGGATCTTAGTCTAGTCAAAGATGATGAGTTTTGGTTTTGAAGGAGTGCTCAGTCATAGTCGACTTCAAGACCCAATTGTGGGTCATGTTAGCTATGTGCTCCTTCAAACGAGCTTTAAAATGCCTACATGTTTGGCCCATGTAGGACTTTCCACAGAAACAGGGAATTTGATAGACAGTAGGAGCGAGCATTAGATACATCTTATCTTTGGGATACCTATATAATTACTTAAGGGTTTTGAAAGGTTTAAATAGCTTTTTAATGTTATTTTTAGTTAATAATCTAGAAATGCTATCAATGGTTACTTTTATATAAGGAAGAGATAAGAGAACCCTAAGAGGGGGTAAAGGGTCTTTAGAGCGGCAAGAGTGAGAATATCTATAGGCTGTATTGAATTGGGATAAAGAGTATTCATTCTTGATAAGGGATTTGGTGAGGTGAGCTCTTTCTAAGGATAAAAATTAGGTATTGAAAATTCTGAGTGTCTTGTTGAAAAGGGTCTTTGGGACGATAGATTTTTGAGCATGGTGATGATGAGAGTTAGCATGGAGGTACCAATAAGTGTGAGTTTTCTTACGATGCACTTGGAAGGAAAGGGAACCCTTCCAAATTTGGGTAACAAGGACATCCAAAAAGGAAAGGCAGGATCACTCTTCCAATTCCATGGTGAATTGGATATGCGAAGAAAGTTTATTGCTCTGATTCAAGAAATCCTAGAGGGTAGGGATCCCATGCTACCAAACCAAAAAAATATCATCAAAAAATTAATATGGAATTTAGGTTTAAGATTCCAATAATTAAGGGCCATAGTATTGAAATGCTCCATGAATATATTAGTGACAACGAGTGATAGGGAAGATCCCATAGTTGTTCCTTCTATCTTTTCATAGCAAGTACAATTGTAGGAGAAGAAATTCGATGTTAAACATAATTTCTAGGTCAACATTTTTAACAATTCTAATTTAATTTAATGTTAATAGTAATGTTTATATTTATGTTTCACATGCCTCTTCCTTCATTTTCAACCCTCCTATCACTCCTTTCTCATCCACTATGGTTTTCTTCGGTCCCTAATGATGGGTGGTGAGTCCACCCAGAACATTGGACATCTCTCTAAATCTACACACAGTAATCCAAAACATAAAATCACCATGTATGATACTTTTCTAACCAATATTATTAAATGAGGGGATAAAGATGGTAATCATGTAATTGTAAGATTATCTTCACTCCACGATGGTTAATTAATTAGATTTCCAATCCTTCGCTTATTTTGTGAATTGAGCTAGGAATATATTTCGTTCTCAATGTTCATATCCCTCACATCATAGAGCTTGAACTTGGGTTGGACAACAACAGTTAAGTCATGTGGCCGCATTCGTTGAGCCAAATTCCCCCTAGTTGATAGACTAATTGAGGTATATTGGCTTAAACTAGCAATTGGATGACAAGGTGAAGGATATACAAGTACTCAATGTGTTATTTATTTATGTTGCTACAATTATTAAATGCAATAATAAACCCCATAATATAAAATTTTCATAAACCTAAATAGGAGTTAGAAAGTCATGCGTGTTTCTTTTTTCCCCTAATATTTTTATTTCCATGTCAAAATTATTTCAAATATGATGTAATTATTTTTTGAATTGCCAATTTGAATGATTTTATATGGTATGTGTAAATTAATTTCTTACTCAAATGCAAGTGGAATTTGTGTTCTTGATGTTTTTTCTATAATTAACTTTATATTAACTAATATGTATAACATATGCACACTATCCACGCCAAGGAATGCAACATCCCAAGGATCTCCTTTTGTATATGTTTTAGTGTGAGGTTCATGCACCCATTGTCTTTCATCTCATGGAATTAGTGTATTGAAGGATTGGATATTAATTCGGTGAGAAGGAGACCAGATTCCAATTCAAGAGGTATAAGGTTCTAACTGAAGATTTCTTATAATTATATCACCTATAATTAGAGCATAAATTTACAATCCACTAAAGGAATGTAGGACATCCTTGTAGCCACTCCAAGTAATATACATTTCTCAATATGGGCATGGATCAACACTCTAGAAAGTACAAAACCTAGGAGGAGAGAATTTGTTGTTTTATATATATATATATATATATATATATATATATGTATGTATATGTATATATATATATATATATATATGTATGTATATATATATATATACATATATATATACATATATATATATATACATATAGATATATATATATATATATATATACATATATATATACATACATATATATATATATACATATATATATATATATATATACATATATATATATATATATACATATATATATATATATATATACATATATATATATATATACATATATATATATATATATACATATATATATATATATATACATATATATATATATATATATATATATATATATTAGAGATAGAGAGAGATTTGGTCTCACACTTGCATGCAAGGCATAGAATCTTCACTAACAATTAATGGTCCCTCTCGTTATCACTACAAGAAGACTAGGTATGGTACGAGGGAATTTAAATTCCTTTTTCCCCTATTGACTGCTAAAGCCATGAGAAGTTGGATTAAGAAGTACATATCTTAGAGATCGAAGTATATTAGCAATCCTCCTACCCCCAAGGGATTAAGAGAACGATGGAATCCTTAGAATCCAAGACAAAGTGGAGAATAGGACATTAGTGGAAGAGGATCCTAGTTTAAAGGAGCTCCTTAAGTGTTTCAAATTAGATAATGAAAGTATAAAGAAAGAGGCTCCTACATTTAATGGTATCATCAAAAAGGGAAATGAGGTTGAATCTTGGTTGTTAAATATTGAAAAACATGTTTTTATATGATTTCAACCTCTTATAAAGATCAATTTTTGCAACTATCAGTTGTTAAATGATGTGAACCCTTGGTGGGATCATCTCAAGAAAAAGGAAAAAATAAATGACGAGCACTAGGTTGGGACTATGTAACACCCCAAATATGACCTCTTTTATGCATTTGTACATATTTCTATTAGGTTGGTGAGCCATGATGAGTGGGCCTTTTGTACCCATTTGTATATATGTGTTTTGGTAATTATTTTCTTATGCTTATACATATTGATGCCAAAGTAAATGTCTAATTAAAGTCAGTGAACCTAGTTATGTAATATATAATCACACCCATGTTAATAAATACAACACTATGATATATTGAGTAATAATCATTATTATAGAGTGAGTTAGACACAAGAGATAGGGTGTTAGAACTCCACGAGAGAGAAAGATGAGGAGGTGGAACTATGACATGGTTCCTATGCCTAAAAAATAATAAAATAGTTATAAAGTCACTTTATTAATATAATCCAAAGTTATAAAAGGCATGGTATAAGCCCAGGCCATATTTTGGTTTTTATCCTATGTCCAAAATTGAATGGACAAATAATCTAATTGAGTTCCCAAGTGGTATGGATGAGCTTTTTGGGTGACATTTGGAAAAATAATTCATGGATACTTAATACATGTTTTCCATGGTGGTGAATAACTATATCCGTCATTGTATCATCATTCAACCATAATTCATCCATCCTTTTCCCTATTTCCTTACTTATCATGCTAGAGATTGGATGGCAAGTGAGCTTGGAAAACCATGGAGCTCTGTGACCTAGTAAACCATTGTGAATTCCTAGGTGGGATTTTGTTGCCAATTCTACTTGGATCACCTTGGGTGAGGTTGTAACCTAGAGAGGGAATTAGTTGTGTAGCATTGCCTAGTGTGAGGCTTAAGGGATTCCTAGAAGACTTTCAAGAAAAGTTTGAACTCTCGAAGCTACAATACTATGATATTTCCTACTTGGCCTATGTTGGTCACCCTGAAAGGAGAGTGGCGCAACCTAAATGACTATAGAGGCAAAGAAGGGGGTACATTACCTTGGGTTGTGTGGGTTATGGGATGATAGACTATAGTTAGGAAGACCACCAAAGTTGGTGCCTAGCATACTACTTGTTTGGTACTAATTGTGTGACCATATTTGGCTCTAGGTGATTCATTTCCTTGGTGAAATCATAGTTGTAGCTCAAAGGTAACCCACTACAGAGAAATTTGAAGTAGTGAGTTTTATGGTCAAGTAGAATGCCTATGGTCTATAAACAGTCGATGGATAACTATTAACGATGAGTATTTTTGTGTTATGTGTGCTATTTGTTATGCATATTTACTTGTGTTAACTATTATTGTTAACTTAATGGATTGTGGCACATATTCCCTACATCAGTGTTAGTTGTTATACATTATTTTGTATGTTAGACTTTAAGCTTCTGTGGTTGTTTTTTGGTGTAGTATGATCCGAATTATCCACAGTATCATATTCATCATGTCGACGTTTCGAACCCCAAGGGGGTCCATCATCAGGACCAAAAAATGGTAGATTATGAATGATCGTTTTTTGAGAGAAGAATCCTTCGACCAATGTATATATAAACCTAATTAATCCTAAATAGTGATAAAAATTTTATAGAAGCCGACTTAACCTACATATATGAATTTTTTTTTAAATTATTTTAAATAAATTAATTCTTAATTCTTAATAGATACAACTGGTTAAAACTAATGAGATATTAATTGTAATAAGTTTATTTATATAACGTGCCATGATTAGTTTCTAGTTTTTATTTTTATTTTGATTATTATATTTAGTTTAATTTAATTTATTTTAATTTTAATTAAAATCAATTTTTATTTAAAAACATTTTTTAATGTATTTACTACTAAATTAATTAATCAATCCAAATATAAATAAAATTATACTAATGTGATGAGCTATTTTATTCCTATTTATTTAATTGATTTATAGATTAGTTTTATTGTTAATCAATTTTATTTATTTAACCTAAATATCCAAGAAGTAAATTATTTAATTAAATTAATTAATTAATTGATTATTTTTCTTTTTTCTTTTTCAATTGTTAATTTATTTTATATTTATTTTTATTTTAGTTAATTAACCTTAAGTATCTAATTAATAAAGAAGTAAACTATTTAATTGGTTTAATTAATTTATAATTTTTGTTTCGATGATTTTATATTTCTTTTTCTTTTTTCTTTTTTTATATTTCTTTTTCTTCAACTTGCATGATTGCATCAGATGATGGGCATGATTATTATATAGTAGTCAAATCACTTATATGGTTGACGGGTAGTAAAAAAGCATTAGATGGAAGTATACAATTGATGAGTAGTCGATGGATAGTAATCATGCACATATCATCGATGGGTAGTAAATATGTCTATATAATCAATGACAGTAGAATACATATATAGTCAATGAATAGTTTACAAAATTGTTTAGTTGATGGATGGTCAATAAGTGATGGACTTAAGTGTACATTCAAGGAGCAACTTATATTCATTGACCAATGGGGTCAAATTGGTATACGAGACAATTTTTTTTGTTGGAAATGTGATTAAGGAAAATTTTGGTATCTTAGTGCAACACCCTCAAGAGTGGATAGAGGATGTCGAGTACACTACATACTAGCTTAAGACACATTTTGAGGGAAAATGCCAAGGAAAGATATATTACAAAAACAAATAAGATGAATATTACTCACTCAAGCAGGGTAGCATTATAGAGGAGTAATATGAGACAAATTTTGAGGATTTAAACAATTATTCCCATGGACTTAGGGTTGAAACTTGATTTGGGAGATTCATTACAGGACTTAGGGACCATATAACATATAGGTTTAGGA
Organism: Pinus tabuliformis; assembly: GCA_031772625.1. NCBI lineage: Eukaryota > Viridiplantae > Streptophyta > Pinopsida > Pinales > Pinaceae > Pinus > Pinus tabuliformis. The sequence goes on along the minus strand of CM062806.1, from coordinate 706,219,024 downwards.
ACTTCAAGTTAAATACCCTAATGGAAATGACACAAAGGACAAAATAATGTGAAGCAGAGCTTCAATGAAAAAAGGAATTATTTCGTAGGCTTAATCAGAGGATCCATCAACAAAATAATTGAAGATAGAAGTATCGTTAATTGAACTCCATTCCAAAATTTTCATATGAGACAAAGAAAGAAAATAAAGCACATGATAATGTATAACCCATGCACCCAAGGGTCAAATGATTTGAATATATAGGATTTGGGCATAAGGCTTATAAACTTAGAAAGAGGAAAATTAGACCAAGGTAACATCAAACTTCTTGGAACCAAAAGAGACTATCATAGGGATGCAATAATAGGAAAAAAAAGCATATTGTAGTGGATGGTAAGCAGTAGAATATCATGATTTCCTCATACAAGTTAAACATATTATATCCAATCAGCGTTATACTTTCTTGATTAACACTAGAAGCACTCACAGTTTCATATTTCTTGTAGTGATGATCTAATTATAAGCCCAACATCAAAATGATCCAAGAAGAAATGAAGGAACAAATATTGATTTTGTAGCCTCATAAGGTATTATGCATTGTCTTGGTGTCTTAAGATGTAGAATATATTTTATTTCCTTTTTACGCATTTTCTTGGTGGAGTAAGTGATATTATAATTTATTTCCTTAGGTTAACTTAGGAAAATTACAATAATTAATTTAATTAATTAATGTGGACTATTATGCCAAATTTATAAGGATAAATTATAAAATTACATAAGTGAAATGGGTATAATCATAGCCATTGACCTCAAGTGAGGCTCAGGATTCAATCCTAGCCATTAATCACTCATGATATTAGGGTTAGGGATTTTGGCTTAATGAAATTATAAAATAAACCTAAGGGAAAGGTGAAGACACACAATTGTGGAGGAAGTGCTTTTATCTAGAGTGAGAGGATTAACTAGATTGAAGAGAAGTGAGGAGAAGTACAGTAGGGAATTTTGGGAGAAATTCAAGGAGGCCATGTTCAGGAAAGAGAGAGGTTGATTTTTTTGAAGAGGAGGCCAAAATATCCAAAGAGGATGACTTCTCAAGTGTGTAGGAGTTGTACAGGGTCAGACGAAAAAAGGGGTTGATTTTCTAGTGAGACAGGTCTAGTTCTATAGGGAAAAGTTTCTTTAGGAGGGTTAATGTGTAAGGGATGATATCCTTGAGGTTGATTTTCCCAGTGGGGTCATGTTTCCAAGTTACTAGTAGTTTTATTTTTCTATGTAATTTCTATGGATCTAACCTAGATTTTCAAAAGTTTAATAATATGAAGGAATATTGTGTTGGGTACAAATTAGTTATTGTAGTGTAATTGATCTCTCCATTTTATTTCCATTGCATTGCATTGTTTTAGTTAATATACCAGTGTGTTTATTTATCAACAATTTCAAAAGTATTTGATATAAATATTTCTAGGTTTTAATAAACTATTGAAGTAAAGTAAATCAAAACTGTTATAGGAGAATTTAACATGATATTAGAGTTTTAGAAACATTGTGGGGGACATTAGATATCACAATGGTTTTACGACAAAAAAATATTTTACGGTAGCAGAATTTTTATTTTGCAATGAGGCTTTTGTGGCTAAAATGAATATGGAAATATGCCATCATCAAGTCTAAGGTATGAAGAAAGGTTGGAGGGGGTTGCAAACTTCAGTCCATGAAAGGAGCGAATCACCCTTGTTTTAACGGTGAATGTTTTATGGGAAATTCCAAGCCAAGAGATTATAGTTCCTCAAGATGTTACCAAACTGGATGAACATAAGATAAAAGGTGTAATAGCTAGGGGCATCATTTTGATGGTGGGAAGGATCGTGTAATCCCTCACATAATGAAGAAGTATTCAACCTACCAAATGTGGACATCCTTAAAAAAATTGTACCAAAATGACAACTGGAATAGAAGAATGGTGTTAAGGGAGAAGCATAATAACATCAATATGAACAGATATGAGACTGTGGCCTCATACTTCACAAGGATTTAGTAGGTTTGTGATGAACTTTAACCTGTTGGGGAAGAGGTGGATGAGATGGATCTTGTCAAAGTAGCATTGAAACCAAGAAATGATATACATTTGTGACATGTATCCTAGCAAATATAAGCTTCTTTATTGGGCCATATTATGGGATGATTTCACCCAAAAGGAGATTTGGGAGGAATTCATAACTAGTGGACAACATGAAGGTGGAGATGACAACCTTGCTTTTGTTGGGAAATCAAAGAAGGGAAACGGTAAATCCAAGAAAAACCAAAGTGAAGGAGAATCTTCACAATGGAAGAAAGACATGAGAAAATTCAAGTGCTTTGCATGTCATAAGTTCAATCATTATGCAAAACAATGTCCAAAAAAAGAATAAAGGCAAGGGAAAAACAATAATAGTTGAATCTGCATAAATGGATGAGTTGGCTAAAAAATTGAAAAGAAATTTTCTCTAGTATTTTGTCTTTCTAGCACAATTACAAGAGGGGCGTGGTTTATGGATAATGGAGCATCTTGTCACATGATGGGATCTCATGATATCTTCATCAATATGGCTAGGGAGCACAAAGATCTACAAGTGGAGCTTGGTGACAACACCAAGTGTGCAGTAGAGAGAATTGAAAACATATAGTTTCATCTAGGCATAAGGAATATTATGGAGGTGATGGAGGTGATGTATGTACCTAGGTTGGAGAATAATTTAATCTCATTTTTTTCATGGGCGATAGAGGACTTGAGGTCAGTTTTACAGGATCTTAGGTATATGTGAAGATGAAATCGGGTGATTTTAGTGTCAGGTGAGTTATAGGCAGTAGGGAGAATAACTTCTATTTGTTGATAGGATATCTAATGAAATCCCTAGTACATAGAAGTGATAGCCAGAGTGGGATTTAGGATAGGATAATGGGACATCTACACTTTAGTGCTCTTCCAATATTACATGAGATGGTAAATAGTTTTTTGGAGTTCAGAAAAGATTATAATGGTGTTTGTAAGGTATGTGTGCTTGGAAAGTGATCCATCTGGATATTGGGGGCCACCCACATATTCCACTTGTACCCCCAACATTATTTACTATCAATTTCCTATTTTTCAGCACAGTTCCCTATTTCGGTAGTTTCCTATTTTTGGCATTTTTTGAGTCCTACACTTCTGGAGCCGTTTTGAAGCCCTAAATAATGTTTTTCGGGGAAACGATTGAAATTGAGTGAAGGAATCACATTTATATTTGCAATTTGTTGTCCTTCGATATATATTTATATTGGGCTATCATTTTTTTTGAACAGAGGTCATATTCCAAAGTAGACCATGGGAAGTTGATGTTCCAACTAACCCCATTGGGGCCCATAAGCTCTTAGTCCTTCATCTCTTAGGGTTAGGGTTTTGGATGTTTAGGGTTTTTAATTTTTTATTCATGATAAAAATGACCCATAGGCTCATTATAACATATTTCATAAGGAATGTATCTGTCACATCTCTTCTCAGAGATAAGCTACCATTGCTTGAGCTAGTTTGCTTCCGTTTTGCATGTAAACACTTTTCAACATTTGTTATTTATGAATTGAATTTTTGTTTAATTATATCTTTGTGTTTCTATTTTAAATATTTATTTCATTTTTTTATTCATAAATATAGATTGACAAGAAATCCAGACAAGCATTTCCTGGCAGTGAGACCAGGTCCAAGGGTGTATTGGAGTTTATGCATTCTAACATATGTGGTCCTATCCTAGAGGATTCTATCTCATGATTCAATTATTTTTTATCATTCATAGATGAATGTTCCAGGAGAACATGGATTTACCTCTTGAAGACCATGGATGAGGTATTTGGTTGGTTTCAAGAGTTTAAATCTATTGCAGGGAACCATACTAGGAATAAGATCAAGGTCCCGAGATCATACAATGGGGGAAAGTATACCTCTGACAAGTTTAAGTATTTATGCAGAGAATAAGTAATCAAGAAAGAACCAATAATGCCCTACAATCCAGAACAAAATGGGTTGGTAGAGAGGAAGAATAAGAGTATAATCGGAGCAGAAAAGGAAATGATCCATGATCAAGACTTACCTATGTTCTTGTGGGAAGAGACTTGTAACACATCAATGTACTTATAAAACAAGATCCCTAGCAAGGGAGTGGAGGAAAAGAATCATGAGGAGGATTTTATATTAGTGAAATCAGAATTCAACCACCTTCATATATTTGGTAGTTTAGTGTATGGCCACATTCCTTCAGAGAAGAGGACTAAACTAGAGCCCTGATCAGAGAGGGACAATTTTGTTACATATAGTGAGACCTCAAAACCCTATAGGGTCTATATTCCAAGATTGAGGAAGATAGTGGTCATCAAGGATGTTATATTTGGGAAAGGTGTGACCTTTAGGAGGTCACATGGGACAAATCCAATAGTGGTAGAAATTTAGGAGCAAGAAACTTGAGTAAGGACTAAGAACACCAGCAACAAGGACATAACCTTCATATCAGGAGGAGGAGTGAGATGTTCCTTCGAGATATGTTATATGGAGACAAATATGGGTTAATAAGACATTGACATATGTTGAGGAGCATGTGTAGGATACTAGTAGCACTTTCTGGGAGAGTATACCACTAGCCAGATTTTCCAATTATTTTTCCTTGACGAGCAATATCAACGAGTCCAATCCTTATACCTTTCAGGAGGCAACAAACTACCAGGTTTGGAGGGATTCCATAGTGAGTTTCATCATGAGGATTTATGTTTGGGAGACAATATTGAGGCCTAAAGGGAATTCAATGGTCACTTCTTAATGTATCTTCAAGATCATGCATGCAGTAGATGACAATATTGAGAAGTACGAAGTAAGGTTCATGATGAGAGGATTCTCCCAAAAGGAGGGAGTATATTACGAGGAGAGATTTTCACCTGTTTCCAAACATGCATATTTCAAGGTAGTTATATCTATTTCCTTATACATGGGGTGCAGGATTCATTAGATGGACATGAAGATTACCTTCCTCAAAAGGTAATTGAGGAAAGGGTGTATATTGAGAAGCATTAAGGCTTTGAGGTGCATTGGAGTGAGACTCGTGTATGCATATCGATAATGACCTTATACATAGTTAAACAGGTACCTCATGCATGGTTCTCTAGGATTGATGGGTACCTACTTGGATTAGGCTCCGCCAAGAGTAGGGTGGACTCAAACTTGTACTATGTACTTGTTGAGGGTGAGCTTCTCATTATAATCCTCTATATTGACGATATTTTATTAACAAGATCAAAGAGATTCATTGGCATGTGAAAGTACCTTTATTTAGAGTTTGATATGAAGGATATTGGGTTCATGCACTACATATTGGGATTGGAGGAGAGATTTTCCTAGGGAAAGACAAGTATGCAGTTGAGATTCTAAGGAGATTCAAGATGGAGGGTTGCAAGCCATTGTCTACACCTATGATCACCAACTTGAGGAAGATAAGTGCTTTTGAGGGTGAGTTGGTGAATCCCACCTTCTACAAAAAGTTGGTCAGGTCCTCTATGTATCTCATCAAAAATAGGCTAAATATTTTTTTTTACGATAAAGACACTCATCCAATTCATGGTAGAGTCGAGTAGGGTTCATTGGGTGTTAGAAAATCATGTTCTTAGGTGTTGCAACAATCCATCCCATCCCCTTAGATAATTCAGGCCAGATGTAAGGTGTTACCTTCATTTAATCCAACCTCTATAGTCCTATCATGGAAATGGGATCACAAAATTACTCAACTTCCAACTTATTTAAATTTTAAAAATAATATTACCATCACGTTTGACTCAGGGAGAGAATTTTGGTGATATAAATTTTGTCTCAATCTGACTTCCAGTTCAAAAGTTATGGCCATTTAAAGTCTCAGTCGATAACAGCCTACAATGTCATCATGTGCTACCATGTGGCACCCACATGGCCCCCACATGGTGACTCTCCACCTCAAATGGGTGGTCCATTTCATTGATTTCATGCCCATGTGTCCTTGGTTCTTCCTATGTGTCACTTAGCACATCATCACAATATCGCCCCCACTAGACCATCCCTTGGCCTTGTTTTGCAGTGGATTATTCCTATAAAATTTCCAATGAATATCAACCTACCAAAAAATCCCACATACTAAGTGCTTTTGCACATTACAAATGGCTAAGGTGATATGTAAATCCTTCCTCGTCAGTTTATAGGGGGCTTTCTTGTCTCGACCCCTCACCCCTCGGTTTGTTCCCTCAACCTACGACATGTGCTCCTTACAATAGTTGTGGAGTGAAACAAAATTCTATCCACATCAATTGACAGGAATACCTCTTGTATTATCCCCCCATTAGTCTCATATGTCCACCATACAATGCACAATACAAAATTGGCCTAGGGTGAGATAATGCTTCCCACGTCAAATGATGGGAATATTTTTTTATCTCGGCCTATCATCGCTCTCACCCTTCCATTCCACTTTGCCACTACAATGATGTCCTAAGGTTTGAGACCCCGAGGTCTCAAGATGTAAAGGCTCTTTCTTAGGTGTAGAGAAAACCCCTATTTTTCTCTCTATCTATCTCACCCTCTCCTCATCACTACAATAATGATAACCACTTAGGCATAAGCATCAAGATTATGGCATGATGACATCATCCTGAGATGACATCATGTTGATGCCACACCTTCCACATGTTGTTCTTCAAGGTTGCCATGCGTCACCCATTTTTGGTCCACTTAGCCTCCCAATATGGTTGTTGGAAAATTCCATGTGCATGCCACCTAGGCTCCATGTCACCATTGGTTCCATGTCACCCTATCGTGTCAGCCACAGGCTTGTGTCCCACTAGGTCCCATCCCCCTATGCAAAACATAATTTTACCATTATAAAGATAGTCATTTTCAATGGATCCAACCTTTAGCCTACACGTAGCCCAAGTCGACCTTCCCTTTGTAGCCTTAACACAATGGAACTTTCCCAAGGGCCCACTCCATTCCAACAATAACGTTGATTCCATGAAACTAACAGACGTGATTAAAAATGAACCTTCCCTCGCCCTCATTGATGTCATAGGGGGGATCCGCTATCATGATTCCACCTATTTGTTCGAAAGGCTCCATCCAATATATGTCCATGCTCCTACTAATCCAATTATTTAAATTAAAACATGGACCCCTCCCACCCCCCTCGTTGGTGTCACAGGGTGGGGGGAGTCCACTATTAAGGTTCCACTCTCTTATCATAGTTCTCTTTCGACAACATTATTCCTATCAGTTTCTAGCACTTTTTACATGTCAACCCATGCTATTCTCGAACTTTCTTGAGTCACAAATACTTTGAATTATTTGAAGCCTTATATACACATGTATGTATATTATGTTAATGGAAATACCTAGCACTTAGTTACATACATATTTCCTAAGCTTTGGATTTACACATATATCATATTAATGGGACACCCTTGACACTTACTCTAACATAATTTATTCCTCCTAAGATATATATATCTATATATATATATATTCCCTTGACACTTAGTTGAATATGGGCTATGATGCAGGAGCATTAGAGCTTCCAAATCATCAATCTTTTTGGAGACAAAGCTCCAAACCAAGTTTCAACATGGAAAAGGTATTTTATTTTCTTATTGAAAATAATTTTAATTTCTTTATTTCTTAAAAACTATAGATAGAGATAAGATTTAGTAGATAATATTTTTAAGAAGAAAATCTACCTTTTAAGGCATAGAAAATTTAGGAAATAAATCATGAGAGGTTGTAGGAGACAAAAATCTTGGTAGCAATTAGCAAGTTGTTAGGAAAAGAAAAATTTTAGAAATCTTAGAAACTATTCGGGTGCTTCTAGGATTTAGAAAAGATATGGATAGCCAAGATTTTGTCAATAAGGAAAAATCGAGTCTATCCTGAAAAGCGTAAGTGATTTTTGGATTAATTTATGGATCTAGGAAAATTTATTTTGTTTCTATATGTTATTATAAATATTGTAAGCCTGAGGCAAAAAATAATGGCCAAATGAATGTATAATTAGGTGAAACATCTACATATGAATTGGGTTTCATAATGGAAATTTTACATTCTTATGGATTGTGTAGTATCTCTGCATATATGTTAATGAATTTCTGTATATAATTGTAATAGTTAATTGGTTGAGTAATCAAATTTTTGCAAATTTCTTGGTATTCTTAAGATTGTAGGTTCGTGGAAGTGAACATAGTAGGAAAAGTCAAATTTTCTTGCATCAAATGGTATCAGAGCAAGAGATTTGGAGACAATAGAAGACTTTTGCACAACAGTATGGAGAAAAAATTAGAACGAGATTTATACAATGATGGGTAAATTTATTTTGGGGTTTTTATAATTTATGGATATTGATGACAGGTAGCATTGATTGAAAAGGAGGATGTGGTGAGAATTTTGACAACTAGCGTAGTTGTGATGGAGGAAAAAGAGTGACTACAGAAACCTGAAAAGAAAGGAGTGCTCAAAAGGGGTTCTAAAGGAGTGGGGCAAGAAAGGCCAACATTCCAAGCTTAGATGAGATAGCTTGGTGAGGCGTGTGTAGCAGGAAGGAAACATGTTACTCTAAGGGTTATTTGTAGTTCATAGTGGGCAACGGAAAGCTCACAGAGGAAGAGGGGAGGATGAATATGATTATGGGAACAAGGAAAATTTTAGGGGTTAATATTCACAGGTGGGCTAAATTTCCTTATTTTTTCGAAAAAAAAGATTCGCTAATTTTCATTTTTTCTAGAAATGATTCGCCAAAATTTTATAGTATAAAATTATTTTCCCTTAAAAATAACCAAAATTTTATATAGAGACTATATAAAACTATTATAAATTTGAATATTTTAACAAAAATACTACCAAACATTTTATAAATTACATTTTATGTAAGATTCACCAAGTTTTCTAAACTTTAAGAAACATTTTCATCCTTACAATTTTCCCTATATGGGAAGTCATTTGAAGAATTCAGAGGGAATCCATAGAGATCCCAAAGAAGTTGGCATAAGGAAAATGAGTGATGAAGAATATGAGAGGGAACTTGTTGAGATAAAAGCATAGTTGAATGTGCTACAAAGTTGATATGGAAGAATGATGAGAGCTAGAAGTATGGGTGGAACCTAAGGAAAAGGGTTAAATGGTCTGTTGAAAGATTATGGGCCAAGAAGCTGAGACACAGGTTGAAGGATGAACTCAAAGCTATTGAGTGTGAGGAGTAAGTTCATAGGTGTGAACCTAAGAAAGGATAAATCCATGGAGAATATAGCAATGTTGGTGGAGATTTGATGGTTGAGACAGCAAATGAGGCTAAAAAGACTTATGTTTTTCCTAATGGTTTGTTTATGGTTGCAAGTGTTATTGATGATGAACAACCCTTTGAAGTTGTCATGAAGAAAGTGGAAGATAGAGGATAACATAGTTCAAATTATGTTCTCATCACAAAGGAGGAGCAATACTTGAATGTGATGCTCATAAATAATGATGAGCCAAAGGAAGATACAACTTTCAGTATTCGTATTGATTGTGTGCATGTAGGTGCGATAGAAGTGATTATCATTTTTCAAACTTATGCAACTGGAGCAGAAATCGAGGGTGAAAAACTTACAAAAGTTGTTGTGAACAAGGGTGTAACAAATTCAAAGGAGGAAGAGTTTTTTGGCAGCATTGAGAGCCAACTCGATTAGCATATTGAAAAGAATATAAGCAACAAATCTAGAAGCATGGATGAGGTTCAAAGTATATTTGTTTACCTATATACTTTTGTTTTGATCACTTTCTTGGCTAGAAAATTTTCACTTGAAATGGTGATCATAAGCAAGGTGAAGACAAATGTCTTTCAATCAAAAATATGGAGTGGAAATATGTTTGAATTCGAGAACCAGGTGTAGAAGGAAAATTGTATAATGAGATGGATGATCAACTACAACACAAATTTTGGGATCCCGAACGATTCAAAAAGTAATGACACATGACCAGGAGGTCATGAATTTTTTTCTACCATGGGAGTCTGGTGCAGGAGGATTAGAGCTTCCAACTCATAAAGCTTTTTGGAGACAAAGCTCCAAAACGGGTTTCAATATGGAAAAGGAAATTTATTTCCTTGTTGTATATAATCTTTATTTATTTATTTCTTAAGAACTACAGATAGAGATAAGATTTAGTAGATAAGATTTTTAAGAAGAAAATCTACCTTTTAAGGCATAGATGATTTAGGAAATAAATCATGAGAGCTTGTAGGATAAAAAAAATCTTGGGAACAATTAGCAAGTTGTTAGGATAAGAAAAAATTTAGAAATCTTAGAACTATTGGGGGTGATTTTAGGATTTAGAAACTAGGCAAGATTTTGTCAATAAGGAAAAAGTGAGTCTACCTTGAAAAGTGTGAGTGATTTGTGGATTTATTTATGGATCTAGGAAGATTTATTTTGTTTGTATATATTATTATAAATATTATAAGCCTAAAGGAAAAACTAATGGCCAAACATGTACATATGAATTTGGTTTCATAATGGATTTTTTACATGCTTATGGATTGTGTAGTATTTGTTGAGTCCCATTTTGCTCACTTTTTGATAGCCTCATAAGACCTTGCTGCCCCCTTTTTTTGAAATCTTTTTTTTTCCTAACTACTCCTATTTCGCCTATATTACCTAAGTTTTAACCACAAGGGTGTTGTGTGCTCACGGTATGCAAATTATCTTTAAAAAGTATTATTTTACCTTGTTCTTAAGTATTTCTTGAAGTTAATCATTTCCTAATTGAATTATCAAGTTTGATTGATCGAAATCTTATGTAGATTAGTCATGATTTGAAGCGGCTCCGCGATTTCCTATAGACAGCTGTGGTCATCGATTTCTTGCAGACACTCCACAATTTCTTGTAGATGCGGATTTCCTGTAACTGCCCAAATTTCTGGTAGTATAATCAGTGGTTGGATATGTTCCACTTAGTTTCAAGAAGAATGGGAACATGGGTTTTATGAGGAAATCCACCTACATGGACGTTGTCCTATTGGTTTCCTCGAATTCATCATTGAAACCGCCCAGATCTTCAGTCCTCTTCTCGATGGTCGTATTGGGAAAAAGCTCCAGCGATGTAACGAAATTAGTTTGATCCATTCTTTCAGTCATGGATCAAACTCAGCAGAGCTATTTTGTCATTCTGTTTAGTTATTGATAGCAAGTAGTTACAACATAGTAGTTTTCCTAATTCAAGCAAACATATGCCTTTGAACTTGTATAAATTTCATTATGTTTCATTTGCAAAGGGGCTAGTTGGTCGAACATATCAGACTTGTACATCTCTATAATACTTTTCATATTAAAGGAGGGCCCCCTTTGCCCACAACTCCATTACTTACAGTATTTGTATTTCTTTTGATTATTTTTATGCATCTAAGTTATTTGCACAGCTAGTCTTTCTCTTTTCTGAATTTTAGCAGCATATGTGAAATGGTTGGATGAAGAAGTTTATTTGATAAATGTGTTTTGAATCATTTAATCAGGTTTTAGCTTCTTGATTTTTATGATTGTCTGTGTGGTCTTTTATCTTTTCTGATCAACATCAATAATATCAAGAACTGTAGAGGGATGATTGAATCCACTCAACAGCGTTTGATGCCAAGTGTTGATGCAGAATAGAGACATTGGAGTTGTGTGTATGAATGTTTTAATTATAAAATCACTTAAGATATTAGTCTGCATATATTTTATGCAACATCTTATAAGATTACCTACCCTTGGTTGATGATTTATGTCTGTCAAGTTATAAGTCTATAATTTGCCTAAACATTCCAGCGTCGTTGTCGAGGAGGTGCTAAGGGATGATACTGAAAGTGTTTTATTATGATTTCTTTATGTTTGAGTTTTTCAGGACTGGGGGAGTCGAAGTGGTAAGATGTGGGGTAAGGTCTACGCACCTGCAGAGATCAAAATTTTCCAAAGCCACGTCCTGATTGTTTGGTAAGTAGAAGTTTTGAATTTTTTTTAGAGGGGCCAATATAAATTTTCAAGAATTTTTGGTGGTGGTGTGAGCACCACTTCTTTCACTAATAAATTGGTAGCGAAAAAGAACCTTGCAAAGAACAAGGTGGAATATGAACCAAGGACTGATATTTCTGAACAGGGATCAACAATTAATCCTAAGAAGAGAAATACCCCCACAATGGAGAAGAATCTTTCTGACAGAGAATCCTTTGTTGTTGCTCATCAAGAATCACCTCTTACCAGGAGGACATCGTCTTTGCTTAGTGGTCATCCTGAAGAAGAATTCCTCTTCAATCCTATTCAAGAACCAGAGTTTCAGGCAGCTGACTCTGAAGGATCTATAGTTTATGAGGGTTCGAATCCTTTTTGGTTTAATATGGCTCATTTAGAGGGTACTGGTACTACAGATGGGAACTATTGTGAGAAGGAAGGGGAACCATTTACATTCGAATTTCCTATCAAAGATTATATAGGGACCAGTTAGATGAAAAACATTCCTCCCTCAGCTTTGCCTAATTTTTGTGGTACCTCTATTGAAGATCCTGGTGCTTCCTTATTCGAGTTTGATGTATTGTGTAAGAGCTATGATTACTCATCAAATGCTCAAAAGTTAAAGTTGTTTCCTGCCACATTAAAGGATGCAGCTCTCAGATGGTTCATGGGACTAATTGCGAATTCCATTTCAACATGGGATGACATGAAGAAGGTGTTCCTAAAAAAGTACCAAGATTATTTTAAGACCAGGGACATCAGGGAAGAAATATTTGGCATAACCTAGGAGGAAGAAATCATGGAAGACTTCTTGGAAAGATTCCAGTATAATTTGCAAATATCCAAGATGAACGAGTTGAACAAGGAAACCCTAAGAACAATCTTACTAAGAGCCATAAGACCAGAATCTCTCGAGGTTTTGAACTTGATGGGAGCAGGTGATGTATCAAAATTAAGTTATGATGATGTGTGTGAGTTGTGTCAATGATATTCTAGGGGAAATTATAATTTTGGAAAAGGATCAAGAGAAACCTCTTATAGATTCACTAAATCAGTTGCAGGGGCTAGGGTAACCAGAGCTGAAATGGGAAACTTATTTGAAAATTTTAAAACTGACATTATTAGCACTTTGTCTTCACAGTTAGATGTTTTACAGGCTAAGAAGAAGCAGGAGGAAGTGGAGAAATCCTTGGCTGTGTTCTACTCCAAGTGTTGGAAGAAACATCCCTTGAGGGAATGTCCTGCAAACAGTATAGAGGTATGCTAAATTTGTGAGGCTGATCATTCTATTGATCAGTGTCCTTCTCTTCCAAAGATTAAAGTAGCATATCTAGTAGATCAGGAAGTTGTCAATGCACTCTATTCAATGGCACCTCAAAAACCATGGCAATCATGTCCTATAGGTATGTCACAACAACATTCTCAATTTCCTTATGCTCAGAATCAGATGTGGAACATTCCAATGCCCTCGCAGCCTTGGCCTCCACAAAAACCTTAGAAGGGGAATTTTCCTTATCATGTTGCATTAAATTAACCCCCTGGGAATTTTTATCCACCACAACAACAGAAACTTCAGTTTCCTGCCCCACCAAATCAACCACGACGTACACAACTTCCTGCCCAGCCAGTACCCAATCCCAACAATAAATCCATCCAATATACTCACAATATTGGAGTGGCCACCTATCCCACTTTTCCTACCTATTCTATTACACCACAGCCTCTGCAGGTAATTTTTGTTCCTATGATGCAGGAATTTCCTGTGTTGCTACAGGAATTTCTTGTGTCACTGTAGGAAATCAAACTTAGATCACGAAAAGTGGTGACTTAGCCCAGAAAAATTGAAGAGAATATAGAGTAAGACACTCTGGATACACCTGAAGTAGAAATCACACCAGAACCAACCGAACAAAATCATTTTAAAGTCACAAGAACCTTCCTTGTCTCATACTGTCCAGCCTCCTTTTCCCGAGAGGTTGGAGATGAAAATAAAACAACCAGAGTTTGATCTTGTGTCTGAACTGAGAAATGTATGCATTAAGATACCATTACTACAAGAAATTAAGGATATCCTTATTTATGCCAAAACAGTGAGGGAGATATGTACTAAGAAACTAAGGAGACAAAAGAAGGAACCTTCTACAATTCAAGTAGGTGGAAAAATTACAAGCCTTGTGTCCACTGGATTTGTTACTGAGAAATATGCAGACCATGGGATCCTTGTGGTTAACACCTTTATCAATGGGTATCCAATAAGAAACACTCTAATGGATTTAGGTGCAGCCATCAATGTGATGACCATGGAAACATTATCTCACATAGGATCCTTTGACTTACTTCCTACTCCTACCATGTTATAATTGCCAGATAGGTCTAAGGTAAATCTAGAGGGTGTATTATAATACATTGTCATTTCATTGGATTCTTGGGAATAACCTACAGATTTCTATGTTCTTCAACCTAAGACCAAATTGGGAGGGAATCCTTTGATCTTGGGGAGACCTTGGTTGGATACGGTTGATGCCTACATAGGGTGTAGGTCTAGAAACATGACCATTGCTCATGGGGCTGAAACTAAACATATCAACATATACCCCCTGCCAAACCTCTCCTAAAGTCAAAAAATACCTATTAGGATGATGAATAATATGATTCAGAAGTTATTCACCCAATATTGACAATAGCATAAGCCATGTGCCTTGAGAAAAATTCAGAGGAAAATCTGATAATTTGTCATATTTCGAATTATGATTTTTCACAGCATTTAGAGGGGATGTTTAGTCCTTATCTAGATATCATTACTAACCTGCAAAACTCTTATAAATATGATACAGTAGTTGAATTACGTTTAGCCCTATTATCTACATTTCCTGCATATTCAATGACTGAATGTGGAGGTAAGGTAATTGAAATTTCTTCTGGAAAAACCCTAAATATCAATTTTGCCTTGACTCCTGAACAGGAGGAGCAACTAATTCAGACATTGAAAGACTTTTTGGATACATTTTCTTGGGAATACACAAACATGAGGGGTATTCACCCAGATACATGCATTCATCATATCTACATAGAGGGTAATGCCAAGCATGTGAGACAACTACAAAAGAGAATGAACCCTGCTTTGAGAGAAATTGTAAAAAATGACTTGCAGAATCTGTTAAATGTAGGGTTCATTTATCCTATTTCAGACAGTCATTGGGTATCCCCACTGGTTCTCATCCCTAAAAAAAATGGTAAATGGAGAGTGTGTGTGGATTACAGGGAACTGAACAAAGATACATTAAAAAATCACTTTCCTTTTCCTTTTATAGACCAAGTGTTGGACACTCTAGCAGGGAAGAGGTATTTTTCTTTCCTAGATGGGTTCAATGGGTACAACCAAATTAGGATAGCTCCAAAGGACCAGGAGAAGACAACATTCACATGTCCCTAGGGAACCTATGCATATAAGGTACTACCATTTGGTTTATGCAACGCACTAGCCACATTTCAAAGGGCGATACTTGTATTTCATCTGATCTTTTGCATGATTGCGTAGAGGTTTACATGGAAGATTTTATAGTAATGGGTAATACTTTTGAAGAATATCTACATAATATTAGGAGAGTTTTATAGAGATGTAGAGAAACTAATATTTCATTAAGTAATAAAAAATGTTTCATGATTATGGCTGAAGGTATTGTTTTGGGTCATCATGTTTCTGCTACAGGAATTAAAGTTGATTCGGCTAATATCAAATTAATTGAAAAGTTGTCCCCACCAAAAAGTCAAAAGGGATTTCAAAGTTTCCTCGGACATGCAGGTTACTACAGAAGGTTTGTTGAAAATTTTACAAAGATAGCCTCGTCATTATTAAAATCATTGACCAAAGAATCTGAATTTCATTGGAGTGATGAGTGTCAAGCTACATTCGATACACTCAAGGAAAAAATTTCTTCAGCACCTATCTTGAGAGGTCCAGATTGGAAATTTCCCTTTCATATTTCCATTGATGCCTTTGATTCAGCTATAGGAGCGGTATTGAGCCAAAAAGAAAATCTTGTAACCGGTGCTTTTTATTTTGTTAGTAAAAAATTAACTCCTGCAGAACTGAATTACACCGTAACTAAGAAAGAATTTCTTCTTGTAATTTATGCTATTAATAACTTTAGACATTGTTAACACTCGAATTTGCCTCAGGCTGAAGAAGGCGAAACTCAAGGCAACATCAAACCACGCTCAGCCTCGTAGCTAGCCCTACGAGGACAGGAGAGGGCTCTCTCAGGGTCAATCTCGGAAAATATAATCAAGGGGGCTCGATATGACTGAATTGATAGCTAATTTTAGGCTAGGTATGAAGTATAAGGAGTTTGAAATTTAGTTTTTTGAAATTTTGGTGAATCAAAGGGAAAGGCAATTTTGGGTGCGGGATTGAGATATAGTTTTTGCAGAGGTATTTTTGGGGCAAGGTAGGTGATCGTCTTGATGATTTTTAAAGGAAATGAATGGATAGATCAGACTGGTGAGGAGCTAAGGAGAGCAAGAAACTTTCAGGAATTCTCCTTAAACAGATGAAAACATAATGATATCAAACAAACTTAAAGGCAGAGCATAAAGATTATGAATTCTACCTTAACACTTCATTTGTTTAATTTGCAGAAAATAAGAGTAGGAAGATGATACACATAACAAACTTACAAGTACTGAAAGAAGCACACCATCAACACAGATAACCACAGGAATCCCAAAGAGTGCTGCAAAACCCTGGTCTTTTCCTTTGCCAAAATTGCAGAGATACAATGTACAATACAGTCTAAGCTTATCCCCTAAGAGTCCAACCATGAAAATGACTAAGAAAATACATAATATAGGCAAGCTAACACATTCCCTTGCCTCTAGGGGTCGAGCTCATCATTCTAGGAGCTGTTTCAACCAATTCTAAACAAAGCACTACAATCTAGGCAATCAAAACAATTTGTCTCTATAAGCTAGGAAACCAATTCATTCATTAATTTTTTGCTATTTTATGAATGAATCATCTAGAATAGGTAAATAAGTGTCAAGTCAACATAAAGTTCCATTAATTACATCAAGGAGGGTGAAAAGTCCCATCACAAGTCAAAATTGGTCAAACTGGGTTCGTTTCCTAAGCTGAAGATGAAAATTTTGCAAAAAATCCTGATGCGTAGCACGCCTGAGCCCTATGCGTAGCGTGCCTTTCCACCTACTTTTTTGGCACTTCCCGGCATCCAAATTGAGCTCAGGTTGTCTTGTTGGAAAGCCATGGATGTCTACTTTCCAACCCAAGTAGAATTTTCCAATTTGATGTCCATTTTCTCCCCCAAAAGTGCATTCTCCCAAGGCTTCTACCTGTGTGTCCAAAAAGGGGCAGTGAGGTCATTTTTTGCATGTTTTTTGACGTTTTGGGGACCCAAACCTTGATGAAATGCCTTGTCAGTGGCTGAGAAGGTGTATTTCATCATGAAAAATCCAAAAATGCAAACCTTTCATGATTTGGACCTCCCAATCTTAAGGGTAGCGCGTGGCGCGCTACGCGTTGAGCCAAAAAACCTGTTTTTTACCCAAAAATTTCAAAATTGACAAAACTTTCCCCAAACTTGTTGAATTTTGGGTTGGGGGTCCCCAATCAAGTACCATGCTCTGTCAAAGAGGCTTCAGCCAAAATTTGGAGTGGATCGGGCTTTTTCCGCCGTTTTAGTGCCTTGCTCAATCGCCCTTTAAGGATCTTCATTTTCGCTTTGCAAACATGCATGCGAGCCTAATAATGAGTTTTCATATGTCGGAGCATGTCCTTGTCCCTGTTTGCCTTTGCCAACAATTTTTCCAAATGAGTGTTCACCCGGATGAGCATAGATTCTTGCTCAATTGGTGTCAAATCCCCAGGTCTCTTTCGGGCTAAGTTTCGGTCTTGCCGGATTTGCCGCAGCTCATAAAGTGTGTGTTCATCTTCCAGATGTTTGTTGCGCTGCTCCAAGTAGTTAATTGTCCACCTAGCCATTTCTAACTTCTCTTGCAGCAAGTGATTATCAACCCTTTGTTGTTGGATGATCTCCTTTAGTTCCGAGCTAGGAGAGCTAGTATCAAGGTCAATGATATATGTATATGGATCTCCTGAAGGACCCTCATCAAACATAGGCTGCTTACCCCTATCCTGGACCTGTACCTGTGCTGAAGAAGGCGAGACCCTTTCCACCTGATGTGGAGATAATACTCGTTGTGCCGATGAAGTCAACGAGACCCCTTCCACCCTGGGTGGAGATAATACTCGTCGTGCAGATGCAAATAAGGCCCTGTGGCCTCTCTGATATGTGACATATGAAGGAGCACTTATATGCTCGGTCTCGGGAAAGTCTGGCTGATGTGACGGTGCCCCCTCATCATGGACCATCTCGGGAGGCGGCTGTGGTGCTGTAAAGTAATCATGGGAGATGAAATCTTCCCAAGTAATACCCTGCTGTGCCAACTGATGCATCACTATAATTTTAATCAATGCATAATGATAGATGCTCTTATGCTGATGTGCCGGGCTCTTCCTTTGTACTAAAGGCACCATCCTCTCTATGTTGCGACACATGAAAAATGGAATGTTCATCATACGTACCCTTGTAAAATGCATCAACAAATGGACATGGTACGCATAGAGACGTGAGAATCTGCCCTCGCAAGTGAAATATCGAATGATGAGTTTCATCAATGGTACATATTCATTCTTTAAGAAGCTGAAGGGAAAAACTGCACTCAAGTTCCTTATAGACCCGGGTTTAATATATGGCTCATAATAAAATCTGTCTAACTATTGGCGTTTACTCCATTCTTCCCATTTGGTATCCCAGTGGCCTAAGCAATAATCTCGGGTGACAAGGTGAAATTCACTCTGGCAAGGTTTACATGACCATCCTATAAATGTAGAACAAATAGGCGGACTAGTTCCCAATGATGCTGCATTCGTGAGATGAGCTCACAGTATTCAAAGCATGATTGATACCGAAAGCAATCCATTGCAAGTGGACAGGCTTGCAATTGAGTCAAAGAAGTAGGCTCCTCCCTGACATGCCGACCACCTTTGCCACCTTTGTGATACCTCCTTGGCACACTTACCTCCGGTGTAGAATCACTATCAAAATCTTGCTCATAAGCTGACTCGGTCTCTGACATATTCTTTAAAAACAAGGTAGCTCGAATATATATGTTGATATACAACTGTGTGCACAATTGACTGTAGACTTTTTCTTTTTCTCAAAATGTTGTGACCAAGGGGACACAAATATACAAGGGAATTGTTAGAAAAGGAGAAACATTAGGGAAATGGGGACAATGGAAATAAAACAAGGAATTTAGGGAAGGGAAGGGACATGAAAATCTTTAAGTTTTAGGGTTTGGGATGAGGTAAGGTAGGAAAATATGTTTGTAGTAGAAGGGAGGGGTTAGGATTGGAGAGAGAATAGCATAGGGTTTTATGAGGAATTATTGGGGAAAATATTGGTGAATACAGGGGGTGGGAAACACAAGAAATGGGAAAACCTTGGCAACATTTATGTTTGAAAACCCTACAGCAATCTTGGCATTTAAATCCTCACAGCAAACTAATGGAAAATGAGAGTTTTTACACTTAGTTTTTCATGGCAAATATAGCATAATTTCTTTATATAAATCTTTCAAAACCAAGAATGAGCCATGGACAAAAGCCTACATGTGATTTGATGCATGAGAAGAGGTGTTTGAGTGTGTTTCAGGCAAAGTTCTAGGCATAAACTCCAATTCGTAGCGCGCCTCACCCAACGCGCATGTAAAATTACACTGAGAATTGTTGCCTGATGTGTAGCGCGCCACTGATGCGCCGCGCGCCCAACCTGATGCGTAGCGGGCCCTGGAAATGGCCCAAGTTGCTCACAAGTTCATAAAATCACCAGAGAACGATGCTCTTCACCTTTGGAATATGGAATGGGTTGCAAATGAGGAGAAATGTCTTTATATAGGCTCCTTGTTGATTTTTTCTTAACCCAAAACCCATTTTCTAATGTTTGGTTATTGACATTTTTTCAAAATTAATAGGCTCTGACCTTTTTGGTTTCCCCTTTAAAATTGGTTGAAATAATGATTTTCTCTGATAATTTTTTGCAGGGATAGCTCTAATATGCTCTGGCAAAGGAGACCAAGGTTGCACTTGAACGATTGAAGAACTGGAAATTTTGACAATTTTTTTACAAAAATGAGATGGCGACTTATTTTCAAAATAGAGTTTTGAAGAAAAGTCATAATTCAGCTGTACAATGATGAAAATTATTGAAGTGATGATCTATCAAAGACATCCCTCTGGCCTGTTGGTCTTCTAAGACTTTTCAAGACAAAATTGACTCAACCTTAGACCTAAGACCTCAAAATTTAAAACATGATTGTAAATGACCTTTGAAGACTTGTTTTTACGAATAATTGGACCAGCAAAGCCAAGCAAGAGGGAATTGAGCAACACAACCCACTTCGTCAGAGTTATGGCATGCCTAACGAAATGCAACTAATCAAACTGATGGGACACCTAAACATGAAATGCACAAAAAAGAGCTTTGATCTCTGACGGAGGGATAACTAGACCGACTCTAACAGACATTACATCACTGGTTATGAATTTTTTATACGTATAGATCATTCTGCTATTCGATATCTCATGAAAAAACCAGTCACTAATGGCAGGATTACTAAATGGTTTTTTGTTGCTGCAGGAATTTGATGTCACGGTATTGGACAAGCCCAGAAAAGAAAATCAGGTCGTTGATTTCCTATCTAGGCTCAACCATGCAGGTGAGGATGTTCTTGTTAATGATAACTTTCCCGATGAAAATTTGTTTGCTATCTTTGTTAAAACACCTTGGTTTGCAAATATGGCCAACTATCTTGTTGCAGGAAAGTTACCCCCCTACTTTTCATCTAGTCAGAAGAAAAGAATTATTAGGAAAAGTGCTAATTACTCTTGGATAAAAGGAGACCTCTTTTGCACTGGACCTAACTTGATTATTCACAGGTGTGTCAGGGAGGACGAGATGTATGATATCTTGAGAGCTTGTCATGATGAACCTTGTGGAGGACATTTTGCAAATAAGCGGACAACCTATAAGATCCTCTGCTCCGGGTACTATTGGTCGAGTCTTTTTAAAGATGCAAAGGAGTATGTGCGTAAATGTGATAGCTTCCAGAGAATAGGGTGACCTATCCAATTGGATGAAATTCCTTTGCAGCCACAAGTTCTCATAAAACCATTCGAGATGTGGGCTCTTGATTTTGTAGGTCACATCAATCCTATGTCCTATGGTAAGAAGTATATTTTCGTTTGTACTGATTATGTGACGAAGTGGGTGGAAGAAAGAGAACTACCTAGAGAAATGGGGAAAGCAGTGGTAGAATTTCTTTTTTCTGATGTTTTTGTAAGATTTGGGGTACCTTGGGAAATTGTTACTAATCAAGGTACTCAGTTTGTGTCAAATCTTATGCAGGGAATTGTACAGAAATTTCATATTACTCATTGGAAGTCGACCCCTTACCATCCATAGACCAATGGGTAGGTGAAATCAACAAATAAGGTGTTGGAGACAATCCTCACAAATATGGTGCAATTACATAAGAAGGATTGGGTTAATCGACTTCTTGAGGCATTATGGTCCTACCGGATTACATGGAGGAATACCACTGGCTTCTCTCTATATGAATTAGTGTATGGAAAATAAGTGTTACTTCCAATTGAATTTCAGATCAAAACTTTTAATATGGTAGCAAATTTGGGTATAGACCTTAATGAGGCATAATAGTAGATAATCCTCCAACTCAACGAGCTAGATGAGATTAGGCAAGATCTTTTCAGCATACCGATCTGATCCAAAAACAACGGGTTAAATGGGACAATAAATACATTAAGAAAAACAATTTCAAAGAGGGAGACTGGGCATTGTTGTTTGATTTGAAATTTAAGAATTTTAAAGGGAAATTTAACACACATTGGCTAGGTCCCTATGAATTTGAGAAAGTTTTTGATAATTGATATGTTTGGGTAAAAACAATTGATGATGGAAATGTTACCTTCTTGGTAAATTGGCACAGACTCAAGCTATATCAAAAACCCCAATCTAAGGAGGAGTTTGTGGAAGAGATTGTGAAGAAGAAGGAGCTAGAAATGGTGGAGAAGGAAGTCATTCCTTTCACTACCTCTTCTTGATTTTATGCCATAATAAATTGAGCTCACTTTGTTCCTTTCATTCTCAATAAACTATGAGAAGAATGTCTATTGGGTACAGGTTTATTCACTTTTCCGGGCCTAATGGGCTATTTACGGAAAAGGAGCCCCATGGACTCTTCTTTCTCATTATTTCAGACTCTCTAAAATTGAAATCTGGTGAGCATGGATTGCCTTGGGCTCATTAAAATCACAAGACAGTAGATCCTTTGGGATCATCTCGATAGATTTTGTCTTCAGTTAATTTTTTGTTTTCTCGTGTTGGACTCATGTGGGATTTCCTAAGTCCCTCCTTCCAGCAATATTGGCCCATCAACATCAGCAAATTATCTAGGTGCAAGATCAGAGTCTTGTGATGCCTTGAAGATTGTATGCCTTAATGACACGTTATCTCGACAGCAACAATGGAAATTCATTATGGCTCCTTGCCTGACGGATCCTATAAGGGATTCAACAACAGCCCATAAATTCACACTTGATAGGATGCATCAGATGTACCTTGGTCCTCACTCTCATTAATGGTGATGGGCCTCGCATTGGTTAAAAGCTAACCTTAATGGCTGGTAATCCAATGAGATCATTACACATTCGACATCAACACCTCCATTCATGTGAAATGAATTGTACAAAAAGGGGAAGAAATGGTTTCCTGCAAAAGTTCAGTAGTTGCGGTTCCATTTCCTGCAGCAACACCACTAATTTCTTGAAGAACAAAGAACAGACATATCATATTCTACATAAATTGAAAAAGTACTAGTCATTTTTATTATTAATAGAGACCATGAACTATACAATTGTGCATATGATGTGGTTTCAAGGTGGGTTATCACTTCAAGACCAAGATCAGTTGTCATCTAAGTATTGGACCGTTGAAAGGTAAGGTCAGTAAGGTACGATTAGCGACAGGATGCTTAAGGTAAAAGGTAATGATACTTTAATTCTTAAATTTTTCATGAATATGAGTCATGGTAAACCTTGTGGAAGAAGGCGTGACAAGTCGTTATGTCATAAATTGAGTTTCATTCCCAACCATCATTGCTCCGACACATCCTTTGGCTATATTTTCAAGATTTATCCTGCAAGACGGATCATGATGACAATCATGATCACATCCTGTGTTTTTTGAAAATTGCCATATTTCCTTAATACTTCCAAATTTAAACTATCATTGTTGAGTTTTTTGTTGCACTAAGTCTTAGAGGCATCTCTGTGAGTTGAATCAACTTTTTTTCTCTCTCGTCCCTTGCTATGTCGAACATGTGTTCTATTCTTAGGTTTGAACCTCAGGGTCCCGCGCTGTTGGACGCGACCCTCGAAGTAAAGCACGATTGGAGAAGGAAGGGTCACTGCCTCTGTTTCTGAAATTTAGTGGGCATAATTCAGAGGTAACAAAGTCCTTTGCTCTGAATCTAAATGGCGACAAAGCGTGGGTGGGGAATGTTCAATTTAGGTTGATGGAGGAGCTAGTAGCTCGAGCTTGTGGCATCCCACAGGAAGGGGAGCGTTGGTTCAAGAATCAACGGTTTAACAAAGAAATTCGTGCACCCTTCCTCCAAAAAGAACATGCAAATCCTGATTGGAGCAAGGGAATTCCACAGGATTCCCTTAGAAGTAAGTATCGACACCTTTTGTTTTTCTTGCAAAAATACATAACCTATGAAGGTCGCTTTCAGCTATCATTTTTGTTTCCTATGTGTCTTCTCGTCCACTTCTGAGACAGGCCTTTTAATTTTCCCTACTATTTAGGAATGTCCCTGATGGAAATGTCCACTACTGCCAAGGCAAGGGAAACCCACATAGAGGAAAACCTCTATCACCATGGGTTAATAAAAATTATCATGACAGAGGTTCTACAGAAGAAGAATAAAACATGGGAAGAATTCTTGTCAGAGAATTACTTCCTAGAGAATGAGAAGGACCCTAGTTCATCAGAACCTAAGGAGGAAGAGCCAGCAGAAAAGCTGAAAAAGAAACACTGAACCCATGGTCCGTTGACAGAAGAGGAAGTGGTGGTGACTGGGGAGGCCGTAGTGAAAAAGTCCAAGTTGAAGGGCCCTTCTACACCTGCCAAGTGCTTTACCTGAAGCCAGGTTGCGAAGCTAGCAACGAAGGAAAATGCAGAGGAAGGGGTACCACCAATTAAAACTAATAAAAAGAGTATGAGGTCCTGAGACCTGTCCAAAAGGAAAGGGAAGGTGGATTCAGCTAAATTTATTAATAGAGAAGAAGTGGAGGTCACGTCTTTTCAGAATTCACAGCTGCAGGAAAGCAGAGAGAAAACAGTTGGAGAGGAACCGAGTTTTCCCTAGTCCTCTCAAGGATAGCATGACGGAGAGGGAACTTTTAAGAAGAAACAATCCCAAAAGGAATTGGAGGAAACCATTGCTGAACTTACTTTGTCTGAGCGGGTCCTTCGAAAGGAGAACAAAACCCTGAGGGAAAATAGCCTACGCATGCAGAAGGAGTATGATGAGTGGCATCAGAAAGAAACTCAGATTATGAAGAAGAAACATGCCCAAATTGATCACATGCAGAAAAAGAATGAGGAGTATTGGCTAGGGAAGAGTCCAGCAAAGCCCGATTAGGTCACTTGACTGCAGTAGATGCAGCACAAGGCATGGATTGATTTTTTTTTCCTAAGGATGTAAGATTTTTTCTTGCATAAGGGACATGCAAGAAGCTAGGTGTGGGGGAGATGTTGAGTCCCATTTTGCTCACTTTTTGATAGCCTCCTAAGACCTTGTTGCCCCCTTTTTTGAACTCTTTTTAATTCCTAACTACTCCTATTTCACCTATATTACCTAAGTTTTGACCACAAGGTTGTTGTGTGCTCACGGTTGTTATAGATATTTTTGGGCCCTACGACCCCAAGCAGTAAATATCCATAAACTCAGGGCTCCTAAGTCCCTAAAAGTGTTGTTTCAACCCCTAAAGGAACAAGGTCAAATGATTATAGCTTCTCCCAGAAGTTCTCCATGAAAAACTGCTCAGAATGGGTCAATTTAAGATCAGTGCACTTGCTCCATGGTCAAGGTGCGCTTAAGCCCACCTAAATACACTATGGGGGTGCGCTTAAGTGCAGAAAGCCCTTCTGTGGGGTGCGCTTATCGGGAAAGAGACAAATGGCAGTGTCATCTTGCAAGGTGGAAAGGCATGGAATCTTCCATAACTCTCTCCTGTGACACTTGCCTCTCTGAATTCGACCAAGGATGAGTAAGAGATGCTCAATCTCCAAGTGGAAGCAAGGACTATCAGTGGGAGGACACTAATCAAAAACAAAGAGCTAACTCGTACCCCTGACAAGATGGCTATATATGGATCCCTCATCCAAGAGATCCAGAGGTTGGAATTGGGCATATTGTAAGGAATTGCTGTTAGTTTCTTGAGGTGATATCAGTGCATGTTGGGTGATCTAAGCTTTTGTATGAGGTGAAAAGAGAACTTTTATTGTCAAGAGGATGATGTTGGGTCGGAACAACTGGTTGTAACTCTCTTGACTTCACTTTAGTTATCAATAAAGCTATTCTTGTTTCCTTCCATATCTTTGTGTAATCCATGTTTATGCATTTGTATGGTTAATCTATACTGACCCTAGATTATTTATATTAGTAGATCTGTGTTCTTGCATAGTCTCGTGTTGTTGTGATCCCACAGGTGTTCCCTGAAGCTGGCCATACGAAAGGACAAGCGTCGAAAGGCTGTGAGAAGGAGGAAGAATCAAACAAGGAGCCAAACGAAAGACAAAGGTTGGCCTCCTTACTCTTCTTCTATCTATCTATTATAAAAGGAATCAAAGTAGACTCTCTTCTGTTGTTTCTAAGGCAGCTACCATACCTTAGTGGGATAGAGCAGTTCTATATAGACACTAATCCCTGTAACAAAATGGCGACTCCGCTGGGGAGCGAATAGGTCATTTGTTCATTTGTAATTGTTTACTTTATAAACACATAGACGGAGCCTGAAGATCATCCAGCTAGCCTTCGAACTGCATTTGTTTTACGAATGCAAAGTAGATCAAAGATGCTTCAGTCAATCTCCGGGTTGTTTATAATTTGAATATTCAATCTACAAACTCTCTACTTGTTCTTTTTGGTAGCCTTAGTAGCCTAATTTAGATCTACCCCCTGATTATCAAGTTACTGATCATCTTTTTCACAGCCAAAAACCCTGAATTGAACTGCAAATTGTGACCCGGAGCCTGTTCAAAGTCTCGTCTCTGGACCAGCGCACCCTCTGAACTGTGAACCTGCACTTAAGCGCACTTCCCGAGTGGTGAACCTGCGCTGGAATGCAGATTCCCTATGTTACAGGTGCGCTGATCAGATTGAGCCTTTGCCACTGAATATTGGTCTCCAGATTCACTTCTTTCAGTTCTATTCTTGAATTTTGTGGCCTGAAATCAGTAACCCTCTGTTTTGAAACCCTTTTCCTTGCTGATATTCCAACCTCTAATGTGCAAAGAACTGTCAATGTTTTAAGTGTATTTTTATCATTTTCAATTTCTCTTTTGCAAAAAGTAACATAATCGAGCTGTCATCATTTGATTGGAAAGTGTCGTAACTGTCGTTTTCAGCCATAGACAGCAAGCCCCCTATTTGGTAATCGATTATATGATTTACTGTTGCATGTGATTTGAATTGGTGTAATTTTTAAAGTGTCAAAAAGTTATATTTCCTTTTGAAAATTGTTGAGTGTCTTTCTACCCTCACTTGTCTTTGAAACCCTCACTTGTCTTTGAAAAGGAAGTTGTTAAATCGCTATCGCTTTAAAAAGTAATTCGAATTTGCACATTAAGCTTTCTTTTATCATCCATATATTAAGAAAGTCGAAAAAAACAAATACATGCATGTGCATTTGCATTTAGACAGTCTAATTGGCTTGATTTAGGAAAAGTGCATTTAGAGTGTGCTCTTTGCTCTTTGTTGAAAGAAATTTGTTTATCTTTCCTTAGTAGCTAGGATTTTCATGGCATAAAAGAAGATAAAAAGTTTGTTTATCATCTTAGACTGCATTTTAGGAATTACATCTGTACATCACGCGGTGAACCCCAAAAGGCAAATTTCATAAACAAGATCAATTTTAAAATAAATTGAATGAATCTAACAACGCTTTGGAACCTAACGCAACATCTAGAGGTCTAAGATACAGACGTGTTTTGGCGTCGTAAAACGTGGTAACTATCGCTTTCACTATTGGTTGGGTGATTCCTCCACTTTGAGACGACAAGTGCCAATACGGACTTGCGCTCCCACGTACCGTCGAGTATATTTTGGGAGACCCCTATAGGCTTTATCTTTTATCCATAGGAAGTCGTGTCTGCCGCCTTATCGATCGTAATGCACCGAACACAGCATTCGGGAAGATTGACTGCCGTACCGTAAAACGTATTCTGCAGTTTTGTGATTGGTCTGGTACACCCTCTACCTAGATCTCCAGAGCAATCGCTTTCATTCCTTTTCAGACTCTTTAACAGAAAAGGTCCATCTGATCACTTGTCACTTCAGGCTCATTAAAAATCGAAGGAGACTAGAGTCATCTTTTGTTTTTTCTCGACTCTTTAAAATTGAAAAAACAAGTTGTGTCAAAGCGTCTAAAATTTATTTAATTCGGAAATATACTTCCCCTTTTTTTTTTAGTTGATCAAGTAATATGCAAACGTGGAAGAAAGTCAATTGAAACCTCGTCGTTCGCGGAGGCTGACGAGTCAACCTTCTTTGTCCCCAGAATTGAAACTATTGCGGACAAAACGAACTCGTTTAACCGGTTCCAAATCTCTTGGTAAAGTTAGAACAAGTGTTCCGACCACATCAGAGATTCCGGTTACTCCAAACATTTCTGGTATCCCTGCCTTTACAGAAGAATTTCAACAACCACAGAGGGACAGTACCCCTAATCCTAGTTTGAGGGTAAACACTTGTGTTACCGAACCAGTTTCGGAGAGTGTTGTTCCCCGAACATCTGTCGCTGCAGATTCCATACCTTCTTCGGCACCAGAAATATTTTACGGACCTGACGGTCTACCTCTTCCACCAGGTTTGATTGCTATAGAAGAGATAGTAGAGGATCTTCCATCTAGTACTCCATCGCAATTTGGGGTCAGGATCGCTCTGTATCCTTCTTCGTCAGAAATTAGACCACCACTATCGTAAGCTCCTGTAGAATCGCTAGGTAATCTTTTGGATAGACTAGAAATGTCTGAACAACCGTCAACATCTAGGACTGTATCATCCGATACAGCAACGGCAGAACTTCCTGCTGCCACTCCAACGATGTTCGTCGGCATACCATCTATTCCGACTAGCTCTCAGTCGCTAGTGGAAGCCCAACCAAGGGTTGTTTCGGAAGCATGGTCTGTTCTTGTTTGTTCATCCGGAATGGTGTCCGGAAACTCTTATGTTGGATCTGAACAGATTGATCTTTCAAGGGATCAATTTGGGCAGTCCGCGCCTCAAGGGAAAATTATTCCTTTGAGTACTAGGCTACCACCGTATGGGGGGCAGTATGCCTTTACATTGTCTTCTGCGGGAGGACAACTATAAGGGAGTTCGCAACAAGATCTAGGTTATAATGGAATCACATCTAGTGGTTGGGTACTGACACTACCTCAACGACCAAGCATTGTGTATTCGATGCAACAATGTTTACCTATGTCAAACATTCCAACTACACCAGCTATTGTGACAGTATCGCAAGTACAAACGCTGCCTGTTGTATGCCAACCTCAAGTATCTCAGGTTATGATGCAACAGTCGTTTAACCCTGCAACTCAACAACAATCGCTAACTAGTGGAATGACACAGGCCCAATCGGGTACAGTTACCCCTCACCTTGGTCAAACGGTTAGTATCGGGCAACAGCACATGGTATCACAACCATGGCTGGTGCAATACCAACAACCACAATTCCAACAAGTATACCAAGGATCTGAGCAACAAATCTTTGCAAATAGTGGGCAACCGTATATTCAAAACGGTCAAAACCAATCATTTTATAGTGGTTATGCCCACCAACCTTACCAGAGTTACCAACATCAAATGCATTATGTTGGTATGCAAAGACCAACTACTCAGGCAATTCCATCTTATCCTGGGTATGCTTCGCCTAACCTAAGTCAACAGTTACCATTCATGGCAACTTTAGAGTTACCAGATATAAACCGGTTAACAAACGATCCAATTGCTTACGCCCCTTGGTGGCCCGCGATTCCACATAAACTTCCATCATATATTCCTAAATTTAATGTAAATCCAGGTGAAGACCTGTTGAATCATGTGATGACATTCCATCTATGGTGTTCATCGAACACTCTAAACGATGATTCAATTAGACTTCGCCTTTTTCAGAGGACTCTAACTGGTCCAGCGGCAAAATGGTATATTGAATCGCCCAGAGCTTCATTTGACAACTTCAGTACCCTAGCAGTGACCTTTTTAACTCATTTTCAGTTACCAATCAGGTACGAAATAGGAACAGAACTCGTTACCAATTTCAAGCAAACGACGGCTACTCACATATCTGATCATATTCATGAGTGGCAACGTCATCGCAGAATGGTAAAAACATATGTTCCTGATCAGCTTTTAGCTGAATGGTTTATTAAGTCTTTGTTACCTTCTATTACAGAAGATGTAGCAAAAGGGGGGGTCGTCACAGAAGAGCAAGTTATTGCTTGTGCACAATATCTGGACTTGATTTATACTCAGTCCGGCACGCTCTATGATAAAATACCTAATGCACCTAGACAAGAATTCTCTTTTCCTCCGCCACCTAAATCAAACAATGATTCTCATGTCGGCGACGGTGTGATTGGTGCAACAGACGCGAAATCGACAAAGGCCACATCTAAAAAGGCCCGTAAGAATTCAAGTCAAAATGCAGATGAACTTCTTGCCTCGGAAGTAAATGTCGTCTCGTTAGACAAAGGCAAAGAAACCAAGCAACAAGGGGGCAAGAAGAACTACAAAGGGAAGAAGAAGAAACAGGGATCGTCATCACATGAAAAATCTTCTGCAAACCAACCTGGAAAGGGGAAACCAAATAATCCATGTTTTATATGTGATGAGGATCATTGGACACGAGATTGTCCGCACGGAGCTGAAGTTAAAAAATTCTTTAAGGATTCAAAAACTTCTGCAGTGCTAACTGATCCGTTCCCAAATCCAGGAACAAATCTGGTTGCTAATGAAAATGCTTCCCCGTCCCAAGTGCTGATGTTGTCAATTTCAAAACATCAAAACGATGGTTTGATATCAACAAAAAACAAAGATTATGGAAATCTACAGGTGTCGAACAACAAGGATAAAGATCAACCTAGTAGTTCGACAACAACTTCGACAGAAGTTGCGCCACCCATAATTCTGGAACTGACGATAAAACTGCCTAAGGGAGTAGTACACAAATCGACGTTTAATCCTCGTGCAAGAGCTGCATAGCATTATAATATAGTGGAAGATTTGGCCCAATCGCCATCTGCAATGTCGACTCTTGAGGTACTACAAAATTGCCCATCCCAAAGGCAGGCCTTGTTATCAGCAATCAGTGGGGTAGACCCAAAGGATTCCAATCTTGTATCCTTTAACCATGAAGGATATGATCCACAGTTACCAGCTCAACTAGCTTTCCTTATTCAAGTGAAGGCCCTCAACAAAACTGTTCATCGAACAATTATTGATGAGGGGGCATCTACATGTATTATGTCGATGAGTTGCTGGAAAACTTTCGGATCTCCGACCTTTTCGAGATCATCGACGACACTAAAATCATTTGATGGACGAACATATACCCCATACGGTATTCTAAGTAACTTGCAAGTTGAACTAGGAGGAAAAACAGTAGAAATAGATGTTGAAGTGATCGACGGAAACCTCGATTACAACATCCTACTAGGAAGGCCATGGATATATGCTATGGCTGCCGTTGTGTCGACCTATTTTAGGAAGATTGCATTTCCTTATCAAGGAACTGTGACAATCATCGATCAACAAACTTTCCTTCCAAACGGTTCCCAAGTTACAGGAAGCATTCCGATGATCCATGGGAGCAACCACTCGCTTCAAAATATCGGAGTATGCCTACTAAAAGACCCTGCATTAATGGGTACTTTCGCCCTCCCGCCTCCAATAAATCTGGCGGAAGTAGCATCCGTAGGAACCTGCAATATGATTTCTTCCATCACGAAGTTCTCAGAAAACGATATTGACATGGATCATACAATGGTGTTGCCTCCAAGCCCAATAGAAATATTACAACAATCAATGTTTCTAGCATGGAAGGCAAACCCAAATCAACGCTCGTCGAGCATTTGGATAGATAGGTCTGGACAATATGGAACCCCTTTAGATCCTTGGTCAAAAGTGTATAACACCGACGAAGGAATCCTTCAATCGATGGAAATTGAAGGGGGTCCATGGAAAGATTACCACCATCGTTCCCTTCTTCTGGATTATGAAGAAGATACTCTGAATGACCTATATCATCCTTCAGTTTTTGATTTTCTATCAAATACTGTAAACACGGTGGATTCCAAGCGAAACTTGTCCAATATTGAAGAGACAACTGCCATCAATATCTCAGCCAAAACAAATGTTGTAGAGAATATTTATGTTGGAAAAGGTTGTTCTCCTTCAGAGCTGGAAATATATAACGCTCTCTTTCGTGAATTCAGTGATGTCTTTGCTTGGTCATATGATGAAATGCCAGGCATCGACTCAAGTATCGTTGAACATGAGATAAAGATGTATCCGGATGTCAAACCAATATGACAACAGCCCTGGTAGGTGCACCCCAAGAAAGCCGCTGCCATTAAATCTGAAGTTGAAAAACTTCTACAGGCTGGTTTCATTTATCCGGTTCCCCTAACTGATTGGGTATCGAACATTGTTCCTGTTATGAAGAAACAGGGAACAATAAGAGTGTGTGTCGATTACAGGGATGTAAATCAAGCTTGTCCAAAGGACAACTATCCTACACCCTTCATCGACCAGATAATTGATGAATGCACCAGCTGTGAAATCTTTTCATTTATGGATGGATTCTCCGGGTATAATCAAATAAATATCCACCCACAGGACCAATCAAAGACTGCATTTATCTGTCCGTGGGGCACATTCGCTTATCAAAAATTACCCTTTGGTTTAAAGAATGCGGGGGCAACATTTCAAAGGGCAATGAATTACGCCTTCCATGACATCAAAAACATCATTCAACCATATCTCGACGACCTTCCGGCTCATTCGCGAAAGCGGACTGATCATCCGTAGCACCTAAGAGCGATATTTCTGCGTTGCCGACACTACAAAATACGACTCAATCCACACAAATGTGTGTTCTGTGTTAGTTCTGGTCGTTTACTCGGCTTTGTAGTCTTGAAGGATGGGATTCGTCTCGACCAATGTAAGGTTCAGGCAATAATAAATTTGCCTCCACCTTTGAATGTGCTTCAGATACAGAAGTTACAAGGGAAAGCAAACTTTCTTAGGAGGTTCGTACCAAATTACGCCGAACTTGCTAAAGGTTATACTCGTCTATTGAAAAAGGAGGTGCCCTTTGAATGGGATCAGGTTGCGCAAGCTTCCTTTGATGCATTGAAAAAAGCTCTGATTAAAGCATCATTAATGTATGCGCCAAACTATCAAAAAGACTTTAACCTGTATCTAGCTGCAGCAGATACAACCATAGCCATGGTTTTAGTTCAAGAGGAAAACGGAATAGAACATCCTATATATTATTTAAGTAGAAACTTAAATGATACAGAAAGAAAATATTCTTACGTTGTAAAGCTTGCATTAGCAGCAGTTCAAGAAATACAAAGGTTTCGACATTACGTCCTCTTTCGAAAAACTACCATTCTGTCAGATTGCAACCCCATGACTTACATATTGTCGCGACAGTTGCTGGGGGTCAAATATTCAAAATGGATAGCAATTCTACAAGAGTTTAATTTGGAGTTTGTAAAATCCAAATCAAAGAGATCCCTTGTTTTCGCAGAATTATTATGCGATCTCCCATCGTCGTCCAATGATGACACATCGGAAGATAAAATCGTGGATGAAACTTTGTTTCTGATATCTTCAAGAAATCCGTGGTATGGAGATATACTAATCTATCTCCAAACCAAAAAATATAGGCCTAATACCTCCAGATCTGAACAAAAACATATCAGATACCAATCCAAAGACTACATGATCGTCGGTAATACGCTTTACCGTCGCGGTATCGATACAGTTCTAAGGAGGTGCCTCACCCACGAGGAGGCCAAAAAAGTCCTGAATGAGTGCCATTCAAGCACATGCGGTGGACATCAATCAGGTTACGCAACACCACAGAAAATTTTGCGAACAGGATACTTCTGGCCAACAATGTTTAAAGATTGCATAACAGTGGTCAGAAGTTGCCATAACTGTCAAATTTTCAATAGCAAAACCATAAAACCACCTGCATTACTATAGCCGATAGTTTCTGTTGGGCCTTTCGCCAAATGGGGCATCGATTTCATGACATGTAACCCCACCTCGACCGGGGGGCATGGGTACATAATAGTCACAATCGACTATTTTACCAAATGGGCCGAGGCGATGCCTACATTAAATAACACTGGTGAAACAGTTGCCCTTTTCTTTTTCAATCATGTAGTCGCCCGATTTGGCGTACCACAAGCCATAGTCACATATCATGGATTGCATTTTCGCAATCACATGATGATCGAATTAGCTGCCAAATTGGGGTTGTCACACGACAGCTCTTCTCCATATTATCCGCAAGCCAATGGACAAGTTGAAGCGATCAACAAAGTCCTGAAGCGCATGCTGCAAAGGATGATTGGGACTCACAAAAGAAGTTGGCACCTAATCCTGTACTCAGCTTTGTGGGCATACCAAACAACAGTAAGAAACGCGACCGGGTTCACACCTTTCCAGCTGGTGTATGGCCTAGAAGCAATCTTGCCGATTCAATGTGAAATCTTGTCCCTCAAACTCGCGATCGATCTTCTCCCCGGAACTTCAGATGAAGAGGCTCATTTATTGGAATTAATCCAATTGGATGAAACCTGTCGTGACGCCACTCTGGCTAACGAGGCTCATAAGAAACAAGTTAAAGCGCAGTTCGACAAAAATGTCAAACCTCGTGTCTTCTCAGAAGGAGACTTGATCTTGCTATACCACCAAGCATCTGATAAATTGGGAGCAGGAAAATTCGAGTCTTTATGGATAGGCCCATATATTGTTAAACGAGTGTTAGCAAAAGGCGCCTACGAGTTAATGGATTATGACGGGATTCCACTGGCACAACCTCGCAACGGGTTGTACCTTAAGCGTTACTATGCGTAATTCAGTATAGTAACCTATCTGCTTTTGTTTTATTTTTGTTTTCGCTAAAGTATTTGTTTTGGTCAAGTAATCCACTTTTACATTTGTTACAGATGTCAAATCCATTGGAATCATGGGTTGGATACGCTGACGGAGCAAGTCGTAGTTCGCGGAACCTATCTTCTGCGGCCTGGGCCATTTTTGATCCAAGCGGCGAGTTGGTGAGTTTCAGAGGGGTATGTATTGGTCGATCAACAAATAACATCGCTGAATATAGCGCGTTGATAGAACTTCTCTCTGATGCCATCATACATGGCATACGCCGACTGACTGTCAGGCTAGACTCACAACTCGTCATACTACAACTTACTGGTATATACTCTGTCCGGAACCCAGCTATCTATCGCATGTTCCTAAGAGTTAAGATTTTGGAAAGGCAATTTGATTTTATTCAATATCAGCATATTTCCAAAAACTTAAATACATTAACTGACTCATTGGCAAATTATGTATTAGATAGACATCTACAACATTTGTAAAAGAAGCATTTCATCAATATTTGCATATGGAACAATAACACTTAACCAAAATAAAACTCCGAAAATCAAAAATATATATATACATCTGTTTATGGTTCACATATAATGTTCTGTAACCAAGACAAAATTGGTCAAATGACCCAAAACTCAAAATGCTAGGGGGCACCCTAGTCTAATGATGCTCATGATAACAAGTCACTGCCTGCGCAATCATGCGTAGAAGCCGAGTCCATCGACATGGCACACCGATAGTATGTCGCTGCAGCATCAAAGGGAGTTCGTCAGTCCTCACATCGGGAATACCAAGGGTGAGGCTCTCGATTTGATCCTACAATGCTGAAAGAGTCTCGGCCACATTAAGGTCACGAAGAATAGCTTTTCCGGCTGCCTCTCCTCCTGGGGCGGCGGCTGGTACTCTCGGGTGAGCTACTGGCCGAACGGGACCAACATCTGCAAGACCACACGAGTTTTGATCAGGTCTTGATAGAATAAAGCACAAGAACATTGTAAGAGCAGAATAATAAATAGAAAATGGTCAAAGAAGTTACCAATGGCACCCCACTGTTCACCAGTAGGCAGTGCTAAGTCTGGATCACCCCGAAAATCCATACCAGTGTATGGATACTCAGAAATATGACCCTTTGAAAGAACAAAGCTACTTTATGGTAAAATAAAAAACAACCATTGTATCGAGCAGTTTTGATGTGGACTTCATGCTCGTTAAAAAATAAACATAAGCAATGAGCACATGTTCCCCCAGAGTTCAAGCTCATCGATAAAAAATGAACCAATTTCCGGTAAACAACCCTGTGAATGTAAGATTTCAGCCTTTTAAAGCCTTGGGCGTGTTTTGCACCACCACCTCCACTTTTCAAATTGGCCGATCATTCACCTCCATTTGATTGTTTACCCATTTTGAGGAACAGCTGCGAAGAGTGATCATTTTAGCCATCCTTGTAACACTGTCGTGATTGGAAAATTCCAAGCCTTACTTGGAATCAGCTGCTACCCATTTCATCACTCGTTCCTCAAAAGACGAGTCTTCTCTTTTCAACTGACTCGGAAAATATGAAAAGATTGTCGAGCTATTGGCCTCTCCAACTCGTTAAAGTGACCGGAAGTGCTATCCCTCCTTTAGATTTTAATCTTTTTAAACTTGAGGGATCATTACACAAAAAGATCGAGCGTTTGTTTTGTTCGGCTCGTTAAAAGGATCGAAAATCCATCCCTTCTGTATTGTTTTATACTTTTTCGGACATAAGGGATTAGATGACGAAAAAGGAATATTGGCGTTTCCTTTACGTACCTTTTCGGACTCTCTAAAATTGAAAAGGACCGAGTTATCTTTGTCGTTAAACTCGTTAAAAAACGTAATAGCGACAAACTTGTCTGTGGCAGGCAAGAACGAGTTTCACTATCGCTAAGCTCGGTAAAACAAAGCGATGGGTTTGCCCGAAGGGCAAATTATAGAACAAGCATATTTTATCCTCCTCAAGCTTGATAAAAATAAAGAGGTACTGGTCAGCAATGACTGGGGAAAAATTGGGAAGGAAACTTGAAGAAGCTTTGTTGGTAGCAAGTCGCTCTTGAACATGACACTTTCACTCCGCACCCATGTTGGGTTGGGTTGTTCCATTCACCGGTCACATCACCATGGTTATACCACACCATCCACATTTGGGGTTAATGCTACCAATCCATCATGTCAAGTGTCGCCAATATGTTCAAGAGAAGTCATTCAGAGAATTCAACCAGGTCCACCCACCACAATACATCTATACTCCATCCTTTCATGACCGCCATCCTGAACCTTATATCATCAGACAGTTTTTCACCTCCATGAAAATCATTTGCTCTTTTCTGTGTCATTGATGTGGGATTCATTAAGGCCCTCCTATGACGGATCACTTCTTGTCGACATCAGCTCATTATCCAAGAAGTCAATCTAGGAATACCCCCTTCAGTACTTTGGAACTTGCATGCCTTAATGGCAAGTTTCTCACTTCCGGCGAAAGGTTTACATCATTGGCCTTCGACCGAAAGATTTTGCGTGGTGTTCGACGCCAATTCATTTATTCACACCACGTATATTGCACTGCAGTACCTTGAGGGTCATCATCATTATCGGTGATTCCTCTCGCGCCTGTTAACAGCTTACATTATTGGCTGGTAATCAGGCGATGTCTTTCCATGTTCGACTCCAAAACATTTTTCACATGGATCGACTTGTACTTTGAGTGAAGATCGGAAGAGATTGAAGACCCCAGATCTAGTTTCATCCATGCGGGCTGTGATATATATTTAGGAAAATAAAAACATCAAATGTACAGCAGTACGGCACAGATAATCATCCAATCAAAAGGATGATGGCTCTACCAGAATCATCAGTCTATTTTCAGACAGTTATCTATCCTATGTACATGAGAATGAATTTATAAAGCTGAGCATGGGAATGCCCGCCTCAGCTAGATCATGAAAATGTTATGAAGATAATGTATTGTGTTGTATCTTATTACAGGTCTCCTCTTGGCTCGAAAGAACTCTGGATCCTCATTATAAATCATTTCACCTGACTTTTTAAAAAAGAAAAAATAACGACCTCATGCTTTAGGGGGAAACTGTTATAGATATTTTTGGGCCCTACAACCCCAAGCAGTAAATATCCATAAACTGAGGGCTCCTAAGTCCCTAAAAGTGTTGTTTCAACCCCTAAAGGAACAAGGTCAAATGATTACAGCTTCTCCCAGAAGTTCTCCATGAAAAACTGCTCAGAATGGGTCAATTTAAGATCAGTGCACTTGCTCCATGGTCAAGGTGCGCTTAAGCCCACCTAAATACACTATGGGGGTGCGCTTAAGTGCAGAAAGCCCTTCTGTGGGGTGCACTTATCGGGAAAGAGACAAATGGCAGTGTCATCTTGCAAGGTGGAAAGGCATGGAATCTTCCATAACTCTCTCTTGTGAAGCAAGGACTATCAGTGGGAGGACACTAATCAAAAACAAAGAGCTGACTCATACCCCTGACAAGATGGCTATATATGGATCCCTCATCCAAGAGATCCAGAGGTTGGAATTGGGCATATTGTAAGGAATTGCTGTTAGTTTCTTGAGGTGATATCAGTGCATGTTGGGTGATCTAAGCTTTTGTATGAGGTGAAAAGAGAACTTTTCTTGTCAAGAGGATGATGCTGGGTCAGAACAGCTGGTTGTAACTCTCTTGACTTCACTTTAGTTATCAATAAAGCCATTCTTGTTTCCTTCCATATCTTTGTGTAATCCATGTTTATGCATTTGTATGGTTAATCTATACTGACCCTAGATTATTTATATTAGTAGCTCTGTGTTCTTGCATAGTCTCGTGTTGTTGTGATCCTGCAGGTGTTCCCTGAAGCTGGGCATACGAAAGGAAAAGCGTCGAAAGGCTGTGAGAAGGAGGAAGGATCAAACAAGGAGCCAAACGAAAGACAAAGGTTGGCCTCCTTACTCTTCTTCTATCTATCTATTATAAAAGGAATCAAAGTAGACTCTCTTCTGTTGTTTCTAAGGTAGCTACCATACCTTAGTGGGATAGAGCATTTCTATATAGACACTAATCCCTATAACAAAATGGCGACACTGCTGGGGAGCGAATAGGTCGTTTGTTCATTTGTAATTGTTTACTTTATAAACACATAGACGGAGCCTGAAGATCAGCCAGCTAGCCTTCGAACTGCATTCGTTTTACGAATGCAACGTAGATCAAAGCTGCTTCAGTCAATCTCCGGGTTGTTTATAATTTGAATATTCAATCTACAAACTCTCTACTTGTTCTTTGTGGTAGCCTTAGTAGCCTCATTTAGATCTACCCCCTGATTATCAAGTTACTGATCATCTTTTTCACGGCCAAAAACCCTGAATTGAACTACAAATTGTGACCCGGAGCCTGTTGAAAGTCTCGTCTCTGGACCAACGCACCCTTTGAACTGTGAACCTGCACTTAAGCGCACTTCCCGAGTGGTGAACCTACGCTAGAATGCAGTTTCCCTGTATTACAGGTGCGCTGATCAGATTGAGCCTTTGCCACTGAATATTGGTCTCCAGATTCACTTCTTTCAGTTCTATTCTTGAATTTTGTAGCCTGAGATCAGTAACCCTCTGTTTTGAAACCCTTTTCCTTGCTGATATTCCAACCTCTAATGTGCAAAGAACTGTCAATGTTTTAAGTGTATTTTTATCATTTTCAATTTCTCTTTTGCAAAAAGTAACATAATCGAGTTGTCGTCATTTGATTGGAAAGTGTCGTAACTGTCGTTTTCAGCCATAGACAGCAAGCCCCCTGTTTGGTAATCGATTATATGATTTACTATTGCATGTGATTTGAATTGGTGTAATTTTTAAAGTGTCGAAAAGCTATATTTCCTTTCGAAAATTGTCGAGTGTCTTTCTACCCTCACTTGTCTTTGAAAAGGAAGTTGTTAAATCGCTATCGCTTTAAAAAGTAATTCGAATTTGCACATTAAGCTTTCTTTTTATCATCCATATATTAAGAAAGTCGAAAAACAAATACATGCATGTGCATTTGCATTTAGACAGTCTGATTGGCTTGATTTAGGAAAAGTGCATTTAGAGTGTGCTCTTTTCTCTTTATTGAAAGAAATTTGTTTATCTTTCCTTAGTAGCTAGGATTTTCATGGCATAAAAGAAGATAAAAAGTTTGTTTATCATCTTAGACTGCATTTTAGGAATTACATCTATACATCACGCGGTGAACCCCAAAAGGCAAATTTCATAAACAAGATCAACTTTAAAATAAATTGAATGAATCTAACAACGCTTTGGAACCTAACGCAACATCTAGAGGTCTAGGATAGAGACGTGTTCCGGCGTCGTAAAACGTGGTAACTATCGCTTTCACTGTTGGTTGGGTGATTCCTCCACTTTGAGACGACAAGTGCCAATACGGACTTGTGCTCCCACGTACCGTCGAGTATATTTTGGGAGACCCCTATAGGCTTTATCTTTTATCCATAGGAAGTCGTGTCTGCCGCCTTATCGATCGCAATGCACCGAACACAGCATTCGGGAAGATTGACTGCCGTACCGTAAAACGTATTCTGCAGTTTTGTGATTGGTCTGGTACACCCTCTACCTAGATCTCTAGAGCAGTCCCTTTCGTTCCTTTTTAGACTCTTTAACAGAAAAGGTCCATCTGACCACTTGTCACTTCAGGCTCACTAAAAATCGAAGGAGACTAGAGTCATCTTTTGTTTTTTCTCGACTCTTTAAAATTGAAAAAACAAGTTGTGTCAAAGCGTCTAAAATTTATTTAATTCGGAAATATACTTCCCCTTTTTGTTTTTAGTTGATCAATTTATCCGCAATCATGGAAGAAAGTCAATTTAAACCCCTTCGTTCGCGGAGGCTGACGAGTCAACCGTCTTTGTCCCCAGAATCGAAACTATTGTGGACAAAACGAACTCGTATAACCGGTTCCAAATCTCCTGGTAAATTTAGAACAAGTGTTCCGACCACATCAGAGATTCCGGTTACTCCAAACATTTCTGGTATCCCTGCCTTTACAGAAGAAGTTCAGCAACCACAGAGGGACAGTACCCCTAATCCTAGTTTGAGGGTAAACACTTGTGTTACCAAACCAGTTTCGGAGAGTGTTGTTCCCCGAACATCTGTCGCTGCAGATTCCATACCTTCTTCGGCACCAGAAATATTTTACGGACCTGATGGTCTACCTCTTCCACCAGGTTTGATTGCTATAGAAGAGATAGTAGAGGATCTTCCATCTAGTACTCCATCACAATTTGGGGTCGGGATCGCTCTGTATCCTTCTTCGTCAGAAATTAGACCACAGCTATCGGAAGCTCCTGTAGAATCGCTAGGTAATCTTTTGGATAGACTAGAAATGTCTGAACAACCTTCAACATCTAGGACTGTATCATCCGATACAGTGACGGTAGAACTTCCTGCTGCCACTCCAACGATGTTCGCCGGCATACCATCTATTCTGACTAGCTCTCAGTCGCTAGTGGAAGCCCAACCAAGGGCTCTTTCGGCAGCATGAGCAGTTCCTGTTTGTTCATCCGGAATGGTGTCCGGAAACTCTTATGTTGGATCTGAACAGATTGATCTTTCAAGGGATCAATTTGGGCAGTCCACGCCTCAAGGGAAAATTATTCCTTTGAGTACTGGGCTACCACCGTATGGGGGGCAGTATGCCTTTACATTGTCTTCTGCGGGAGGACAACCATACGGGAGTTCGCAACAAGATCTAGGTTATAATGGAATCACATCTAGCGGTTG
Organism: Pinus tabuliformis; assembly: GCA_031772625.1. Classification (NCBI taxonomy): domain Eukaryota; kingdom Viridiplantae; phylum Streptophyta; class Pinopsida; order Pinales; family Pinaceae; genus Pinus; species Pinus tabuliformis. The sequence goes on along the minus strand of CM062806.1, from coordinate 706,177,674 downwards.
GGTACTGACACTACCTCAACGACCAAGCATTGTGTATTCGATGCAACAATGTTTACCTATGTCAAACATTCCAACTACACCAGCTATTGTGACAGTATAGCAAGTACAGACGTTGCCTGTTGTATGCCAACCTCAAGTGTCTCAGGTTATGATGCAACAGTCGTTTAACCCTGCAACTCAACAACAATCGCTAACTAGTGGAATGACACAGGTCCAATCGGGTACAGTTACCCCTCACCTTGGTCAAACGGTTAGTATCGGGCAACAACACATGGTATCACAACCATGGCTGGTGCAATACCAACAACCACAATTCCAACAAGTATACCAAGGATCTGAGCAACAAATCTTTGCAAATAGTGGACAACCATATATTCAAAACGGTCAAAACCAATCATTTTATAGTGGTTATGCCCACCAACCTTACCAGAGTTACCAACATCAAATGCATTATGTTGGTATGCAAAGACCAACTGCTCAGGCAATTCCATCTTATCCTGGGTATGCTTCGCCTAACCTAAATCAACAGTTACCATTCGTGGCAACTTTAGAGTTACCAGATCTAAACCGGTTAACAAACGATCCAATCGCTTACGCCCCTTGGTGGCCCGCGATTCCACATAAACTTCCATCAGATATTCCTAAATTTAATGGAAATCCGGGTGAAGATCCGTCGAATCATGTGATGACATTCCATCTATGGTGTTCATCGAACACTCTAAACGATGATTCGATTAGGCTTCGCCTTTTTCAGAGGACTCTAACTGGTCCAGCGGCAAAATGGTATATCGAATTGCCCAGAGCTTCGTTTGACAACTTCAGTACCCTAGCAACGACCTTTTTAACCCATTTTCAGTTACCAATCAGGTACGAAACAGGAACAGAACTCCTTACCAATTTCAAGCAAACGACGGCTACTCACATATCTGATCATATTCATGAGTGGCGACGTCGTCGCAGAATGGTAAAAACATATGTTCCTGATCAGCTTTTAGCTGAATGGTTTATTAAGTCTTTGTTACCTTCTATTACAGAAGATGTAGCAAAAGGGGGGGTCGTCACAGAAGAGCAAGTTATTGCTCGTGCACAGTATCTGGACTTGATTTATACTTAGTCCGGCACACTCTATGATAAAATACCTAATGCACCTAGACCAGAATTCTCTTTTCCTCCGCCACCTAAATCAAACAATAATTCTCATGCCGGCGACGGTGTGATTGGTGCAACAGACGCGAAATCGACAAAGGCCACATCGAAAAAGGCCCGTAAGAATTCAAGTCAAAATGCAGATGAACTTCTTGCCTCGGAAGTAAGTGTCGTCTCGTCAGACAAAGGCAAAGAAACCAAGCAACCAGGGGGCAAGAAGAACTACAAAGGGAAGAAGAAGAAACAGGGATCGTCATCACCTGAAAAATCTTCTGCAAACCAACCTGGAAAGGGGAAACTAAATAATCCATGTTTTATATGTGATGAGGATCATTGGACACGATATTGTCTGCACAGAGCTGAAGTATAAAAATTCTTTAAGGATTCAAAAACTTCTGCAGTGCTAACTGATCCGTTCCCAAATCCAGGAACAAATCTGGTTGCTAATGAAAATGCTTCCCTATCCCAAGTGCTGATGTTGTCAATTTCAAAACATCAAAATGATGCTTTGATATCAACAAAAAACAAAGATTATGGAAATCCACAGGTGTCGAACAACAAGGATAAAGATCAACCTAGTAGTTCGACAACAACTTCATGCCTCAAATTCATCATTGAAACCGCCTAGATCTTCAGTCCTCTTCTTGATGGCCATATTGGGAAAAAGATCCAGCGATGTAACGAAATTAGTTTGATCCATGCTTTCAGTCATGGATCAAACTCAAAAGAGCTATTTTTTCATTCTATTTAGTTATTTATAGCAAGTAGTTACAGCATAGTAGTTTTCCTAATTCAGGCAAACATATGCCTTTGAACTTGTATAAATTTCATTATGTTTCATTTGCAAAGGGGTTGGTTGGTCGAACATATCAGACTTGTACATCTCTGTAATAATTTTCAGATTAATAGAAAGTTATATGTTCTGTTGATCTCCTGGTGTAAACTCCTTTAATAGTAGAGGGGTTGTGATTAAGGGAGGGCCCCCTTTGCTCACAACTCCATTACTTATAGTATTTGTATTTTTGTTGATTATTTTTATGCATCAGTAAGTTATTTGCACAGTTAGTGTTTCTCTTTTCTAAATTTTAGCAGCATATGTGAAATGGTTGGATGAAGAAGTTTATTTGATAAATGTGTTTGGAATCATTTAATTAGGTTTTAGCTTCTTGATTTTTATGATTGTCTGTGTGGTCTTTAATCTTTTATGATCAACACCAGCAATATCAAGAGTTGTAGAGGGATGATTGAATCCACTCAATATCCTTTGCTGCCAAGTGTTGATGCAGAAAAGAGACATTGTAGTTGTGTGTATGAATGGTTTAATTAGAAAAACACTTAAGGTATTAGCTTGCATATATTTTGTGCAACATCTCATAAGCTTACCTACCCTTGGTTGATGATTTATGTTTGTCAAATTATAAGTCTATAATTTTCCCAAACATTATCTCTGCATATATATTAATGAATGTCTTTATATGATTCTAATAGTTAACTAACTGTGTAATCAGATTTTTGTAGAGCTCTTGGTATTCTTAAGATTGCAGGTTCGTGGAAGTGAAAATAGCTGGAAAATTCAAATTTTCCTGCATCAGCTATCCCTCCCGATCTTTAATATTGTTAATAAATTACTCGGCCCAACTCTCAAGCATTGTATAGCCACCCTTGACACAGATTGAACCATAGCCACATCCATGATTCTCCACAGTTATATATATACATAGGTATATAAAGGCATGAAATCTCTGCATTTAGCTCAACAACACAAGGTCATTCACAATACAAGTCATGCATCACATAATCAACCAGTGAAAATAGAGACTCCACATATCTCTCACACCATGTCAATAAACATGCATCAATCTCATTCATAAATACAAAAACATGTATTCCTCATCAAGTACATAGGATTAGGTATTCCTCATAAAAATACATAGGAATAGACATTCCTCATAAAAAACACAAATTATATAACAATAGAAATAGAAGTCTATGTTGCATTGAGATACATAGTAAAACAAGTAAGAAACTTGGCTTACGAAGTAGATGGTTGGCGACTGAGAGTGGGACTTCAACTATCCTCCAAACCATAGTTTGAATGCAAAACTGTCCTTTCTTGTAGCCAACCACCCTGGAGCAAGATTCAGATTCTAAGGTGGTAGTATGCTCAGGAGTTCTCATCCTTTTGCTCACATATAATTAACAGATCCCATTACTTAGGTATACTCATTAGTTCCCAGCTATTACACCATAGTGGCTTTAACCAACCAACAAAACAACCAATGGGTTCTCACAGAGAGTCTCAGTCCAGCCTTAGCGAGATATATGTATAAATAAAAACGAGGTTTATCCTTTTTGTTTCTTATATAGGAATAAGAGTGCACTTGCCAGCAACTTCTCAATGGTGCTCACACCTGTGTTCTCAGCCCCCAATACTACACCATTCGTTATCAACCCACTAGATATGTGTCGCCTCAACCTCTTACTAAGTTCTCAACCATCATAGTCTCCAATGGTTTTTTCATCCCCAGGAACATAGCCACAACCCTTATTATTCTCATCCAGCAAACCCCCATAGGTTTCTCAGCCTAGATATCACAAAGCATCCCTACTCCAATAAAATTTATTTTGGCATTAACACAATGGCCCCGATATAGGCCTCACAAGTACACAAGTGCATTACATACTTTTTTGAAGCACATGGATTCCACCAACGTTATTGCAAGCTCACGCACATACAATAATACAAAGGAAATGAGAGAATCAATCTCCTATTACTTTTCTCTGTGCGCCCACACCCCCCCCCCCCCAACTTTTTTCCTCTTTTCTTATCATGTGCATAAAATCACTTCGCATTGTTCTGCCCCTCTTTCCTTACCCTTCTTGTCTCCTCTTGCATGTTGACTCTACCATCACAACCCATGAGATAGTCTACAAACTCCTTTGATTAGGAGCCCCATTTCCTCCATTAACTACTTGCAACAGGACCATACTCTACCATAGGAAATTCGGTGATAACTTAAATGTAGATATGGATTACAAGCAAATCCTACTCATGTAGACCTATAAATTTGTGTCCCATGTCATCCAGTCGTCATTCATCATTAAGCATTATTTACATGAAATTAAAATTTATAATAATATTTACAAGAGGGTTGACAAAAAGGGATGTCATAGGTATCTCCATGGTACAATGGAGTATGGACTAAGGTATGTCCAAGATGGTGGAGTGGAGTTGCATGGTTACACAAATTCAAACTCGGCAGGGAGTGAAGTGCATAATAAGAGTAATTGAGGTTATTGTTTTAGCTTAGGATCAACTATGATATTGGGGTATAGTAGGAAGAAACACTCAATGGAACTTAGCTTAGTATAGGTCGTGTACATGGTAGTGAGTCTAGTGAGTTGTGAGGCCATAGGCTTCACAAGATGATCACAAGATTATTTGGTCTTGAGATGGTGCCCACTATGATTCACTGTAACAATTATACTTGCCTTAATATATTAAAGAATCTAGTGTTTCATGATAGGTCCAAGCACATAGATATCAAATACCACTTCATCAAAGACAAGGTCCATAGAGGTGTTGTGAGATTGAAAATCATATTCACAAAGGAGGAGGTAGTAGATATTCTCACAAGCCTCTAATGAAGGGGAAGTTTTTGTTTTACAAAGATAAGATGGGGGTAGTGGAGAATCCCTTCCTTGCAAGGAGGGAGTGTTGATTTTGTATCATGGGAAAGTCTTTTTCATTGGCTTGGTGTCTTAGCATGTACAATATATTTGATTTCCCGTTAAGGTGCTTGCTTGGTGAAGTAAGTGATAAAATGATTTCTTTCCTAATGTTAACTTAGGAAAAGTATAATAATCAATTTAATTATTATAGTCTATTAGACCAAAGTTCTAACAATAAACAATAAATTATTTAAGTGACTTGGATATAATCTATTTTTTTTATCTCAAGTGAGACTTAAGATTTAATCCTATCCATTGATCAGTTAGGAGATTAGGTTTAGTGATTCTAGATTTATGAAATTATTAAATGAGCCCAAGGGGGAGGTGAAGACACATAATTGTGGAGGAGGTGATTTTCTATAGAGTGAAAGGCTTGACTAGACTGAAGAGAAGTGAGGAGAAGTGTAGTAGTGAATTTTGGGACAAAATCAGGGAGGTTGAGTTTAGGAAAGAGGGAGGCCAAGTTGTTGAAGAGGAGGGCCAAATTGTGGAGGAGGCCGAAATGTCTGGAGAGGTTGATTTCTCAAATGCGCAAGGGTAATACAAGGTGAGAAGAAAAAATGAGGTCAATTTGCTCGTGAGACATGTATAATTCTCCAAGGTTGACTTTATTCAAGGAGGTCAATTTCTAGATGTTAATTTATTTGATGCCAATTTTCAAATGGGGTCAAGTTTCCAGGTTCCTAGAAAATGTATTTTTTTATGTATTCTTTCTGGGTCTAACCCATAATTTTCCAAAGTTTAATATTATGGAGGAATATTTTGTTCGGTACAAATTTTTTTTGTAGTGTGATTGATCTCTCCATTTTATTTTTGTTGCTTTTTTTTAGTTAATATACCAATGTGTTTATTTTATCAACAATTTCATAAATATTTGAGATAAATATTTTTTGGGTTTTAATAAATTATTGAAGTAAAGAAAATTAGATCTAGTATAGAAGAAACATGTTAATGAGTGGATCAACCAAGAAATTGATGGATGTTGTTGCATCTAGAAGTAAGAAAAATTAAAGTGATGTAGGATAAGCACGATGTATGCAGAAAGTTATAAAGGGTATCTAATCCAAACCATTGAAGCCACCAAAAATATGTATGAAAATAGAAAAACTACCCATACTTGAGGAATTTTTGGATATATTCCTACATGAAATACTAGTGTTTCTACCAACTTGAGAGGTGAATCATAAGATAGACTTGATGTTAGGTGTCATACCAATATCAGAGTGACCTTATAGATTAGAGACCCATAAATTGGGAGAGCTTAATATGCAATTGTAATAATTCTCAAGAATTGGTTTCATATACCCATGTGCCTCACCTTAGGTAGATCCAATGTTGTTTTCTAAGAAGAAGGATATGACCTTATAAATGTGCATTGATTATAGGAAGTGAATAAGTTAAAATCAAGAACATATATTCCTTACCTTAGATGAATGACTTGATGGATCATCTTAAATAGGAAAAATTATTCTCCAAATTGGACATAAGATCAATATATCAGCATATAGAGTCAAAGACACTAACATACCAAAGAATACATTCAAGAACTCATATAGGTATTATGTGTTACTATTTCTACATTTTGTATTGACAAATTCCCCCATAGTCTTCATCAAATTATTGAATGATGTATTCCAAATGTATCTAGATAATTTTGTATCAGTGTGCATTGAATATATCCTTCTCTATTCTAGGAATGAGGAAGAGCACTAGGAGAATATCCACCTCATATTGAAAAAAATAGGGAGCGTTAATTTTATGCTAAGAAAAGTAACTAAAAATTCTTCAAGAAACCAATCCAACATCTTAGGTAGATAATATCCAAGGAAGGACTAAAAATGGATCCCAAGAATATAGAAGCTATATCTAGATAGAAAACTCGAAAGCATGTAGTTGAAGTAAGGACTTATATGGGATTAACTAGTTAGTCATGAACGTTTCTCAAATATTGTCAGCCCTCTAACAAAGTTACAAGGGAAATGATTTAGGTTACTTTGGAAAACCTGACACAAGGAAAGATTTCAAGAGATTGAGAGATTTCTTAAGTCAATAAATGTGTTGATACTTATTTCAATAATGACTTCCTTATGTGCACTAATGTTGCTAGGGAAGGAATTAGAGGAGTACTCATTTAGGAAGGGATAGTGATGAGCTATGAATCAAAGAAATTTAATTTTCATGAGTAGGAACATCCAACTCTCAAATTGGAGCTCCTTGTAATATCACATGCTTTAAAGGCATGGAAACATTAATTCATTGGAAAGACATTTGAATTATGAACAAATGATCTTTAAACTATCATGAATATTCCACTCGATACTTTTTCACAACACATCTATTAAAATAAGCTAAAGTATATACTATGACGGGTTAATTCATTTATATTCCATATCTATTACTATTGATTTTATTGTTTATGTGTGTAATAGATAAACTGCATAAAATAATAAACAATGAAATACAAACACACAAAAACACAATGAAGGCAAAAATATTCTCTAGGAAACCCTTTTGGCAGAAAACACAACTAGAAGGTGAGATCGCTCTGCTCTCTTTTTTCTAGAATGTAAATGATGAAAATACAAAGGAGAAGGCACTCCCTGTGGAGTTTCCCGATACCTATGGCTCGTGTGCTACTACAGAATACAAACACCCTCTATTATGCTTTCTCTTTATCCACTCCTAGCTACTCTACTCTACTTTGGAACAAAATGCACTCGAATAGGATGGAACCCCTTTTCCTCATAGTGGATTGGTTATTACAAAACTAGATAGCCAACTAGTGATCAAATTTGACTCCTTTAACTCCTAATTCGACTTACAATTTTGACCCTTCTAGAGTATTCTTCATAGTTCCCATGTTGCTAGCCTATTTTCCATGATTAGTTAGGGATGGTGTGGCATCCTTTCGAATCATGGTGGTCAATCATGATAGGTCAACTTCCAGGAAGCATAACTTTTGCATATAAACATTGATTGATGTGATTCTTGTACTATTGGAAAGTTATTCAATTGTAGAAGAACATCATGGGATTTGATATTTAAGTGGTAAATCTTGCCCCCAAAAATACCCTTTAAGGCCTCAAACTAGCCTCGGAAGGTTTGAAACCCCAATTCTCCAAACTAGGTCTCATTGATAAGACCTCTCCTATAAGAGGATTCCTTCAATTTTTCCACTGTGGAAGCATCGAGATGGATGAAAAATTATATAGTGATCCAACCCGGATCAAAAAATTATGAGATTTTGAGGTGCTTATAGACTAAGCCTTAGTTGAATGATATGTAATGGCATTGGGTTTAATTTTTGAGCAACTATGACTATGATATATAACACATAAAAGTAAAAGATGATCTAGTAGTAGATGCTCTAAGCCAAAGACGATATATAGGTGCAATTTCACAAGCTCGTTCAAGTTTTAGGATAGTAATTAAAATGGATTAGAAGGAAGATAAGTGATAGCATGACGTATCTTGAGAACTTTTGAGAATGAATAATAGGATTGACAAAGAAATTAGGAATTAGTGTGACTATCATCTAGCCAAAGTAGTGTTATTATGGATGATTCCCACAAGGATCTAAGAAGGATAATATTTCACGTATCACATGATGCACCTTATTTAGACACCCCAAATACCAAAGGACATATCAAAATATGAGGAAATTGTACTACTAGCTAGGTAAATCAACTACTATTAGCTAGATGCCTACAATGCTAACAAATAAAGGTCAATCATGAGCATCCAATTATAAATTTGAATCTGATGACTATATCTGTAGAATTTCCTGCAAATTCTCTACAAATCTACCTCTGAGACCTATGTAGAAAATTTGATTGTAGATTTACTTGATAATGCAATATACCAAAGCAAAATACTATAATCTACTTCTACTATCAACTTGTGGAAGCTTAAAGATCGAGCTAAATCAAAGCTGAACACATATAACCATAAGAAGAAGAATCAATGCACATGAAACATAGAAAATACTCAAGGGAAAGCCTCAGCTAAAAACCCCACTATCTGTATTATCATACAAGGTGGAAATACATCAGAATTATACAAAGCCTTATCTCTCACAGCTAGCCAGCTCTCAATACAATCCTCCTGGATGCTCACAGGAAAACAGAGCTTCTCACAAGCCTTCTCCTCTGCCCTTCAAGCTCATATTTCCTTGCATAGTTACCTCTGGGATGATCTCCTTCACCAAGTGTAACACTACTCTCACACATTGCTCTAACACACTGTCAGAACTGCGCAATCCTCAAGGAACCTTACCTTGACTGCATGGATGAGTTTCCTTTATAGGAAAACACATGCAACTGATAGTAACATGTCCTTGACATTTATCTCAACTGGGTCTTTCTCATAATAGACATGCATGAGTTTCTGATAAGGGAATCTTTAGTTATCTGGAGTACACTTGTTGAGTGCATGCATGCATCAACTGACTGATAACTCACAATTAGTTCCTCAAACAATTTGGAACTAATTTAACTTGAGTTAACTCAGTAAACTGAGCTAACTAATTACAAGTCAAATATAACTCAATCTTATCTCCTTAATTAAGGGATAATCTCCTTAATTTAAGGGATAATTGTTGCATGACATCAGAAAGACTTCTAACTTGAATTTCTCCAACTAATTAACTCAAGATGAATTAATTAATTATTTTTCAGGCAGCTAGTGAGACTAAATTCGAATTTAATTCAAAATTTTAATTCAAGGACAAATTAAAATTGGAATATTTTGGATTCTATTTTTTAATCATTTCTTGTTGCTATTTTCAACAATATCATCTTGGAAGTGGGAAGGAATATCCATGGATTTCATTTAGAACTATTAAGTACTTTTGAGGGAAGTGGCTAAATATTAGTTTTGATTTACCATTTGAGAAAGATGGCTCATTTCGTTGTGATCAATATTTCTCATTAAGCATGTAATATTTCCTAAATATTCTTCTAGAAGAGATGTGATTGAAAAAGTGATATAATACTAACAATACATACGATGAGACAACTGTACTTAACGCCTTATAAGAGAAATGTAGTAGTTTATCCCTACTGGGATGAAATCATCTTAATTCGTGCCCTACTTGAGATGTGGATCCAATAAAAAATGAACCATTTTTGAAGTGATCAGGGTGGGGATGCAAGAAAATGGAGAGACAAAGAAGAGAGTAGGTTTTCCTTAATAGATCCATGTGTAATGGGAGATGAAGGAATGAACATATGGGCTATTCAAGATGGAAGATGGGGCTAAATAAAATGTAAGGGAGCTTAGATTATAAATCATCAAATACTATACCAATGACCAAACCCACTGGATGAAGAAAAGGATGAGTAAAGGGAGGAAAGGGAGACATGACTTATAGGGAAGGAACGTTTATAGTGAAAGGACCAATGAAAGAGTAAACTAATGATATTAAGGGTTCAATCGATGTTGTAGACTTTCATAACATGGAGTATGGCATTGGGTCATGCTTGAGCACACAAATCTTCCCTTTATCGGCAAACAAGATATCTCCCAAGAAGGTGTATGGAATCGCCAAGATTCCATCTAGCCATAAGCATCCTAGAAGGAAGTTGTAATCAACCTATGCATTGAGGATGGAAAATTTAGTTAAAATATTTTGAGCCTAAAGGTTAGCATAATGTATATTTCCCCAATAGGGTTGGTCATCAACTTGTTAAACCTCATATAGGTCGAACCCATCACTTAAATTTTGGTGAAGACAAGAGCATGGATGTTTGGAGTGGTAATTTGTTTGAAGGAAGATCCATGATCCATAATGACTTTCTTAATGGTGGTGTCTTGATAGTGGATCTCTATGAGGAAACGGTTAGAGATGTGGAAGCTTTAGGGGATCTCAAAGAGATTGAATAAGAAAGATGAACCTGACAAAGAAACCAACTTAAGTAAAGACTACTTCAATACATAAAATTTTAAGAGATTGGAAAGTCTTTACGAATTGTCTTCAAGTTATGTATAATAGTATTTACAAATTGTTTTAAAATTATAGATAATAGTAAATTAATTAAGATAACTTTCACATAATTTTTATGGTACATTCTATGAAAAATATTATAAAAGTACTATTATATATTTTAGAAAAAATTGGTTAAATATATTTTTAAAATTAAAATGCAAGATTTTCGTTATAACATATTCAACGAAGAAATTATTTGCTTTAATTAAACTTTATTAAGAATGTGTGCAAAGTGTCCTTAGCTCGTAAAAGCAAGGAGTCATTGTACAATTTTTCTAAGCACTAAAGTACATTATATTTGTTGTTTTTTTATGCAAGGATGGAGATGAAAAGCAAACGAGCAATTCAACAAGGTTTTGTAAGTGATTTGTTGAGCTGGTGAATTGTTAAATCATTAACTTGAAGTGAAATTACTAATTAATTTGACAGATTTTTAGCATGGGTGTTGGCATCATGTACAGTTGACTTGGGAAATGAGAGAGCACCTTAGCTGCGCTATATTATGTATGAAGTATTTGGCTTAGACAATAGACAATGAAAACATTTTAACAAGGTTTTTACTTTATATATTCCATATAGAAATTGGTTCAAACTTTATGTCAAATTGCATATTGAAATTGGTCTAAACTTTATTTCAGATTCCGTATTGAAATTGGTCTAAACTTTAAAGATAGGAAAAAAGGAAAGGTCACTTTGAATATTGAATCTATGCCTCAACAATGAAGTTGCTTATGTATGGAGTTGGATTATTGGTGCTTCATATGTGCAGTTATTTAGACTTCATAATTTTGAGATGTGATTATACACATTATAGAGTGTTTTTAATGTGTTTGTGGATCTTAGAGGTAGATAACACATTACATTTATATGTATTAAGTGAAATGACTCTGCTTTCTCTTTGTAGTATTCTTTCTTCTTTTCTTTTTTTCCTCGGTGTCATCAAATTTAATGACTATTACTATTTTGAATATCATTATGTACATTATAGAGTTTTTTTTAATCTTATATAATGTTAATCTGTTAATATATTTTGAGTATAAAAATATAATTTTCTAATTTATTTTTATCTTTATTAATTAGATATTTTTTCATCTAAAAACTTTTTATGGAAAAAAAATACGCTCTGATTATCTTCAAAGTAATATATTTTGAGTATGAAAAATATAATTTTCTAATTTATTTTTATTAATTAGATATTTTTTCATCTAAAAACTTTTTAGGGAAAAAAAATATGCTCTTATCATCTTCAAAGTAATGTAGGTTTTTTTTTTTTTTTCAAGTGCTTGTTTAATTCCAATATATGTTTAGGGAATAAGTGTTATTGTCCATTTAAAAGGAAAACCATGTTATGAAGATACATTCATGTTTATGAAGATACACTCATGTTGAATGAAGGTTTTTCCTATCAAATAGCATCCATTCATGGAAAAACAATGATTTATAGTATGTAGTGTCACTTTTAACTACAAAGGCAAAATACATGGCAGTCACTCATGCAAGCAAGGAAGCAGTTTGGTTGCAGAGATTGTGTTCAAGTATGGGGTTAGTACAACGAGCTATAAGGATAAAATGTGATAGCCAAAGTGCAATTTTCTTGGCAAAGAACCCTGCTTATCATTCAAAGACAAAGCACATTGATGTTCAGTATCACTTTGTGAGGGATATTGTTGAGGACAAAAAGGTGTTGCTAGTAAAGGTAGACATTTTGAAGAATATTGCAGATGCATTGATAAAGTCTGTGAGCACTGCGAAGTTTTCTTGGTGTAGAGAAAAAATGGGTGTTGCAGTGTTGTACCAATGACTAAGCTCTCTTGTGGCCCCTTGTGGAAAGAAAACAACAGGTGGGAGAATTTTGGGTGTGTGTTATATTATTTCTACGACTAGTCCCAGTAGTGAAGCTGAGGATTTAGAGGGGGGGCGGCCAGCACCCCTTCATTTTGCTGGGTGCAGCGGGGGGTCACAAGGGGGGTGGCAACCCACCCTGTCGAGGGTTTTGAGGGGGGCAATAGACCCCTCTACGGGTTCCAGGGCAGCACCCCGAGGAAAAATTATTTGGACCCTATATTAGGTGGACAAACCTACCTATGATTTTGTGCATGGGTTTTGCACATGGTTTTGGCTATGATGGTGTTTTGCTCATGGTATATTGTAGATCTAGTCAAGGGAACTAAGGTTACGTTCTAATCCAGGGTTAATGGATTGAGGTTTATGGATTTTCGGCATAGATATAGATAGATATATAGATATATAGATAGATAGATAGATATATTGTAACATTGAAAGGAATATAATGAAAAATCAATCTAGTAGTCCCGGGTTTGGGATCCAGGGGAAAATCTCTGTGTATATTTGTTTTATGTTTTATGCTCTTGCGATTGTTTAATTTCTGTTTTTAAAATTCGTATGCAGGTAATTTCTGTACGGGGCCTACAATTAGAAATCAATTCAAAATTACTTCATCTTTCAAATGTATATCTTAAATGCACATTAAAATTTTGGGAATACTTTCTTTTTATATTATAAATGGATTTAAAGATATCATGCTTTTAATTTTCTAAGTTCCCTCAATTTTATAGTTTTCATGCTCTATCTTCTCTAAACATATTATTGTTTCCTACAACTTCATTTAAGGCACTCCTACGTTGACATCAGTACTTATAGTTTTTCAAGTCATGCTAACTTAATTGATTAATTTGTAAAAAATGATATAATTTACTTATTTTCTATTTCCTTAATATCCTTCCCAATAAAAAAGTTGTAAGCTAGTGGATCCTTTTATTAATTCAAAAAATTTACATATAGCTTGCATTTCCAAAAGAGGACCACAATCCTAGATATTCTTTGTATTAATCTTGGCTAAGACTAGCAAGCTACCTGCCAATAATGAACAACCAAAAACTAACTATGGAAATCATTACTACATATAAAACTCCTTGAAGGTTCAAGAATTCAAGGGAGGAAATGTCTCTAACATTAGCATGATTTTCTCTGAGTTGACTAATTTTACATGGTCTTCTTGGATCAATGCCTTAATTCTCTTGAAGCCTCATTTTTTGGATTCCTCATCTTTCTTAGAGAACACCTTGAAATCCTTCCTGTGAACCCCAAGACGGGGCTTTGAAGAATTTGAGCTCAGTTGGTCTTCTTCCTTGCACCAAAGATAGGCCATGTAAAAAATCATAACATTATGAACTGGCATGTCCTTCATATCTTTTCCATGCCATTCTTCTGCAAGGGTATTTAGTCATGGAGCATCGAGATCCATATTGATGAAAATCAATTTTGGGGTTTTGATCAAATTTGACCCCTAAGGTTCGATTCCTGAACATATGGTTTATGGGACCATGAAATTTAGCTAATCTTAGTGTTTCAGCAACAATGGACTCATAACCTCTGAAACCCCAAACTTTCACCATGTCAAGCATTGTTAGAACAAAACAGGGCCACTGTTTCTCTCTGGAATCTAGCCACTTTGACCTTGCACTCTTTCCATTAAAACCAAGGATCACTAAGCACTAGCCAAAGGTGCTTGGACCTTTACCCAAACCATCCAAGAAACGTCCCAATCCTCGGTGACCAAGTGTTATCTATTAACATGGAGCCCTTGATCTAATGGTTGCTCTCCATGGGAGATAATCAATTTTGGTTGCATCGGGTCACAAACAAATCATGACTCTAATAAACTCTTGATTAACCTGATGAGACCTGATTGGTCAAGATATATGGGGCTCAGTAGCTTATCAGGTGCAAAACAAGGGCTCGAATTGCCCCACCTCCGAATTTTGATGGGTTGTGACTAGACAAGGCTTAATGATGGAAATCCTTTTAGGAATATCGATTCTCATGGTTATTGTGGGGGGCCTCCCCTTGTGACATTAGTAACAGGTCTATAATCGCAGTTTCCCCTCATGGTTGCGACATGTTCTTTGCACAATTCATACGTGTGAATTCTCATTCCCCCTTCACGATAACACTTAGGAAAAGGCCAAGTTCACTCTCGCCTTGGTGGTTCCCATTCGCTAAATGCATAAACTATAAATCCTATGAGCTTCCTCAGTGTTATGACTACAAACACCTCACGAATTCTCAACAACTCTCATCTCTCAAGAAGAACACAAGAACCAGGTCATGGAAAACAATAAATTAGACAAATTTTACACATCAGCCACAAACAAGTTTAAAAACGTAGTATACTTGGATAGAAAAAAAACTTAGTTATATGGTGTGGCCTCTTAGGGCCTCGCTTCCCTCTCGACCAAATTTTGCATCGTACTGGCCACCCTCTGACATGCTCACAAGTTTCTTATAACAACAAAGAAAATAAACTCTAACAGAAATGAGGAATCTTCCCATGACACACCTTCTAAAGGCTTCCAAATATTTTATAATTTATATAAAATGAGGAAATCATTTCCTCTCACCATGACTTCCATGATGCACCTTCTGAATATTTGATTTGATTTGAGGAGGGGATTATGCTCCTTCATCACATATCTTCTAGTAGGGCTTGTGCTTCAACTTATTCTAATAGGAAGTGAACCGTTTCTTGTCGTAACGGATTTTGTCGGTACTCTTCTAGAAAATTTTGCATGGGATTTAGAGGATCCAGTAAGGGTTTATGGATTTTTCCTTTTGTTGATTGCAGGATTCATTAAATATTATCTTGCTCCAGAGACTCCTTCAAAGAGGATACTCAAACCTATTTAGATCAAGGGATCTGTTTAGGATTTGGGGAACCTTGAGGACTCCAATTTCTTCTTTTTTGGGGGACTTTCCAAAATCATCTTGCTCTTTTTGAGAGGGATGTTCTTCAGATGATTCCTTTGTATTCAACAGACAACCCCTAATAATATTCTCATATTCATGGCAATGTCTACATTTCAATGGGATATGTTCATAATCTAAAGGTTGCTTCCAAAGACTATCTTGATAATAGATATCTATTGAAGCTGAAAGAGGTTTGGAGATATTCATATAAACATAGATATGAGCATATGACGTATACCTCCCTCTTTTAATAGCCTTTGAGACCTTGACAAAGCTACAAATGGCATTGCATATTCCTTAAATGGTTTCCTCCTCCCAATATGAACCCACATCGAGCAACAACGAGTTCTTCCCTCTTTGTATTATACTGCTCCTTCCAAAAGTGCATGAAGAGCCTTGCATTATTATAAAAATATGGCCCTCCTTAAAAAACCCTAAATCTATATTCCAAAATCGAGAAAATGATTGTGAAGAATCATTTTTCTCTTAGCTCCAACTCTATGTGACCCTAGAGGTTCCATTTATTTTGGATCCACCCAATCAAAGACTTTTTGAAGGGCCATAATTAGATGAACTTGCAAATCAAAGCATGGTCCTGCATATATTAGATATATTTCCAATATTGTTGGATTTAACCTCATATTTTGGATCTTGTGTTGCTTTTGGAAAGCAATGTCCTATATTTCTAGCTTGCCAAGATGCACCCAATGGAGGTTTCTCTGAGAGACCAGAAACCCCACTTCACCCAATTTCTCTATGAAAAGGATGTCGAAGATGAGGAGATTGGAAATAAATATCAGTAGATCCAAAATCTTTACGAACTCTCAAAACAATCTAACTAAAGTATAGGCAGAGCCCCCTTTACAGTACTTATCGTGAACAACTATGTAGAAAAACCCTAAAAAATTAACTCTTCAAAAATAAATCTTTAGAATTATTTCCATTATATAAACTTTGTGAAAAATTTTAATTATCTTCTTCCATTATTATAAAAAAATTAAAAAAAAATTCTAAATATAAATTATTTCCTTTTCTATATTTATTTTAATAATTTCAATTCTATAAAAGAAAAAAAATCAATATTATTTTTTAATTCACATAATGAATTAATATATTTCCAATATTTATTTCTTATTTTTTTACTAATTTTAATTATACGAAAGACGTTAATAACTCTACCAAAGGTTTTCCTTTGTCGAGAGGAAAAAGTATTATTGTTTGGAAAAATCAATAGTATTATTGTTTGGAAAAATCAATTTCATAATGGTTTTAGGTTTGGATTCAAGGTTTACAACATTTGATTCCAAATAATCCACAATGTTTTGGAACATTAAATTTGTTCTTACATGTAAGGTGAAGGTGATTAAGTGATTCAATTATTTTTATTTGTATAAAAAAAAATATTATCCATATTCCATTTCATTCATCTTTAAAAAAGAAAAATACATTCTTATAAAAATATATATAATGTTATCGCATTTTTATATACCATAACAAATTGTTTGCCCATGAATCTTTGTACCATTTCCATAGTATCCATGAGTGCATTGGTTTTAAAGATGCCTGTATAATCAAAGTATCACATACCCTAATTTTATTTATATGAATCGTATGCTATCATCACTTTTTAATTGATATTTTATAAATTATATTTCTAAATTTATAAAGAGGATGAATATTCAAGAAGTTATATTCTTTCTATTGATTTTATTGAATATTGGATAAAAAAAAATAAGAGAAATTAAAAAAAGTGAATTATGAAATATTATTGATTTTTTTTTATTAAAATAAAAATGACAATATAAGTAATAATGATTTAATTTTTATAGTTATTTTATCTATTTTTATTAATTTTATAAAAAAAATAGGATTTACAATGAGTTTTTTTATAAAAATTAATAAAATAAAAAGCAAATTTTGAAAAGATTTTGAAAAAACAAAAAACAACATAATTTTATTTTATTTTTTACTATATTTTTGTTTTATTTTCTTGTAACTTAAATTTAAGTATAATTATTCATTAAATGTGAAATTAGATTTTATATCCAATAAATATTTACTCTACATACTTCTGATAAACTTACAATAAAATAAATATAAAATATATGAAGAAACAAACAAAAAAACAATACATTGGGTATATAAATAAAAAAACACAATTGAACATATAAATACTAATATATATATAATAAATGTTTATTATAATAAAAGTATAAATAAATGAAGTAATTAAACTATATTTATAATATGTTGATTAAGTTATAAATATAAATCAATGCAAATGTAAAGTAACATGTTAATAGTTCTAACTCCAAAAGTTAGAGTTCACTATTTTTAATGGGTTGAAAAATCATTTTTCCTAATTTGAAATTGTTTTAGATTAGCTAAAAGTTTATCTTTTTTAAATAATATGAAACATGTTAATGGTGCAAGACTTATATGTATTTGGTAAAAGTGAAAGTCTATCCCTTTAGTTTTTCTTAAAAATAATGAGTTAACCAACATTTATATACGACCTCTAATAATGGTCCAACCTATCGATCCACAAACAAAATATGCTAAATTTCACTCTTTCTTTAAAAGGGAAAAATTAATAAAATCCACACACACATATATATAATTTATGCAAAGCCTAAGTCAATGTCAACCCCTAACATTGAAGGGAAGAGAACTTTGCTCACCAACAAGATGTCATCAGAGGAATTGTGCAAGACTTTGTGAATTCTAGATGCTCTTTGGAATAACTTATTTCCCCATCAATAACTTTTGCTTCACTCCTTTAATCACTTCCATAAAATTAAAATTTTAAATCTAATAAAAACTAAATCCCACACAAATCAACAAATCTATACCTCATAAATTTTATAAATAAATTATATATACATCCATATATAATAATTTAAATAAAATAAAAAATAAATAAAACCAATATATTAAAATTATCCATATAAAAAAATAAATAAATAAATAATATTTTATCAATATATACATCTACATATACACATCTACATCAAATAAGCAAATATCATCATCATCTCATGTAAATTCACAACAATGTCACATGAAGTTTTAACAAAAATTCAAGCCAATGTGCCCATTGTTGTCAAAGTTTTGAATACATTGTATTTAATGTACGAAGAAATCTGTGTACACTTGATGTGTCTCAAAATCAAAGTACCATACCAATAAATAAATCTGGCTGCACTTGATGCCCTCAAAATTGAAGTATGAACAAATCTGAGTGCACTCGATGCCATCAAATCAATGTACAATATGTTACTAATAAATCTTCATGCTTATAATGTTACCAAAATAGATAATAGTGACTTATTAGTCCCTACCTCCGGCAATGCAGGGACTCTAGTGATCGATACGACATTGACCAGACATTAATCGGTCCTTTGACCAAAAAAAATTGTGCACTATCAAAATTTAACCAAAGTTTATCCCTGGAAATTTCGGTGTAAGAAACTTATAACCAAACTTGTGAATTCAAGGTCTTATTACAAGCTTCACATGCCCCGATGTTATTTCAGCCGGGACAAGTTATTTTATCGTAAGTTTTTCAAAACAAATTTTTTGTGTAGGTAAACTATTTTATGCAAAGTTTTTAAGCCTCCACTTCCAGTGGAAAGCGAGCTGCCATCTACCATTTCTTCTGGGCACCTGTCACCTCTTCTACACTCCTGTCTCCTCTTCATTCCACCACTCTTCTACCTGTCACCTCTTCTATGCTCCCGCCTCCTCTTCATTCCACCATTCTTCTATGCTCCTACCTCCTCTTCATTCCCCCACCCTCCTCCATTCCCCATTTCATTCCTGCCTCCTTTTTTACTTGGGAAGCCAGGTACCATTCGAGGCCTTGCTCTATGCATTGGTCAATTATTGTTGCCCTATCCCTAGCCCTTGCTTGTTGCAAATGTTGCAAATACAGTACACAGGGATTCATAACTACAGACTCATCGGTAAAAGAAGCGCTGAAAGGTATTTTCAAATTCCAAATTTGAGCAATTATTCAATCTATGGTAAAATAGTTACAGTAAAAATAGAACAAAAATAGAAATACCTAGTTTTGTTGTGCCTGATTTGGGCTACTATTGATTTCCATCGGCTTTTCAAGAGGCCCCACAAAAACATTCTTGGCTCTGAAGTTGCAGAGTCTTCATTCAACATGCCTGCATTTAAACAATTAAACGACTCCAATCAGTAACGCTTCAAAATTTTAAATCAATAAAACTTTAAACGGTTGTGTAGACTCCTGTAATAAAATTGTAACTTTGTGATATGCTTACCAGCTTTGCGCTATCTCTAGCAGCAAATGCTAGGATATCTGCACAGGAAATAGTGTTTGGGCAGATGGTCTCTAATCTCGATTTTGCCCTGTCAATCACGTCATATCCGTGAAGGCTCGGATTGTTAACAGGACTATCTTTCTCGGCAGTGTTGTTGGCAGTGGAGTCTATGAGAACAGAACCATCGCATCCCTGAAAGCACACATGATTTCAACATTATTCAAACACACTGTAACATATAATTGCGTTAGAATATGACTCATGAGTTACAGATTGGTAGTAGCCATTAAATAATGTTCTGTACAAACAAAAAATTCATTTACCATTTACCGGTAAATAATGTTTTGTACAAACGAACAAATCAAAAGCTCCTCATTTGCCAGTAAATAATGTTCTGTAAAAAAATAAAATTAAAAAACACCTCATTTACTAGTAAATAATGTTCTGTACAAACTAAAAGTTCTTACCAGTAAATAAAAGTTCTTACCAGTGAATAATGTTCAGTACAAACTAAAGTTCAAAAGCACCAGTAAATAAAAGTTCTTACCAGTGAATAATGTTCTATACAAACTAAAAGTTCAAAAGCTATAGATGTAGGTTGCGACCTGTTTTTCACATAAAGATTCCACAATAACCCATTAATTGAGTCCAAGCAATGATCATCTACACTTTGGCATTGTATCGCTTTGTCACTATCTCTGAATTTGCAACGCTTTGTCACTATCTCTGAATTTGCAAAGATTTTCGGCATTTCCATCATTCCAAATTTGTAGTTTTAGCCCTTCAAGTGTGTGGAGGTACATATGGTGTAATTCTAAAACTGTTGGAATCAGTTCAAGCTGGGTTGGAACTGCTTCCAAATTGGCCTGAATCATTTCATGTAATCCCATGCAATTTCACCCATGATTTTTACATCTCCTTGATCTCCGCGTTACTCTATTTTTCATACTTGAGCCGCTGGAACTCAGTGACAAACTGTTGCTTTACTGTCTCTATGGTAAACAAGCTAAAAACGAAAAAGATCAAATCTTGGTTCATGCACAGGAGCCCTTGATCTTAATCCTCAAAAGTGTCAAAGGCTGGACTCAACCTAGAGGCACCAGTTATCTCTTCGGCAGGAGTGGACCAAAAGCATCTGGACTGTTGTATTCTTCAGCTGGGTTGTTGTATTCTCCAGCTGAACTCATGGATTCTCTAGATTTTATGCTTGAATTTTCTAGAGTGCTTCTCTGGCATTTTCCATGGACGAAAGGTAAAGAAACCCATCTTCTATTTCAGGTGACATTGTATTGGGCTCATGGCAATAACAATGAAGTTGTTGATTCAGGCATTGATATCGTATTGTGTATTATAACTGTCAATGGTGGACACAGCTCATGCATGTTCGCCATATGTATAGAGTTACAACTCAGCGACCATCTTCTAAAACTTTTGATAGGACGTGTCCTTTTCACTCACACAATACTTAACTCATGGGCCTCTGCATGATGGGTAGGGCATTTGTTCTCCACTTCACAGTTTCTCTCTCCACGGAACCAAAAAGTGCCACATCAACATCAAAGAGGTTGGATCCACATAAAATTTATGTAGTAACTGTAAAGGCTCTCTTCGCAGAGACTAGCTACCCCGGAGCCATCTTGTTAATCTTGATATAAAGTTGTTACCAGTAAATAAAAATTCTTACCAGTGAATAATGTTCTGTACAAACTAAAGTTCAAAAGAACCAGTAAATAAAAGTTCTTACCAGTGAATAATGTTCTGTACAAACTAAAAGTTCAAAAGCTACAGGTGTAGGTTGCAACCTATTTTTCACATACAAATTCCATAATAACCCATTAATTGAGTCCAAGCAATGATCATCTACACTTTGGCATTTTATCGAGTTGTCATTGTCTCTGAATTTGCAACGCTTTGTCACTATCTCTGAATTTGCAAAGCTTTTCAGCATTTCCATCATTCCAAATTTGTAGTTTTAGCCCTTCTAGCGTGTGGAGGTACATATGGTGTAATTCTAGAACTTCTGGAATCAGTTGAAGCTGGGTTGGAACTGCTTCCAAATTGGCCTGAATCATTTCATGTAATCCCATGCAATTTTACCCATGATTTTTACATCTCCTTAAGCTTCGTGTTACTCTATTTTTCAGACTTGAGCCACTAGAACTCAGTGACAAATTGCTACTTTACTGTCTCTATGGTAAATAAGCTAAAATCAAAAAAGATCAAATCTTGGTTCATGCGTGAGAGCCCTTGATCTTAATCCTCAAAAGTGTCAGGCTGGACTCAACCTAGAGGCACCAATTATTTGTTCAGCAGGAGTGGACCAAAAGCATCTGGACTGTTGTATTCTTCAGCTGGGTTGTTGTATTCTTCAGCTGGGTTGTTGTATTCTCCAGTTGAACTCATGGATTCTCTAGATTTTATGCTTGAATTTTTTGGAGTGCTTCTCTGGCATTTTCCATGGATGAAAGGTAAAGAAACCCATCTCCTGTTTCAAGTGACATTTTATTGGGCTCATGGCAATAAAAATGAAGTTGTTGATTCAGGTATTGATATCATATTGTGTATTACAACTGTCAATGGTGGACACCGCTCATGCATGTTCGCCATATGTATAGAATTACAACTCAGCGACCATCTTCTAAAACTTTTGATAGGACGTGTCCTTTTCACTCACACAATACTTAATTCATGGGCCTCTGCATGATGGGTAGGGCATTTGTTCTCCACTTCACAGTTTCTCTCTCCACGGAACCAAAAAGTGCCACGTCAACATCAAAGAGGTTGGATCCACATAAAATTTATGTAGTAACTATAAAGTCTCTCTTTGCAAAGACTAGCTACCCCGCAGCCATCTTGTTAATCTTGATATAAACTTGACTCAACTCCCACCTTTCATGACTTTATACCTCACCCCCTCAAAAAATTCATAGTCAAAACTAAACTATGTGGAGTGCATGCAAAATGGAACCACAACTACGTGGAGTGCATGCATAGTCTCTTATAGGCAGGGACTGCCGCTACGCAGTTGCCCTTGTTATTTCTACCTATCAAAACACCTTAGGTTACTAATATGAGAAATTTGAACTGTAGTCAATTGCATTAAAGTTCGGATTGTAATTTCGTTTGGGTTTTCAACCGTCTTCCATAGTGTTTTTATGTAACAATATTCAATATTTTTCATATTTTGATGTATACTTTTTTCATTATAAATATAAAGTTTTAATAATTTTAAATTTTATATATATTGTTAATGAAAACAAAGGTAATTATTTATAGAAATTATTGAGTTTGAGTATGTTTTAAACGTATTTTTATTTGGCTAAGAGTTTGTTTTCTTAAATGTAAGGAAAGAGGTTAACAATTCAAGACCTAGAGGCAATTTGACACAGTGAAAGTCTATCTCTTTATTTTGTTTGGCTAAGAGTTTGTTTTCCTTAAATGTAAGGAAATGGGTTAACAACTCAAGGCCTAGAATCATTTGACACTGTGAAAGTCTACCTCTTTATAGACCACTAACAAGTAATTCTAAGTGTCTTGATTTTACTTGAATAATAGTGATAAGTCAACATACATTCACATTCGCAAATAACAATAACTAATGATTATCTCTATTATTATTTTAACAACTAAATTATAATAAATTTTCTCACTATAATATACACACAAAAAATATAAAAAATATAATAAACAAAAATAAACTCTATATGAATTATTCACCACTTAACTACTTAACCTTCGATGCTTATTGAAAATACTACTCTTAAATTGGATTATAAAATAGGAATGAGAAAAAGTCCCACTATACATCCACTTGACATCAACCTGCCAAGGCATTTTAGAGCTTCACCGCAACTATATGTCCATTGTTAATCTTTTTAATACATATTCGAACACTTAATCTTACACTTCCTTTTATTCTCTCTCCGTTTTAGTGTTTATTATAGCTTAGATAATTCTTTCATTTACCCAATTAATTAGGCATGCAGTGTATATGTCACAATGTAATGGTTTGTCCACCTTCATTTTAGTCTCTCATAGTCTTAGGGTTTATGATTTTTTTCTAATATGGTTTAGATAATTCTTTCATTTACCCAATTAACTAGGCTCGTAGTTTATAGGATACAATGTAATGATTTGTCTATTTTTTAGTCTTTTTTTAGTGTTTACGATTTTATTTTTTTATAGGGCTTAAATAATTTTTTCATTTACTTTAGGCATGCAATTTATATGACACAATGTAATGATTGGAAGGGCTATGGGATCGTGGTGACGTTTATTGAAATTCTAATATACAGTATAAATCATCATCATTTTGGTGAGTTTGTCTCTTTCATAGGTTGACATGGTTAGATTGTATATTACTTATGACAACATGTCATTTTATAATAGTCAAGAAAGACAACATAATGTATATGGGCGTAAATTTTGGCATAAGGATAGAAGATGAAAACAAGACTACAATGAAATGAAAGCATAAGCACAATTAAGGAAATTGGATACGAAAATGAGAGAAGAGTTTCTCTATTTAGAGCGAAAGAGGATAAGGATGGAGACTTATTCAATTTGGGAAAATTTTAGGAGATTAAGTAATCATGTCTTGATAACAATAAAAATAAAAATATCATCCACACTTAAAGATGAATAGATGAATATTTGGAGTCTTCCATTAAATTTAGTTAAAATGGGTCCTATAATTTTTTGTTAACATATGCCCACTTAAAGATAGAAGGATGAATATTAATAGTGTTTCACTAATTTAATGGTGATGGAGAAAAAGTCATAAATACCTTTCACATTGTTAGCTTTTGTAGCTCGGACAAGTGTTCTAGTCTCGAGAGGTGTGATTAAAGCTAGAGACACAAAGAAGTTAACTATCTCCAAAACCATGTAATTTTTCCTACGAGAAATATCTTAATTAATTCAATTAGTGACTTTTTAAATATTTCCTACGTCTAACCTAGGAAAAGTGAATAATTAATTGATGTTAATTGGGATAAGGTCGATTTTCCTCTAGAAGCTTGTAAAAAGTTTTAAGATGATCTTAACCATCGATTAGATCAAGTGAAGTTATAATCGTAGTCATTCATTCATGAATGAGAGATTATGAAGGAGTTGGGTGGGAAGCATTGGAGGCAGAGTAGATCATACATATATTCGAGTGGGTAATTTTCATAAAACACTAGAGGGTCTTAGCAGCAGTGATTGAGAAAATATTTTCTAGAGTTTCTTGCTTTCAGTATTTTCTATAGGAGGTTGAGTTTTTTTCTTTTTAGTGAGGTCATGAGTTTAAGGAGGAGGTTGAATTGCTCAGTGTATTCACAAGAGGAGGTTCATAGTATTTGCTTGAAGCTAGTGTGAGTCTTCCAGAGGTCAGATCGAGCTTTCCAGTGCCAATGTGAGTTCACTAGAAGCCAGCGAAAATTTCTTGGAGACCATTTGATTCTTCCAGAAAGAAAAATCAAGTTTATTGGAAGCCAATGTGAATTTCCAGAGGCCAGTGTGTGTTTCTGGAGGCAATGCAAATTCCAAAAAAGGGAAATTGTGGGGTTTTCTAGATTAGTAGAAGTAAATAAATATTTTTTCAGAGCTTTACCAGTGACAGGTAAGAAGTTGTATTTCTCAATAGCAGTTTATTTGTTGAAGATAATAATAAAAACCCTCAGATCTAAAAACTTGTGCTCCCCACATTGGGTTATTTCTAGGGACATTTTGTCTAAAAAATTTGGTGTAAATTGTGTGACTTCTTTCTTGCCTACTTTCCTACAGTCTCAATTTTTTATTGGTGTTGTTAATTTGTTATTTGTTATTTTGAGTAAAAGAATTAAGTTGTGATAAATAAGTGACAGGAAATAATTAACTGGTTAATATCACCTTCAGGGTTACCTGAATTTCACATGGTATCAAAGTTGTGAAGTGCTAAGGTTATTTGTGATCTGAGCACAAAGGTTCTAAAGGAGAAATCAAAGGTTTTCACACAATTTGATTCTTTTCAGATATATTCATATTTTTTTTATTTTATTGTTTGAGGGTTTTATAAATGGATTCATTTGGATTAAGAGATCGGGACATAATTGATGGTGCATCGAACTTTGGTGTCTAGAAATCCAAAATATTATTATTGCTGGATGAGAATGGACTGTAGAAATATGTTATGGAAATTGTAGTCATAACAACATATCTGGCGCAATTAGTAGCTTATCGGAAGGAGGACACCAAAGCTAGGTGTATTATTTAGGACAAGTTTAAAGATCATATCATTCCCCATATTGTAGAATTAGATACAACCAAGAAGATGTGGGATATCATCCTAAAACTATTCTAGAATGATACTATAAACAAGAGGTTGATCCTTAAATACAAGATAATAAACATCAGGATTAACAAAAGAGAAGATGTCGTCAGTTACCTCACCAAGATCATACTTGTCAAAGAAAAGTTAACAACTATTGAATGGTGTTTCCATTGATGTCAACTTTGGAGTTTTACTTTAAATAAACACTTGTTGTTGATGTCAAACAATTAATGAACGCTCTTATATTTGTTTGAATTACATCAAGTTGGAAGCTCCACTATTGGATGGTTAAAAACCCTAGTTCCAGGGTTTGGGTTCTCTAGACTAAGGATATACCCCCCACTTGTTAAGGGTTTTTGAAGTAGAAACCCATGGAATTTTTCATAGAGATCCTCGCCAATGAATTCTCCTTGCCAAGTTGATTCTGGTGGTATATGGTACACCCCGAGAGGCCTCCCAGTTTGAGAGATATCCTTTTTTGAAGTCAAAGGACCCAATTTCTGGGCTAAAACCCCACAAAGTTAGTTATGTGGCATCAAGTTGAATAATGTGGATGCATTGTTAGTGAAATCCTTATATTAGTGGCATGAAACCTGTACATTATCCTAGAAGGGTTTGCTTCAAAATTGTGGTTAGAATATCTAATAGAGCATCTCAAACATTATTACAAATTACCAGGGGCTTTGACCTCATTAAACGTAAATCCTCATTCCTAAAAGGTAAAAGACCATAATTTCTGGGTTCTAAGTAAATGAAATTCAAATATTAAATGGTTATCCTCCCTCCAACATTTAGCCTTATGAAGCCCCTCCTAAGCTAAAAGATAAACTATAAAATGAGATCTATCCTACCTTCAAAATACATGAACTCCAATGAAAAATCCTTGACTGCAATTTTTAAAATTTGCCCCCTGTAATAGAACAACAGAAGATCTGAAGGGAGATTTTTTGTGTTTTATTTTGGTCTTGGGATTTGTTGGGAAGTTATGTTTGTTTGTTTGTTTTTTTTTTTTTTTTTTTTTTTTTGACTTAGGGACTCAATTGATCATCTTGGCTCTTATTGTGACCTCATTTTTATACACATCATCATCTCATTAGGGCATCGAATTGAAGAACATATCAGGGCATGTTATTTCACATTTCTTTTTGGGTTTCAAGGGATTAGTTTGGGTAATTCTCTTGACTGAAACTTTCTGAGGTCTTCTCTAAAAAAATTATCAAGCACAAGGGTCTTGTTGTGAGGCTATTTTTTTTGTAGGCATGTCTAGGGTATCCAATTTTGGAACAAAGATTTATTGCAGGAACAAGGCATATATTTTGTAGTTTGGCCTTAGTACATCATACTTCTTGAATGATCTCACCTTCAAATAGTGCAAACTTGTAACAACACTTTAAGGTATACATTTAACAACCACTAAGGCATAAATTTTTCAGGCAACTAAAGTCTATTGCAGACTCCTAAATTACATGTACCCTTGATGTACCTCATATATTCTTAACCTAGCCTTACAAGCCACCTCTTAGATCATCGAAACCTTGAAATAGTGAATTTATGCTTACAAATCTAGGGCTACAAGGGATTGTGTAAATTCTGTGACATTGATTTGAAAATGTTGTAAGGATTATCAATATCAAATACCAGAAAAAAATCTAAGTTTTGGGCTTGAACTTGAGATATTTCTGAACATGAAAACTTTGTTTTCTAGCACCTAGTTGCTTCAAATTCTCTGTAGTGTAGTTCTATTAAAGTCTCAATTTGGACGTCACAAGCATCAAGGGTTGACCTATATCACAAGCAACTTGAAAAACAAAAAGTTTCCTTGGGTGAAGGCTCTGTGGAAGTTCTCCATGATTTTACCCTCTTAGGGTGTCAAGTTCTGAAAAAAGTTGTGTTTTTGTAGTTTGAAAAGGACACCAAGGCCAGCAACAGTCATGAAATAAGAGTTGTTGTGACCTAGTAAAAGATCTCATTTGTCACGTAAGTGTATTCAAGCATTTTGAAGGTTCAGAATTGCAATGCACTGTGACAACCTTATCCACCTCCAAATTAAGGACAGAAGATTGTCTGAGAGTTCCATTTTCTAACAGTTACACCTTGTAGATCAAATTCACAAAGACAATGATCAATTTTCTAATTTTGTATTAGTATGCTAAAGGTCTTTGTATATTTTGCAAATATCCTTGAAGACTTGGACTTTAAATTCTTATAGATAACAAGTGACATAAAGTACTACACCCTTATAACATTCTTATAGGTTTCATAATC
This sequence comes from Pinus tabuliformis, assembly GCA_031772625.1. Lineage (NCBI taxonomy): Eukaryota > Viridiplantae > Streptophyta > Pinopsida > Pinales > Pinaceae > Pinus > Pinus tabuliformis. The sequence goes on along the minus strand of CM062806.1, from coordinate 706,149,194 downwards.
ATGAAAATACCTACAACACCCAAAGAATGTCAGACATTGTAATATTCAAGTTAATATGCACTCGTAGTGAAATACCAGCATTGAAGTTGAGTATCATAAGTCAAGGCTACCTATTGTAACTTTTATGTCGTATTAATTCTTAGCAATATTTAATTAGTAAGAGTTTTTTTATAGCTTGGTGAAGATACAGTTAGGGTTTCCAATTCGCAGACCCTTGATGTATGTGTTAGCATTAGTTTCATTGATCAACAGTTCAATATCATTACTTGCAGTAAGGAAGATAACAATATCGTTTCTCTCATATGGTGAACTGAAGATAGTGATTTGTTGTACAACAATCATATGTCGGTAATCTTGGTGAGACAATGGTTTATATGACAATAATGATATGACAAAGAATCCTATATTATGAAAATGAAATTGTGATTTACTTGAATACAACAGTGTTAGTAATCTACATGAGAGTGCACTTGATATTTGATAGTATATTCTGGTATTAGACTATGTTACTCGTACATGACATTTTTCTTAAAGATAATTTTATGGACGTTAGATTGATGGTATGGAATGACACAATGATATTGATGCTACAACAAGTTCCGTATATTCTCTTGACAATGCAGTGGATATGTGACAATTTTGATTGTAATGTTCTCCAGTTGCGGCATGTGAACAATTGCATATTGCAAAGTGGTTAGAAATTGTAGTGGTTAGGTTGAGCAGAGGCAAGATTTTGTATTGGAGTTAGGGTTTTAGGAACGATTTGAGAAAAGTTGAGAAATGAAGTTTCCATTACTTGACAGTGATATACATACCGAGCAGAGTAGAAGAACCTTCATTACAATTTCTTTATATTGATTCAGAGCACAAGAGACCCAGTCTGAAAATTATGAAGCGTGGTTCATTGACTTGTCAAGGTGGCAAGGTGGTGTAAGGTAGGTTATTGGAGTAACCTTCAGGCTGGAACCTATGAACACTTCAAGGTGGCAAGGTGGTGTTAGGGTAGGTCAGATCCTATAGTAGAGAATTGGAGAATCCTTTCAGTGGGAGTTGATAAAGCACATGGTGTTGGAGTGTTCATCCAATAACAATTGGTAAATAGGGTGTCGGAGCATCTGTCAGGTTGGAGCCTAATATCTAGGGTGTTGGAGCATCCTTCCTGTTGTAGCTGGTAAATAGGTAATAGGAGCATCCTATATGTTGGAGGCTGTAAAACTAGGGGTTGGAGCCTCCTTTAGTTGGAGCTAATAACTTGATGTAATTATTTTTGAAGAAAAGTATTAAGAAGCATTCGGTGGTTTTTGACCTAGAGGGGGTTTTCCACCTAAAAATATCTATGTTTACTATCTTGATTATTGTGCAATGTTGAATGATTTTGTTTATTGTTGATGAATGTTTATGTTGATGAAATGTTAAAGATAATTAATGCTCTGAAGGGTTAAAAATATTAATTGATAAGAAATATTGGTTCACCCCCTATCAGTATTTCCAATAGTTTTCGAAGAAAATATAAGGGATGGAAGGATCGTGAGAGTTGCCTTAAATGGGTTCTCAAAGTAGTGGGACATGTTTGTCTAAGTGATAAATGGACAAAAGGACCTACCTAACTAGGATCGTTTGTGGAGTGATTTCACTTAAGAGGAAATTAAGTTGATTCTTGTCAATGGCACCAGCAGTAGAACCCAAACACATGAGGAAAAGAATGTTTCTCTAAAAGGAAAGGGAAAAGCCAAGAATATCTCAAGCAAAGTGCCTAACTCCAAGGGAGAGAAGAAGAAAAAGGACTTGGGCAAAATAAAGTTTTTTGGATGCAGTTAAAATGGTCACTATGTTAGTCAATGTTTGAATAGAAAGAAGAGTGACAAGAAGAAGCAGCAGTAGATAACAACTTCAACATATATTGATGAGCTATCTTAAAGACTTAAACATGAGTTCGCTCTCATAGCTTGTTTATCTAGCTCTACCTCCATATGGGTCTAGTATATTCACAGTGGGACATCATGTCATATGATGGGGTTTATAGAATATTTATCTAGCTAAAAGGAAGAGGAGATAAGCTTCCATATTCAGAAGGGAAATAAGTCCAAGTGCATTCCAATTGGGAGAGAGACAATTACCATTTAGAGGGAATTAGGAAAAATTACCAATGTTATAGATATGTTGCATGTGTCAGGTTTAAGGATGGCCCTATTTTAGTTTCTACTCATAAGGATAAGGGATACGATGTCCACTTTCGAGGACAAAAGGTGTACATAAAACACCAAGATCAGAAGTTAGTCAAGCAAATTCAAGTCAGATGCAACAAGTTGTGCAGGTTGCAGTTGGATGCTCCAAAGGCATTGATAAGAAACAAAAGTAAAAAATATATAATAGAATTACGACACAGGAAGATGGAACATATCCATCATGGAGCACTTAAGTTTCTTAGGGAGACCATGTCAGGAGTTATAGAAGTAAGCACAAAACATGATGACATGTGTAAAGGGTGCATTCTTGGGAAAATTTTGAAGGTAACATTTCTAAGGAAAGACAGTAGATCCAAGGGTGTACTAGATTTGATATTTTTTTATATTTTTGGCCCATTATCCACAAATTTTATCAGAGTTTAAGAATATTTTGTTACCTTTATTGATGACTTCTCTAGGAAGACTTAGATTTACTTCTTGAATACTTGCAACAAAGTCTTCAGTCACTTCCAAGAGTTCAAAGCTCTTGTGGAGAATTCGACAGATAGGAAGATGAAGGTTCTTTGGATAGATAATGGACGTGAGTACATTGATAAAGCCTTCAAGGATTTCTATGTGAAGGGGGCTATCAAGAGAGAATGGAAAGCTCCATATAACCCATAGAAAAATGGGGTTACAAAGAGAAAGAATAAGATAATATTTGGAGTAGTGAGGACAATGTTATATGACCAGGACATGCCTAGATATATCTAGGTAGATGCATGTAGTACAACAATGTAAATTCAGAAGAGGGTCTTATACAAGGTGTTGGGAAAAATGATACCCAAGGAGGCATTTATAGGGAAGTAGCCATAAGTCGAACACTTCAGTATTTTCAGCATCACATATTGTCAAATTCCTAACAAAAAGTGCACTAAGCTATATTCCCATGTAAAAAAGGGATATTTCATTAATTGCAACGAAATTTCCAAGGCATACAAGATATACATTCTAGGTAGAAGGAATATTATTATGAGACGGTACGTAAATTTTCAGGATGAAAAATCATTCATGAGATGTCGTGAGTTGCCAATAGTTGATCAAATTCAGCTAACAGAAGCTCCAAGGGATGAACAGGAATCTCAGGCTCAGGGAACTAGTACGAGTATAGTGACTAGTACATGTGAAGGTATAGGGATAGAGGAGATTTCGTAGCAAGTGGAACAACGAAAATGGGATAAGGGGCTTAAGGCTCCACCCACCACAAGTGGGAGAAGGAACAAAGAGGTGCTTCAGACATTGGGAGATGCACAAGATTTTTTGGGAGCTCCTATATCAAGCACGAATGACGGGAGATTACCAGAGAGATATTTAGGTTACAAGGTGTTGATGAGTGATGTCATTGACAATGAACTTTCTAGCTATTAGGAGGTTGCATAACATCAGGTGTGGCAGATTTTGATGGTGGAGGAGTACAACTCCATCATGGAAAAACTTTTTGGGAGGTGGTGCCTAGACCGTTGTACAGTGCAGTTATTGGTTCCTGTTGGATTTACAAGATCAAAAACGTTTTCAGATGGAAGTGTAGAAAATTCAAGGTAAGTTTCATGGCTAAGGGATTCAATCAGAAGGAGGTAATATATTATGAGGATACTTTTTCTCTACTGGCCAAGTATATTTCCATTAGCGTTTTGATCTCACTTGCAACATAAATGGGATGGCAGATCCATTTGATGGATGTCAAGATGATTTTTTTTAACAAAGTGATAGAAGAGGATGTGTACATCAAATAACCAGGGGGATTTGTGATGCATGGGAGGTATACCTATGTATGCATATTTAAGAGAGTATTAAATGGACTCAAGAAAACTTCCATAGCAAGATATGGTCATATTAATAGTTACTTGCAGCAAATGGGCTTCGTGAAGACTTAGGCAAACTCAAAACTCTATTATTTGATGGTAGGAGGTCAGCCTCACATTCTCATGTTATATGTGGATGATTTTTTTATGAATAGGTCACTAGGGCTCATAGATCATTGCAAGAGGGACTTGGCAATAGAGTTCGAGATGAAGTATTTGGGGTTGATTCATTATTTTATAGGTCGGAGATATTCCTTGGTCAAGGGAGATATGTTATGGATATCTTGAAGAAATTTAGGATGTTGGACTATAGATCCATGTCTACACCTACGATTACCAATTGGAAGAAGATCGATGTGTCTAAGAAAGAAGCAATGGACCCCACCTTGTATAAACATCTTATTGCTCTCTCATGTATTTGGTCAACACAAGGCCAAACATTTGCTATGTGGTCAACACTCTTAGTCAATTCATGGTGGAATCAAAGAGGGTGCATTGGACAACAGTGAAGCATGTGCTATGATATCTACGAGGGACAATCGAGTATGGGTTGAGATATACTTGAGGTGATGGTGCCAAGTTGATGGGATATATAGATGCAAATTGGGGAGGTAGTGCAGTGGATTGGAAAAGCACTTCAGAGTGTTACTTCAACATTCGATCAAGGGTTGTCTCTTAGTATAATAGGAAGCATAAATCAGTTGCAATAAGTTCTTCAGAAGAAAAATTCATGGAAGCGAGCATGACTACATGTGAGGCTATATGGATTTGGAAGTTTCTAGTGGCATTGTTTGGTCATAGCATGGAGATGACCTGTATCTATTATGATAATCAGAGTTGCATCAAGATATTTGAGAATCCAATGTCTCATGATAGGTCGAAGCACATCAACATCAGATACCATTTCATTGGATATTGAGTATAGTGTGGATAAGTTCGACTACAACATGTTCCCAAAAATCAGTAGGTTGCAAATATTTTGACGAAGGCCTTGGGTAAAGAAAATTTTGTTTTCTTTAGGGATAAGTTGGGTATAATGGAGAACACCTTCCTCGCTAAGAGGGAGTGTTATTTTTTGTATCTTGAACAAGTGTTATAGTATTGGGAGGTGTCATTGTAGATAAAGACATAGAGGAGTTAATTATATTCAAGCCCATGTAATTTTTGCTAAAGGAAATATCTTAATTAAGTAAATTAGTGATTTTTTAAATATTTCATAATTCTAACTTAGGAAAAGTGAATAATTAATTGATATTAATTGGGATAAGTTTGATTTTCCTCTAGAAGCTTGTAGAAGGTTTCTAAGATTATCTTATCCATTGATTATATTAAGTGAACTTCTAATTGTTCCATTTATTCATGAATGAGAGATTATAAAGGAGATCGATGGGCAACTTTGGAGATAGATCAAATCATACAAATATTCAAGTGGGTGATTTTCAAAAGATACCTAAGGGTTTTAGTAGTAGTGATTGAGGAAATATTTTCAGAGATTCTTGCTATCAGTGTTTTCTGCAAGAGGCCGAGCTTTTTTCAGTGAGGTCATGGGTTTCGGGAGGAGGCTGAATTGCTCAGTGTATTCGTAGGAGGAGGTCGAGAGTATTTCTCAGAAACCTGTGTGAATTTGTTGGAGGTCGTTTGAGTTTTCCAGAAGGAAGATCGAGTTTGCTGGAAGTCGATGTGAATTTCTAGAGTTCAGTGCATGTTGTTGGAGGCAGTATAAATTTTAGAAAAGTGAAGTCACGGGGTTTTCCAGATTAGCAGAAGTAAAGAAATATTTTGTCAGAGCTTTGCTAGTGAGAGGCAAGAATTTGTATTTCTCAATAGTAGTAGTAGTTTATTTGTTAAAGATAATAATAAAATCCCTCATATATGAAAATCGGTTTTCCTCACATTGGGTTTCTTCTAGGGACATTTTGTTCAAAAATACTAGTGTAAATTGTGTGATTGGTTTCTCGCATATTTTCCTACATTTTCAGTTTGTGATTGGTGTTGTTTATTTTTTTATTTGTTACTTCTAGTAAAAACATTAATTTATCGTAAACAAGTGATAATAAATAATTAACTGGTTATAACACCTTCTAGGTTACCAAAATTTCACACACATAATTAATCATGTCTCATTTTCAATCCCTATCTATTTATAACTCCATTGTATTGTAAGTAGACTTTACCATGTGCAAATTTTATTATATTATATGCTTTATTCTAATTTTTCGATATAATAGCTTGATATGTTGGATTAACATATCAAACTAAAATAAACAAATAAATTTAAAGTATACCATTAAACCTAAAGCTCATATAAACCTTTACCTTCGTCTCCATTCTAGAAATACTTAACAATAAATATAAATCGTAGTTTATTTCAACTTAGCCCAAATGGCTTGAAACAGTAGAGAAATAAATAACAACAGTATTGTTTATTTACACGACCAATTATAACCTAATGGTCAAATTAAGATATCACAAAAACTAACAAGTTCATGAATTCACTCTACACATTGCCCTTTATTTTGTTTAATCAAACTTCTTACCAATGCAAAGAAAATTATTCCATTTCCTTCATTTCCACAAGATTCCTTGTCTGAATTCTCACAAAATTAATATCATCTTTTACCTCACTAAAATTGTTTTTCAAAAAAGTTGGGAATAACAAAGATTCCAAACCAGGAGCAATTTATACTCTCAATTATTTATCATAATTGTTTTGTGAGCTCACCTATAAACATATTAGTTATTTAAAATAATGGTCTAAAATAAATTTTAACGATAATAAATTTTTCGTAACCATTCTTTACAAATAACCCATTGTTTTTATGAAAATCTTTTATGGACATCATAGATTTGAATAAGAATGAACTTATGAATCAATTATCTCATTATTTCTATTAACCATTTAATTGGAAACCTAAAAGTGTAGCCTTTGGATAGCTAAACTTTGTATATTTATTTCATGTTTTAAGCGAGAGTGGTGTTTTCCCAATGTCCCCTTTTCATAAGAGGTATGTTAGTTATCGAGAAAAAACAATATCAAACCCTTTTCATCAAAGGTATATTATTTATCGAGAAAAAAACAATATCAAAATATTTTGAATATTATTCTTTTGTTTAATATATTTTTGATAAAAAAACAATATCAAAATATTTTGAATATTATTCTTTTGTTCAATATATTTTTGATAAATTATAATATTTTATGATAATAGATAATTTGGTGATAATCAACCATATTTATTTAAAAGAAATCACTTAAGCTAATGAAAATGAATAAAAATCATTTAAAGCAATGAAATTGAATTATGTTGTGAATAGGTGGATCTATTTATATTTTCAAAAATTAAAATGCGAAGATAATTTTATTTTAATATATTTATCTTGATAAAATGAATTATATTTTGAAATAAATGCATTTAAATATATATTTCTATTTTAAAAGCAAAAAAATATTATTTTACCTATATTTTTATCTTGATAAAATTAATTTGATATGTTAGGGAATAATGGTACAACCAAATGTGACAAGAATAATGGTACAATAAAATGTGACGAATAATAGTTAACATATTTATATGTAACTATATTCTAGGATTACGAAGATAAGATAATTTAAATTGTATATAAATAAGATTTCAATGATCATTTATGGTAGGTTGGTTCTAATTTTGTGTTAGATTTTATTTTACATGTTATGAAAATTTGAAATAGAAAATATAATATTATTATGTTTACATCATCATTAATGTCAATGATTACTAACTAATAGGTTGATTGTCTTAATTTTATGATTATTAACTAATATGTTGATTGTCTTAATTTTATGTTGGAACTTTTTTTTACATATTATTAAAATTTAAAACAAAGAATATAATATTATTACATTTTATTCACATTGTTATCATTATTTTGGGTGTTAAATGTAAGTTTTATATTAATTTCATTACAATTAATAAATAACATTTTTTAAATTAATTAATTATATAAACATCACTATTAATTAATAATTAAATTATAATAAATCTTTTTATATTTAGCCCTGAGGATTAGTTTAATTGGTTGAGTTCTCATTGCTAAAAGCACATTGTTAATAAGAAATCATAGAATCAATTCTCCTCTACACCCCAAAATTAAACTCTACTAATAAACTCGTAAAAATAGTGAGAAATGATCACCTTAAATAAATCTATCTAAATATTTCTTAAAAAAATAAAAAATAAAAAATTATATTCAAAATAAAATAAAATGACATCATAATAAAATCAAATTCATAATATTTTAATTAAAATATAAATAATTTTCAAATAAGTATTATCATCATCGTGTCTCAAATAAATTCAAACCAACCTAACAAAGTTATTGTTATCCATAAGGTTTTACAAATATATTATTAATGTGTACATGCCCATCGAAGGCTATATCATCATCCTGTCAAACAAATTCAAACTATTGTACATAAAGTCTTCCATATATAATGTACCATAAAAATCGAAGTGCGAATAAATCCAAGAACAGACTAAATAAAGCCAGTAGGCAGTGGATGGAGAAAGTAGGTACTATAATGATTAGCTAGGGCGTGGTGGGGGAATAACCTGAAGCACTCGGCCCTCTTAGATATAAGCACTTTATGCCCATCAAAATCAATGTTTATGATACTTTCAATTTTCAAAGTTTTTTATGGTCTCATTTAGTAGCCAAAATTGAATTCCTTAAAAGGGTTTAAGTCTTTAGAAAAGGTAATTCAAAAGTTATTTATATTTTTGTATTTTATAAAAATTAGTATATACTAAAAAAACCAAAAAACTATGTTTTTAATATTTTAACTCTTAATTTTTTCATGGTTAAGTATTATTATATTTTTGTTTTAGATGATGAAAAATATAAATTATAATTAATTTCAAATTTGTCCATACTTGCTTCATTTGTTTGAGCTTATTAAAACTAATATAATCTATATTTTTGTTGATTATTAATTATTTCGTGATATCATGTCTTTTTCTCCACTTAGCTTGCTATCTCATTTGCAAAACTTTAGCAAATAGGGTATCAAGCTAATTGGGCTTGATTGTGGGGAAACCTCCATAGTTAAGCGTGCTTGAGTCAGAGGCGATCGAGGATCGGTGACCTCCCGAGAAGTCTTGGTTACCGAGTGCAAGTCCCAGTAGTGATGATTGACGCTATGTGATTCATTTCACTAGTTTCAATCCCACTTCTTCACCCCTGTAAGCATCACCCGATGCAATGAGTGTTAAGTGGACTATTCAAAAATCATGAGAAATTAATTAGTTACAACTACCTATCATGGAAATGGTCATAGATGAATGACTTACTTAAAACAGTTGAATCCCAAAAGAATTATATCTAATATAATGCACTGCAAAAACACCTCAATACTTAAATTCTTTAATATTTAAACTTTCAATTTTTTCATGGTTAACCATTAGCATATCTTATGTTTTAGATGATGAAGAATACAAATCATAGTAAACATTAAGAACTTAGAACTTTTCAAGACTTGCTATTATTTGTTTGAGCCTATATAATTTATATTTTTGTTGATTATTAATTATTTCTTGATACGATGTATTTTTCCATGAATTTAAATACATCATATAATATTAACTTGTCATATTATTCTAGAAAAATAACCTTATTATCGTATTGGCATATCCATCATTTCAAGTTTCTTTTAAAAACTTCCAATAAAATAAAATAAAAAAGCTTGGACACATTGTCTTTTTGAATTTCCACTTGAATTCATGTACTACGAATATTGCAAGTCCTGGTAATATGAGGATTGACATCAAATTTAATATCCATACTTAATGTGTCCATATCCCACACTCTCCATAGTGCCATTTACATTTATGTCTCCACTCTTGACTCTACAAAACACCAAAACAATTAGTAATGGGTGTTATGGTAATAGGTGCAAATTGTATTGATATTGCAAACTTAGTGGCAAGATTAACTACAATTGTATGTTTCAATGACAACCTTAAAGAGAAAACAATAAACATTGAGAAAATCGAATTAAATGAAATGAACACTCATTTTTAATGTTCACATATTCCAACCCTTCGAATCTAATAGACTAACTTGTAGTTATTTTGTTGTATTGGTAATGTTATATATTGAGCCTTCAACACTCACCTCCTAGCACATTAAAATGGAGTATTCCAAATCCTTTTAAAGGCTTCATTACATGTAATTCATGGGCTTTAATGTTACAATCTACCAATACCACAGGGTCAAAAACCACCACTATTGACTCTTTCACATAGTCACGTTTAATCTAACATTTGTGTTACCAGTATTAACATGAGCATATTATTGGTATCTAATATTGGTTGTTTTTAGCACATCTAGTGACCTCTCGGCCACTTAGTATGTAATCCATGATATCCCAATTTACTACAATAAATACTTAATGAAAAAAATGTGTAATTATTACTTGAATATAAATTTCTCAAAAAATCCATCAATCTTAAACATGTTGATCAAATTGATGGTAAAGATAATGCATAGTTTTGTTTTGTTTCATTAAGAAGGTGGTTCATGATTTAACCATTAATAATAAATCTGATTTTTCTTCATTTGATTCTCATAATGGTTGTGTTTATAAACATGGTGAACTGAGCAATATTGAAGGAGAAATTGTACCCACAACCTTATCAGTGTTACATATTTATGATTATGTCAATCAATCATTAATAGAAGATGTTTGTTCATCTAATGAAATGATATGTAATGAAATTTTTAGTGTTTTTTATTCTGTTGTATATGAGAGTCATGTCGATTTTTCAAAACCACCCATATACGATGAATATGAGGATGAATAATTGGCTTCCCCTCACCATCTTGATTTAAATGACACCCTGTTTATGAGTGTAAATTTGCCATCATTATGTTATTTCAATTCTTTAGATAAATATGAATATATTAAGCATAATTATTTCACTAATTCAACATCATTACATAACGACGAACATGTTTATGATGAACATATTGTGCTACAGGAGGATTAAACCTTGGACCTTGTGGTTGTTAATCTATTGAATTTTGACAATATCTATTTGTTTTAAAACTTGGACATGACTAATTCGGTGGAAATACATGATAACCATGAGGTAAAGATACACGAACATCCTTTTCATAAGCAAGTTGTTGATACTTCAATATTCTTTCCACAGATGTTCATACAGGGCTGCACAATTTTGTTGAGACATGGATGAGTGAATATTTCGAAAGGGTTTCTTCTTGTTTTCAATCAAACATGAGTGTATTCCTCGAGGGCTTGGTAAATTAATTCCTCCCCTATTTCTTTCAACAGTGAAATATGTTATTATTATTGATCAAAATGAAGCCTAAAGTCAATAAGTTTGTCATTGACAAGATTTCCATTTGGTTACAATGGATTTTTGACTTCTTTGATAAATATTATCATTGATACATATTGTATATAAACCATGTACATAAATAAAATTTTGTTTACTTACACTTCTTATGTTTATAATGAATAAAGATGAAATTATTTACATCTTAAATAATACTTAGATGATGATAACCATAATGAAATACAGATCTATGAATCCCTAGTATGCACCACATTAAAGAGTTTTTTAATACATATTTAAAGAATTTGTTTGTAAATCAAGGTTGAGGGGTAACTATCTTTCAGAGGGCTCAAATCTCAACTTCTTTAATAATGTCAACTTCATATTAAACATTCCTCACCACATCTTTCTTCTCATACTACTTACACATGAATACCATTAAGGATCACATTAAGTCATAAGTGCTAGACCTATAACCATAAGATTTGGCTTTCATAAAATTCAATTGAAACTTTTGTAGGACTATTTACATTGTAACCATGATGAGACCTTCCCTTATCACCATACTACCCTAGGGATAGGAACCTATGTTCTCTTGGGTGGGGCATGTTGGTATCTTCGTCAGGGTTGTGGATGCTCGCTGGCAGCAGAGAAAGACCAGTGGCGCTAGATTAAAATCTAATGTGTAATCCTCCCATTCCTTCTGTTAAGGTAACTTCTAATGGGGTATGTATACATCTCTGTCAGGGCTATGGACGCTCGTTGGCAGTGGAGCAAGGTTAATGGTATTGGACTAAGTCCGATGCGTAATCTTCCCATCCTGTGAATGTTATATTTGCTAAATAAATTGAAAAAAGGCCTCTAACACAAAGAAAAAAAAAAGAATCCAAAAATTTCCTTACCTTAGGATAGTGGATGACTCTGTTGGGGCTATGGACGCTCAGTGGCAGCAGAGCGACATCCAATTCTGGAAACCCATGTTATGCACCAAAAAGGGAAACAAATCCCTAATGAATATCCTCCATATTTTCAATAAAATATTACTCAAAAATGAAATTCATTCTTATGAATCTTAATCAGTTCTATGATTTATGCAATTTCCTGATCATTAACTGTAAACATGTATGACTTATATATGGTGTTGAATGCTCTTGTGAAGAACAAGACATACTAATTTATGACCATGTACCCTAAAGCATTACCACAATTACTCTAATGCACTGAGTATACAAATAAATGTCTTATATGTATGTGAATAATCATTGAACTTGTTAATCTTTATGTACTAGGGCCTTATGTGAGTTATATTTGCTTCATTCTTGCTATTGATAAACTAGAACTTTAATATGTTGATACTTTCCTTCTATTTATTTATGTTTTAGTATTTCAGTTTCCTTGTTCCTCATGAATCGAATCCATGCCCAATTGAAGGTAGCTAGTCTATTGTTCTTGGTGCCTCATAGGGAGAAACCATCCCCAATTGGCGTCAGGTGTTGGTGCTTGATTTGACCCTCTTCAAATATTCAACCTTAGTAGGAATTTTCCTATTTCTGTCGACCTAATTTAACTTCCTCGGATCACATTCGAATCCTTACCGTTTACTCCTAGTCACATGAAAAAGAAAGAATTAGTAAAATAGATCAAAATGAGATTTAAAGAACGAGGGATGAGGTTAATGACATAAGTGACAATATTTAAGAAACGTCGCATCTCTACATATGCATATGTATTGTTTTATTATTTTACTATGGTTTAAATTTTATTTATCACATATAAAACATAATAAAGTAATGTTAATTAATGCATATCACTAAAATATATTCACATTTATATTCCTAACTAAAAACTCCTAAAAATGGGCAAACAATGTCCACAAAAAAGGGAAATTAAACATACAAATGAGTTATCTCTTATGTACAGCCTTTAATGTCCATATATTTAGGAGAGTTGACTTTCGTAAAGAATGTATGTATATTCACAATGAATATTAAAAATTAAAATTTTACGAAGAATAAATCCCTATTTTTTACTTTATGTAGTTTTACAATAAATCTCCTCACAAATTACTCTCCAAATTATAACTTTCACTTTTACATCCATATATTTAAGTCCTAAGTGCAACACAATATTCAAAAATCATTTATTCAAATTTTTATTATTTTAAAAAACATAAATCCAAAAACTATATGAATAATAAGAAATATTACTATTAAAACTCAAAAAGCTCTCTCTTTCTCCTATTCAAATGCATCATAAAATCACTAGTCAAAATAAATTTGAAACTCAATTTTTCAACGAAACAATCAAAGGTTATTATTTAAATTGTTTATAACGTATTTAGCTTCGCAACAAGTTCATTAAATCATATTATTTTCAATAATAAAAATGAATTTACCTACTAGATGTACTCATGAACTTATAATTTTATTTAAAACTTCAAGAATTCATCAGGTTTACTTGCGTATGTCAGTGATGGATATTTAATTACTAAAACCCTTAAATATGGAGATTTGATTACTAAAACCCTTCAATATTCACGTAAGAACCTTATAGTATATAACAAAACACACAGTAGTGAACAAAACCTTTCAAATTAAAGCATGTTGTATTAAATGGAGGCGTAAGAAGAAACATTTTATCAAATCATTCGTACAGATCTTTATCTCTATGGTTTTAATGCAAATATTTTAAAAAGGAAAAAAAGGAAAATGCGAAGTTGCCTCTCATTAAAGTTAAAGTCTAAAAAATTAATGTTTAACCTAATGTAAAACATGAAGCAAATTCACTTTATGATTTTCATTTTCATGAAACTTGTTTTTGTCAATTATATGAAAATTTATATTAAAATATTAATAAAACTTAAATATATTTAAAGGACGTCTCAGTCAAAACTTTTATTGAACCAAAATATTAAAACCAATATTCGAAGCTTTATTGGCCTGACTCCACTCATGTGGTTGTCATCAAAACAAAAGAAGGAGATTTATTTCAATCGTACAATGTGCTCCCAACACTAATACATTGGAGGGCCATTTTTTATCATCCAAACCTAGCCAAAATCATCAAATGGATCAAAATATGCCATGTTAATATGGGCTTTACATATTAAAATTCATTTTCAAATTTCAACTAAAGAAATAGCCCAAAGAACCACGTTTTCTAAGTTATTTCCATTTATTAACTCATTTACAGATAACCTGTAAATTCATTAATTTTATGATATTCTCATTATTTTACCCATTTATGTAAAAAATAATTTAATGAATCATTTATTTATTAATTATTTCTTAATCTTTCAAGCATTCTCATGAAAATAATTTATGAAATCATTATTTGTGAATTATTTCCAAACTATTTACATGTCAAATAGAAATAAGCTAATAAATCATTTATTTATTAAAAAAAAACATTAATTAACTCAATAAATCATTATTTTTGAGCTAGTTACTTAAATAAAGCTCATTAACCATTACTTTTAACATTTTCCTCTCACAAATAATAATGAAGTACACAATTAGTTAGATCTTGATTTGGTCTTTTTGTCGGTGCTGGACCCGCCAACATTTAAAAGGTCTCTCTGATCTGTGGTTCCAAGTATACATCATACCGTTTGGGGTAGGATCCCAATCCAAAATATGGATCGGTTGTCGGTTTGTTAAATATTTTCCTTGGCTCTAACTATCAACAAGAAAGAAAAATGCAAATGTGCCTTTGAAAAGCAAGTGAGTGTGTCTGGTGAGTGTTCGGTTGTGAGTGTGTCAAGGTTCTTCTACTGCAAAGGTAAAAAAAAAATGAGCCTCTAAAAGATAGGTAACAGTACCACCCTAGTAGAGACACATGTTACCAAGGAGGATCTGTATAACATCCAGTGGAATAATCCACAAAGATGTGGCAGTCAATACAACCAATCAACAAGAGAGATTTGTCTAATCTCTAGCGGAGTAGTCCACAAAGATGTGACAACAATAGTAACCATTACAACACATTCTCAATATGATAAGTACTAAAATAACTTAAATAGTTCAACTACTTTAGCACAAGTGAAAACAAACATCCACAGAATAGTCTTACAAATATTCATAATCCATGCATGAAGAATGAATTGGCCATGAGACTTCTTATATTAAGTAAAAGTTCCAAGACACATGTATACAATGAAAAACACTAGCTCCAATAGTGGAGCATTGGAGCCCCTCCTTGCTCCCCAAAAGAACTAGCTTGTCTCTCTAATGCTTTGTGGGAGGAGCCAAGGTGAAAAGTCTTTTGCTCATACAATGAGGGTGTATATATAACCAATGAGGTGATGTTTCACCTTCCTTGTGACTCTTTGACTACCCTCATGACTCTTTGACTTCCTATGACTTTTTACTTTACATGACTCTTCATATTTTGAATGTGTCCTTTGGACTTCCACTTTACAATATATTTTCAATAGATAATTACATAATCTACAATGATGATGTGGCATATGACAACTCATGACATGACATGACATGACACTGCTAACATGGCAATGTTAAGCCACTTATGTCTTCTTGGGGATGCTGTTCTATCTACCTCCTTATGGCTTAGAGGTAAGGAGTCTTCAATGATATCAAGTCTTGAGTTGTGGTCACAAATTGGTGTCCCTTTTGTCTTCTCTTGATTGATCAACTTGCATAATCGGCTACACAAGTGTCTTTCAGCATGTTTCCTTGCTCCATCTCCTTCTTCATCATCTTTTCATGGTATGATAGAGTACCTACATCTGCAATTCACTCATGATGAGACGACATCAGTGCAAAAAACCCCTAGTCTAATATGGCACATGTTGATCCATTGATTGAGCCAGAACCGGGTTACAAGTTGGGAGAGAGGCTCAGTAACTGTGCAGTTAAGGAGCTCAAGGGTGAGCTTTATCCTTAAGACTGCGCAGTGCGCAATCCGCACTGGACTAAGAAGGAAACTGCATTAGTCTGGGAGATCAATGTGACAAACTGAGAGGATGCGCACTAATTCAACCCATTGCACAATTCCGAAAAGAAAAAGAGGTTGGGTAACTGCGCAATTACACAACTCAAGAGCTCAAGGTCTGAGCTTGTGCTCAAAGACTATGCAATGCTCATTTAAGGCCATGCTAAAGGGCTAGATTATGCAATTCTCGGGGCCAAGGTATGGGCTTGAGCACTGGAATTGCATAGTGCGCAGTCTTGGGGGGCAAGAACTATGTATTGCGCAGTATCAAGGGACAAGGTTGCAGCTTGAGGGTTGGAACCACGCAATGCACAGTTGGGGAAGGCTGGATGAGGCTAACTTGCTAGGAAATTTCTGAAAATTGGCTAAGTGTAAGGTTAGTGAACTAATGTGATCAATGACATTACTTGGTTATGACCACACTTCACTTGACAACACGACAACATAGATCATACATGACACATAAACCACACATTTCCCTCAGTGCTACAACTCTATGATGACTTACAATAAGTGTCACACCAAAGGTACACTGTGCAACGACCGTGATGACACTTGTGTGATAGTGCTTAAAACTTTGGGGAATTAGTGTGACAAATGTTTACATTGTTAGATCAACTCATTCGCATAAAGATAACCCTTTGAAACCATAAAAACGAGATTCTACACATCATGCAACAACCAACATGTGAAAAGACGACATTTTGTCTTTCTTGCAAAAGGGACCAAAACACTTAAAAAAACACATGGAATGGACTTCAATGTTTGCAATAACAAAATGCAAGACTAAGGTAGGCTCCGAAATTTGGTGCAAGACAAAATTTTGGAGAGTACTATAGCAACAACAACAGGTTAATCAATTTTTTATTATATTTGACCTCATCTAATATAGCTAGCATTTTATTATAAATAAAGAAATATTTTCCTCATTCTCATTATTCATTTTCATCATTGAATTAATACTCCTAAACCTTTTAAATCTTCTCCACTATAAATTATTTATATATATATATATATATATATCATTTCTCTCTTTAGAAAGAGGGAATCATACTCTACAATCACGATTGCATACAAACTCTCCACACGAAAAGGTCCTCTAAACCACATTCAAGTGGAGCTTCTCACATGTTGACACATTAATAAATTCTTCTCCTAGGTGTATTGGAGTATTAGATACATTATATTGATTTATATTTGTAGGAATTTACAGGGTAAGTTCCTCAGACAGAACACCAAAGGACACCGCTCACAACTAGATCACAGATCAATACACCAGTATTTTGACATGGTTAAAACCCTCAAAGAGAGAAACAGTCCACGGCCTGAGCCAACGCGGCCACTTCAGGCAATTTATTAATAAAAGAATGAAAATTTACATATGCTTCTCTCATAGACGGATTACCCTACAAATGACCCTCCATGCTCTTTAAATAGATATCATGGACCAATCGGGTGTTAAGCCACGGATTAAGTGTCAGTAATATCGAGGAGAGAATGAACCATCGGATCACTACATATCGTGACCGTCGGATTGTAAGTTACAAAATGTACATAGTAAAGAAACACACTTTACCTAACACTATACTAGACCAAGTTATACTTAACTATTTCCTATGTGTCGGAATATCCTAACATCCCCCCTTAAGAACAACTTGGGATAGGATTGAAGGATTTACAAATATGACACAATAGGAGAAGGAAGGAGGCACTAGAGCCTATCCCCCCTTAGTGACAACTTCCTGAACTCCAACCATAAATTGAAGTTTAGTGAGCTTCACCTCTGTGAGAGCCTTTGTAAAGATGTCTGCAACTTGATCATCTGTTGAACAATATTGCACTTCAAGAACATGGTCGTGAATGAGCTTTCTGATGAAGTGCATGTGCAGTTCAATGTGTTTGCAGCGCTGATGTTGGACTGGATCTTTGCATAGTTGAATGGCACTTTGATTATCACAACAAAGTGTAGTTAGATGTTGCTGTTGAAAGCCAAACTCTGATAGGATCTGACGAAGCCACAAGGCTTCCTTACTAGCTTCTACGGCACCACGATATTTTGCTTCTGCTGAGGAAAGAGAAATGGCACCTTGTTTCTTGCAAGCCCATGTAATAGGTCTTGAACCAAGAGTGAACACATAACCGGCAGTAGACTTCCGATCATCAGGGTCACCAGCCCAATCAGAATCAGTGAAACCAACCAATAGAGGAGCTGCTTCGGCACTGTAATGAATCCCAAACTGAAATGTACCTCAAACATAACTAAGTATTCTTTTAGTTGCTTTCCAATGACTTTCATGTGGGTTTTGCATAAACCGAGCAACAAGGCCAACAGCAAAGGAAATGTCAGGACGAGTATGGGTTAGATACAAAAGTTTTCCTACAAGTTGACGATATAAGGTAGCATCAACTTAAGGAAAAGTACAAGTGACTGAAATTTTGACTCTAGACTGAAAGGGAGAAGGGGCTAGCTTACAGTCTTCCATGTGAAAATGGCGTACAATATCACAGGCATACTTGGACTAGGAAAGGGAAATACCTTCCTTGATTGCAAGACTTGAAGACCAAGAAAATAATGTAAGTGTCCTAAGTCTGTCATTTCAAACTTCCTTTTAACACTGGACTTCACATGGTTGATAAGGTTTGGATCACTACCAATAAGGATAAGATCATCAACATAAAGAACAAGAATGATAAGAGACTTGCCCACTTTCTTGGGATAGACAGTATTATCAGAATGACACTAGAAAAGCCAGATTTTAAAAGAAAGCTATCCATTTTGGCATACCAAGCTCGAGGAGCTTGCTTGAGACCATAAAGGGATTTCTTAAGTCGACATATAAGGCTGGAGTCTGTTTGTATAAAGAAAATAGGTTGTTCCATATAGATTTCTTCATGCAAGTCCCCATGCAAGAAGGCAGATTTAACATCCATCTGATAGACTTCCCATTTGAAAGAGGCAGCAAGGGAAAGAACAAGGCGGATAGAGTTCATTTTGGCAGCAGGGGAGAAGGTTTCAGTGTATTCAATGCCTTCAACTTGTGAAAATCCCTTAGCAACAAGACGAGCTTTATGTTTATCAACTTTCCCATCTAGTCCATACTTGGTTCTTTAACCCCAGTTGCATCTAACAAGTTTTCATCCCTTTGGTAGTGGAACAAGATCCCATGTATCATTTGCCAGTAATGAATGATATTCTCAATTCATAGTTGCTTCCCAATCTGGATGGCCTGAAGCTTCTGCAAAGGTGTCCGGATCATAATTCACTGGAGCTTGAGCCAGTAAAGAAGAGGCTCTATCAGACTGAGAACGTGTACATCGCTAATCTGTAGGATCACCAGCAAGATCACCTGCTGCATCCCGAGTAGCACGGACCCATTTTGGAAGCTGAGGAGCTGAAGGAGGACCCTGAGACAGTGGGGGAGGATTTTCATCCTCACTTTCATCATCTGAAGAAGAAATATTTTCAAAAGTAGAAGAGATAGGGAGAGGTGGCACATCCGCCGAACTAGGCTCATAGGCCGATATATTTTCAACAAACTTTACATCTCTTCTAATGATAACATTTTTGGAATTAAGTGGAATAAGTCTTTATCCTTTGACATCTTCAGAATATCCAACAAAAATACATTTTTCACTCTTAGGTTCTAAAGCTTTATGTTTCTCATCTGGAATATGGGCCCATGCTTCACTTCCAAAAACACGAAAGTGACTTGCATCTGGTTTAATTGAGCTCCATGCTTCTTCTAGAGTGATATTCTTTAAAACCTTAGTAGGAGTGTGATTTATTATGTAATTTGCACAATTAATTGCTTCTGCCCAAAAACTAAGACCAAGTCCTTTAGATTGAAGCATACAATTAGCTATTTCCTTTAAGGTGTGATTCTTCCTTTCAGCTACACCATTTTGTTGTGGAGTATATGAAACAGTATGTTGCATTTGAATTTCATTCTCAGTGCGAAAGTTGATGAATTTTTTGTTAACATATTCTCCGCCATTATCAGATCTTAGCTTAAGAATTTGATGTCCAGATTGTTTTTCAACAAAGGCTTTGAAGGCCAAAAATATGTTAAATACTTCACTCTTGAGTTTTAAGAAGTATACCCAAGTGCGTTTAGAGAAATCATCAATGAAAGTTAAGAAATACTTGCAGCCAGAGAATGAAACAACTGGAAGTGGACCACATAAATCACTATGCAGAAGCTGTAAAGGGGTTGAGGCGTGCCAAGAGGCACATTTTTCAAAACTATCCCGATGATGTTTTCCGAGTACACATCCGGAACAAACACCATCTCTGCAAGATACCATTGGAAGACCTGTCACCATATTTTCTTTACATAGATTCTGAAGGGAGCAATAGTTTAAGTGACCAAATCGCTCATGCCAAAGTTTGCTCACTTCATCGTTATGAGCAACAAATACCGAGGGTAGATTTGATGACCCAAAGTTGTGAAACTTATACAACCTTGTAGAATCATTAACAATGCCAGTAGCTAAAATCTGTCTAGGATCTCTTAGGTCCTTAATTACAACATCGTGAGATGAAAATTCAATGATTTTACCTTCACCTGAATGAGTTATTTGATATACAGATAGAAGGTTGCAGGATAAAGTTGGAACACATAATACATCATTAAATTGACCATTGTCTAGATGAATAGTTCCAGTCCTTACAACATTAACAGATCTATCATCACCAACATATATATTTTTGGTGTTACAATCATTTAAAGAAGAAAACATGGCTTTGTTTTTTGCCATGTGATAAGAAGCTCCAGAATCAATGAGCCACTCATGAGAATGAGAAGAAGAAGCATATCCAGACCGAGATGATTGACAACCACATGCAGAAAGTGTCATTCCTGAAGATGAAGTTGAAGTTGAAGAGTGCTCCAAATGGATGTTATGCTTCTTCATTGATGCTTCCAAGGCTTCCATCTTCTTAAAGCATTTCGATTCTAAGTGGCCATCTCGATTACAAAAGTTGCAATGTCTATCAGTCTTCTTTCCTTTGTTTTTATTTGTCTTATCATTTTGTTAAAATGATTTTTCATTTTGAGGCTGAAATTGCTTAGGACCCTTGTTTGGTTTAGGACCATTCCTTTTAGGATACCACTTCTTAGGATTCTTTGAATTTGGTTGTTGTTGGGCGGCTAACACTTTCTTAAAAGAGTTTCCAAGATTAAGAAGACCAAGATGTAAGAGTTTTTCTTGTTCTTTTATTAAAGAATCACAAAAAGAATCAAAGGAAGGGGACTTGTAGTCTTGTCCTTGAGAAATGAAGACTTCTCTTGTAGAATGGAAGGTGGAAACAAACACAGAGTAGGCTGGTCCCAACTTAGTAAGGATGGAATAGATAATGTTACTATCGTGTTTCTTAACCTTAACACCTTCCAAGAGATATCTAAGGGCCTTGAACTTGGACAAGAAATCTTCAATGCAAGAAAAATTATTTGGGTCCAATGTAAGCAACTCATTTTCAAGTTTATGGGCTCTAAGTTCATTTTTAATTCCAAAAACTTTATTGATCTGTTTCATTGCTTCATCAAGAGTATCAACTTCTGCGATATGGAATCAAAGATCTGGAGAAATAGAAATCCCTGTCAATCCACGTGCTTGATCTTGCCTATTTTCCCATTTAGCAGCCTTATCTTCATCTTTCGGTTTGGATTCTTGGCCTGAGGCTATTCTGTAGAGACCTTTACTTCTACGTAAATCCTCAATGTATGACAACCATTGGAAGTAGTTGGTGCTGTCAAGAATAACTTGGTATGGACTTTCAATTTTAACGGAAACTGAAGCTAAAGATGCTGAAACTAAGTGTTCCAATGGAAAGATCTCAAAAAATTAGGCTAGTTCAAAAAAACGGCTCTGAAAACGGCTTCCAGATGAAGAATTTATGGCTTTTTGAAGAAAAGTTGTTGAAGATGCCGACGAAGTGCGGGAATGTGCGGAAATGAAAAAAAAACGCCTCCACAAAAAGGAGAATTGAACTCAAAACCTCTACTCTCATAAATTAGCTTTGGACCAAGTGAGTTATGCAAAAAGTTTGTGAGAGAGAGAGAGGGGGGTTGAAGCTTTGGGTTGCGTGCTTGGTTTGAGGAAGCTCTTTTTCCCTACAAAACAAAAAACACAAAACCCAACATGGACATACAAAAAATAACGAACCTTGTGGCTCGAAGTTAGCTTTAGCAGGAAACTAAATATTTTCCTCAATGTTTCTGATTTTCCGAGATCACACTAAGGCGCAGCGGAAAAGAGCATACACATGAGAAAAATCCTTCCTTTCTGTTTCTGATTTGCCCAGATCGCACAGAGTCGCGGGGCAAAGAGCATACGCAGAAATGAAAGGTTCAGATCCGGTAATAAAAAACGCTAAATAAACCGAAACCGAAATAAACAGAGAGAAAATAACTGTAAACTGCAAATAAACGTTGTATACCTCCATATCTTAAAAATGACATAGCTAGGGCTGTTGGAAACCTTTTCGCATGAAACGAAAGGGGTTCCTCACTGGAACAGATGCTCCCAACACAATAGAGCAGTGCTCTCGACCCGAAAGTAGTCAGAGCAGTAGATCTAGGAAATGACAGTCGGATGCAGTTCTATCGGCTTCAGATTTGGATCACCAACGGACGCAGCCCTCAAATAGCTCTGATACCATGTAGGAATTTACAAGGTAAGTTCCTCAGACAGAACACCAAAGGACACCTCTCACAACCAGATCACAGATCAATACACCAGTATTTTGACGTGGTTAAAACCCTCAAAGAGGGAAACAATCCACGGCCTGAGCCAACGCGGCCACTTCAGGCAATCTATTAATAAAAGAATTAAAATTCACATATGCTTCTCTCATAGACGGATTACCCTACAAATGACCCTCCATGCTCTTTAAATAGAGATCATGGACCAATCGGGTGTTAAGCCACGGATCAAGTGTCGGTAATACCAAGGAGAGAATGAACCGTCGGACCACTACATATTGTGATCGTCGGATTGTAAGTTACAAAATGTACATAGTAAAGAAACACACTTTACCTAACTCTATACTAGACCAAGCTATACTTAACTATTTCCTATGTGTAGGAATATCCTAACATCCCCCCTTAAGAACAACTTGGGATAGGATTGAAGGATTTACAAATATGACACAATAGGAGAAGGAAGGAGGCACTAGAGACTATCCCCCCTTAGTGACAACTTCCTGAACTCCAACCATAAATCGAAGTTTAGTGAACTTCACCTCTGTGAGATCCTTTGTAAAGATGTCTGCAACTTGATCATCTGTTGAACAATATTGCACTTCAAGAACATGGTCGTGAATGAGCTTTCCGATGAAGTGCATGTGCAGTTCAATGTGTTTGTTGCGCTGATGTTGGATTGGATCTTTGCATAGTTGAATGGCACTTTGATTATCACACCAAAGTAGAGTCAGATGTTGCTGCTAAAAGCCAAACTCTGACAGGATCTGACAAAGCCACAAGGCTTCCTTACTAGCTTCTACGGCACCACGATATTCTGCTTCTACTGAGGAAAGAGAAATGGCACCTTGTTTCTTGCAAGCCCATGTAATAGGTCCTGAACCAAGAGTGAACAAATAACCGGCAGTAGACTTCCGATCATCAGGGTCACCAACCCAATCAAAATCAGTGAAACCAACCAATAGAGGAGCTGCTTCGGCACTGTAATGAATCCCAAACTGAACTATACCTCGAACATAACGAAGTATTCTATTAGCTGATTTCCAATGACTTTCATGTGGGTTTTGCATAAACCGAAAACAAGGCCAACAGCAAAGGAAAGGTTAGGACGAGTATGGGTTAGATACAAAAGTTTTCCTACAAGTTGACGATATAAGGTAGCATCAACTTCAGGAGAAGTACAAGTGACTGAAAGTTTGACTCCAAACTGAAAGGAAGAAGGGGCTGGCTTATAGTCTTCCATGTGAAAATGGCATAGAATATCACAGGCATACTTGGACTAGGAAAGGGAAATACCTTCCTTGGATTGCAAGACTTGAAGACCAAGAAAATAATGTAAGTTTCCTAAGTCTGTCATTTCAAACTTCCTTTTAAGGCTGGACTTCACATGGTTGATAAGGTTGGGATCACTACTAGTAAGGATAAGATCATCAACATAAAGAACAGGAACGATAAGAGACTTGCCCACTTTCTTGGTGTAGACAATGTTATTAGAATGACACCTATAAAAGCCAGATTCTAAAAGAAAGCTATCCATTTTGGCATACCAAGCTCGAGGAGCTTGCTTGAGACCATAAAGGGATTTCTTAAGTTGACATATAAGGCTAGAGTCTGTTTGTATAAAGCCAATAGGTTGTTCCATATAGATTTCTTCATGCAAGTCCCCATGCAAGAAGGCAGATTTAACATCCATCTGATGAACTTCCCATTTGAAAGAGGCAGCAAGGGAAAGAACAAGGAAGATAGAGTTCATTTTGGCAACAGGGGAGAAGGTTTCAATGTAGTCAATGCCTTAGACTTGTGAAAAACCCTTAGCAACAAGACGAGCTTTATGTTTATCAACTTTCCCATCTGGTCCATACTTGGTTCTGTAAACCCATTTGCATCTAACAAGTTTTCGTCCCTTTGGTAGAGGGACAAGATCCCATGTATCATTTGCCAATAATGAATGCTATTCGTCATTCATAGCTGCTTCCCAATCTGGATGGCCTGAAGCTTCTGCAAAGGTGTCCGGATCATAATTCAATGGAGCTTGAGCCAGTAAAGAAGAGGCTCTATCAAACTGAGAACGTGTACGTCGCTGATCTGTCGGATCACCGGCAAGATCACCTGCTGCATCCCGAGTAGCACAGACCCATTTTGGAAGCTGAGGAGCTGAAGGAGGATCCTGAGACAGTGGGGGAGGATTGTCATCCTCACTTTCATCATCTGAAGAAGAAATATTTTCAAAAGTAGAAGAGATAGGGAGAGGTGGCACATCCTTCGAACTAGGCTCGTAGGCCGATATATTTTGAGCAAACTTTACATCTATTCTAATGATAACATTTTGGAGTTAAGTGGAATAAGTCTATATCCTTTGACATCTTCAGAATATCCAACAAAAATACATTTTTCACTCTTAGGTTCTAAAGCTTTATGTTTCTCATCTGGAATATGGGCCCATGCTTCACTTCCAAAAACATGAAAGTGACTTACATCTGGTTTAATTGAGCTCCATGCTTCTTCTGGAGTGATATTTTTTAAAACCTTAGTAGGAGTGCGATTTATTATGTAATTTGCACCGTTAATTGCTTCTGCCCAAAAACTAAGACCAAGTCCTTTAGATTGAAGCATACAATTAGCCATTTCCTTTAAGGTGTGATTCTTCCTTTCAGCTACACCATTTTGTTGTGGAGTATATGGAACAGTATGTTGCATTTGAAGTCCATTCTCAGTGCAAAATTTGATGAATTTGTTGTTAACACATTCTCCACCATTATCACATCTTAGCTTAAGAATTTGATGTCCAGATTGTTTTTCAACAAAGGCTTTGAAGGCCAAAAATATGTTAAATACTTCACTCTTGAGTTTTAAGAAGTATACTCAAGTGCGTCTAGAGAAATCATCAATGAAAGTTAAGAAATACTTGCAGTGAGAGAATGAAACAACTAGAAGTGGACCACATAAATCACTATGCACAAGCTGTAAAGGGGCTGAGGCGTGCCAAGAGGCACGTTTTTCAAAACTATCCTGATGATGTTTTCCGAGTACACATCTGGAACAAACACCATCTCTGCAAGATACCATTGGAAGACCTGTCACCATATTTCCTTTACATAGATTCTGAAGGGAGCAATAGTTTAAGTGACCAAATCGCTCATGCCAAATTTTGCTCACTTCATCGTTATGAGCAACAAATATCGAGGGTAGATTTGATGACCCAAAGTTGTGAAACTTATACAACCTTGTAGAATCATCAGCAATGCCAGTAGCTAAAATCTGTCTAGGATCTCTTAGGTCCTTAATTACAACATCGTGAGGTGAAAATTCAACGATTTTACCTTCACCTGAATGAGTTATCTGATATACAGATAGAAGGTTGCAGGATAAGGTTGGAATACATAATGCATCATTAAATTGACCATTGTCTAGATGAATAGTTCCAATCCCTACAACATTAAGAGATCTATCATCACCAACATATATATTTTTGGTGTTATAATCATTTAAAAAAGAAAACATGGCTTTGTTTTTGGCCATGTGATAAGAAGCTCCAGAATCAATGAGCCACTCATGAGAATGAGAAGAAGAAGATACATTTAGTGCATAGCCATACCGAGATGATTGACAACCACATGCAGAAAGTGACATTCCCGAAGATGAAGTTGAAGTTGAAGAGTGCTCCAAATGGATGTTATGCTTCTTCATTGATGCTTCCAAGGCTTCCATCTTCTTAAAGCATTTCGATTCTAAGTGGCCATCTCGATTACAAAAGTTGCAATGTTTATCAGTCTTCTTTCCTTTGTTTTTATTTGTCTTATCATTTTGTTGAAATGATTTTTCATTTTGAGGCTGAAATTGCTTAGGACCCTTGTTTGGTTTAGGACCATTCCTTTTAGGATACCACTTCTTAGGATTCTTTGAATTTGGTTGTTGTTGGGCGGCTAACGCTTTCTTAGAAGAGTTTCCAAGATTAAGAAGACCAAGATGTAAGAGTTTTTCTTGTTCTCGTATTAAAGAATCACAAAAAGTATCAAAGGAAGGGGACTTGTAGTCTTGTCCTTGAGAAATGAAGGCTTCTCTTGTAGAATGGAAGGTGGAAACAAACACAGAGTAGGTTGGTCCCAACTTAGTAAGGATGGAATAGATAAGGTTATTATCTTGTTTCTTAACCCTAACACCTTCCAAGAGATATCTAAGGGTCTTGAACTTTGACAAGAAATCTTCAATGCAAGAAAAATTATTTGGGTTCAATGTAAGCAACTCATTTTCAAGTTGATGGGCTCTAAGTTCATTTTTAATTCCAAAAACTTTATTGATTTGTTTCATTGCTTCATCAGGAGTATCAAGTTCTACAATATGGAATCAAAGATCTGGAGAAATAGACATCCCTATCAATCCACGTGCTTGATCTTGCCTATTTTCCCATTTAGCAGCCTTATCTTCATCTTTCGTTTTGGTTTCTTGGCCTGAGGCTATTCTGTAGAGACCTTTACTTCTAAGTAAATCCTCAATGTAGGACAACCATTGGAAGTAGTTGGTGCTGTCAAGAATAACTTGGTATGGACTTTCAATTTTAACGGAAACTGAAGCTAAAGATGCTGAAACTAAGTGTTCCAATGGAAAGATCTCAAAAAATTAGGCTAGTTCAAAAAAACAGCTCTGAAAACAGCTTCCAGATGAAGAATTTATGGCTTTTTGAAGAAAAGTTGTTGAAGATGCCGACGAAGTGCGGGAATGTGCGGAAATGAAAAAAAAAACGCCCCCACAAAAAGGAGATTTGAACTCAAGACCTCTACTCTCATAAATTAGCTTTGGACCAAGTGAGCTATGCAAAAAGTTTGAGAGAAAGAGGGGGGGTTGAAGCTTTGGGTTGCGTGCTTGCTTTGAGAAAGCTCTTTTTCCCTACAAAACAAAAAACACAAAACCCAACACGGACATACAAAAAATAACGAACCTTGCGGCTCGAAGTTAGCTTTAGCAGGAAACCAAATATTTTCCTCAATGTTTCTGATTTTCCGAGATCACACTAAGGCACAGCGGAAAAGAACATATACATGAGAAAACTCCTTCCTTTATATTTCTAATTGGCCCAGATCGCACAGAGTCGTGGGGCAAAGAGCATACGCAGAAATGAAAGGTTCAAATCCGGTAATAAAAAAGGCTAAATAAACCGAAACCAAAATAAACAGAGAGAAAATAATTGTAAACTGCAAATAAACACTATATACCTCCAGATCTTAAAAATGACGTAGCTAGGGCTACCGAAAACCTTTTCGCATGAAACGAAAGGGGTTCCTCACTGGAACAGATGCTCCCAACACAATAGAGCAGTCCTCTCGGCTCGAAAGTAGTCAAAAACAGTAGATCTAGGAAATGACAGTCGGATGCAGTTCTACCGGCTTCAGATTTGGATCACCAATGGACGTGGCCCTCAAATAGCTCTGATGCCATGTAGGAATTTACAAGGTAAGTTCCTCAAACAGAACACCAAAAGACACTGCTCACAACCAGATCACAAATCAATACACCAGTATTTTGACGTGGTTAAAACCCTCAAAGAGGGAAACAGTCCACGGCCTGAGCCAACGCGGCCACTTCAGGCAATTTATTAATAAAAGAATGAAAATTTACATATGCTTCTCTCATAGACGGATTACCCTACAAATGACCCTCCATGCTCTTTAAATAGAGATCATGGACCAATCGGGTGTTAAGCCACGGATCAAGTGTCGGTAATACCGAGGAGAGAATGAACCGTCAGATCACTACATATCGTGACTGTCGGATTGTAAGTTACAAAATGTCCATAGTAAAGAAACACATTTTACCTAACTCTATACTAGACCAAGTTATACTTAATTATTTCCTATGTGTCGGAATATCCTAACAATATTTTGTCATTATTTTTATTTTGTTTTGATATTCTTCGCAAATTTGTGAACATATACATATTTAATATGTGCCTCTTAGGGTCAAAATATAAATTATTGTACTTTCTTGTTGAATTACTTGCAACTTGTAGAATAGGTATTTTTGCTAATCTTTGTGTAGAAAGGCATCCAACATATGCAATGAACAAATTCCCTAAGTCATAATTGGGATGTCATGATACACTCAAATCCAATCCAAGGGATTTACTTTATTTTTGTGGTTTAAAAGTCCTCGTGCATAAACATTTGTTTGAAAACTTTGTGTCTAAACTTATCTTTATTTTCTTATTCTGCAAGTTTCCTCATTATTTTAATAGAGAGCCAAAGGGTGTAAATGAACAAGACGACAAAATGTCTCAACCTGAATATGCTCCTACTTTTTCTCCTAATGTAGAGCAATAACATATTAATGGCATTGATTCTTAATGAACAAGAAGAAGATATTGCAAAACCTAATTATGATCTTACTTCTGCTCTTGGTGTAAATAAATGTCCTATAAAGATCATCAATGGTTAATTGGACTTTGAAAGCACTTGCACCACCTTGTACTATGCCTCTAGTGTTTGACATTGATTTAACAATTGCTCTAAATCATTTTTTTTTGCTATTATAATTGTTGTAAGTTGATACAGGAGCATCTAGCTAAGGGCACCATGACCAGGTGTTGGACTCAGCTAAGGAGGAGAGGTTTATCATCATTTGATTTCATTTATGTTTGTTGACTAAAACAGTGTTAGAACTTGTTTTATTTTATTATCAGTTAGTAGGTATTTAGGAACAGCACAGTTAGGTGAGGGTTGTTACAGCCACACTGTTGTTTTGTTTTTCTTTTATTTATTTTACAACTATTTACTTTTAGAAAAAAAACAACAAAAAGATATATATCATCTATGTATTCCATAGAACGGTAAAACTTAAACAGCAAAATAGTTATCAACTGTGTAACTGAAGAAACAACTGCAAATAGTTTGCATAACTATATTGTAACATTACAAAACAAATGTACCACGGTGTGGAAAAGGTTCGACATTCCAATACAGACGAGTAATACAAAGAGAGACATTTTCATTCTTAAATCCATTTGTCTGATACTTGTTAGTTTCGTTATCTAATTACTATCATCTGTAACGTAAAGACAAATTGCATATTTTACCAGAAATCCTTCCAGATAAATAGAGACGAAGTTCCAGAAACCAAGTGACAAGCAGAGACATAGTTTCAAAATCAAAGACAGGCAGAGACACCATATCAACGCGAGACTGCGCAGACAGTTCCAGCCACTTCAACAAACTACAACAATACAAGAATACACAACAGCCGTAGCAGAGAATAAATTAAATACAGTCAGAAAGCGATGCATTTGCAAGAAAGGTAAACATGTGCATCGAAATGTCTTTTTCATTCATCTTTAAAAGCATTTCAGTATCAAAACCTGCATACAGACTATATAAATACAAGTTCTAAAGTCCAACAACCCTAAGGTCGAACAAACCCTCCTTCGGGGAAGTAACAGCGAACGAGGGTTAGGGTTATGACCCTGAAACTGTTACAGTCCATTGAAGAATCAACGAAATAAAATATAACTGGGCACGAAGGCCAATTTGCCATCAACTAGACGATGAGACAACAGAGACCCAGGTCCTAGTCTAATGACCGACTACACCAAGGAAGGAAACGACTAAGGAAACCCTCAACCAAACAAGTTGCAATAGGGAACGAACCTACCGGTTCCGTTTGGAGGAAGGACAGAGTAGCAGTCCAACTCAAAGCCATAAGAACTTGCACAGAGACCACAGTAAAGCATTAGCATTGTCGAACTGAAGATTAAAAGAATGGATGACTGACAGTGAGGGAGAAGAAGCCCCAAGAGGACTTACCAATTCATCTGTTAGCACTGGACGAATGCACCCACAGTTGGGTCGCAACCAATGAAAGAAACCCTACTCACGAGGAGCAGCGATTGTTAGCACATAAGAAAAACTGAGATAGCATTTAACAGGGAAAGAGTCATTACCTTGCCGAAGCCGAATGAACGCAGAGAAAAGGATCCTTTGAGGCCGCAACCTTTGTTCACAATACACTGCAGACAAGTCAAATGATGAAATAACCACACAGACAGCTGAAAATACCATTGAAGAAAGCTCAGCGGAACGCGTAAAGGACGAAGGAGAGACAATGACACCAGAAGAGCATCGAACCACCGAGAGAGCAGAGAAACCCTCACAACAAAGCCAACAACCAAATGACAGAGTCAAGCTAACCAGAATGCAAATACAAGTACTGAGTATAGTTATACCACCTACCAACAGAGAAACCCATATTCGAGGGTGAACAGAGCATCGGCTTGAAACGTTTATAGTCACCAACAGAGCCAGCGGATAGAGCTCTCAATACCAAAACAAAGCAGAACGAAAACACCGAAGTAACAACGTAAGGGTTAGGGTTTAGTCCAAGAGTGGGAAGGAAACCTGAGGCCAGGACAGTTGTCGTCTCAAAGGAAAAATTAATCAATACAACCATCAATACACCCAAAATATCAACGCTAACCCTTGATTACCAAACTAATCACATAATCATTGATTAAATCATTTTGTGTTAATTATTATTGTTGGTGTTAAACCATAAGTCACGGGTTGGTCCCATCATAGTGGTATCAAAGCAAGATTTATAGTTTTCCTGAGAAATGGAGGTTGGAAGACAAGTTCGTGGAAGAGGTGCTCGGAGAGTAGCAGAGGAGGGATTGCAGGAGGAAATCAGGGACCTTATTGCCTGTTTGGAGGCAGTTGAAGCAGGAAGGAGAAGGGATCCAGAAGTAGGAGATGATAGCGAAGAAGAAGCCATAGTTACAACAGTTGGATCGGATGAAGAAGGGCCAATAATAAGATTTTTGAGGTCAGTCCTATTGGCTAGTAACAAGCCAAAACCAAAAATTCCAAATTATGATGGAAGCTTATCCACAGAAGTTCTATTGGACTGGATCAGCGAATTGGATAAATATTTCAAGTGTGAAGAGGTCAGTGAAGATCGGTGTTATGAAACAAGCTCAAGAAAAGATAGAAAAGATAGATCAACGCCTTAGAATTCAGCCTCTTCGAGGGGGCAACCTCCTTTACATTACATAAATGAACAATTCTTAAATGATTCAAATGACAAAACCTCCTTTCTATATATAGGAGTCTAAGGAGTCACAATATAATCCAGCCGACCTAACAATAATAATATAAAGCCACAAAAATAACAATAGAGGGATTCTATGGGGCACAGTAATAACAATATGGGGGTAATAAGGGCACAACAATATTAATAAGGGGAATAAGTATAATAGTAATGGGGTAATCACTAGTATTATAGGGACCCAACATGCCCCTCTCCTTCAAAAAAGTGTTTTCCTCAACGCTTGAGTAGTTCTGGATACTTCTGCATAAAATTATCATCCTCCCATGTGGAATCTTTAGCGGATAAGTTCTTCCACTTGATAAGATACTCTGAAATTGAATGATTTCATAGTTTCAAGTTCTTGTTTCTGTGACTGCTTCTGGTTCCAATATAATTTTTCCCTCCTCGTCAAGTTCTAGAAATATGGTTTGAACTGGGAGCTTGTCGCCTATAACCTTCTTTAAACATGAAACATGGAAAACTGGGTGCAATCGAGAAGCTGCAGGAAGCTCTAATTTGTATGCCATAGTACCAACCTTTTGCAACACCTTGTACGGACCATAGTACTTTGGTGATAATTTATTATCCTTCTTAGCTTGCTTGAGGGACATTTTCTTATATGGTTGTAGCCGTAGGAATACCCAATCACCTACATCAAAACTTCTTTCACTGCGATGTTGATCTGCCTGTTGTTTCATTCTATTCTGTGCCAACACGAGGTTATCCTTTAAGAGTTGGAGGACTTGTTGTTGATGTTCGATGTGATGTTCCACTGCCTGAACCTTAGAATTTTCTCTTAAATATGATGTGATGGATGGTGGTTGATACCCATAAAGTGCCATAAATGGGGTCATTTTTGTTGTTGTATGGAAGGAAGTGTTATACCACCATTCAGCCAGAGGCAACCATTTGACCCATTGTGTTTTTTTATCAGATACAAAGCAACGAAGATATCCTTCCAAACATTTGTTTACTATCTCAGTTTGCCCATCAGATTGAGGATGATAAGATGAGCTATGAGCTAACTGAGTACCAAGACAAGAAAATAATTTTGTCCAAAAATTTCTAGTGAAAATGGGATCTTTGTCACTTACAATAATCTTTGGGTTTCCATGTAGCTTTTGAA
Source organism: Pinus tabuliformis (assembly GCA_031772625.1). Classification (NCBI taxonomy): domain Eukaryota; kingdom Viridiplantae; phylum Streptophyta; class Pinopsida; order Pinales; family Pinaceae; genus Pinus; species Pinus tabuliformis. The sequence goes on along the minus strand of CM062806.1, from coordinate 706,115,984 downwards.
TTGTTTCCATAAATGCAGTAGAAACTGTATTGGCTTTAAATGGATGTGATAATGCACAAAAGTGTGCATACTTGGTAAGTCTCTCAACTACCACCATGATGACACTCTTTCCCTCAGACTTGGGTAAACCTGTGACAAAATCCATTGAAACCTCCTCCCAACGTTGGCTTGGAATGGATAAAGGTTGTAATAGACCCGGTGTCTTAATTGTTTCAACTTTATTTTGTTGGAAACCAAACATTCTGCCACAAACTTTTGAATATCTGATTTAAGGCCATCCCAAAAAAATTCCTTCTTAACCCTGTGGTAAGTTTTTAAAAATCCTGAGTGCCCTCCTAAGGGAGAAGTGTGCAATTCCATAACAATCTTTTGTTTTAGCTGGGAATTCTTACAAAGGTATAAGTGATCCTTGTACCATAATGAATCATTTTGCCAGCTAAATGTATCAGACGTACTGGAATCTTGTTGTAACTTTCAAATAAGTACCCACACTTCTTCGTCATTCTTCCATTCCTCCCTTGCTTCGTTTATCCAATCTGGTTGGATAATAGAAATGATGCACAACAATGCTTCCACATCCTCATCCTTTCTTGAGAGTGCATCTGCCACCACATTTTGCTTCCCTTTTTTGTAGATGATTTCAAAGTCATAACCAAACATCTTTGTGACCCACTTTTGTTGCTCTTCTGAGGATAATCTTTGTTCTAAAAAGTATGTAAGGCTATCATGATACGTTTTTACCTTGAAGTGTCTTCCCATTAGGTAGGGTCGCCATTTCTTAAGTGCATGGGGTATTGCAACATTTCCTTCTCATAAATAGCTTTGCTTAAAAACTTTCCCTTGATTGGACAACTTTCAAAAGCAATGGGTCTTCCATCTTGCATTAGAACAGCACCAATTCCATTTCTTGAAGCATCACATTCCACAATAAAGGTTTTTGTGAAGTCCGGTGTAGCTAAAACCAGTGCTTGGCACATTACCTCTTTAAGATGTTCAAAGGCCTTTCTTGCTTCCAGAGTCCATGAAAATGCATCTTTCTTCAATAATGTTGTTAGAGGTGCTGCTATTCTCCCATAATTCTTAACAAACTTGCAATAATACCCTGTCAACCCGAGAAATCCTCGCAGATGCTTTATGGATGTGGGGATTTTCCATTCCTTAATGGCTTTAATTTTGCTAGGGTCTACCTTAATTCCTTCATGAGATACAATATGACCCAAATATTCCACCTCTTGGACTCCAAAGAAACATTTGGATCTTTTTGCATATAATTGTTTCTCCTTCAATAGTTGTAGCACCCTGTCAACATGTTCAACATGATCCTTCCAAGACTTGATGTAGATTAATATATCATCAAAAAATACTAACACAAATTTTCTAAGGAATGGTTTGAAAATTGAATTCATCAAACCTTGAAATGTTGAAGGTGCATTGGTAAGGCCAAAATGCATGACCAAAAATTCATAATGACCCTCATGAGTTCTAAATGATGTTTTCGGAATGTCTTCAATCTTCATTCTGATTTGATGATATCCTGAACGAAGATCCAACTTGGTGAAGTAAATTGATCCATGCAATTCATCCAGTAATTCATCAATGACAGGAATGGGCAACTTATATTTAATAGTGAGCTTGTTGAGCTCCCTATAATCCGGACACATGCGCCATGATCCATCCTTCTTGTGCACCAATACTACTGGAGCAGAGAAAGAACTTTGACTCGGTTGAATTATACCAGCCTCTAGCATTTCTTCAACCATACGTTCAATTTCACTCTTTTGGACATAGGGATATCTGTACGGCCTGATGTTTGGAGGAACACTTCCTGGAATCAGATGAATAGCATGATCATGATCACGCATAGGTGGGAGACCTTTGGGAGTCTCAAATACCTTGGAATGATTGTCTAGGACCTTTTGGAGATCTGGAGAAATAGATGATTCCGATGTGGAAACATATAGCGAGCATAATTGTGCAATTACACCTCTTTGCTCCTTTTTTAGAAGCTTTGTCATACCATTAGAGATGATTATCTTTCCTAGTTTCCCTGCAATACCCCTTAATTCAACTTCCTTTCCTTCCGTAGAAAATTTCATGAAAAGTTCTTGAAAATTAAAGGCTATTGTACCCATGGATTGTAGCCATTGGACTCCTAGTACAACATCAGCACCTCCCATTGGAATAGAAAGCATTGGGCTAGTCAATACATATTCTCCCATGGATAGCTTCATATTATGGCACTTTCCAAAGCAATTTATTGTTCCTCCATTTGCAATCATCACTTGACACTTTGGTGCTGGATATAGGAAGCAATTCAATCCTTTTGCTACCTTACAATGAATAAAATTGTGGGTGCTTCCTGAATCAATCAAAACTATTACCTTTTTCTTCTTGATTTGTCCTTCTATCTTGATGGTTTGAAGAGTAGTAATTCCCGCCAATGCATTACAAGATATGGTCGGATTTATTTCTTCTTCATCTAGGCTTTGTTCCTGGAGTATATCCTCTTCTTTTGACCTTTCTTGCTCATTTTCTTCTTCCTCTTCACAATCTATGTAGAATAATTTCTTCTCAGCACACTTATGACCTTTAGTGTATTTGCTATCACAACTATAACAAAGCCCTTTTGCTCTTTTTTCTTCCAATTGTTGTGGTTTCAACCTTATAGGTTGTGGAAGACTAGGGGCAGCAACACTTCCGTCTTTATAGTTGTGAGTGGTATGCTTCCTAGTTGCCATAATTTTGTTTTCCATTTTTCTTGCTAACCGGAATGCCTTCTCTAATGAATCAGGTTCCCAAAGGCGAACATCATGTTGGATATTATCCTTTAAAGGCCCTATGAACACATCAATCCTATGCTCCTCTGGAATATATTTTACCCTTATGTTCAATTTTTGGAACTCCTCAATGTGCTCCATTATTGAACCCTTTTGTTTGAGACTTATCAATTGGGTAAAAAAAGTGTTGCTTTTTGTATCCTCATAATGTGCTACCAATTCTTCCGTAAAAATTGCCCAAGTGATAAATTGTTTACGAGAGAAAAGCCATTGATACCATACAAACTGATTTGGTTCCAAATATAAAGTTGTCATACGTACCTTTTGTGTGTTTTGCACATTATTGAGATCGAAGAATTGCTCCATCTGTAATATCCATGTGGCAGGATCCTTGCCATCAAACTTCCTCATATCGATTTTTGGAATATGGTGAGTCTTCGATCCAAAATTAGCATCTATGGAATCATGATTAATATTTTTTTTATTTTCATCATGAGTTTCCTTTAGTACCCTTTCACCCTTAGTGCCCATTTCTTGTAGCAACTTATTCACATTTATCTTCAATTCGTCCATGTTTGTCTTCAAATCATCCATCTTAGCTTCCACGTCAATCATCTTAGCTTCTACGCCTTTCTTTAAACAGTCCATCTTAGCTTCTACACCTTTCTTTAAACCATCCATCTTAGATTTTGTTCCTTTTTGTGTAAGGGACAGGTGTTGCACTTGGTCTTATAATTTTGATATATCATGTTGCATTTCTTCCTCTTCTTCATGAGTGATGCTAGAGCTTTCAGGTTTCTTGCTAGGTGTTTGCATTTTCTTTCCTCGGGGCATCAATTACCGATAATAATTCTCTACTATGCCCTTTGAATTCCTTCAAAATAAATTTTTAAACCAAGCTTAAGAAAAAATTTAAGAAAATCTACACACCTTTTTTCACTTTGTAGGAGCTCAATATTGCCTCTGATGTATCTTTGTACCTTCCAATCATCTAGTTCTGAATTTGTGACCTATAGTAGCCCTCTGTGTCCTCTTTCCAATGCCACAAGTCTGACCCAAATTGGATTCTCCAAAGAAGAGTTATGCGAAATCTCCCACAGTGACTTGATTATAGACTAGTTCAGTAGAGCGAACTTGTACGACGTGCCATGAGTCACTGTTTCAACCTCTAGATCTGAAAAATTCATAAAATAAACTAAAATTTGTCCTCTTTCTTTACCTTCTTACGAAATTTCAATCATATCCCCAAATAGAAAGTTATGACGATTTTTCCCAGGTCACCTGTTTGGAATGTAATTCAGGAGTCTGCAAAAAGACCAACTTCCTCGGATCATATCTCCGCAAATATAGCGTGAAATGCTCTGAAATTTGGATCCAAAGTTAAGCACAATTTCTTCTCAAATGGGTTTTTTTTGTGACTTTTGAAACGTCACAGAAAAAAGTTATAGCGAAAATTCCACGATGACCTGTTTGGAGCAGTGAAACCCTAGAATCCAAAGCTCTGATACCAAATGTTATGAAACCAGCTCAAGAAAAGATAGAAAAGATAGATCAACGCCTTAGAATTCAGCCTCTTCGAGGGGGCAACCTCCTTTACATTACATAAATGAAGAATTCTTAAGAGCTGGTTATACAGAGGACACTCCGGAGAAAACAGCAAGTTATGTAAATGGTCTGAGATTGGAAATATTGGATGAAATCAGCATTCTTTCCCCAAAAAATATAGAGGAAGCCTACCAGAGTGCCATGAAGGCAAAGGAGAAGATCGCCAGAAAACAAAATGCTAGTAGAGGACGAGGAACCGGCAGAGGAAGAGAACAGTCCTATGGCAGAGGACGAACTGCCAGTAACAGTGAAGAGGGCAGCAGTTCCAAAAATACAGGGACAGCAGAAAAAAGAGACATCACTAGAGATGGCAGGCCATATCAGCAAGGAAGAGGGAATGGCCAAGGCAGAGGAGCTAACTATCAGTGCTACAGGTGCCACAAGTGGGGGCATAGATCTTTCGAATGTCCTGAAGCGGAACAAGCTGGTCAAAGAGGAGAGTTTGTTGCACAGCCAGAGGAAGCAGAGGCACCACCTCAGGAAGCAGAGAATGTGTCGGAAACAGGGGAAGCCTTAGTGCTAAATAAATTATTGCTGAAACCAGCCAAAGAGATAGTTGAACAAACTCAAAGGAAAGCATTATTCCAGACAGTTTGTAAGTCGCACGGGAAATGCTGCAAGTTGATTATCAACAATGGGAGCACAGATAATCTGGTTGCCACAGAGATGGTAGAGAAGTTGGGTTTGAAGCAGCTTAAGCACCTCACTCCTTATAAGGTGTTGTGGTTAAAGAAAGGCCATCAGCTATTGGTTGACAAACAGTGTGAAGCTGAGTTCCATATTGGCAGGTATAAAGACAAGGTTATTTGTGATATTATGCCAATGGATGTATGTCATATACTGCTAGGGAGGCCATGGTAGTATGACCTGAAGGTAGTGCATGATGGGAAGACAAACTATTATAAGTTTGTCAAAGATGGGATCAAGCACACACTTGTGCCCATCAAGGAGGAGGAGACAGCAGAAACAAGCAGGACGAGAGTGTTACTAATGGGTGGAAAACAGTTTTTGAAGTAGATTGAAGACAGTGAAGAGAGCTATGATGTTGTAAGAAGGGAAAAAACAGTGCTATTACACACATAAGTGTCTGATTTCCCTATAGAAATTCAAGAAATGCTGTAGGAATTCAGCGATATAGTAGTGGATGATTTACCAGATAAGTTGCCTCCTAAGAGAAGTATAAGTCATCATATTGACTTTGTACTTGGAGCAACCCTACCGAACAAGGTAGCATACCGGATGAGCCCCAAAGATAATGAGGAAATCAGAAAACAGGTGCAGGAATTGCTAGATAAAGGGCTAATAAGGGAGAGTTTGAGCCCCTGCGCAGTTCCAATAGTTCTCGCTCCCAAGAAAGGAGGAAAATGGCGAATGTGCACAGATTTGAGGGCCATCAACAAGATTACGATCAGGTACAAATTTCCACTGCCACATATGGACGATATGATGGACTGCCTGAGCGGGGCAGCATACTTTTTGAAGATTGATCTGAAGAGTGATTATCATCAGATTCGAATCAAGGAAGGGAATGAGTGGAAGACAGCCTTCAAGACTAATGAAGGACTGTATGAATGTCTAGTAATGTCATTCCAATTGAGTAATGCACCTAGTACCTTTATGCGACTGATGAAAGAAATGCTGAAAGAATTCGTTGGAAAGTTTGTAATAGTGTATCTTGATGACATATTAATTTTTAGCAAGACGAGGGAGGAACATTTTCAACATATTCAAAGTGTGCTGGAAAAATTGCAGCAGAATAAGCTGCTGATAAATCTGAAAGAAAAAGAAAAGAAAAATAAATAAATAAATAAATAAAAATAAAAATTTGCAAAAAGAACTGGTTTATCTGGGTTTTATCATTGTAGAAAACGAGTTAAAGATGGACCCAGAGAAAATTGCATCAATTGACAACTAGCCATCCCCAAAAAGTTTGTTTAAGGTACATAGTTTTCATGGGCTGGCAAGTTTTTATCGTAAATTTATAAGGAATTTCAGTGAAATCTACGCACCTATGTTGGACACTATAAAAAAGGCAAGTCAGCCTTTTTGTTGGACCGAGGCAACAGAGAAGAGCTTTCAGCTACTAAAGAAAAAGATCACAAAAAGCCCGATCCTGAGATTGTCAGATTTTAAAAATATTTTTCAGGTTTGCGGTGATGCAAGCGGTACGGCCATTGGAGTTGTACTTAGCCAAGAAGACAAACCTGTTGCATTTTTCAGCGAGAATTTGAATGAGAGCAGGCAAAAGTATTCATCCTACGATAAAGAATTTTATGTTTTCGTCCAAGCACTGAAGCATTGGAGACAATACCTATTGGGAAATGAGTTTGTTTTATTTTCTGATAATTCTGCACTGCAATACGTGATGCAACAACATAAGTTGAATCACAAGCATGCTAAGTGGATTGAATATTTGTAGAGTTTCACTTTTGTGTTGAAACACATTAGCAGGCAGGCCAACAAGGTGGCAGCTGCGTTGAGCAAAATAACCCTGCTCTTGCAGGAGAGTACGATACAAGTGCTGGGTTTTGAGCATTTGAAAGACTTGTATCAAACCGACGTGGATTTCAAAGAGGCTTATGAAGCCTGTCAGAATCCTTTGTTGAGAAACAAAAGTCCATGGTTGGACTATAATTTTCAGGAGAAGCTATTGTTTAGAGGGGGACAGTTATGCATTCTCGATTGTTCAATTAGAGAGAATATCATTCAGGAGAAGCACAGTGGAGGTCTAGCCAAGAATTTCGTTATAGACAAAACGTTAGAACAGCTCAGCCATTTTTATTATTGGCCAAGAATGCAAAGGGATTTGCATAGATTTGTGACCAAATGTAAAGTGTGTCAGTTGGCGAAAGGACACAGTCAGAATACGGGACTCTACATACCATTTCCCATTCCGAGTAGACCATAGGACTCAGTCAACTTGGACTTCATCTTGGGTCTACCGAGGACGCAGTAGGGTTATGATTCGGTGATGGTAGTAGTAGACCAGTTTTCAAAGATGGCACATTTCATCCCTTGTAGAAAAACCAGCGATGCCACTCACGTGGCCCACTCATTTTTCACAGAGATCATTAGGCTAGACAGCCTACCAAGTCCATTCTTTTTGACAGGGACATGAAGTTTACAGGGCACTTCTAGCGCACCTTGTGGAAGAATATGGGCACGCAGTTAAGTTTCAACTCTGCTTATCACCCGTAGATCGACGGGAAAACAAAGGTGTTAAACAGGAGCTTGGGGAAAGTGCTATGAAGTTTGATCGGGAAGAATTCACAAATATGGGATCACGTACTTGCCCAGGCGGAGTTCGCTTACAACGACTCACCCAATCGCAGCACGAGTTATAGTCCTTTTCAGATCTTATATGGCATGCATCCTTGCGGAGTGCATGAATTATGAGATCTAGGACAGCAGGAAAGACAGAGTGCTAATGGGGAAGATTTCGCCAAAGCAATGAATGATCTAGACAAGCAGGTAAAAATGAAGTTGTAGGACAGCAATCAAAAGTGTAAGTAGCGGGCAAATTTGAAACGGCGAGAGGTACAGTTTAATGTGGGGGATGAAGTCCTCATGCATTTGCGGAAGGAACGTTTTCTTGGAGGTGCATACAACAAACTGAAATACAAGAAGATTGGTCACTGCAAAATTCTCCGAAAATTTTTAGCCAATGCTTATGAATTATAGCTGCCACCAGGAATAGACATCTCGCCCATCTTCAATGTAGCAGACCTGTTTCCATATACTGCCAGTCCAAAGGAAGATAGTACAACACGGCCTACACGGGACACACAGGAAGGGAGTGAGACTTGGATGAGACAAATGCCTTACGCTTAGCCACTTAATATCGAGAGGGTCCTCGACACTCAGGTGGCCAAGCGAACTCGGCGGAAAGAATATCTACAATATCTAGTCAAGTGTGTTAGTGTCGGTATCTTCATCCCTCCATTAGTGATCAAAATTCTCTTGTTGCATTGCATTTTAGGTGTTTCATCCGATCAATTTCATTCCATTACCGTCATGGATCATCTGATGGTAGTGGTATATTATCAAATTTTCCCTCATGGTCTTTACCTGCTGACCTATTTTTATAAATTCAGCTCATTTACAGTCATTTTTTGTCTTTACATCTGCAAAAGGCATTTTTAGGGTTTTAGGTCTCATTAGGTTTAGGGTTTGTCTTCAAAGTCTTGTAAAAACTTAATAATGGTCAGTAGGAACATGAGGAGGTCAAATAAAGTCTCAGCAATCAAAAATTTCAATAATCTCATGCTCAGTGATTGATTTTTCCTCAAAACCCTGTTTTGAGGAAAAACAGAGTTTTTTCTTTTATGTATAAAATTTCATGTGATTTTATTTTTCCTATATGTAATAAGTCCGGAAATGTAGCTCTATTCACCTTGCCAAACTCCTGCACTCCAACTCCTGTAAAAGAGACAAGAAATTCAAAGCAATAGTCCATCAAAAGTCAAAAAACAAGTCAAACTACCAAAACAAAGCTTTTGAAAAACAAAGTGAAAAGCAAACATTAGAAAGTGGGTTTGTTGTAAATGGAAAATTAAAATCCAAGGGTATATAAAGTGTTTCTTAGCTTCAAGACATCATTTGTGCCAAAGAGTGAGAGAACAAAGGCGAAATCGCGATTTGAGAAGCAAAAGGAGAAATCGCAACAAAAATTGTGAAAGCTCACTGGGCACGGCGCATCTGGGTTGTGGCACGGAACACCTAGTCGATACGATGCACAGAGTGCAAAAATTGCACTGAACATTGAATTGGCATAGCGCACCTGTGTCTCGGTGCGATGCACCTGCCCTCTAAGCCCAAATTTTGTCAAATCACCTCCTCAAGCTCTAAATTCTTGCAAGCTTCATTCCTAAATTAAGTTAAGCATCCCAAATTGCCATTGCAAGAGTTTTCATCCTCATTGATGGTGTGCTAACAGGTGAAAGATAAAACCCTAGTGTGCTACACAGTTGCATTAAAAAAAATGCCTAGGGTTTGCAAAATTGTCATTTTTGTTGTCTTATTCCCCTTTATCATTTTCACATCCCCTTCACTACATTTCACTAATTTCATTTCCCATTCCCCCTCTCATTTCCACTCATCCTACTCCCCTATCCCCAAAACCCTAATACCTAATTCCCATTATTCCCAAACCCTAATTTGTATACCCAAACCCTTTCACTTCCCAAAACCCTACAACTAGCATCAAAATCCCTCATTCACTGTCCCCCTCATCAATCCTATTCATTAAACAACAAACACCTATTCTTAATATAAAATCTCTTCATACTCATTGAACATCAAAAAGTGGCAAATATCGAAACAAATTCAGCCTATGAAAGGGATGAGAAAATTGTGAGTGATTCCTCCCAAGAGATTCATGCACCAAGAAAACCACACAAGGGAGGAAAACACATCCGGGAGCCCACTACACTCACAAAGCTATTGGTTTGCCCTCTTATAGTAGCATGTTTCAAACATCAGTCTTGCTAACAATTTTGTGAGATGGTGGAAAGAGTGAAATACCATGAGCTTGCTAGACTTTTTGTCCTTCACCTTCATAATGGTCAGGTCAACTTATTAGGTGTTACCTTCACTTTGACACCTAAAACTATCGTTGAAGCAATAGCTATTCCGAATGTGCATGAACAGTGGAACAAAGGACAACTGGTAGACAAAGATCACTATGAGCCTTATATCAAGGTTGACTATTAGAAGCAAATCAGTAGGGTCTTCCCTTTCAGATATCTACAAGACACGTATGCTCCACTCATGAAGCTCATTATCAAATACTTCCGCAGTGAAGGGAGATTTTATTGTTTGTATACCTATCATGTCAGATTATTGATGCATTTCACTAGAGTGAGGATGATGAGCATCCCCTATTTCATATGTAGAAACATTGAGGAAATGACCACATTGGTGTAAAGAAAACCTCCTCATCAACAGTACAATAGCATTTATCACTTTGCACTAATCAAGATTGTTGTTTTGCATCAGTTGAGTTTGTTGATGTTTCATGGGATGATTTCATTTCACATGAGGTTTTCAAAAGCCCTCAAGTGACCTCATCAGTATTTCAAGAGGAAGGATGGCTTTCAAGTCAGCAAGAAGTGCATGAGACTCAAACCACCAATGTGCCAGTATTTGTCACTTATCAAAAAGGCACAAGGAGATTATTTGCAGTAGCCAAACGAGTACTATCTCCACCAAGGGTGGAAAGGGTCTCGTTTCTGTCATCAAATCATAGGCAAATGCTATCTTCACCTGGGGTGAAAGGGGCTTTGCCTTCTTCTTCAGCAAAGTAGGTAAAAGACAAAGGAAAACAATCAGTGCATGATGAAGGGCCTTCTAAAGGTCAGGACAAAGATTTCATTTTGATTCAGGATGAGGACACTGATTTGGGCTCCCAAAGCTCAAAACTCAAGGAGATCATCAAAGAACAAGAAGCTAACATTCATGACTTATCTTTTAATCTTGAAAGAGCTAAGTGGATCATAAACTACCTTGAGCAAAGGAACAAGCAGTTGGAGGACCAGCAGACTATCATGGAGCTGCAAAACATAAGAGAAAATCGGCAAGCAGCAAAGAGGAGGAAAGTCAAGTTGACACCGCTTGAGCAAGAGATTGAGGCTGATCGGAAATCTTGGCTTGAGAGGGAAAACATGCACTTGGAAAAGCTGCTTGAGAAAGTAAATAAGGAGAAAAAGATGTTGAGGCACATGGTCTATTACTATTTGGCAAGAAACAAGATTTGCAAAGCGAAAATAAGGAGCCTAAAATCCAAGTTGAGGAAGACTTTGAGGAGAAAGAAAGAGAAATATAAGCTCAAGATCTTGGTTTAAGCTTCCTTGGCCCAACACAATACTTGATGCAGGTCACTCATCCCAAATTTCAAGAAATTTGGCACACTTTTTGACAATTTTGAAGGAAAAAATAGGTTTTTCTACTTGGTGCGTAGCGCCACCCGGCGCTCGCTTTTGCTAGGGACCTCCTCTGGAGGAAAACTCTACATTTTTGGATTCCTTATGAAAAATCATGAATACCCATAGATTACTAGAAATTTTTGTCAAGTTTTGGGCCTCCAAAAGGGTCAAAAACACCTCAAAAATGCCCTCTCTGCCCCTTTTGGGCCACACAAGAAGCAGTGTTAGGAGCACTGACTTTTTGGAGGGGCAATTGGACACCAAATTTAGAAAATCCACCTGTTCTAGAAAGTAGACAGGCAAAAATTTCCAACAAGCCCACTTGGAGCAAATTTGGTGCACAGGAAAGCTTCCAAAATAAGCTACAAAAAATCACTATGCACAAGGAAAGTGGTGCAGTGCACAGGATGGAAAATTGCCATTTTTACCAGAAAAAGATTTGTTTTTCACCTAGTTTTTTCTCAGTTTAACATTTTTCTCTCTCATGGTCAAACTCATGATGTAATTTGGTGTCAATGGATGGACTTTGATATAAAAATGATAAAAATTTACTCATGGAAGTAGATGCATCATGTATAGGTGGTTTTGAACTGAATGAATCAGTTTCCTAGGTTTTAGAGGCAAGTTGTTCCACTGCCTACTTTTCAGTTCTTAGTTTAGATCTTGTTGAAACAACTCCTAAAATCATGAATTTGACCCCTAAAGGCTAGCATGAGTTGTTTGTTGCCTATATCTAGTACCTTTTTAGTCATTTGTAAAGGTTGAACTCTTGTGAATGTTGGCATTATGACACATGTTTGGAACTATGACACAGGTGTTGTCCTTGATGGCAACTCACTCAAATGACAAATCATAGTTCGGGCTCTCAGAATGAAGGAAAAAGAGATATACGTGGGTTCCTCTTAAGCAGGTCACGTAAACACGCAGTATTGCCGATCAAAAGTTGTGTATGTGTATGCACACACTTTCATGCATGGAAAAGCGCATACATGTGGAAAAAACTTATTTTTTGTCCATGGTATTTGGTCCTTGGTATTTGGACATATGGTTTTGGACCATGGTATCTCGTCCAAAGCATTGAACCCAGGTATTGCGACCCAAAATTGGTTCTAAGTGGTTTTGGACCATGGTATTGAGTAAGGCCTAAGACTATAAAAGGGTAAGGAGATCATTAGACAAACACATTCACTCAAGTATTGAATATCTTATGAAGAGAAAGATCTAGAATACTGGTCATTGGGTTATGGTGCATAGCTGGATCTGAACCAAGGAGGAACTTGAGTGCTAGAAGAAGGATAAGTTCTATTGATGGGTCAAGATCTCAAGGCTTGAAGAGAAGTATCTTTGTGTGATTTTGATCTGTTCTATTTGGCGCATGACTTGATCTATAAATCTGATAATATGGGTAATAACTGATGTCTAAATAACTGAAAAGGGTAAATTATTTTTTATAGATCTGTAAGCAGGTTCGGCATAGCAAAGGCGCGTATGCACGCTGGTTAGGTAATTAAAAACAGCGTATATGCAGGTGGGACTTAATACGGAAGCGTATACACGCAGGTTCTACATATTTAAGTAGTGTATGTCTCATAAAATAGGTTTTAGCTACTTCTGTTTATTGCTGCATTGTTCTGGGTTCAAGATTGGTTTCTGGTTACTGTTACTGTATTCTGGTTACAGCATTCAGAGAAGTGATTTTTGATTCAGTTTTGTTTGGTGCAAAGGAGATTGGTTGATGTAGATACACTTGATGTTTTATTGATGTTATTGATGGATCCAGTCTGAAAATTTATAAAACAAGGTCCCTGAATAAAAGAGAAGGTTGTAGCCTTCTGTAGGTCAGCACCTACGTACTATTATATCTGCTAGTACAAGAGCTAAGGGGGTTGTAGCTCCCTTCCAGGAGAAGCTGGAGAACGAGAAAAAGTTGTAGCCTTCTACAAGTAGAAGCATGCATACTGGTATAAGACTGCACCAGTAAAGAAATATTGTAAAAATAAATTTCTTATTAAAAGAAGATAGAGACGAATTGCAGCAGGTGTTTTTCACCCACATTGGGTTTCCACCTTATGTATTGTGTTCATGTGTATGATGATCTATTCTGTTTTACTACACATGTTTACTGTTCTTATGGTTGATAAAGTTCGGATGCACTGATTAAAGATCAACTTTTAATTGATTAACTTAATCATAAGTTTACTGGATATACGCTAGTTGCTTTAGACACGGTTGCGTATATACGCGGGTTCCCATAACTGAAGTAGCGTATATATATATGAGTATGAAAATGAAAAAGTGATTGATTTGATAATACTGATTCACCCCCCCTCTCAGTGTTATTTCCAACAATTGGTATCAGAGCAGGTCCTTCATAAGAAGCTTGATCGCTTGAAGAAAGATCTATCATCATGAGCAACTATGAAAAAGAGGCATCCATCAAGCCACCAATATTTGACGGGAGCAACTTCGTCTATTGGAAAGTAAGAACCACAACCTATCTTCAATCTCTTGGTACAGAAGTTTGGGATATCATGGAAGGAGGATACACATTTCCATCAGCAACTCCTACAGATACGGCTGGTAAAAGGTAGTATGAAACAAATGCAAAGGCTGTCAATATTCTATTGGGGACTCTATCTCAATCAGAATTCGTCAAGGTTATGCAGCTCAAAACCGCCAAAGAAATATGGGACAATATTGTTCTAAGCTATGAAGGAGATGTTCAGGTAAAACGTGCAAAACTACAAGCTCTCAGAATTAAATATGAAACTCTCAAAATTCACAATGATGAAAGTGCAACTAATTATTTCCTGCGTATAGATGTGATTGTTAATCGCATAAAGGCTTGGGTGAAGAGATAAAAGAAGTTACTTAGTTGAAAAAGTTCTAAAGTCTTTGTCTTCTAAGTTTGAATCAAAAGTTTCGGCCATAGAAGAAAATCAAAATATTCAGAGTATCACTATGTCAAAGCTGCACGGAATCCTAACTACTTTCGAAATGAGAAAGGAGGGCCATCAGATAGGAGAGAAGCCGCATTCAAAGCTTCAGGGAAAGAAGAATACAATGAGTCAGGGCATACATCAGAAGGAGAGAAAGAATCAAACTTTGTCAAGAACCTTCAACAGGGTTCTAGAAGATTCAGAGGTAAGCTACCTTTCAAATTCTTTGCTTGTGGAAGAGTTGGTCACTATGCAACCAAATGTCCTCATAAAAATAAGATTGATAAAGGTAAGGAACTAGTTAAATGGAACAAAAAACAAAATGTAAGTAGGAAGAGCTATTATACACATGAAGACAGCAATGGACTTTCAAATAGTGATGAAGATGAACATGGTAATGATTATAGACTTTTGATGGCTTTCGAAAATGATGATTTCTTGGATGCTATAGATGGAGATGATCTCTATGAGGAAATTTCTAAACTTAAAATATTGATAAAAGAAAAGAGTATGATCATAGATACTCTAGCATACCAACTTGCTGAAAGGGAAAAACACAATGAAAAGTTAAAATGTGAAATTGTGGGGCTTAGAAAAGATATTGAGAAAACAAAAGCTCTTAATATTAGATTTGCTAAAAGATCTGAAACTTTAGATGAGATTATCAAAGTGTAGCGTTCTCCTCTAATCAAGACAGGTCTTGGATATACTGAAGAAGCATCTCAAGCACAGAAGCCATCCACCTCCAAAATTTATCTTGATGTAGCAAGGAGAAGTGAACAGGTTGACAATCGTCAGCAAAGGCATAAAGCAGATCGCTAAGTACATCGGAGTCAATCTACTTGAAGGATGAACAGAAGCTACAAACAACCACAGGTAAATCATTCTCAGTTTGCCTCAAGAATGAATTTCAATGGAAACTACAATCACCTGGATGATAGATTTGATAATCGCAGGAAATTCTTTAATGGCCAATGTTTTTCAGGTCATAAATTTGGACACAAATCTGCTCCATGTGTTGCCTACAAGACCATCATGACTCGAGAAGCACGAAATCAAAGGAGCATGACTGGAATCACGAAAAGGACCTACAATAACTTTTCTGCTCTTTAAAATGAAATAGAATGCTCTATTTATAACAACTTCGGTCATGAAGATTCTGAATGTAGGAGTAAGTTTTGGCAAACATCTCAGAAGGAGCAACCTTCGTTGGGTCCCAAAATATGGAGAAAGAAAGAACCGCAACTAGAAATATGTGGTATAGCCTTATATGCGGAAGGACGGGAAAATCAATGGTACATCAACAGTGGATGTTCGAAGCACATGACAGGTGATAAAGAAAAACCTCAGTCATATAGTGCCTTAGAAAAGAAAAGGAAGGTCTCATTCGGAAATGACATACCTGCACTTATAAAATGTAAAAGTTATGTTCTTTTGAAGGAAAACGTCAAAGCTGGAAATGTTATGTATGTTGATGGCTTAAAATACAATCTATTGAGTGTTAGCCAAATGTGTGATCAAGGAAATGAGATAATATTTCGATCAAATGGATGTACTTTCATGAGCTTGATACAGGAGAAACAGTAATCAAAGGCATAAGAACTCCAAATAACTTATACATACTCAAGGGAGGACAACAACAATGCTATCTAAGCAAGAATGATGAACACTGGCTATGGCACAGAAGATTGGGGCATCTAAGCTTCCCTCAGTAAAGGAAAGCATGCAAATATCAGGCGGTTCGTGATCTCCCTGACATCAGAATTCCAACCAATACAATATGCAGATCATGTCAGTTTGGTAAGCAAACCAGAACTAATTTCCCTGAGAAGGAAGGATCAGCTAGTAAGCCACTTGAACTTGTCCATACTAATTTATGTGGTCCATCAAGGAAAAAATCACCTTGAGGAGAAGAATATTTTATATTGATCATTGACGACTTTTCCAGGATGTGTTGGATAGGACTCCTGAAGCATAAAGATGAAGCTTTCGAAAAGTTCAAAGCTTTCAAAGCCTTGGTTGAAAATGAATCAGATCGCAAAATCAAATGCCTCAGGTCTGATCAAGGAGGGGAATTTACCTCAGATGAATTTTTCAAATTTTGTGAAGAACATGGAATAAGAAGGGAATTCTCTACTGCAAGGACTCCTCAACAAAATGGAGTAGTGGAAAGGATGACCAGAATGGTTCAACAAATGGCTCGTGTGATGCTTGATGAATCTAGAACTCCTGCAACCTTCTGGGGTGAAGCTGCATTTGCTGTTGTTACTATTCTCAACAAAACAAACGTTCGGGTAAGAAGTAATCAAACTCCTCATGAACTTTGGTATGGTAAGACTCCTACAGTAAAATACTTCAAAGTTTTTGAAAGCAAATATTACATCAAAAGGACTGATGAAAACCTTGGCAAGTTTGAACCTAGAGCATATGAAGGTATTCTCCTTGGTTACTCTTCCCGAAGTAAAGGATATAAGTGTTACAATAAAAGACTAGGAAAAATTGTTGAAAGTATTGATGTGGTCATTGATGAAGCAGGCAACAATTCAAAGCAAGTAAAATCCGAAGATTTTGAAGATGATGAGGACTATCCTTCAACATCAAATCAAACTGTTGATGAAGAAGAAACCTATGAAGCACCAGAGGAACAAATAAAGGTAGAAGAAAAGACTCCATCCAGGTACGTCCAGAAGAACCATCCAGAGACTCAAATTTTGGGTCAGAAAGAGGCAGGTGTACAAACAAGAAGAACTATTACAGAAGCTTCAAGCTATCTAGCATTGCTCTCCTCCATTGAACCATGAAATGTAAGTGAAGCATGCAAAGATGAATGTTGGGTCAAGGCCATGAATGAAGAACTTGAGCAGATTGAAAAGAATAACACTTGGAAGTTGGTTCCTAGACCAAATGATAAGAATGTCATAGGGACAAAATGGATATTTCAAAACAAGCTGAATGAAAATGGAGATGTTATTAGAAACAAGGCTAGACTTATTTGTAAAGGGTATGCTCAACAAGAAGGTATAGACTTTGAAGAAACTTTTGCACTGGTTGCCAAACTTGAAGCCATAAAAATGTTCTTTGCTCTTTCTAGCTTTTAGAAGTTCAAAGTATATCAAATGGATGTGAAATTTGCCTTTTTAAATGGAGACTTAGAAGAAGAAGTGTATATTGAGCAACTAGATAGATTCATCCTTGAAAATGATCCAAAACATGTATGCAGACTTAAGAAGGCACTCTATGGTCTTAAACAGGCTCCAAGGGCTTGGTATTATTGTCTGGACAAATACCTCCATCAACAAGGTTTTTCAAAAGGATCAGCAGATAGAAATCTATATATAAAAATTGATAATGATAAATTGTTAATACTTGTTGTATATGTTGATGATATCATATTTGGTAGCAATGAAGAAGCCATGAGTCAAAACTTTGCTTTGGTGATGCAAAAGAATTTGAAAGGTCCCTGCTTGGTGAACTGACATATTTTCTTGGTTTACAAGTCCAACAAAATAAAGACAGTATCTTTCTATCACAAACCAAGTACCTCAAGCAGATCTTGAAGAAATATGGCATGGAAGATTTGAAACCAGTATGTACCCCTATGGTAACAGGATGCAACCTCAGCGCAAATGATGATTCAGCAGCAATTCATCAACCAACCAATAGATCCATGATTGGTAGTCTGCTCTGTCTAACAGGTACCCGACCGGACATCATGCATGCAGTGGGAATAGTTGGAAGATTCCAAGCAAATCCAAAAGAAGCACACCTTCAGACGGTTAAAAGGATTTTCAAATATCTTCAAGGAACACAAAACTATGGCTTATGGTATCCTAGAGATACAGATCTCACACTTCATGCATATACAGATGCAGATTGGGCAGGAAGCGTGAATGACAGAAAAAGCATTAGTGGTGGTGCATTCTTTATGGGTTCTAGATTGGTATCTTGGTTCAGCAAGAAACAAAGTTCAATTGCTTTATCTACAGCTGAAGCGGAATATGTTGTTGTTGCATCTTGTTGCACACAACTCCTTTGGATGATGCAAACTTTACAAGATTTTCAAATCACTTGTACTCCACCTATCTCCATTTTATGTGATAATACAAGTGTAATCAGTGTTTCAAAAAATCCAGTCATGCATTCAAAGACCAAGCACATGCCTATCAAATATCATTTTCTCCAGGAACAAGTGCTTGAACAAAAGGTCAAATTTGAGTATGTTCCCTCCAAGGAACATGTTGTTGATATACTCACCAAACCACTGCCTAGGGAGACATTTGAATACCTCAGACAGAAGCTGGGAGTAGTTGATGCACCATCTTGTTGTTGAAACTTATCTGTTTCAAAGAAAAGTGGTTGTACGCGAGTTTCATGAGGAGCATCCGCGTACATACGACAGTTTCTGTGGATATAGTTGCATATATATTAGTTTGAAGACAATTAGTGAGCCAGGCTCAGGATGAAAAGAGTCTGATATGGGTCTAACAGAGACCATCTGGCATAGGTTCATGGAGAGCATATATACTTCTAATAATGCATTGTTGGCATTATCTTAGAAGATCTTGGTTCAAGTTCATAGTTGTTTGTGGTTTTAGGTGGAACAGGTGCAGAGGGAAAACATGGTTGTTGGTTTGAACGATGATTGACAGACGTTGCTAATGATAGTTTTTAATAACTATCATAGTCTTGTTGTAGATATTTGGTCTCTATGTCATGTATTTCTTTTATTATCAAGGTCATGTAATGGCCTATTTTGGTTTCCCCACTATGCCTGGGATAGATGATGTAATGCTCTTGTTTTATCAAGTGTAAACTTTAGGTGGATCCCCACTTGGTTGGGTAGATGAGTCAATCTTGGTATATCCCCATTTGGTTGGGATATGGATGTATGTATGAGTCCTTGGTAATAGAAAAGTCATTTATAATGTATAGAGGCATGTTCTTTCTTGTAGAACATCTTTCCGCAGACCTTGCCTACATTCAGGGGGAGCATGGACAGCACAGTAGAGCAGAGATTTTAGCATGTACTCAGGGGGAGCATGACCCTTTTCCCTTGATGTCAAAGGGGGAAAATGACTTTGAGTGACTTGGGGTTGCCATCAAGTCCAAAAGGGGAGATTGTTGGCATTATGACACATGTTTGGCACTATGACACAGGTGTTGTCCTTGATGGCAACTCACTCAAATGAAATATCACAGTTCAAGCTCTCATAATGAAGGAAAATGAGATATATGCAGGTTCCTCTTAACTAGGTCACTTATACACGAGGTATTGCCGATCAAAAGTCGTGTATGCGTATGCACGCGCTTTCATGCACAGAAAACGGCGTACATGTGGGAAAACTTTTTTTTTCCATGGTATTTGGTCTTTGGTATTTGGACCATGGCATCTCGTCCAAAGTATTGAACCCAAGTATTGCGCCCCAAGTATTGGTTCTAAGTGGTTTTGGACCATGGTATTGAGTAATGCCTAAGACTATAAAAGGGTAAGGAGATCATTAAGCAAAGGCATTCACTCAAGTATTCAATATCTTATGAAAAGCAAGATCTAGAATACTGGTCATTTGGTTATGGTGCATAGTTGGATCTGAACCAAGGAGGAACCTAAGCGCTAGAAAAATGATAAGTTCTATTGATGGGTCAAGATCTCAAGCCTTGAAGAGAAGCATTTTTGTGTGATTTTGATCTGTTATATTTGGCGCATGACTTGATCTATAAATCTGATAATATGGGTATAACTGATGTCTAAATAATTGAAAAGGGTAAATTATCTTTTATAGATCTGTACGCAGATTCGACATAGCAAAAGAGCGTATGCATGCTGGTTAGGTAATTCAAAACAGCGTATACGCAAGTTGGCCTTAATACAGAAGCGTATACACGCAGGTTCTACATATTTAAGTAGCATACGTCTCATAAAATAGGTTTTAGCTACTTCTATTTATTGCTGCAGTGTTCTGGGTTCAGGATTGGTTTCTGGTTACTGTTACTGTATTATGGTGACAGCATTCAGAGAAGTGATTGTTTGATTCAGTTTTGTTTGGTGCAAAGGAGATTAGTTGATGCAGATACACTTGATGTTTGATTGATGTTATTAATGGATCTAGTCTGAAAATTTATGAAACGAGGTCCCTGAAGAAAAGAGAAGGGTGAAGCCTTCTGTAGGTCAGCGCCTATGTACTAGTACATTTATTAGTACAAGAGCTAAGGGGGTTGTAGCTCCCTTCCAGGAGAAGCTAGAGAACGAGAGAAGGTTGTAGCCTTCTACAGGTAGAAGCCTGCGTACTAGTATAAGACTGCACCAGTACGGAAATATTGTGAAAAGAAGTTTCTTATTAAAATAAGATAGAAACAAATTGCAACAGGTAGTTTTCACACACATTGGGTTTCCACCTTATATCTTGTGTTCATGTGTGTGATGATCTGTTCTGTTTTACTGCACCTGTTTACTGTTCTTATGGTTGATAAAGTTATGATGCACTGATTAAAGATCAACTTTTAATAGATTAATTGAATCATAAGTTTACTGGATATACGCTAGTTACTTTAGACACAATTGCGTATATACGCGGGTTCCCATAACTGAAGTAGCGTATATATATCTCAATGTGAAAATGAAAAAGTGTTCGATTTGATAACACTGGTTCACCCCCCCTCTCAATATTATTTCCAACAGTGAATGCTTTGAACATTATTGTACATTCATCTCTGCAGTTTGGCAAAGGAATAGACCAGGGTTTGCATCATTTTATGGGATTCTTGTGGCAAGTTGATTTAAATTATTTTTTCCTTCTCTAATTCAAGTTTACATGTGTTTATGTATGCCATCATCTCTCTCTTTTCAGCTTAACTAAATGAATTAAAGATAAAGGTAGAAATCATTGATGGTGCAGTGCTCTACCTAGGGTTTTTTTAGCTATTCATGTTTTCAACTATTTGAAGAGCATTCTTGAGACTTTCATGCCCTCTCTAACTCCTCACTAGTCTTAAGACTTTCCATTTCACTCAGCAAAGTACTAAAACGTTTTCCTACCTTGCCCCACAGAAACCTCTGCAAGTCTGAATCCATTCCCCGAACCCAAATCTGTCTTTCACATTTGAACCAACAAACCAACATTAAACTTAATCAAACTCCTCTGAGCATATACCTAGCCTAAAATTAGTCTTTATATCAGTCATCTCAAGCTTTATTGGCCATATTTTCCTGATATTGACAAGGAGAGAGCCCTCTCTTGACCTGGTAGGGCTAGCTACCAAGTTAAACATAGTTTGGTATTACCCTAGATCCTATCTTTCTCAGTCTGAGGTAGATTTAGGCCATAACATATTGGTGACTCCACTGGGGAAGAAAAGTTTGTTATCATTGTTTGCTTTGCAGACTATAGACAGAGCCTGAAGTTAGCCAGGTAGCCTTCGAAATGCTCTTGCTTTGCAAGTGCAAAAGTAAATGAATGTTGCTTCAGTCAATCTCCAGTTTAATTTATAAACTGAACATCTGATATAAATGATTACCGCAGTATCTTAAAGCAATTCTAGACTTTGGATGATGAATTTAGAATTGATAGGCTAAACAAATTGACAATGTCCATTTTATTTTTGGAAATAATTCAACGCACTGGCTTCCAGATGATACACCAGGGCCAATCCTGATCCTGATCCTCCTCTTATGTATGAAAACCCAAATCTCATCCCAAGAATTCTCCGACAAGAAAGTTCTGGGATTCCCGTGTTCAAATCTCATTCATGTCCAGTTGTTTTTAAATATCTTGAAGATCTTGAGTTTGATGAACATTTTGATATATTGTCGTTTGAAACTAAATCTGAAATTGTTGTTGGTTCTACTGTCCTGAATCCGGAGTTTGTCAAAGATCTTGAAACTGAAAAGGCTAATAGATCAATTGATGATTATATCTTAAATCTTCAAACTTCCATTATGGCTAAAAACATTCCCGAGTTCTTATAATTTGCATCTGCAACTCTTGGTTCATCTGTTGTTGTATCTGGTTCAGAAATTCCTACTGAAACTCCCACCATTCTCGTGCAGCCCACCATATCTGATCAGACACTTCCTGTCTCTTCTCCCCCATCAACCCCTTCAACACCTCAAACATTTCATATTTCCTCCCCTCCCTCGACACCTCATACACCAATTACATCATTAGCTATTATTGTTCTGACTCCTCCTACATCCCCAAGGCCAGTTTCAAATCCACCTAGAGCAATGGTTGCCTGATATGCACCTCTTGTTTTGCCACAAAACTTGGATGCTATGCCTGCTGATTATCAAAGAAAAATTCCATTGTTTGATGGTACCCAAGGAATCACAGCGCAACAGCATGTGAATAAGATGACCGATTTCTTTGACCTTCATGAGATAGATGAAGAAAATGTAACCATGAGAGTATTTGTGCAAACATTTGGAGGTGAAGTGCAGAAGTGGTTCAAACATTGCCAGCTGCGACTATCACTACATTGGCTGTTCTTCAGAGACAATTCTTGGATCGTTGGGAGGTAAAGAAAAATCCTCTTCAAATTCTTTATGAATATGAAAACATAAAGAGGAATGTTGGTGAGTGTGCAGGATTATTGTGTTAGATTCAATACTATTTATAATGCAATTCCCGCTGATATAAAGCCACCTATGGGGCTGGATTTGATTAAATTTCCTAATGGATTTGATCCCGATATGGCATATCAATTGAGAGAAAGAGATCCGGCCACACTGGAGGACATGCAGAAAATTGCAGTCAGCGTAGAGGCAAATCTGCTATCCAAGAGAGCTAGAGAAAAGGCCAAAAAGAAGGTGACCATAAAAGAGGAAGCTTCTTCCTCAGATTATTTTCTTCGCAAGATCGAGAAGATGTTTGATAGAGTCACTATTGCTAATAATCCTGAGACACAAATCAGAAATCCAAACTTTCGTGGTCAACAGCAACCACAGTTTAGAATCAAACAACGAGAACAAAGAGCACAAGACCAAGCAACACAGTAGCAAGGGAAGACACCCTTATAGCAGAATTTTGTACATAGTCTGGAATCAAATGATGATGAGAACATAATAGGAGAGGAGAATCATTTATTTACACTTGATGCTCTGCCAATATATATCATGAAAGATGAATAGTATTCATAAAGCCCAGCTGTACAAAAGGGTGAAGATTTCATCTTAGCAAATGAAACAATTCTAGAAGAAGAATTTGATGACTATCAGAGGGGATACACGAATGCCTTGACAGCCCAGCAGCAACAATATTCACTTAGGAGTATATAGGTACCCATCAATCCAATTCAGAAGAGGAAGGAAGCGACACCACCAAAGAACAATTCGCCAAGTGTGCAAAAAAAGGGAAAGGAGGCAGCAGATCCTACCGCCAGCAAAACACAATCAGCAAATGAAAGGTCAAATCAGCGAAATGCATCAAAGGAGAAGACTCAAAAATAAAGATGCTCCAGTCAAAGAGGTAGAGAAAACTTAAGCATTTATCTTAGAGAATGAAATTGCTAAGTTAAAAGTGTCAATACCTTTGACTGAATTGATGAATAATAACAACTATAAAAGTCATGTGTCAAAGATTTTGAATTTAGATCCATTATCTGATATGGTTAATGTGGAATATGACAAGCCCAAGCTTATCTTTGGTCCAGCATTAGAAGGTCAATTTGAGGATAGTGATGTAGCTCCTTTTTACATCAGCCTTAGATTGCATGATTATGTATTGCACAACGCCATGTTTGATTCAGGAGCCTCTCATAATCTGATGCCAAAGGCAATTATGGAAAAATTGGGTTTAGATATCACAAGCAAGTACCATGATCTATATTCCTTTAATTCTGGTAGGGTCGGATGTATTGGTATTATTAAAGATTTGATTGTCACTTTAGATTAGATTCCTGCGAAGAATGTTCTTATGGATGTGGTTGTAGCCAATACTCCTCCTAGATTTGGCATGCTTCTATCCAGAACTTGGGGAGCAAAACTCAAGAGACATTGCATCTAGATTTTTCCTATGCCACTATTCCCGTGTTTGGTCAGTTGAGGAAACCATATCGGGAGAAAAAGATGAAGTACATGATCACTAGCAAGGAGAAACCTCTAAATCATCCAATCAATTATGTACATACTGATTTAGAATCTTTTGTTCTATATTCTGATAGTTTTAATGATGTAAATAGTCAATTAGTTGAAGTAGAAGATATTCCAGAGATCACTGAAAATTTCAAAGCTGTACTTGATCAAGAAAGACAAAGGCTTGATAGTACCGCTGAACAATCAGCTTTCCGATAGCAGCAGAAAATTGATGGACAGCAAGCAAAGGTAGAAGAGCAAACAGAATTTCAGCACTTGGAGGACGAAGTCGGTTTGTGAAGCATGGATTTTGATGGAGCAGTAGACAAGGAAGGTGCTAGAATTGGTATTTGGATACGCAGCCCTGCATTTCTACCAAACAAAGTTACGAGTAATGTAAGAGTTTGTTCGTATAAATTGGCTTTTGATTGTTCAAATAATGAAGTTAAAAATGAAGCTTTAGTTGCTGGTTTGAAAATCCTCAAGAAGTTAAATGCACAAAAAATTCAGTTTATAGCGACTCCAAATTAGTAATCAAGCAAGTCAAGGGTGAATACAAAGCAAAACATCCTTGAATACGCGCTTACCGTAATGCGGTATTAGATATTTTGAGATTGTTTCCAGATTACACTTTGACATGTGTACCTCGTGTACAGAATGTTATTGCAGATTCCCTTGCAATAGCTACAACTAATTTGAAAATCCCGATGAATTCAAAGAATAAGTTTGAAATTCATGTGAAACATCATCCAACTGTCCCTGATAATAAAATATATTGGCTGGTGTTTCAAGATGATAAAGAAATTGAATAATTTCTACAAAATGAAGGCAAGTACAAAGACACTTCTATCGATGGAGAGCACGATGATGGTGAAGCAGACATGGAGGTAAATCAGATGGAAGTTTTGCTGCTGAAGGACAATGTCATTCCTAAAAGTCTAATACCTTTAGAGGAGTTGTTTGGTCAAGATGATGTAGCCCGGACACCGAACTTGGTGCCAACTGAGAAAGGAGTTGAAAATGTGAATATTGGGACAGCATAAAATCCAAAAATGGTGAAGTTATCAAAAGCGTTGCCTCCACAGGTAAAGGAAAAATACATTAGTTTATTGTCTTGATTTATTGATGTATTTGCATGGGACTATTCAGATTTGAAGTCATATGATAAGAGTATAATTCAGCACATCATTCCAATTAAGCCAAACCAGAATTCATTTCGACAAAAGCTAAGAAGGATAAATCCAAAGTTGTTGCCATCAATAGGGAAAGAAGTGAATCGATTATACAAAGCTGGTATAATCGTTCCAATAAGATTTTCAGATTGGATTTCCAATTTGGTGTCCGTGTGGAAGAAAACAAGTGAGATTAGATTATATATTGATTTCAGAAATCTGAATAAGGTGTCTTTGAAAGATAACTATCCATTGCCGAAAATGGACCACATACTTCAAAGAGTAGTTGGAGCATCTTGTATGTCGTTGTTCAATGGGTATTCCGACTATAATCAAATTATAGTCCATGAGGATGATAAGGACAAAACAGCTTTCACCACTCCGTGGGGGACTTTCCATTATGCCAAGATGCCATTCAGATTAAAGAATGTTGATGCAACTTTTCAGCGAGCTATGGATATCGCATTTGCAAATGAGAAAGATGTATTTTTAGTAGTTTATCTTGATGCTTTGATAATCTTTTCGAATTCAGATGAAGAGCATCTTACCATTCGAAGATCGTTTTTCAAAAGATTGAAAGTAAAAAGGAGATCCAAGCATTCAACGATGAGATGAACTTCTTATGTCATTATGTGCCAAATCTAGCTGAACATTTGAGGGAAATCACAACTATGTTAAAGAAATATAGTGTAGTGAAGTGGACCTAAAAGGCTATCAAATCTTTCAATTTGGTAAAATTGGCTCTTTCCTCAACTCCAATTTTTATCAGCCCAAATTATTCTCAAGATTTTATTTTTTTCATTTGCTTCGTATCATACTATGGCAGTGGTCTTAATGCAGAAAAGAGACCAGCTTGAGAAGCCAATTTCTTTTTTCAACAAAACAATAAGAGATGCAGCCTTAAAGTATAACATTATTGAAAAGCAATCTCTTGCCTTGGTAAAAGCATTGAAATATTTTCGAGTCTATATTTTGCATTCTCATATTCTTGCTTATGTCCCTAACGCAGTCGTTAAAGATGTCTTAGTGCAAACAGATCTGGAAGGGAGACAAGGCAAATGGATCACATCTTTGTTAGAATATGATGTGGAGATAAAGCCAACAAAGCTCATCAAGGGCCAAGGACTGGCAAAACTGATGGCGGAGTCTAATTTGCATGCCTTGGACATAAATCTGATTGATGTTATGTCTGAAGAAGATGAATAAAGTTCGTTTGTTCAGGTATCTAAAATGTTTCTTCTTTATCCTTGGAATTCTGATATTGTATATGTGCTCCAGCATCTTTCACCGCCACCAGGGACGGCTAGAAATAAAAGTAGGACTCATGAAATTAAAAGCTGCCAAATTTTGTATTATGAATAATTCACTCTATTGGAAAGATCCTGGCGGTGTCTTACTGAATTGTTTGGTTGAGGAGGAAGCAAAACAGGTCATGGATTATTTTCACAAGGGAGATTGTGGAGATCACCTATTTTTGAAAACAACAGCCAATAAGATTTTGAAAGCGGGATCTTATTGGCCAACCCTCTTTGCTGATGTGTATAAAACTGTTACAAGTTGCCACAAATGCCAGATTTTTCAAGGAATGAGAAAGTTGCAACCTTTGCCACTCAAGCCTATTGAAGTAAGTGCTTCATTTCAGCAGTGGGGTTTAGATTTCATTAACGAGATTCATCCTACTTCTTCAGCTCAGCACAAGTGGATCCTCACAGCAACTAATTATTTCACAAAATGGATTGAGGCAATTCCCACTCCGTAGGCCACCGATTTAGTATTAATTTAGTTTCTTGAAAACAATATTTTGTCACGTTTTGGTTGTCCTAACAAGTTGATTATAGATAATGCAGCAGCTTTCAAATCTAAAAATATGATTGATTTTTGTAATAAATATCAAATTACCTTGGGGCACTCTACTGCATACTATCCACAAAGTAACGTATTGGTGGAATCCTCAAATAAATCATTGGTTAACATCATCAAAAATCTGTTGGAAACAAACAAAAAGAGTTGGCATAAGAAATTGGTTAATGCACGATGGGCGAATAGAGTAAGTCAGAAGAAATCAATAGGCATATCTCCTTTTGAGACTGTATATGGTGTTGACACGGTGTTCCCGACATCTCTCGTAGTCCCAGTTGTTAAACTCCTGCAAGAAGCTAGCAACGACAAAGACCATTTACAGCGAAGAATAAACCAAATGATCCATTTACAGCAGACAAGAGGAAGTTTTTCATAATACCTTCAGGATGCAAGAGAGGATCAAGAAAATCTATGATCGGAAGGCAGAGGTAGACAAGTTTCAGATTGAATACATAGTGTTGAAATGGGATGCTAGAAATGAAGACAAAGGCGGGGATCGCAAGTTCGAGAATCTGTGGAAATGACCATTCAGAATTGCTACATATCAGGGTCAAAATGCTTTTCTGTTGAAAGAAATGAATGGAGAAGATTGTCCAAGTGGGTCAGTCAATGGTCAACTACTGAACGGTATTATCTCTGAAATGTTTTCTATTGTCAATATGTCATTGTACATACCATTTTATTTCCTTCATTGCAAGTGTGTACTATCGTCATTCATTCAGTTTGGGGCCCGAACTGAAGGCTATAAAACTGAAAGTCTATTTTCAATTCTGGTGTGGATTGTCTGAGTCAGTCTTGAGTCAGATTTCAGTCTTGAAATTGAGTCAGTTTTAAGTCAATATATTGGTTTTGGTTTGTCAAAGTTATTGAATCCATAGCCCAGTGGAAGAGGCATTGTCTGCTTTCCAGAGATCTGTAGTTCTTGGCACCTCCAAGGAGCTACCATCCCCATTGCTGCCAATGTTAGTGTCGGTATCTTCATCTCTCCATCAGTGATCAAAATTCCCTTGTTGCATTGCATTTTAGGTGTCTCATCCGATCAGCTGCATTCCATTAGGGTCATGGATCATTTGATGGTAGTGGCATATTATCAAATTTTCCCTCATGGTCTTTACCTGCTGACCTATTTTTATAAATTCCACTCATTTACAGTCATTTTCTATCTTTACATCTGCAAAAGCCATTTTTAGGGTTTTAGGTCTCATTAGGTTTAGGGTTTGTCGTCAAAGTCTTGCAAAATCTTAATAATGGTCAGCAGACACATGAGAAGGTCAAATAAAGTCTCAGCAATCAAAAATTTCAATAATCTCATGCTCAGTGAAAACAAGGTTTTTTTTTATGTATAAAATTTCATGTAATTTTATTCTTCCTATATGTAAAAAGTCTGGAAATGTACCTCTGATCACCTTGCCAAAATCCTGCACTACAGCTCCTGCAAAAGAGACAAGAAATTCAAAGCATTAGTCCATCAAAAGTCAAAAAAAAAGTCAAACTGCCAAAACAGAGTTTTTGAAAAACAAAGTGAAAAGCAAACATTAGAAAGTGGGTTTTTTGTAAATGAAAAATTAAAGTCCAAGGGTATATAAAGTGTTTCTTATGTTCAAGACATCATTTGTGCCAAAGAGTGAGAGAACAAAGGCGAAATCACTATTTGAGAAGAAAAAGGAGAAATTGCAGCAAAAATTGTGAAAGCTTACTGGGCAACGCATCTAGGTTGTGGCGCGGTACACCTGGTCGGCGCGGCACACAGAGCGCAAAAATTGCACTGAACATTGAACTGGCGCATCCCACCTGTGTCTCAGCGTGGCGCACCTACCCTCCAAGCCCAAATTTCGTCAAATCACCTCCTCAACCTCTAAATTCTTGCAAGCTTCATTCCTCAAGTAAGTTAAGCATCCCAAATTTCCATTGCAAGAGTTTTCATCCTCATTGATGGTGTGCTAATAGGTGAAAAATAAAACCATAGTTTGTTGCAAAGTTGCATTGAAAAAACTGCCTAGGGTTTGCAAAATTGTCATTTTTGTTGTCTTATTCCCCTATATCATTTTCACATCCCCTTCACTACATTTCACTAATTTCATTTCCCATTCCCCCTCATTTCCACTCATCCTACTCTCCTATCCCCAAAACCCTAAAAACCCTAATACCTAATTCCCACTATTCCCAAACCCTAATCTGTATACCCAAACCCTTTCACTTCCCAAAAACCCTACAACCAGCATCAAAATCCCTCATTCACTGTCCCCCTCATCAATCTCATTCATTAAACAGCAAACACCTATTTTTAATATAAAATCTATTCATACTCATCATTGAACATAAAAAATGGAAAATATCGAAACAGATTCAACCTATGAAAGGGATGAGGAAACTGTGAGTGATTCCTCCCAAGACATTCATGCACCAAGAAAACCACACAAGGGAGGAAAACACATGTGGGAGGAGCCCACTACACTCACAGAGCTATTGGCTTGCCCTTTTCTAGTAACATGTTTCAAACATCAATATTGCTACCAGTTTTGTGAGATGGTGGAAAGAGTGAAATACCACCATGAGCTTGCCAGACTTTTTGTCCTTCACCTTCACAATGGTTAG